>OZ012559.1:20712500-21962500 GCA_963935595.1 Schoenobius gigantellus
CGTCCAAATTGTCATTGCACAAGTCGATAAACTCCCTAGAAATTTCAACTCGACGCTGTTTATCGAGCGGCGTGAGCATTTTTGGAACCCAACGTGCTCTAATTTTATTAATGTGCAAAGGATTACTGATGCCCAACTCTTCTGCTATCTGCCACATTTTTATTCGACGGTCCTCCAGTACAATTTTTTTCACTTTGTTTGGCGATGTTTTCATCTGTGACGGGGGTGGGGTGGGGGGGGGGGGGGGTTCTTTCAGCTTGTCCAACGTTTGACTGTGGCAGGACGATGGCCAAATTCTGGATAAACTGCAGACTTTTCTTCAAAAATCTCCTAAAGGAATTTTATGACGGCACGACGTTCCAATTTCGTGTAATGCAGCGATGACTCAGATATGTTACTTCTTTCACAAAACACTAGTGACTAGCGCGAGTGAGTTTCGATTTACCGTGGTTGTTTGTTGTTTTAGCTGAGCAGAGCGGTTATTCCTCTTTTTGATTTCTCTAAAGGTTATTCCCAATTAGGTAACTCGGTTGTTACATAGTTTAGCAATAATGTAGTTTGCTATAACTAACCGATTATATTTACTCATTTAAAAGGAAATAAGTAACGTGACTCGAATTAATGAATTCATCTTATATATCAATAGATCAGTTGATGTCTTAAAATCAACCAAAAATTACTCGATTAAAATCAATAAACAATAAGGTTGGAATCAAATAAGTTCTACTCATGTATTATTAAATAAAAATGTTTGTAAAAATCAACCAATTGAAATAACTTGTTTAAAAACAACAGCATACTTATTAAGTGTTGACAAAATCACTTAATAGTTTTGGATCATGTTTGAAAGTGTTAAAATTTACCAATTAAGGTATTTGTTAATAATTAATGTTTTATTTGTTATTAGACAAGAATATTTAGCAATACACACAGGTCTGCTTTATACCAAGTTCACTTAGATATTTTTAGTTAAGTCTTAGTTAAAATCTACCGATGTGATTGTAACCGAGCCAAAAAGGTACTCTGCTAAAATAATATTTTTTCAGTGCGGTCGAACAACCATTCGAATCGAAGAGAAACTGCGGTAGGAAATATACGAAATTTCGACTTTCGTAGAAATAGAGTAGACCCCCTGTTTTTTCTTTTACGTTTTATTCAAAGTTTACTTTTTATGCTGTCAACTTTTTTTAAATATTTAAATTTGAATTTAAATTCGTTTTTTATTTGTCAATGGCAGAATTTCTGATACGTAGGTAATAGATATTGATATGAATGGATATTATTCAAAAGGTGAAATCTAGCGTTGTTTAATCAAATAGCAATTACCTCGAACGCTTCCCATTCAAACAAACGAAACAATAAGCGTTTGTTTTCAGATGCATTTGTCATCATTGTTCTGCTAAACAATGTTCACTAGATAACGCTCTGAACAATTTTTATCTTTCACACAATACTGTCCACCTCTCAAATGGTTGTCAACAATAATTATTGGTATTGTTATATTTCTCAACGTTATTCAACCCAATTAGGATGATGGTAAAATCAATAAATATATTTATGTAACCAAAAGGTCCTTACATATGAAATGAAAGTTTTGTCGAGCTGGCTACATTAATCTCAAATATCTGGCATTTAGTTCGGAATTCTAAATTTAAATTTATTTAAAACTAGTAGGCACAGCGGACGTTGTCCTGCCCGATTACAGCGCCACCTACCGGATCAAACTTTACATTTAACACTAGAGTACACGCGCCCCTTTTTTTTACATGAGTACACGCGTGGCCTACTATGGTATACCATTTTATAATTGCTATCAATTTGTTTTTTGGTTAAGTATGAATAAAATTCCCACAGAAATGAAAAATATATTCAATCAGTCTCTTATTTCATTAGCATTCAAGGCATACTACAGCTTGATGATCAGAGCAAACCCATTGGTTGTATGTCTTGCACCATTTGTTTGTGGATCGATTTCTGGCTCTTGAGCAAAGTGCGCATCGACCGACCCGTCCCATCTTGAGGGTAACATCATACTGTGTGGCTTGAGCTGTGCCCGTTAGCATTTCTATTCTACATCTCAACTGTCGAGGAAGAGTCTCCATGGTTGCTCGAACAAAATAAATAGCAAATCGAAATAAATAGCACTTACCTAAATTTGTTAAACTCATATATACTCAAAATACTCGCGCGGACTACTATGGTAGGCCAACGTATTTGGTGGGAAATCGCAGGAACGTGTTTACGTGCTGACCTTGCGGGCTTTACTGGCTCGCTAACAAATTTAATGGCCGAGGCTAGCCTAAAATTCCAACGCACCAGCGTGGATAATTCAAAAGTTATTACTTAAAATGTCACCCTGGTCTACTATAGTAGACCACGCGTGTACTCTAGTGTTAAACCTTCCTTGAACCTATCCAAACAGACACAGAAAATTTCGTAAGAATCGGTCCAGCCGCCGTTTTCGAGTTTTAGCGAGATTAACACACAGCGTTTCATTTTTATATATAACTAGTGGGCCCGGCGGACGTTGTCCCGCCCGATTACAGTGCCACCTACCGGGTCCATCTATACGTGTAAACCTTCCTTGGACCTATTCAAATACACACAGAAAATTTCGTAAGAATCGGTCGAGCCGTTTCAGAGTTTTTGCGAGACAAACACACAGCGTTTCATTTTTATATATAAGAAGAAGAAGACTAGTGGGCCCGGCAGACGTTGTCCTGCCCGATCACAACGCCACCTACTGGGTCCAATTAAATTACTTTTAAACCTTCCTTGGACCTATTCAAATATACACAGAAAATTTCATAAGAATCGGTCGTGCCGTTTTTGAGTTTTAGCGAGACAAACACACAGCGTTTCATTTTTATATATAAAGAAGACTAGTGGGCCTGGCAGACGTTGTTCTGCCCGATTGTAGCGCCAACTGTACGTTTAAACCTTCCTTGGACCTATTCAAACACACACAGAAAATTTCGTAAGAATCTGTCGAGCCGTTTCTGAGTTTTAGCGACACAAACACACAGCGTTTCATTTTTATATATAAAGAAAGAAGAAGAAGAAGATAAGACTAGTGGGCCCGGCAGACGTTGTCCTGCCCGATTACAGTGCCACCTACCGGGTCAAATTAAATTACGTATAAATCTTCCTTCAACCTATTCAAATACAAACAGAAAATTTCGTAAGAATATGTGGAGCTGTTTCAGAGTTTTTGCGAGACTAACACACAGCGTTCCAAGAAGAAGAAGAAGAAGAAGAAGGGAGGTATGGTTGCCTGGCAGAAATTGCTATTTTAGCAATAAGGCCGCCTTTTGTGTTTGTATCTGTTATGTGTAATAATTTTAAGTTTCTTTGTGCAATAAAACATTAATTCATTCATTCATTCGTTCAAGAAAAAAGATTTGGTCTCGTGTATTTCTGTTTCGATATTAAGACTGGTGAGTGTTTAGTGGTCCAGTGCTGATACAGCTTCTTTTTTTTTCATTTATTTTGGCATCAAACAGTCATTTACAATAACAGAATGTAATAAAAACAGTTTTATATTATACAGACCTTAATAGTGCCTAAACGTAATACATAAAATATATGTTTTATAAGAGCTAACATGAAACGGACGTCACCAAATTATACATTATTATCAATACATAAGATTAAACTGATACTATGGTTACAGCAAGTATAACATCCATAAGTGAAGTGACTATATTCTTTTACATAAAATTCTCTTCAACGATTGTTTTATCCAATTAAGAGAAATGTGGAAGAAATCGATTTCGGTAAATTCCTTATTATAAATGTTGGTGGAACGGTACAGAAATGAGTTACGTGTATATACTTTTTTTCGTCGTGGAGGAACAAATAGAGGTAAAGTACGTGAGGAGCGCACCGGTAGACGAACTCGGCCTACGAAATGTATTTTAGCTAAAAGTTCCGAAGAATCCATCAAAGAATTTATGATTTTATATAAATAAATTATATCAAACATTTTTCGCCTACTAGAAAGAGTCAACAATTTGTATCTACATAGGGCATCGTGATAAGTTTCGTCTTTTATATTCATCCGGTAATTTAGTGACTTGATAAACTTTTTTTGAATTCTTTCAATTCTATTAATATGTAATTTATAATAGGGATTCCATACAGGGCAACAAAAATCTAAAATAGAACGTACAAATGAGAAGTATAAAATTTTGAGTGTGATGGGTTGTTTAAAAGGCTTAGTGATTCTAAGTATAAATCCTAGTCTACGAAAAGCTGCCGCAATTATATTATCTATATGGAGATTGAAAGATAATTTAGAATCCATGATTACTCCCAAGTCCCTGACACTAGATACCCTCTTTAATTTGTTACAGTCGATACTATAATCAAATTCAATTGGTGTTTGTTTACGAGTATAAGTTATAATGTTACATTTATCAATATTAAGAAAAAGCTGATTAGAAGAACAACAATCTCGAAGCGCAGATACGTCGTTTTGCAGTTTATTACAGTCGTCAATGGATTTAATCACTTTATATATTTTAGTGTCGTCGGCATAAAGCAAATTATGGCTATGTTTGAAGATACATCCCATATCGTTGATATAAAAGGAAAACAATAAAGGCCCTAAGTGGGATCCTTGGGGAATGCCTGACGGCACTGGTAGAAATTGGGAAGAGAACCCCTTTATGCAAACGGACTGACTTCTATTCCCAACGTAGGACTCGATCCATCTAAGAAGGCTGCCGTGTATACCGATTTTTGAGAGCTTCAGAATCAGCATGTCATGATTAATTTTATCAAAAGCCTTTGAGAAGTCGGTATACACGACATCAACCTGAGAATCATCGTCCATAGATTGTGCTAAAAATTCAGTGAATACAAGCATATTTGTGTCTACGCTGCGCTGCTTAAAGAACCCGTGTTGGTAAGGGGAGATTACGTTTTTGGCGGCTAGTGAGATATCAGCGGTTAGTATTCTTTCGAAGATCTTACCGAGAACACAAAGCTTAGAGATCGGTCTGTACTCTGTAATGAGACTCCTTTTTCTGTTCTTTGGAATGGGTGTAATCAATGCTTGCTTGCTTCCATTTACTAGGGAAAACACCCACTGTAATTGATTTTTAAAAAATCATTGTAACAGGAATGGAAAGCTCGTCAGCACATTCACGAATAAACAGTGGGTGAACATTATCCGAACCTGAACCCTTGTTGACATTTACTGTTTTTAGTTCTTTTAGGACACGGGTTAAAGTGATATCAACATAGTTTAAATTTAATATTGAAAGCGATTCATCGTGGTTTGGCAGATATGCGTTTTTTTGAGAAGATACAAAAACAGAGTGAAAATACTGGTTGAATGCGTTACAAATCTCATTACCGTTAGACAAAAGTTTTCCTTCATACATCATTTTTGCGGGGATATCACCACTGCAAGTTTTTGCCTTTACATATGACCAAAATAACTTTGGTTCTGATTTTATATTCTCTTCGGACAATTGAATGAATTTATTATGACAGTATTCGGACATTTTTTTAAAGCGTTTACGTAGAGTTGAGAAACTTTGGTAATCACACTAATTACCATACAGTTTCCATTTTTTATGGAGCTTATTCTTTTCCTTGCTTAGCTTAATGAGCGGCACAGTATACCAAGGAGGATATTTATGTTTAGCATTAAAATTATACTTTGGAACATATTTATTTATAATATCGTCTATAATCGCGTAAAAATAGCAAACAATCGCTGTAGCCCCCTGCTTCAAGACCACGCTCAACACCCATACATTACAAGTTTTGACAACAGATGGTCTCTAAATTAGCGGGGGTGCGATTGGAGTGTCTCCGACACCTACCATACTCCCCGGACTTTGCTCCAACTTACCACTTTTTCCGGAATTCGGTCAATTTTGTGCAAGAAAAAAATTCAGTTCCGATGAGGCAATACAAACGGTCTTCAAAAATACCTATAAAATAGCAAATGTATATAGATAATAATGATACATACATAATATAAAGTATTACCTATTTCTGCCGCAAAGCAGCAGTGCTTGCATTGCTGTGTTCCGGTTTGAAGGGTAAGATATGGCATTGAATTACCATGACTTTACCATGACTTTACATCTGATGTCACTAGTTGGCAACGTACACTGTGGTTCTTGTGGGGGTTGCAGTTTTGCTGCGAATCTCACAGGAGCCACATGTATTATAGGTGACTGTTACCACTTACCATCAGGTGGGCAGTTTGCTCGTTTGCCAACTTACTGCAATAAAAAAAAAATCGTTTAATTTTTTCCTCAAAAAACGCATATTGGATATATGGACCCATAATACATAAGTAAATAAAAAATAATTGTACATCAATATTGTTAGTAATAATTAATACTCTGTGCATCCCTATCACATTATATTGTGTTGATTAAAGACAATATTCTTTTTTCTTGTACAAAATTACAGTAAAATATTGTCTAGGCTTGCAACAAACATCTCCAGATTTATATTTATTACTGACTGAATGAGATTACTTCGGTCTAGTTCGCAATGATGCATGGTTGTTTTCGACGACTAGATCCCATACATCAATAGACCTAGCGTAGATATTTCTCCGTATTACTAGGTATAATGGATGTTGAATTTTCTTAAGAGGTTAACTCTTTTTCTCTCTACCAGTTTTATGAAATAAAATAAAACAAACTTACGAGAGAGGCCGCTTGGTATTCACTTTATGGAAGACAATTGTCGAAATAAAATACTAATTTTGAATACAAGGTATTAGTTAAGTTTTGAAGTAATTTTGTCCACTCAATAATTTTAACATAGACGTATTACAACTTCACGTGATGGATCTGTGAACTGATTTCCATTTGGTATTCTCTAATATATCATGTCAATATCATCTCAATCTTATGATATCATTCCACAACATTAATGATATTCTATCATTTCAAAACATTTATGATATACTATCATTAATTCCACAACATTAATAAATAATCGAAAGTTTAATACAAACATCAGTAGTGAAAAATTATTTCCCCTATTTATTTGAAAAGGAATATATAGAAATGGACGTATTTAAACGTAACAACATTCTTTTGATATTTATTTATCCAATATCAGCTGAATATGTATTCTCAGTAAGTATTGGTAAAAAAAAGCAGAAGAAATCAAACAATGACGACACCAAACAAACGAGTGGCTCCAAGAATCCTATCTTTTGTTACATTAGTAAATGTAATTTATTTCGGAAGACTTTCCAATTGTCTCCATGAGCAAGCATTTTTCGTTACACATTATCGTTCATAGTACAGCAATAAAAATGTAAATCAGCATCCTACATGGTAATGATAATGGGGTGTGCCCGATATTAATAGTGAAATGAATAGAAAAATATTAGCACCATTCCTGTGAAGCGATATATTGTTATGAATACATATGGACTAGATTTGAGTCATTTTTGGTAGAGATGAATAAGGAAATAAATTCGTTATTGACCAAAACACAGTATGTATATTTCATGTCCCGTTTAGACATATTTCATGTTCCATATTGCCTGGAAGGGATTGCTCATTAACAATAAGGCCGCCTGTATTGTACATCTTATATTTTTGAAAATATCATTTATTTAATATTTTCGTGTGCACTAAAGTGTTTATTATTATCCTATCATTTTAACTCAAAACAGTATTCACATATTTTTTTCGGAAAATGTTCGTTTTTTATAGAATGTAGTCAGCAATCGCATGCAATGAAGTAGCTATAATAGGGTTGCCAACCCGAAATTTAAAAAACTAGGATTTGAAGTTGGAAAAACCAGGAGAATTCAGTGTCAAAACAGGACGCGTATAGAGTTGCAATAGTTAAATTAATAATAAAATGTTGTGAAAATAGGTAAATTGAAATTCAAGATATTAAAACAATCATATATTTTAACAATAAAAGTATTTGAATAAAATTATACGAATTGAAAACTAGTTATCGAAAACCGACTTCAAAGACACTAAAAAGTTAAAAATAATATAAGAATAGGTACAGACAACATCACACTTCTAAATTGAAGTCGGTGCCAAACGATGATCACCTAGAAAGTCTTAAAAGTAGCTCACTGACGACATAGACATCCACTGTTGGACATAAGCCTCCCCCGAGAATCTCCAAACCGATCGGTCCCGCGATTCTCGCATCCAGCGGCTTTCCGTGACCTTTACCTGGTGCCTCTTTTTTAAATCAGACGTTGAGTGCTCTTCGAGCGTCGTCTACGTCTACTTTCAGAATAATATTGATTATCGACGTAATGTTCAATTGATTTTCGACGCCAAAGAAATTAAAATTAATAGAAATCGAGCACCGGCAACGTTCGACGAGCGCTCAATGCAGACGAACTGATTGATTGATGATTTAATATAGTAATTTTATTTTAACTTAAACGGTTTTATTGGAAGTGAAGATAATAATAATTATACGTAATTGCATTGTCATCGGAACTAAAGGTGTATACCAAATTTCAGCTCAATCGGACACTGGCGCGTGTGTGGCAAATTTAACATGCAAGATTTGACCCAAGCAAACGGGGAAAGCTAAATATACAATAGGGCTCCAGATCATTGGTCTATTTTGTGGGCTACCACTACTGCATCTCCCGGTACGCGGCCGCCACTACAGGACTTTTCCGATCCAACGGTCATCCGTTGGGGTGGAACGTCGCGTCGGTCCTGCGAGCTAGGAGTATATGCCCTGTGGCTCTATTTTTAAATCATTCGTCCGGCATCGAGCGCTTTTCAAGCGTCATCTGTGCTCGATTCCTATTGATTTTCATTTTTCTTGCGTTGAAAATCGATAGAACATTACGACGAAGATCAATATTGTTTTGATTTTCATCGAAAACAAAACGAAAATAAGTCGGAATCGAATACTGACGAGCACTCGATGCCGGAAGAATGATTAAAAAATAAGGCCCCAGCCCACTGCCACATAAGGATTTGGACTATATCTCCGATATCATTTTTAGTTTCTACAGACTCATTATTTTTCAAACGGTCACGTAGAGTAACCCCGAGCATAGACCTCTTCATTTTGACAGACTTTGAGCCTTGTAATGAGGTCCATAAGCGGCTACACTGAAAAAAAAAATATCTTGATTCAAGAAAATATGCGGTTATATATGCACTATGCAGTTAAATGTCTTGAATTAAGACGATGTATTTTTTTGAATTCAAAAATGATATCATTTTGAATGAATGTAAACTGCATTCAATCAAAATAACACTGTTGATTCACTAAACATAATAGAATCTTGAATTAAATAATGATTGTCTTATTCCAATGAATTGGATATCAATAATACTTTAGTATAACACGATCACGCCATTCAGTCAAGATATCAGAGATTTTGTCCTGAACTCATCTGCCTTAAATTGAATGAAATATTTTTTTGATTCAATGACATCGGTTTCTAAACCAGTTTATTTAGACGATCATTTCTTCCAGTCAAGATAATATTATCTTGTGCTCATCTCTACACAATTAAATGAATAAAATATAAAGTATTGAATGGAGATTCTGTCTGCCTTGGTTCAACATGATCGATATGATTGATTCAAGTCATTACTTCTTTCAGCCAATATAACTGAAATCTTGGTTCTAAATACCATCTACTTTAAACTAAGTAGATATATTATTGTTCTGAACAATTATTTGTTTTGCATTATAACATCAGCATATTAGCTCAATACAATATTTTGTTTTCGTAAGATTTAACATTTTGAACCAAGCATATCGACTTATCTGATGGAAATCTAGGTATTCGAGTCAATATAATTTTTTATTGTCTTAAAATAATAATTTCTATTTAGAAGAAAATATTCTCTCGGTTTAAAGTATAAATGATCTTCAAAGAAACTGACAAAAGCTTGACTTAATGGAATAAATTTATCAGGGCAAAACCCCACTAAACAGCACCGTTTAGATTCCTTCTCCTCATAGGTATATTAAATGTTTTTGTGACATTATTGCTATTGTTACGTACACTTTAGTTACACGGCGTATTTATAAATAATGCAAGAACTCCAAGAGTGCTACACCACTGCTTAGATTTCTACACGACGATTCGGAGATGCGATAAATAAAGTTGTTGCATCTGAGCAGTACTAACATCTTCGGAGCTCTTGCATTATTTCTGGTTACGTCGTGTAACTGACGTGTGGATAGCAACAATATGCCACAAAAAATAAAAAGTATGAGGAGAAGAATGTTAAACGGTAATGTTTAGTGGGGTTTTGCTCTGATAAATTCATTCCATAGAGCCAAGTAGAGGTACAACTGGACCTGAAACAACAAAAATAATTATCACTACAAAGTACTTCGATCATCAAAAACACATTCTTTTACTCTAGTATTGTCAGTTTCTTATTTAATTCATTCTGGGAAAGAGTTTTAAAAATGAAAACATTCTTAATAAAGTATAAAATATTATTTATTCATTAAAATTAACTTTACAGTAAGCAATTTCCTTAAGATACACAATTAATTAATTCCCATTTTTATACAATTTTATTGCTTAACTATATAGTCGATATATTTTATAATTTTTTTTACAGATGCAATAAAATATTACTGTGCCACATACATCAAAAGATCTAATGACCTAAGCTATCTTGATGATCCCTATGTGCAATACCCTATGCGGTAGATCACTTATCTACATTTTTGCATTTTTTTTGTGGTCTTAATCTACAAACCTTACATTTGACAGAATAAGTCTATATTGGCAGACTAAACTTTAAATCTAGAATCAAGTTTCCCTTAACTAACACAATAACATATTTTTTTCGCTTCCCACCTTTTTCATCATCTGCTTTTATATAGAGGCGTTATTATCACCAGGATTCTGAAAGAAAAATGAAAGTAAAATACAATATTTTTGCCATCATCATAACAGCTCATCTACATTTCGTCCCCATCGAAGGACTCGAGCCTTCCTTAAGTAACGGTGTTTAGGTCTTAGTCAACCACGCTGGCCCAGCTTCACATACACCTTTGAATTTATTCACAGATGTATGCAGGTTGCCTCACAATGTTTTCCTTTACCGTAGGAGCGCCAGACAAATGTACATATGAAATTCGAAAATAAAACCACATTGGTACATAGCGGTCTCGAACCTTGAACCTCCCGATTGGAAGGCAAGTGCCCAGTCCACAGCGCAGTCATTTTTGTCCAAATGACTAAGTTTTTATGCAATTTCGTAGCTGACATATTCATGTTCAGTCCGATCTGCTATTATGAATGTGCCAGCTATAAAATTGTATAAAACTTTTTCGTCGACCAAACATTTTTTTAAAGTTATGTTATGGCATAAGAATAAACAAGTATAGAAGCGAAACTCCCGGCCGTCGAGCGCTCAAGGCCACGTTATTCACCTACCGTTTGATTTCCGTTGAACGGAATCGCCAGTCAAGGCGCGCACCGCATCCCGCACGTACGTGACTCCTTCCCGCGCGCCGCTATCTACCTAGTCGCCGCGATGCCGACTTATTGTTGCGTTTATGGGTGCAAAAATAATGCCATAATAACCCCAAATTTAAAGTTTTACAATTCGCCCGAAGATAAAGAAAGGTAAGTACAAAGGTATATCTACTTGTTTTATTCAATCCTCTCTAAGCAACTGCGAAGATGACTTGGATATATTTCTTTTGAGCAAAGACGACGGCACAGAACCTTTTTTTGCAAACCATATGACATCGGAGATTTCACCGCTTGCTGTTCCGACATGCGATTACAGGTCTGAGGGCCTATTACCGATCTCATGGTTTTGCAAATGATATCATATGATATCATAGTGCAAGACGAAAAATACGATTTCCGGTCAGATTTTTAATCATTTGTTTATTATTTAATGATGACATCATTGAAATTATGCCATAGTGATGATATCATTGGAGATCAGTAATACGAAATGCAGTATTTCATGACTTCTTTTTCTCAAATTTATACCATGTCATACGATGAAAGATCCATAATTGGCCCTCAGATTTGCCTACACAAAACGCACTTTCCTACGTTTGTGGGTATCTACTCAAAAAATGCTCGCTTAAACATGAATGCCCAGCTTTCAATAAATACAGAGATTACAAGGGAGAAAATACAGAAAATTCTCAACTATTTATTCATTTTAAAGCATTCAATCGGACAAAAATTTTCGGAAGTTTAACTGTTCCTCCGGCACATTTTGTAAACTATATTGAGAAACTCGAGAATATATTCGTAAATAGCTTCAAAAATTTTATTTTTACCGATGGTGCTGGTGCGATCTTGCTAGATACAATGAAAAAAATTGTGTTTCAGGTACCTTGTGAATATTTTCCTATTGATTACCTGATTAAGCTTTTTATAAGAATGCGTATTTACTACGCGCTGAAGTTTAATAACCGAAACTTCAAATCATCTACAAAAACGCCATCTTTTATAAATATCAGACATTTGTAAATATTTCTGTTGAATTGAAACCTTTTAAATAAAAATGATTGAATATTTTAAAATTATTTTTATCATACCTACCCTAGATACAGATACAGTTTTATTCGTAATATTCATTACATGTCAAAGCTAATACAATATAATGTATCGAGTTTCTAAAGCTGTCATTGTAGTGCAATTTTGAAACTCTGTAAGTATGGGATTTTTTTTGTCAAGTCGGGAATAATTTGAATTATGAGAAACTTTGGTACTGCTATATAGGTATATTTTTATCGACCTTTGTTACTGTTCCATATAAAATTTAAATACAATCAATACTTGATTAAAATTATGAAACAACAGATTTTTTTTCAAGTGAAAATGTTGGTCTGATAGTAAAAAGTGAGCTTAGGTTTTATCCATTAGTACATTCATAACTTCAGCTCTTGGACTATAAACGTAGGTACGATACCTAAATTACAAACCATTTTTGTACATCGAAATTCGAAACATTTTAATGATTTTGTTCTCTAAGTTGTAGGGATTAAGCTCAATTAATCAAAAATAGGCAGGTTCTTATAACTACGGAATCAAAAAAACTAAAAATGTGGGTACTATTGCTAAAGATAGTCGCTCGCTCGCTACACTTGAAGTACAAAATCAATAAGACTCGGTGTACTCCTACGGTGAAGGAAAACATCGTGAGGCAACCTGCATACATCTGCGAAGAAATTCAATTATGTATGTGAAGTCGACCAATCCGCACTGGGCCAGCGTGGTTGACTAAGGCCTAATCACCCTAATATAGGGTAGGCTCGAGCCCCTCGGTGGGGACGTATATGGGCTGTGATGATGAAGACTCGGTGTATACTCAGTTTCTCATTTAATGTAAAATATGGAGGTACCTATATAAAAAATATTGTAGTGGTCACCATACGTCCATGTGGTGACCCTAGCGGCGCCCGCAGACTACTGCGGGGCGTTACAGGAGGAAGGGCGCTGTAGGTATGCAAATAGCGGCATTTGGTGCACCCACAAAGGAGATTCGCTTCTATACTTGTTTATTCTTATGGTTATGGACAATATAATCCAAAGGTGCAAGGTGACTCGATTTAGGTGTTCCGGAGTGTATAAACGACCATGAGCCATCGGACTCGCCCACCGAGGGTTCCAGTAACATTATAGAGATGCAACCGCATATTATCGAAGCTTAGAGGATTTTAAAAAGTTTTGAAGGATTTTTTATGATTTCAAAGCAAAAGAATTCAAAGAAGTTGTATTCTACGTTGCATAAGTGTTGACTCACCTCAACTAATATCATGATACTGTCTGACATTCTTGAGTGAAAGCTTCCCAGTCTTGGATGATTCCCAGGATGTCTTTCCATGGATCCTGGGACGGGTGGGATAATGTAGGCTTGCGTCGAATCCATGTCAACTCCATTGGTAATTTTGTATCTGAAAATTTATATTTTCAATGTTATTTGGAAACGTCATAATTATGTCATATACGAGGTGTAACAAAGTAACTTACACTAACACTCAAGGAAGTGAATGAATGTTAAAAATTTCCAAAGTAACATCTATCGAAATATGAAAAATTTTGACTACAAAACAAATTTAGATTATGTACGAGTATATTGGTATACTCACTGCAAAACGTTGAATTAAATCTTTCGGAATTTTCCAGGACTCCAAAAGAACAGCAATAATATTTTTTGGTACAGCCATGGTAATAGTGCGCTGCTTGCTTCATGTTTCACTAAATTTGATCTGAGAACTATTAAAATTATCACTAAACTTATACATTAACATTATATTGGCACAGTATTCGTTGGTTTTCATACTCCAAACCAGTCGCAAACACAGAAAGAATTCATCAGACGAAGGCTTCTTCACTGAATCAGTTAATCAGGAACGCGTAGTGTGGTATGGTTGACGCATTGTGGAGGAATACTTGTACAAGTTCTCTGTGGAAATTGTGTTTTTCATCCAAGCATTGTGTATTACATATGAAAATCTGACATCTTGTTTGAAAGTAAAAGTTGTAAACCGAAAGTGATATTGCCTTAGTTGAAAAGAACATTTGTTTTCAAAGTAAGATAACGGAATTCTTGTTCTAAAGCAATATCGCATTAGATTAAAATTCTATTGACTCTATTCAAAATTCATAATTTATTTATATTAAAACAGTCATAAATTTTCGTCCAAGAAAAATAAAAGGTTGGACGGACAAAAGATGTACTTGTAACAAAGAAAACTACGGTATTAAAGCAAAATTTTCAAATATTTTAATTGAAGAACTTTTTACATAAAATAATATATACACACTCTTGAACGAAAACAAAGAGAGTTGTGATAAAAAACCTCAGTGTATTCGAACCAAGATAATGATTTTCTTGTGTTAAAGTAATGTTGCATTCTATTAACAATCTGTTGACTCCATTCAATAATGTCTTTAAATTTCATTAACAAAATAAAAGTTTCATCGGGAAACAAAATTTACTTTGATCAATTGGCTGTGATATTAAAACAAAATTATGGAATAAGTATTTCAATCCAAGAAGTTTTTGTATTGAAATGAAGCACACACACCCTTCAACGAAAACAGAGAGAATTCTGATGAAAAACATCACTCTATTAGAACCAAGACATCGGTTTTCTTGTATTAAAGAAATATTAAATTATATTAATATTCTATTAGTTTCGTTTAAGAAAGAATATAACTGAGTTTCGTTGCATATTTATAAATACTTGATCTAAAGGCATATTTTGTAATACAAGAACATGAAAGTATTGAAACAATTATTTGAGATATCTTCGGTCAAGTAAGTTTCATGTTATTGAAGCAACTAAATTAACTTCAGGTTAAAATAATATGTTCGAATTGAATTAAGAAAATGAACATTCTTAATTCAATTTCGTGGCATACTGTTTCAAAGTAAATTGTTTTGTCTCAACAAAATATGTTCAAGACAATATAATGTTTTGAATGAAAGAAATCCCGGGACTCTTTTTTTTCCGTGTACCTACGTCTCAGCTCCATACGTCATAACACGCACATATTGAAGACTTTCGTTTTGAGACACTTCAGTAGACGCGCCGAGAATATGCTGTATAACTCCCGGACGCTGCCCAGCAGAATTGCCCAGGACCAGCCAGGTAAACAAACCCGTAAACGACTTCCAAGCCTCCAACCTTCACAGAAGTGGGTACTGTTCTGTGGTGGGTGGGGGAATTCGACATAATTTATATCTTGTCAATATTCATTTTAAAACTCATTTCTTGATAAATACAGAGGTCTTCGAGCATTCTGGTTCCTCTGGAGTGACCGAAACATACCCAGGTCTCGACAGAACCGAAGGCTTTCTCATACTCCACAAACACCAGGCATAGTGGCAGGATTTACTTCTCTGATGTAGTACTTCAGCTTTTTTGAAATCTAGCTTGCATGGGAGACTGCAAGTCGTCAAATCTGTGAGCGAGATGATTCGAACATTCGATATGTTAAAAAAACTGTACTTGGCCAGTTTTCAGATTTTCTCTTTAACAATTTAAGACCTTGCTTTTTGCCTAATTTCATGTTTCTAGGTAATTACTTGGAAAATATCAAAATTTGCGAAAATATGCGTCACATCTTTTGATCATACTAACCTACAATTATGATTTTTTCTCAGGTGTAAGAGACTATAGACCCGAGAATTGATTTAAATTTTAGTTTGATATCTCTACGCGTTCCTTATAAAAGGGACAGACGGTCAACGAAGTGATCCTATAAGAGTTCCGTCGTTTCCTTTTGCAGTCAGGAACCCTAAAATATGTTTAACGTGAAAAAAACCAAGCTTTCCTAACTGCATATCATTTGACTTATGAACTACAATTCAACAACTTACTGTATTTCATTCGCAGGAGACAACATAATTAAAAGGGTTTCAAAGTCCAATATAAATCCGGAAAGCCTATTTCACTCTTCAAAAGACAAGAGCTCTACTCATAAAGTAAATACTTAATACTTCATACAATCGAAACACTTCGACGAGGTTGAAAAGCACTTGGTCGCACTCAGCGCTTATTTTATAACGCGAATGGACGTAACAATAGGTCTCGTTACGGGCTTGCATTGTTACAGTCCAGTGTTTTGAGAGACTGTTTTCCAGTGGAATTGAGATTCAATCAAGACTGGAACTGCACTCGTAGGGATAAATACAAATTGATTTTTCTACTCTTATATGTCAAATAATAATATCAAATTGTCTTGTTTCTTTGTTTATCGATACTAGTAGTATTATAAGGAGGTAATGTTCGGGGTAATCTCCGGTACTACTGATACGATTATGAAAACTCGTTCACTGATAGAATGCTACATAGGCTACAAATTTATTTTTCCTGTGGAAAAATTGAATATACCCGCGGGAAAACAAACATAATGGGGGCGAAGCTGATAGCATAAAGCTAGTTTTAATAAGAGTTTTTAAAACGAAACTTGTTTGTTGCAAAATTCAAAACAAATGAATGTTACAATTTTGCCAAAAAGCATACTAATGTAATATTTAAGGCCGGCTTCACACGTTCAGCCTCAGCCGCGGCGGCTCGCTCATAGCCACCTGCTCCTCAGCATGCGGGCCGCCTCACCCCTCCGTGCCTTCGCGGTTCTCAATAACACTATAGGGGTAGGGCAGACAAGACTACGTGAAGTCAGGGTTGGCCCCAACGCCTTGCGCCCGACTCCACACGTAGGTCCCAACGCTGATACCAACTACCAACACGCTGGCCCCAACGGTGGAGCCAAGGCCATGGACGAGTGGCGTTGGGGCCAACGTTGGGGCCAACGTGTGGAGCTGGCGTAATATTATAATATTTGGGAATGCTAAAAGTGAATAGGAGAAGTGATTAGAAAGATTGCATAAATGTGTAGGAATAATATGAGAGTAGTTAAAGAGGTTAAAAATAAGGTAAGGTTCTATTTTGTTAATTAATCTATTATATTTTGTCATGTTACGATGAATGATTTTGTTTTAGAAGAAATAAAGACGTTTATTTGAAGACAAAAAAAATGGTTTCTTTCTTTTCATCCCAGATCAATTTAGGATTAACTTTTGACTGTACCTCATCATGGAATGCTCATGTCAATGAGGTAAGTCGCCGTATACATTACACTTACCACTCTCTCAAGCGGCTTCAATATTTCCTGCCATTCAGTACTAAAGTTATGCCTGCTCAATCCCTTCTACTCCCCATTCTCGACTACGCCGATGTATGTTATTTGGATGTAACTGAGCAGCTCCTGAATAAGCTTGAACGTTTGCAGAATTTAGCAATTCGTTTTATTTTTAGTTTACGCAAATACGATCACGTGTCTGAATGTCGCATGCAACTCAAGTGGTTACCTATTCGTCACCGAAGAAATATGCATATCCTCTGCCTTGTCGTGAAAGTCCTACATTGTCCTCAATTTCCTAAATATCCCGTCCCGTCCCGTTTCCATGTTATCCCTCCAAATCCCCGTCCTAAGCGATCCTGCGTTGCCAGCAATGTATTAAGCGTTCCGGAATTTAATTCGAAGTTCTTCGGTAAGTCTTTTACCGTACAGGCTGCCAAGCTGTGGAATGGATTGCCTGCCTCAGTGCGTGAAAGACCCCTAAATACAATCTTTTAAGTGTCACCTTAAAGAGTACTTTCTCTCGAATCAGTCACTGGAATAATATATATTGTATACTAGCTTCTGCCCGCGACTTCGTCTGCGTGGACTTCAGAATTGGGTCTAAAGCTTCGCTCGTTAACAATTTCTAATCTTCCCACGGGAACTATTTGAGAGATCATTAAGGAATATAAAGTACATGTCCATTTCCATAGCATAGGTGACATGCATACCAAATTTCAAAGCTGTCTTCCCGCGGCTTAGCTCGTAAACAATTTTTAATTTTCCCTCGAGAACTATTTGAGGAATCTGGATAAAGTAGCCTATGTTCTTTTCCATGTCAAAGGTTACATGCACGCCAAATTTCATCCAAATCTGTTCAGCCGTTTTTGCGTAATTGAGTATCAAACATCCAAACATCCACACTTTTACATTTATAATATTAGTAGGATATACACTCATAAACTTTATCTAAGGATATTTTATTTATATTTAATGTATGTAGTATCAGCGATAATTTTAAAAATACTGACAATATCTGTGAAATTTATTCATTGAAATGACGAAAGTTTATAATTAAAGCAATACATTGAAAAAATGCACATAAGTTGTCAATATTTTTAATATATTATGTTGGCTTATACTACTTGAAAAAAGGATAAATAAAATATCCTTAGATAAAGTCGATGAGTGTATATGTGTGTGTGTGTATGTGTGTATATGGAAATATAATATATATCATTTTTATATTACCATATATACACATATATTATTGTTTAAAATCAGATTTTTTCAGTTTTGATTTTGTACAATTTTTTCCCCGCTAACACAACATCTTACACTATCACTTGGGTTGCCTGGAAGAGATCTCTATGAGATATAAGCCCGCCCTTGTATATACTTTAAGTTTTAAATGTATTTTTTTGACATGTGTGTGTACAATAAAGAATTATATATAAATTACAGCAATAATAAATGAAGTATAATATAATATAGGAACACACATTATACAAAACTACTAAACAATTCTACTAATATTTTAAAACAATAAAACTCATCTTAAACATGCAAAGAAATGCTGTCTTATACGGGAATCCATCATTTTATCGCAATTCCTTTCAACTATTTTCATTACCCATAAAACGAATCGCAGAACTTTTTTTTCAATATTTAACAAACCCTAGAATTAGGTTACATCGCATTTCCGTTTCCTCGAATATTTTTTATCTACAAACACAGTTCATCGTTATTTCTTTTCATGTTTTATATATTTTATCGAAATAATGTTACATCGAAGTTTTGTTACCCATATTTTTCTTTCATCGTAAGTTTCAGTTTGCAAAATAATGGAAACATCAATTTTTACTTAAAAAAATCAATGTGTATCGATATTTTGGCGATGTAGAAACTGTAGGCGGGTCAAAAATAGGTAGCGAGGAGCGAAGCGACGAGCGTAGGTTTGAACATGAACCAAGCGCGCGAGCCGAGCGAGCGAAGCGAGCGTGCCGCGGCAGCGGCCGGCGAAGCGCCAGAAACGACTTTATGTGTATTCTCAACTTTATGCATACTTATTGCTTGTGGAAACTGCTAATTTTGAGGTTAGTTTTTTCAAATTTCAAATGCTCATATAGGTAGGAAAAAAATATTATAGAACTGACCGCAACACAATTTATAGTCAACAGGCGAATGCATCATTCGATGAAACGTTACTGCGATAAAAAATTGTTATGTGAAAAAGTATGATGGGTTTCGATACATATTGTAACATGTTTTACGAATAGTTTCATCGATAACTTAATACTTTTACGAAATGTAAGTTCGATATACTGTTTTTCTGGTAATCAAAACAAATTTTCGATGATATAAAATAGCGATGATTAAAAATTCGATGAATTGAAAAATATATATATTAAAAATCGTGGAATAGTTTTCGGTAAAATGAAAATCGGTATCAATAAAATCTGTATTCTGATAGACACCCGTCTTCTACGCGTCTAAGAGATGGAATAAGGCGTACGATCTTTCGAGCAGCTAAAACGGCAAAGGATTTCCAAAGGCATCTGAACTGTAGTCTGGTATTTCTAGCTCAAGAAAACCACGAGCCCTTGACGTGGAGTTGTAACTGTACGAAATCTGATAATTTCAGAGAGATATGACGAAGAACAAAGCAATGTATAAAAAAATCATAAAATCATAATCCATCCATAAATCCGAAACGAATAACAAGGGGAACGTAGTCGGTCGAGTCCATATACGCATCGGATGCACAATCTTCAGTGCCGTCCACAAGAACAGCATCGCCATAATCCAAGATAATTTTGTGGTTTACCACGTTTAGTTACTAATTAAGCAAACAGCTTACGCGCCACTACATATGATCTATATAATAATGTACAATGAATATAGTTTTACCTTTTTAAATAAGATCTATTGTTATTACATACACACAATTTGTTCTTTTGATTGACGTAAAGTTAGTAAATGCGTCCCTTATTAATGATGCGCGACACAGTTGCCATTTTGTATTGCAATAAAATTGTGTGCCTTAGGCGTTTGGCGTTTAGGAAGTGTATAATGCTTTTGACGGGCACTACTTTTTGCGCGACCTACTTCAGGGCAAACTAATTTAGCCGTTCGTATCTCGGGACAGGATCGGACACGTATTAATTACTTCCAGCGATTCTAATGTATTACTTGGATTTATCTTGATGAGAACAAGCAAATTTATATCGTGTTACGTAAGATTAGTTAAGTTTTAGTTGAATATTGCACGATACTCATACACTGCGTTTTAGAATTTAGTACCTAGTTCCGAAGCGACATATCGACCGCTTTAAATTAACTGACATCTGCTAGAAATTGTGACTTTAAGGTCGAATTTCACCAACATTTAACAGGCGGTTATAGTTAACAAACAACCATTTTTGACACTTATTGTATGAGTGAAGTGTCAAAAACTTGTTTGTTAGTTAACTAACCACCTGTTTAAATATTGGTGAAATTGGACCTAAGTGTAGAGCCACAATTTCTAGCAGATATCAGTTAATTTAAAGCGGTCGATATGTCACTTGTAAATGTTTAAGTACATATTGCAATGATTTTAACGTATAGGAATGTATTTATAAAACCGTTTGGTACATAAAAAAGGTTGTTCACAGTCTATGCGTGGCATTATAACTATTCAAGAGTCTAACTAGACTATTAAAGAACAGGAAAATAATCGCAACAGAAAACCTTACACCAATATTGAAAACTTGACAAAACATTAATAACATGGGCTAACACTAGATTACACCCAAAAATAGGTGTAAATACAAATATTCCCTCGACCCGAAAAATTAAAATCCACATTCTTTCATACAACAATCCCTTTGTCGGCGGCCACGAAGGGACCCTCGTCAAAACAGAATCAATCTTCAACCCTTAAGTTAGGTAACACGGGATCAGATGTGTGTTGGGTGAAATTCAAGACCAACCTAAATTGTTGTGTCAACTGTGTGCAATATACCTCTATACAGGAAGAATTTTTATCACCATCCAACTTTTTCTATGCATTAAGAGATTAAATGACTCCATTTTTAAAAAGTTTAATCCAAAACTTTACCACAAAATGATTAGGTATCTAGGCGTGGTTACAAATCTTACGGCGTAAATTCTACGCTTGCTGCGGAAACAGGAATACAAAATAACAGAAAACTCGTGAAATTTTGCGAAAACTTTATGTATCTTTGTAATTATTTATTAAAACAAAAATGTCACGAAAAAGGATATCTTTCCAGTCTTAAGTACAAATAAATATAAGCATCGACATTTCAGCCAAAAGACGCCCACTGTTCCACAAGCACCTCCAAATTGGTCGGTATTGCGCTCCTCGCATCCAATAGCCTCCCGCGACCTTCACCAGATCGTCGGTCTACCTTGTGGATGTCCACGTTGCATCTTCCGGTACGCGACCGCCACTCTAGGACCTTTCCGCTCCAGCGACCGTCAGTCCTGCGCACTGCCACTTAAGATTCGCAATTCTTTAGGCTTTGTTGATGACACATTAGACATGACGAGATCTGTAAAGAAACCCTGAGCATAGCCCTCTTCATTGCCCTTTGAGCAACCTCGAGCCATCTTATCAGGCCCATTGTAAGCGCCCACGTCTCATTTCATACGTCATCTCTGGCAACGCACAAGAATTGAAGACTTTCGTCTTGAGATGAATTGAGATTGAGAAGAAGTACATATACAACAAAAAATTAGCCAGAGCTAGTGTAAAATAAAAAATGTAGCTCTATAATTTTACATGTAACTTAAGGTTTCGAATAATGAAGATCTCAAAACGTGTAGGTGTGTATTACGTTCCTATAATTGCGTTTTGCCGCACATTGAATCAATTAATTAGTTGAGTGGAGTTGAATCCGCTCTCATTGTGCCTTGCTTATATGATAATGAAAGGATTAAACGAATTGTAATCTTCATTTATGTACACAATCATCAAGAAACAGGCACAAGTCCCATTTAACAGGTATGTATGTATGTATGTTTGATGTGTCGCATAATTAAAGGGTGTCGCCGTTTAATTATGCGACACATCAAATATACTTATATTGAGACTAAATTGATTTTAGTGTGTATTACTTCACATATCAAATTGTTATCAGTGGACTGTGTGTAATCTTATATTTTTAACCGACTTCAAAAAAGGAGGAGGTTATCATTTCGGTTGTATTTTTTTTTTATGTTTGTTACCTCATAAGTCCGTCATTTTTAAACCGATTTCCAAAATTCTTTTTGTATTTGATAGAGTATACTGCAAGGGTGGTCCCATGGTCACCAAAGTCAGGATCGGATGATGGGATCCCATAGAAAATCGAGGAAAACACTAAATTCTTTCACTAAAAAGATTTCATTCACTAAAAAGGTTAAAATAATTTTTTTTTTACAAAAAATAGAACCGACTTCAAAAACACTGAAAACTTAAAAATAATCTTCTTCTATATTGAAGTCGGTGACAAATTTTAACACTTTCTAGAAGATCATCGTTTGGCGCCGACTTCAATATAGAAGACGATTATTTTTAAGTTTTCAGTGTTTTTTTAAATTAATAAGATTCACCGAAAATTACAGTGTTTGTCCTGGCTTAAATACAGGTACAATAAAAACTTAGCACCTACTATAACTAACTAATATTATAAAGCTGAAGAGTTTGTTTGTTTGTTTGTTGAACGCGCTGATCTCAGGAACTACTGATTCCAATTGAAAAATTATTTTTGTGTTGGATAGTCCATTTATCGAGGAAGGCTATAGGCTATATAACATCACCCTACAACAAATAGCAGTTGAGCGTCAATGAAAAAACCGGCCAAGTGCGAGTCGGACTCGCCCATGAAGGGTTCCGTACGATTTATGACGTATTAAAAAAACTGCTTACTAGATCTCGTTCAAACCAATTTTTGGTGGAAGCTTACATGGTAATGTACATATATATTTTTTTTAGTTTTATCATTCGCTTATTTTAGAAGTTACAGGGGTGGAACACACATTTTAACACTTTGGATGTGTCTCTCGCGCAAACTATTCGGTTTAGAAAAAAATATACTTATTAGAAACCTCAATATAATTTTTGAAGACCTATCAATAGATACCCTACACGTATGGGTTTGATTAAAAAAAATGTTTGGGTTTCAGTTCTATCCATTATGGAGAACCCCCAAAATTTATTGCTTTTTTCTATTTTTGTGTGAAAATCTTAATGCGGTTCACAGAATACATCTACTTACCAAGATTCAACAGTGTAGTTCTTATAGTTTCGGAAAAAAGTGGCTGTGAGATATGGACGGACAGACAGACAAACAGACATGACGAATCTATAAGAGTTCCGTTTTTTGCCATTTGGCTACGGAACCCTAAAAATGTTGCGAAAACGGGAAAATAATGTATAGCGAAACGTAGTTCGCGGGCACAGCTAGTAACTATAATAAAAGGCAAACACCGCGTTTAGAACAATTATTATGAAAGCATGATTTGACCTAAAACATTTTCATGTAAAATGTTGCCAAGACCGGACCATATGGCTCGCACTGTCAAAAAGTTATCAGGTCTCATGTAGAGCCAATTAAGCCGTAACTCTTCAAGCCCTAACTTCACAAACTCTATACCTTAGTCGACATATGCGGCTAGGCCGTTTCGCTACCGTCATATGGACGTAAGATGAAAAATTTATTCCGCTACCGTCACGTGGGCGTAGGGTGAAAAATGTATTCACTGTTGATTAGTTTTCTGTTAAGTATACAATAGTTCTTGTAATCACGAAAAGGCAACCAAGCAGCGAAAATCATATCCCGAGTACGAGTATTTTGTTAATCTTGTACAAAGTTGTGAGGGTACAAAAAACGTCGAAGCGCATCGAGGAAAGATAGGTAGTATCTTGAAAGGTAGATAAATGCACATATCATAATTAAATACATGCTTCACAAAATATACATTTATAAATATAAAAATAAAACTAATTGTTAATGAGTAGGTATAGAGCAAAACTTACGATACCTATTTTTTATTAGTGGAATCGATTTCACTCTCGATTCTGAACAAACTTATTTCAGATTTTGCGCAATATCACTAACATGTTGTATGTAGAGTAACATGCACTACAATCTAATTAATAAACACGAGATTTCTGGTGTTTATCACACCCATATATACAATTATACACCGTGGCCCAAAATAACGTTGACAAAATTAAAAAAGAATAATTGTAGAAATGGAACACGGCACGATGTTCTTTTATTTTTCTTATATTTTCATACATGTTAGTAAAGTTTTGCAGTGGATCCTTTATTTAAAAATATTTCATTATTATTCCCACCAACCCCATCCAAGAAGCCAGGTTCCCATCAAAGGTTGGGATGTCTAAAGTGGGCAGTCTGCCCAGCAAGCCGGCCGGGGTAGGCTTGACCTCCTCGGGCGTGCACGACTCACCCCTCCGGACGGATAGGATTGCCTGAGCCTTGTTTATAATCACATCCGCCTGTTCAAAACACTGATCATAATCGGCATTAAATTGGTCGACTGCCCGCAACTCAGCGGCACCCTCGGCTGGGTGGTCGAGCAGATATTGTTGATGAGCAACGAAAAGCTGCTCCAATTCCTTCAAGCGAGCCGGTACTCCCTCATGCCGAATTAACAAGGCCTGTTCTCGGTCTGGTCGGTCTACCAAAGCGACGGCACTAGCAAACCATCTCAAAATCTTTTGTGCACCCGCGCGGGCACCACTAAGCGGGCTGACTGGCGGGACCATTTTGCACCAAAGTTAAGATACTCTATAATAATACACAGACAAACAGACCGACAACCGCAGACAATAAAACAGATCGGGAGGAACTTCAAAGGCAGAACAAAATATATAAACAAACCAAAATCAAGTGTAAATGCTAGAACTTAACTAGAACAACAAAGGCATTTAACAACAGAATTTTTCAAACTAAATTAAATTCAAGCATTAAGTCAATAACTTAACAAACATAATATTCAAAGGCAAACAAAACAAAATCAAATGTAAATGCTAAAACTTAGCACAGCAATATAGTGTATTACAACAACAGCAAAGTCATTTAGCAGCAAAATCTGTTAAAAAAATTAAATTCAAGTATAAGTTTACAACTTAACAAACAAAATATTCAAGGGCAAAACAAAGATATGAAAAAACAAACCAAAATCAAATATAGGTAAATGCTAGAACTTAACTAGAACAACAAAAGACATTTAACCTCAATTTTTCATATACAATGACAATTAGTTAAGGAGATCGGTCCACAAATGAGCTGGTAGTCGGTTTAAAATCAGCAATCAAAACCAATTAATATGTATTGCCCGTTTGGACAACCAACAAGATTACAATATTAATTGTACAATACTAATCAAATACTCAAATCTAAGAACCACTCAAATCTAAAAACCACGCTCTGCTACCAAGAGATGATGGTGCCCCAAGTAGACTCCACCACGTCGGCGTTTCACCGAGTAAGGAATTCTGGGTTGATTGCTGCTGCCCCACTACCCGCTCATAGAAAGGATTGTGGCTTACCCCGATTCCCGTTGTCTCCGTCCGTCTCCTCCGTAGCCGGTGGACTTCCTGAGCTAGCTCGAAGGAAGTCGCGGCTCCTGAAGTTCTGCAGTGGATCCACCGGTGGAGACCGGAGCACTACAAAGGCCTATTAGGCCACCACGACTCACACACGCGATTTTGACTGCACAACACAAAGCGGGCTTTCGCACCCCGATATTAGGTGCGCCGCGCAAATCACTATTTGCTTGAATATTGTGTATTATATTTTATGGATGCCCGGACATCATTATAACCTCTAAGCATGTCATGACATTTCGACTCGACTCAACGGACATGTCACATGCGGCCGGCCGCCAAAAAAGCTGTCACTGCACAGACTAGAATGCAGTGCCGCCACTCGCTCTTCCTCGAGCGTGAACAAACACTACATACAACATCACAGTTTTATAGCTTTGAGCCGATTCTAATGATAGTCAGTCAGGGCCGCAAATAGAATCTCTGAAGAGTATATCAATATAAATTATTTACTAGCATCATAAAGTTGGAACTTAAAAATTTTGTCCATTAAAAAACCTTTCAACCTCAGTTTGCTTGAGGCGTTTTAAGCTTCTAGAAGGTGAGCGATCGATAAAATAATCGATTGGACCAAAAAGGACGAATGAATACTATCAAAATGATGAGGGACAAATTATTTTGATAATACCATTGGAGTCAGAAAATATTCCACCGCTTTATATTTCGGATATTTTTGTGTTTATATTATTAAAAACAATCCGAAAAAGCAGACTTTCATAAATTGAATATGCACCGTCCTACAAAGAGAGATTTTATTTTATTTCGACAAAGGAAGTACAAATTCAAGGACTTAGTAGAGCTAGCAACCTTGAATCGATCACCTTCATTAATCAATTGAGTGTTAGTGAGAACGCATGAGAGGAAAATACCTTATTATATTAGGTGAAATAAATAAAATAAAAAAGCGAACAGGGGTCTTAAGCAAATAATTAATTTTACTTTATACAAGCAGCATTATTTAACTTGACATTCAAGGAGCGATTTAATGTCAAGCTTAAAAATCGATTCTTATAGCGCGATTTCCTCTGATAAGCCATACTATGCACCTCAAATGTGTAGAACTACATGCCACTAATTACCATTTTTATATCCTCATAATTAATTATATTGATACATTGTAAATATTGTATTTGATAAAGAACCATTAACACTTCGATTCTTAAACACGGTCAATTAAATAAAACTTTATTATTAAACTCAAAATTATATTAAACGAATATTGGCATGCAGTAGCTAATACTCACTGTTCGCTATCTTTGATCTGAGAACACTTCGTTTTCCATAATATATTAAATATTCTGCTACTAAAGGAACGCGTTCAAATTTCTGGGTCAAAGACTAATTAATTTCTGCTGACGATAGTACTACCTTCGCCAGGTAGTTGGATTAGAAATACCTAGTTCAATTACAGTAGGTATCTCATTTTCAGTTATAAGATTTCTTATATATGTAATATTGGAAACCTTGAAATCGAGTAAATGAAAATGTTGATATTGATTAAGTTCAATTTGTATTACACAAGTTATACAGCTCAACATAGTGTACTCGAATCTCTCTGAGGGGATCTAACAACACGTAACAGGGTGCTCTATTTTTAACCGACTTCAAAAAGGAGGTTCTCAATTCGATGCGTATGTTTTTTTTTGTGTGTATGTTACGCGATTACGCCGCCAATTGTAGACCGATTTTTAAAATTATTAATAGAGTACCTATAGGTAGTCTTGGAGTGGTCAAGGTTAGGATCTAATGATGGGATCCCATGAAAATCAAGCGAAACCTTAATTTAAAAGATTTCAATCACTAAAATGATAAAAATTATTTTACACAAAAATAAAAACCGACCGAGCCAGTTTTGAGACTTTCTAGGAGATCATCGTTTGGCACCAACTTATCACATATGTGTGATGTTGTCTGTACCTATTCTTATTTTTTTTAACTTTCAGGGTTTTTGAAGTCTGTTTTTATTACTTGTAAAATATTTTTTTTAGTCATTCGTCAGCCGTTGAATGCTCGACAAGCGCTTGATACCAGACGAATACGCGAAAGTAAGTCTGTCTGTCTGTCGCAATTTCACGCCAAAACCTCTGAACCGATTTAGATGAAATTTGGTATAGACATAGTTGGAGTCTCGGGATAGGACATAGGATAGCTTTTATCGCAGAAATCACCCCTTAAGGGGGATAAAAGGGGGGTGGAAGTTTATATGGGGAATCAATAACCGTTTAACCGATTTAGATGAAATTTGATATGGAGATAGTTTGAGTTGAGAACCTCCTCCTTTTTTGAAGTCGGTTAAAAAAGTGCTAGTTATACATTCCCTACAATATATCCAAATAACATTATCTCAAAAAATGCATTAACATTCGCGCCCCATGTCACACATAATTGCCATGGTAGATATAGGCAGTCGACACGACATCTCCATAAATTAAATTAGAACTATTAGCAAGAGTGTTCAAACGTTAAACTTATTATGAATCGTATTAAGCGCTCACTTGATGTGTCCTCTGACTTTAACAGCTTCCCACCTGATATCAAATATTATTAAATTAATATTATGCGACAAAGTTACTTCTACACGTGTAAACTTTTGCACGAATCAAATTCAATAAAGACTAAACGCTTTCGAAGTAGATAATATAGCGCATAATTACAAAGGTATCTCACCTCTAGATCAAGACTGTCTCACCTTAGAAATTTTGGTTTAAGAATAAATCACTTGACCTTTACCAGATCCATGGAAAAAAATATTCGACCTAGTTTCATTTTCTGTTCACTTATCGCATAGTTAGATTATACGGCGGGGTTCAGATGCAGGTAACTAATTATTTATTGTTATTATACATATAATACTAGCTGCGCGCGCCGGCCTCGCACGGGTATACTAAAAACCATAGATTTGGATTAACCTGAATGTCATTCTGTCAGTTTCGTCAGTTTGGATATTATGAACATTTTTAAAATCGTAAATTTTATTTTTTGGTATAATTTTTTAATCATTTTCTTTTATACAATTAAAACCTTGTCGTGATAATAACAAACGAACAAAATAAGAATTAACCAATTTGGCGCAGTCGTTTTGAAGTTATGGGCGTACATACAAATTGGACGTCTCATTTTTATTTATATTTATTTACTTTATTTACTCAAAATGTACATTTGTGTACAAAGGCGGACTTAATGCCCAGGGCATTCTGCCAATCAATCTTTGAGCGATGCATAGAATTCAGAAGTTAAACTAAAACTAAAACTATAATAAAGTTAAACTAAAACCACAATAAAAAGGTGTACCTATAACATTTTTGAAACTCGTAACTTTTTTGGAAAATAGGTCACACAGTTTAAGAAAAATTCGCTATAATTACACATTCGTACTAACGGCTAATGCTTTTATTGTTTACTTAATAGATCTAATGAAGTGTACACAAATAAAGGAATGATATTGCAACCGTGTTTAAGAACAGTTATGTTATCAGGTTTTCACTTTTCAGAAAAGTTGTTATATTCGACGTACGAGTACGTGGTTCTAGAACATTATTTACTCAGCTACCAAAACCGATACAAATATATTATTACTAGCTTTCCGCCCGATGCTACGGCCGCGTTATTTTCGTTTTTCGCGTAGGGATTCTTTTGCTTGTAGTAAAACGATGCCCAAACTATAAAACAAAAACGCAAGAAAATGCCAAACCCCTTATAATATGGTTGTTGCTGCGTGACATTTTTTGCGGCGGCCATATTGAATTTAGGGCAATGTTGCTAGTTTCATAGTGCTCTACTCTTCAAGTCCTTTCATTTGATACCCGTACTACTGGAATTGAAAACGAAATTTTCTACACCATTTATGAGCGGCATTAATATTCAATTCGAGTCAACGTTGCTTGGTTTATAGTGCTCTACTTTTCAAGCCCTTTCATTTAATATCCATATAATTACTAGAAGTGAAAAAAAAATGAATAATAAATATCTGTATTTATAAAAGGCTTTGAAAACTGACTGAGGTATCAACGTACAACCCAGACTACTGGAGCTAGAAGCATGAAATTCGGTACTGAGGTTCGTTGGCTAGTTGTCTTATAAGCACCTACTAAGGAAGGGGCGCCCAAAAAGGAATGATTATCCCATAGGAAGCTGAGAAATTCCCATCCAAAAAAATTCAAAAAATTAAAACCGACTTCAAAAACACTTAACGGTCATATAATATAAGAATACATACAACATCACAGTTTTATTTTTAAGTCATTGCAAAATTTTAAGTATTTAACTACATTAATTGTTCTTATATTTTTTTAATACTTTCAAGGTGATCATTGCTTCGCACTGACTTCAATATAAAACTTTGATGTTGTATGTATTTTTCACGGACCTGAAAAAAAGTTCCATGGTATTTTTATATTATTTATGACTTTTTAGTGTTTTTGAAGTCGGTTTTTATTTTTTGTTTTTTTTTTAATCTTTTTACTTAATACATATTAGAATTTGAGCCAAGGCAAACACAAAAACAACTTAAAAGTTTTTCGCTCTAAACAGTTTCGAAAGAATTATTCCCCAACTCCTTATCTAGCACGAACCTTCCATCATAAGCTCAGTAACATGACATGATGACTACCAGTCGCAAATACCTGGATATTATCTTAAGAAGAAACATGAAACACGCTGGATGTGCCTATGAAATTCGAGGGTTTCCCTCGATTTCCATGGGATCCCATCATCAGATCATGACATGGTAACAATGGGACCACCTCGGGAGTATACTCTTTCGATTACAAAAAGAATTTTAAAAATCGGTCCACTAATGGCAGAGTAATCGGTAAACATACATAAAAAATAGATACAGCTGAACATAGAACCTCCTCCTTTTTCGAAGTCGGGTAAACATAAGAAATAACCGACAAAGCAAATGAACTAAAGCAACATGGCGGGCGTAAAAATCTCCCGTCAAATCTGCTACATACTTTGGTGTCACACTCAGAACAATAACTATGTTATTCTGAGGTGCCACATTTCAAATCAAAGGTAAATTCCCGTGAAAAAAAAATCTTTACAGCACTTAGGCAAAAGAAGCAAATCCATACAACCAATATTACCTACTCATGTTATTGTTTTTGCTTATTGCTGTAAGTTCTCACTTTGTTGCTTATGTGCAAATACTTTTTAAATTCCTAATCAATTAACACGAAATCTGTAAAATGTCTAAATTGGATGTTGATACGTAGCTATTATTAACAGCGAGTAAAGTCTACTTTGGTTTAATAAAGTAAAAAGAAATCAATAAGGTTGACATTTCGCTCGGGTTGCATAAGTCCTCGGCGGACTTGTGAACTTTATTTAATGAAAATCTGTCCGGCAATTCAGAAGTCACTGAGCAGCAGTATTTCTTGGTAAGCAGGGCGAGCTGCGTCCAGGAAAAGTTGCCGTGGGTTTGTTTACATAGCGGTTTCACGACGCAATGGATAAAATAAAACTAAGAAATTAATCCCTATTTTTCAAAGGGCAGTGCGTGTATAGGGGGTTGTTTTCTGGTTTTAAATTTAGCTAGCCCTTTTTCAACGTAGGTATCTGGAGTGATTTGTAATACTCTCTTTTGGTGAAACGCGCAGTAGTGCAAACTACACGTGTACGAAGTCGCAGGCAAAATCTAGTATATATCTTTAATATAATGCATCATAATATCCTTTAATAAAATCCCCTCAAGCCAACGATGAGCTAAAAATAAGCCTCTGCCATATTATGATGGACACGTTTCCTTTAAACTTTCCGCAATCAAAAAACTGATTGCAGAAACTTCTAGACGACTATCTAAGGTCCAGTGGGAGAGCGCTCTTCAAATAACTAACTATTATTTTTATTACTAACTAAAAGGCATATAAGTAACCAGTAAAGGATTAAGGATTACGTTAATCATGCAAAATAATACAACTCTACAAAATTAAAACTAACCTTCCAACAAAGGCAAAATTAAAAACATAACATACCCCCGAGCCCTGAGCCCGGCTTGTATCAACAAGTTGCTTTGAAAGGAGCACTCGCTTCACCGCGAATATGCGGGAACGTGGTGTCTAGTGACCAATATATTTCCGCTATTGTGTGAATCACACTGACCGGCGACAATACGTGTGTCAGCTGTGCGAGACTTATTTATTCCCTAGATTCAATATAGACAGGTGTTCCATTATGTTTTGAGAGCACTGAACATCTTATTTAATCCCTGTCTCTTGAATAGGCTAAGGGTTTTTTTTTGTTATACTGAATTTTGAAAAGAGATAATTTCTAATTTCTTTAATGATAATTTGGTGATATTTTTTTCTATGATTTGCCTCATCCTCACAGGTTATATATGTCCCCACCGAGGGGCTCGAGTCTGCCTTAAGTTAGGGTGTTTTCAGACCTTAGTCAACCACGCTGGCCCAGTGTGGAGTAGTCGACTTCACATACACCTTTGACATTCTTCACAGGTTGCCTCACGATGTTTTTCTTCACCGTATAAGAGCGTTAGATAAATGTACATATGAAATTCGAAAAACACATTGGTACATGGCTGAATCGAACCCCAGACCTTCTGATTAGAAGGCCAGTGCTGAATTCACGGCGCCACCGATGCTCTTTGCCTAACTGCCATCAACTCAACTTTATTAAACCTATCTCTATTAAACATTAGTAATCTGTACGCCAACCTACCAAACTCATAGTGCACCGCATACTTAGCCGCTTCCGTGATCAAGTGTTTCAGACTATCTGGTAATGATCTGGATGTCCGAGGCTAGATTCCTGATTAAAGCAAGAGTTTAAAAAAAACATTGATGCGTTAATCAACAGGCGAAGTTCTGCTGCGTTCCACTAACCTGCACTAGTCCAAACTCCCCTTTTTGTAAAGATCTACCCTCAGCAAATGGTATATTTTCTGAGATTATGATCTTTGAATAAAGTGTGTGTGAGTGTGTGGCAATCTCTACGAAGTAACCTAGCATTATAGGTTAACTTGTAACTTAATAACATTTAAGTTCAAGCATTTGTTGCTTAATTAAATCGGGATTTCTATAATTCGAGATTTCTACATTGAGTGGTGTGTGTGTGTGTGTTGCAATCTCTAATAAGTAACCTAGCATTAAAGTGTAACTTGGAACTTAAATGTAGGAAAATCAGCACTTATTGCTAAATTGAATCGGGATTTCTACAACTCAAGATTACTCCAACCTGGATTGCTACAAACGTCCATTAGACCCATAAGCTTCATGCTTGAAATACATTACTTCTTTTAAAAAGGAAAACTAAATTCCAAGTGTAGAAAATGTGTATAATTGCACGCTTGAATGCACTCCTCTGGCAAGAAGTTCCATTGCCTGATGGAAGGCAAAGAGCTTGTAATTAAACATTGAGGATGAGGCGAGAGAACTAGAAATAAATCCTTCAAAAAAACCGGCCAAGTGCGAGTCGGACTCGCCCATGAAGGGTTCCGTACGATTTATGACGTATTAAAAAAAAACTACTTACTAGATCTCGTTTAAACCAATTTTCGGTGGAAGTTTACATGGTAATGTACATCATATATTTTTTTTAGTTTTATCATTCGCTTATTTTAGAAGTTACAAACACACATTTTACCACTTTCGAAGTGTCACTCGCGCAAACTATTCGGTTTAGAAAAAAATTATATTAGAAACCTCAATATAATTTTTTTTGACGTATCCATAAATACCCCACCGTATGGGTTTGATAAAAAAAATTTTTTGGGTTTCAGTTCTATGTATGGAGAACCCCCAAAATTTATTGCTTTTTTCTATTTTTGTGTGAAAATCTTAATGCGGTTCACAGAATACATCTACTTACCAAGTTTCAACAATGTAGTTCTTATAGTTTCGGAGAAAAGTGGCTGTGACATACGGACGGTCAGACAGACAGACAGAGATGACGAATCTATAAGAGTTCCGTTTTTTGTTATTTGGCTACGGAATCCTAAAAACGAGAGTTTCTATTTATTGTCAAGGAGTGATCTTTTTTAAGCCTTAAATTTTTAGTCGCCCGTTTGAATTGTACTTAGCTCGGTTGAGAGAGTGCGTGATTTTGGAATATTTAAAGTCTCCAAGGAACTTTTGCCGGTCCGTTTAATTCGGCAAGATTTTAAGTTTTGTTGAAATCGAGAGGCCGTTTCGCCTGTTACAAAAAATAACATCCCGCGGCCACTCTTTGTTGCTTTGTTCGCGGTGTTGGATACAAACGAGCCGGAAAATGGCGCCGTTTCGTTTGATGGAAACCAGACATTACTTTTACGGTAATTTCATTGATATTTATAGCTTTAGAGCTTCCATTTTCAAGTGCGTCTCTGTGACGGCGAGCTATTGTGGGATTCTAGTATAAATGTTCGCAGTTGTGTATTAAGCTTGTGACATTCAATGTCTCATTAAGTATATAACACTTTCTATTTGTTTTATCCATAGGAACTACGACTGTATGCTTATGGACTGTAAGTTATTGGATTCACTGCTAAAAAATTATAAAGTACTACAAAAACTTTAATCATGTAGTTCTTTTAGAAGAATCACAGATTTTCTCAACCCAGAAGACTTCACACATATTTTTGGATGCAAAGATGTGATAAATTGAAGATTTTTTTAACAATATAATAGATCGAGAGGATCAGCTTTGAAGATCTTCGGGGGGCATATATCTACTAGCCGTGCCCGCGACTTCGTTCGCGTAGATGTCGGAAAATAACAAAATGTCATACATTTTTTCCCGCGCGCTTTTGCAACATTTTTCATTCATTAATGCTCAGCTACTATTAGTCGTAGGGTGGTGTTATATAGCTTATAGCCTTCCTCGATAAATGGACTATCCAACACAAAAATATTTTTATCTACACTCATGTTCTAATTCTAATATTAAGAACTCAACACTAATATTTTAAAGGCATAACTTAAAGCCCTTGGCCTTTTACAAATTACATTATAATACAGGTTTGCCATACAAAACCAGTACTTTAATGTAACTCGAATTCCAATAAAATACAGTTCGATTGACGAAGCCCGACCAAGGAGGTTTTGTCACAATTTTCTTTTGTGCCAGTACATTGTCTATGGCGGCGCGTGCAACAGCGCATGCGCGGTAGAATGTTGGTGTTCGCGCCATTTCTTTGAATTTTTCATTCATTATTTTGCTGTTATTGGTTAAAATAATAAATAATATAAATGTATGTAGTTTTAGATTTCTGTATTAGTTTCACAATTGCACTGTTCAAAATGCAAATAATTATTAGAATAAATGAGTTTGATTTTGTTTTAATTTTGTGTCTTTTATTTAATTTAGGTAACCACTGATTGCATACGTGTAGAAAAAGTAGTGTATGAAATTGCACATAATTAGGTCTTAAAACACTCGTGTGGTAGGGGAGTCCGGGAGAGTTGAACCCCCTTTTACTCAAACATGCATAAAATTGTAACTATATCTTGAAAGTAGACAGCTCAAGAACGTTTACAAAGCACTGGTAGATAGGTACCATTTTTTAATGTTAAAGTTAATATTAATTAACTAAGTTGAGCAGGAAATATATTTTTTTAAAAATCGATTGATGGTTCAAATCTCCCGAGCGCACGGGAGATTTGACCATAGTAGTAGGGAGACTTAACCATATATATTTGTATAAGGTAAATGATGAAAATATTTTGTAAATCTCGAATATTTTAATAAGATACTTTAACGTCATCAATGACTATTTCTTATAAAACTAGTTTTCTTAACAAAATACTTTCTAAATAAAATGTAATAACAAAACAATAAGCATTCTTAGCCTTTTTAGAAAAAATATAGATAAGAAAAACAAATACAACTCTAATTAAGCGTTTTAGCTAAAGAGATCAATATAATCAGTCTTAATTTTTTTTAACCACATTCTAAATCACATTTTTTTAAAATTCTGTTCTTATTCTTCGCATTCATGGCATATGAAATGATCACTATCTTGATTGGTCAATCCAACACATATTTCGTGAACATATCTGTTACATGAAATGCACAGTCTCATGTCTAACAGTTGTTCCGTTTGGCATACGAAACAATACCAACGGTTATCTAGATTCGGGACTTCTTCCCAATCACCATCACTTGAGCTATCAGCATATGGAATGACATGACATTCTTCTTCAGATTCGGTTTCACTGGTTTCAATGCGCTTTTTGATCTTGGCGTTACAAGTTTTTCTTTTTTTACTTTCACTTTTAATCTTTTTTTTCTTCTTAATTGCTTTAATTTTGCCCCCAACGACTTTGGTATCATCATTCTCACACTCTGTTTCGCTACTATCCCTAAGAATCTGTTTTTTTGTTTTTCCTATATTGGACTTTTTTCTCTTATTTTGTTTCTTTTTTATTTGATTAGATATCCCACTCCCACTGGGTGTTGCAACGTCTATAGCGTTTTTTTCTGGAGTTTGGGTTAGAACTTTTGTTTTTCCTGGTTGACGGCCACGTCGTGTAGTCTTCCTGGGTGCAGCTTTTGGGTATGGTTTTATTGTTTCAGGAGTTATAAGTGAAACCTTCATACAAGTGAATGGTATTGGATTACCACCAGTTTGTTCACATGAATGTGAGGTTTCAGTTGAGGCTGAGATCTTTTTAGGAGTGGATAAGGCTGGAGCATTATTGATCTTACTTTGCTCACTATCAGCTGATTCAGAAATGGCTGAAATCTCCTGACAAGCTGGTGGAGCTAGATCAGGGACATCAACATTTTCCTCCCGTAAAAGTAAAGGCTGAACAATGACCGAGCTCTGTTGATCATTTGCTTCGGTTTGGAGTATGCTAAACGAGGATTCAGAGTTACCGGAAGAGTCTAGATCAGAAGGAACATGAGGAATGTCAACTAAATCGTGAAGATGATGGACCTCCTATATCAGCGGAGAAGATAAGTTGAGCTTGACGGTTTTGAGATAAGGTGAAATCTGCAGGAAGTAACTCACCATCATTCGACAAATTTCTGTCTGTGACTGCAGAACACATGAAGTCTTCTTCTCCAAATATATCTGGATTAAACGGATGGATGCCTGAAGTCCTGAATCCACTTAGGATGTTAGACTGACTGAAAGCTTGTGACATCATAGTTTTTATAAACCCAGGAATGTTATAAATTGTAACGGTTTTACCGGGATTTGACAGCATCCAGTTGTTCATCACATTGTTGTATCTTGATTTAAACGACGCATAAACTGCAACGTCTAATGGTTGCAATTTATTGCTGCAGTGTGGAGGAAGCGTCAGTAATGTTATACCATTGTCTCTGGCAAACTGAATCACATTTACGCTTACATGGCTCTCGTGGTTGTCAAGGATCAGCAAGACGGGATTTTCTTTTGACGCACAAGAGTATTTTTTAAAATGTTCCATAAATTTTAAGAAGCTTTTCGTAGTCATCCACCCGGTAGTGTATGCGTCTCCTTCTGACCCTTCTGGCCCACTGGACACAAAATCTTCCCGATATTTCACACGAGGGAATATAAAAAATGGTGGTATGACATTACCAATTGCATTGACTGCAAAACAGACTGTAACCAAAGTTCCTCTCTCAGCAGATGTAACCTGTCCCACTTGTTTCGACTTTTTACTTGCTAGCACCTTAGGGCAGTCTTGGACAGTAGTACATCCTGTCTCGTCACAATTATAAATATTTTGCGGTTCAAAATTATACTTTTCTCTAACAAATCTCAAATTTTCAAAAAAATCACCTACATTTTTTTTGTTGAAGCTAGTAGCTCTTGACAAACTAGTGGCTTCGGGAGTCCGAAGACTTATTTCAGAATTTCTACGAAGAAATCCGCGAAACCAGTCTTTTCCAGCTGAATTATTTTTTATCCAACTATCAGGAATTTTTTTAGAGTTTGATGAAGCAAACTCAAAAGCTAATTTCATCGCTTCGATCCTAGTCAGACCATAATTCATTTTACTACAGTTTATTAAATATTCGACTAATAGCTTTTCTTCTGGTATTGTGAATATCTGAGCACCTTTGTATCTACCCTTTTCGTCAAAAACTTGCAGCTTTTTTTCATTTTTAGTGTATCGACGTAAGGTAGTCCTATTGATCCCATATTTCACCGCTGTTTTTCTAAGAGAGGACCCGGATTTGACTTCTTGAATAGCGTTTTGTAATTCCTGCTTGATAACTTTTTTGCGGGTAGAACCTTCTTTTGTTTTATATTGGAACGGCATGACATTAATACCTGAAAGCAATTAAAAACAGATATATATCCGTCGAATATACCTGAGGGACAGTTGAACCACTGATCATTTCTCCCTCGTGCACTATGGATCAAATCTCCCCACCTTAACCTTGTTCACTTCATCACGTGTTTAAAGAAATTGGTTAAATTGGAGGACTAAAATACACTACGTTCTTCAAACTACATTTATTCAGTAATTCAACTAATATTTAAAACATTTCGTACCTTAATATATAACGGAGTAACGTAAAAACACAAAAAAACTTTTTTTTCACTTAAGACCACCAAAAACGTGTTTATTCCGCTCACTGTCAAACCGGCGTAATGGCTGCCAATATGGCGTCGTACATGTATCACACTATGAGTGAGCGTGCTGCCACCTGTCAGTTAACCCGATGCACGGAGGGACACGCTCCATACAAGGGCGGTCATAAATAGTTAAAGTCCTGTTACTATCAATACATTGTATTATTTTAGTGACTTATAGTTGTAAAAGTGTTTTAGGAACAATAAAATGAAAGAAGTACATGTATTTACGGAATAAAAAACGTTTACTTCAGTAAAAAACAAATATAAACAATAACATACTTTTACCTAAATTTATCATGAACAAACACTTAAAAATTGGAATGTAAAACATATATTTTAAATAAAATAAGAGTCAAAACATTGATAACATTATTTAATTATAATAAAATAATAGAAATAAATAAATTAAAATTAATTAAATACAAAAAAAAACAAAACAACTAACAAAATACAAATAAATTATTCTTATTCTAACAATATTAAACATGTAACAATTCTATTGCACTTTGTGACAGAGTATTTTTCTTTTTAGGGGGAAGTTTCCGAAGACTTGTAATATAAGGATCTGAATGTAATAATAGTCGTTGTATTAAATCTTGATTGGTAACTTCACGTGACATTTTTCGAGTGTGACTTCGTCTATAAATTTTGATATACTTATTTGTCGCTTCAGCAGCTTCTTCGGAAAGTTCTCCTATAGATAACAATGCATAACTTATAATATCTGATCCATGTACGAGCACCTTGTGGACAGAAGCAGGAAGACTATACCACGGATATTCCTCGACCAGGCTGTATGCTGTTTGTAATGCATAGTCTTTAAACTTGCATTCATTAATTTTATGTCCAGAAGATAACGTTTGTAATATTACACAACAACGATCTATGAGATCCTTATTCAAACCTGTAATTTCAGCAGATACAGCTGATTCCAAAAAAAACTTCCTGGCCGTGTTTCCGTCGTTAGACGTCCCGCTTCCACCACTACGCGGCTTGTCAACTATTAAACCTAATCGTTCCCTAAACTGGGACTGTACATATTGTTTTTTATTTGATAACAATTGTTTATCACTATCTAGCCTAACTTGCCATTTTTTTATGTCTAATCTATATGAAAGATGAATAAAATATTCGAAGAAACGTATCCAAGAAAAGGTGCATAAAGATGCTAATAAAAAATGATTATAGAATACAGCTCTGTTACATTTTGTGAAACAAAATTTACTATATCTGGGAGCAAATTTTTTATAGAACAAAGCTGTCAAACGAGCACACTGCCCATCTGATGGTAAGTAGTAACAGTTATCTATACTACCTGTAGATCTTGTGAGATCTGCAGCAAATTCGGTGAACCAACAATAACTGTCTCAAAAAGCAATGCTATTGAAATGTTATTGACACGCCATAAAATGCATATCTACTAGCAGAATAGGTTACTAATTTTAAAGAATATTATCATGTAACAACATAATTATGACGTTCTTACAAGTTTTTACTGCCTCCGATGGCGCGATTTTTAAAACGTTTTAAGCGATGTGGAGCATCTCTCCCACCTGGGCAAGTCTCCCGGATTCCCCTATTAAAATTCTCGGCAAGCCTCGAATTTTAAACACACACTAATGTTTTAAGACCCGATTTATTAAAATTATACTACTACTAAATTTGGTACTATTAAAATTCTCGGCAAGCCTCGAATTTTAAACAAACACTAGTGTTTTAAGACCCGCTATTATGTGACTATTTCATAAACTACTATTTCAATTCAAATCAGTAGTTCTTTTGATTAGCGCGTTCAACCAAACAAACAAACAATCAAACAAATTCTTCAGCTTAGTATATATAGATATGGGAGGTCGCTCGCATGGGATGATGGTACTTTTAAAAATCTAAATCCGTTTTCAATATGAACCGTTGAAAAAGAAGTTGATATTAGAATTATAACATGTGTCACTTAAATTTTCTTTAAGATAATAAAGATAGCTGCTAAAAACATTTAAGTTTAATAACCAGTTTGATTGTCCTAAAATTTATACGAGTATGTAAAAACTTCTTATTCTAATTTAATATTTTAATAAATTTCATGACTTAGACTTTGCTTACGTTTGCTGCTTGAGTTAAAACAAACTTAATTATAATTGTAAGTGTTGGAAGGGCTTAGTTCAAAGCTGCTAAGAGGATTATTATTACTAACCAACATTCCTAGTTGTTGTTTACTTAACTCCAACTTTGTTATCTATCACAGTCAAGACATATTTAGAAATGAGCTAGCAAATTCGACAGACAATATTCTGCCAATACTTACAAATACATGATCAATAAGTAAATCCGATGATCGTTGTATACGAGGCGAAATTAGTTTAATTAGTGATATGAATATTGGCTCATATTCGTCCCCGAGGGGCACAAGCCTACCCTATAACTAGTCATGTTAGGGCGATTAGGCCTTAGTCAAACCACGCTGGCCCAGTGCGGATTGGTTGGGGGTGCGATGTCAGACAACCTCCTTGTGGTGCATCCTGGGCAACCCGGCAGATTCTCTGCCGCAGGCTAATAGTCTGACGAGAGGACCTCCATATGGGGCGTGGGATGGCCGGGTTCAACCCGGCGGGCCACTTCGTGTGGCCACCCGCTTCATGTGGGGAAGGGCGAAGTCCCCTCTTCTTATGTTAAGAAGAGGTGTGGCTCTCGCTGGAAGCTGATCCCGGCGGCTACCTCTGGTAGTAGTAGGGTCGAGGCGAGTTTCTCGCCATGGCGCTTTGCGCCCGTTGGGGATTTCCCCGAGCTTCGGCTCACCCGCGCGGCGGTGAATCAAGTGGGATCTGCCGTCGGGCAACCCGTTACCCACTCTGAGCGGGCCGGGAGCCCGGCGCACTGAGCGTCGGGCCGCGTGGAAGACAACCACAGTAAAAAACCAGTTGTGGGGTGTAGAGCGGCGCAGTTCTGCGCCGCTCCACAAAGCAGCAGAGCCAGACGGAGAGTCTGGCAACGGATATGTCACGGGCAGGGGGTCAGCGGGAATAAGGCCTGGCTGTTGTCCCCTTCCCTCTGTCTTGTGTCTTGGGGGGGGGTTTTTAGTGGTTAGGTCCGGGCCGGGTACGGTCTGGGGAGTCCCACATATCCTCGTGGTTTGGCTCGACCACGAGGAAACGTAAATGCATTTTCCCCCTCCCAAAAAAAAAAGTGCGGATTGGTTGACTTCACATACACCTTTGAATTACTTCGCAGGGTATGCAGGTTTCCTCACGATGTTTTCCTTCACAGTAGGAGCCTCGGATAAATGTACATATGAAAGTCGTGAAACGAAAAACACATTGGTACATGGCAGGATCGATCGCGGGTCTCCAGATTCTACTCGGGGCACAGTCCAGTGCCGAGGCCACCGACGCTCTTTGGACACAACATAATAAAAAGTAATTTTTTGAATTGGTTCCTATACGTATAATTAATGAAATAGATATGAGTTATATTATGTACACTCGGACAAGCACATAACCTAACTGTTTATTATTTTAAAATTTTGCCCTGAAACGTGCTACCAATGGATGCTATATTTAATTTTATATGCTTTTATTTACTTTCACCTGTCCCGATGTCTGTAATGAAATCTTGCAAGTTCAATTTGACCTACTTCCCGGTTTCCGATTGAGCTGTTTTGCATGCAAAACAGCGTGACAGTGCACGCACATTATGAACATCAAATAACAGAAAATATGATTCGTTTCGTTCGTGTGATTTATAATTATTTAAAGTAAATAATTTTAAAATCAATTAAATAATTTTAATAGGACAATTTTAATCTATAAAACAGCGATGCATTGAAATTTAATGTGCTCACACAATAAATATCAATTTCATTGTTAGTTATCGGAGTTCATTATCTAATACATATACATATAGAAATCTCGTGTGTCACGGTGTTTGTTATAACTTCTCCGAAACAGCTTGTCCGATTTTTTTATGAATTTTTTTGTGTAGATTTGCTAGGTCAGAGAATAAGGTCGTGGGTTATTTTTATACCCTAGGGCTTAGGTGATAAAGGTGGTCTTCTCCACATTTTTTTGCAATTTATTATGGCGAAACGTAATTCGCGGTCACAGCTAGTCAAATACTCATATATAAACATCTCGTGTCACAGTGTTTGTTATCGAACTCCTCCGAAGCGGCTTTTGAAATTTTTGTGTTTAATGGTTGTAGGCTATTTTTATACCCCTAGGTTATAAGGGTGGCCCTCTCCAGAAATTTTATTGACAATTATTATGGCGAAACGTAGTGCGCGGGCACAGCTAGTATACAATAAAAAAATTGTTTTGTACTTTTTATACAAAACAATTTTTTTATTGTATACTAGCTGTGCCCGCGCACTACGTTTCGCCATAATAATTGTCAATAAAATTTCTGGAGAGGGCCACCCTTATAACCTAGGGGTATAAAAATAGCCTACAACCATTAAACACAAAAATTTCAAAAGCCGCTTCGGAGGAGTTCGATAACAAACACTGTGACACGAGATGTTTATATATGAGTATTTGACTAGCTGTGACCGCGAATTACGTTTCGCCATAATAAATTGCAAAAAAATGTGGAGAAGACCACCTTTATCACCTAAGCCCTAGGGTATAAAAATAACCCACGACCTTATTCTCTGACCTAGCAAATCTACACAAAAAAATTCATAAAAAAATCGGACAAGCTGTTTCGGAGAAGTTATAACAAACACCGTGACACACGAGATTTCTATATGTATATGTATTAGATAATGAACTCCGATAACTAACAATGAAATTGATATTTATTGTGTGAGCACATTAAATTTCAATGCATCGCTGTTTTATAGATTAAAATTGTCCTATTAAAATTATTTAATTGATTTTAAAATTATTTACTTTAAATAATTATAAATCACACGAACGAAACGAATCATATTTTCTGTTATTTGATGTTCATAATGTGCGTGCACTGTCACGCTGTTTTGCATGCAAAACAGCTCAATCGGAAACCGGGAAGTAGGTCAAATTGAACTTGCAAGATTTCATTACAGACATCGGGACAGGTGAAAGTAAATAAAAGCATATAAAATTAAATATAGCATCCATTGGTAGCACGTTTCAGGGCAAAATTTTAAAATAATAAACAGTTAGGTTATGTGCTTGTCCGAGTGTACATAATATAACTCATATCTATTTCATTAATTATACGTATAGGAACCAATTCAAAAAATTACTTTTTATTATGTTGTGTCCAAAGAGCGTCGGTGGCCTCGGCACTGGACTGTGCCCCGAGTAGAATCTGGAGACCCGCGATCGATCCTGCCATGTACCAATGTGTTTTTCGTTTCACGACTTTCATATGTACATTTATCCGAGGCTCCTACTGTGAAGGAAAACATCGTGAGGAAACCTGCATACCCTGCGAAGTAATTCAAAGGTGTATGTGAAGTCAACCAATCCGCACTTTTTTTTTTGGGAGGGGGAAAATGCATTTACGTTTCCTCGTGGTCGAGCCAAACCACGAGGATATGTGGGACTCCCCAGACCGTACCCGGCCCGGACCTAACCACTAAAAACCCCCCCCCAAGACACAAGACAGAGGGAAGGGGACAACAGCCAGGCCTTATTCCCGCTGACCCCCTGCCCGTGACATATCCGTTGCCAGACTCTCCGTCTGGCTCTGCTGCTTTGTGGAGCGGCGCAGAACTGCGCCGCTCTACACCCCACAACTGGTTTTTTACTGTGGTTGTCTTCCACGCGGCCCGACGCTCAGTGCGCCGGGCTCCCGGCCCGCTCAGAGTGGGTAACGGGTTGCCCGACGGCAGATCCCACTTGATTCACCGCCGCGCGGGTGAGCCGAAGCTCGGGGAAATCCCCAACGGGCGCAAAGCGCCATGGCGAGAAACTCGCCTCGACCCTACTACTACCAGAGGTAGCCGCCGGGATCAGCTTCCAGCGAGAGCCACACCTCTTCTTAACATAAGAAGAGGGGACTTCGCCCTTCCCCACATGAAGCGGGTGGCCACACGAAGTGGCCCGCCGGGTTGAACCCGGCCATCCCACGCCCCATATGGAGGTCCTCTCGTCAGACTATTAGCCTGCGGCAGAGAATCTGCCGGGTTGCCCAGGATGCACCACAAGGAGGTTGTCTGACATCGCACCCCCAACCAATCCGCACTGGGCCAGCGTGGTTTGACTAAGGCCTAATCGCCCTAACATGACTAGTTATAGGGTAGGCTTGTGCCCCTCGGGGACGAATATGAGCCAATATTCATATCACTAATTAAACTAATTTCGCCTCGTATACAACGATCATCGGATTTACTTATTGATCATGTATTTGTAAGTATTGGCAGAATATTGTCTGTCGAATTTGCTAGCTCATTTCTAAATATGTCTTGACTGTGATAGATAACAAAGTTGGAGTTAAGTAAACAACAACTAGGAATGTTGGTTAGTAATAATAATCCTCTTAGCAGCTTTGAACTAAGCCCTTCCAACACTTACAATTATAATTAAGTTTGTTTTAACTCAAGCAGCAAACGTAAGCAAAGTCTAAGTCATGAAATTTATTAAAATATTAAATTAGAATAAGAAGTTTTTACATACTCGTATAAATTTTAGGACAATCAAACTGGTTATTAAACTTAAATGTTTTTAGCAGCTATCTTTATTATCTTAAAGAAAATTTAAGTGACACATGTTATAATTCTAATATCAACTTCTTTTTCAACGGTTCATATTGAAAACGGATTTAGATTTTTAAAAGTACCATCATCCCATGCGAGCGACCTCCCATATCTATATATACTAAGCTGAAGAATTTGTTTGATTGTTTGTTTGTTTGGTTGAACGCGCTAATCAAAAGAACTACTGATTTGAATTGAAATAGTAGTTTATGAAATAGTCACATAATAGCGGGTCTTAAAACACTAGTGTTTGTTTAAAATTCGAGGCTTGCCGAGAATTTTAATAGTACCAAATTTAGTAGTAGTATAATTTTAATAAATCGGGTCTTAAAACATTAGTGTGTGTTTAAAATTCGAGGCTTGCCGAGAATTTTAATAGGGGAATCCGGGAGACTTGCCCAGGTGGGAGAGATGCTCCACATCGCTTAAAACGTTTTAAAAATCGCGCCATCGGAGGCAGTAAAAACTTGTAAGAACGTCATAATTATGTTGTTACATGATAATATTCTTTAAAATTAGTAACCTATTCTGCTAGTAGATATGCATTTTATGGCGTGTCAATAACATTTCAATAGCATTGCTTTTTGAGACAGTTATTGTTGGTTCACCGAATTTGCTGCAGATCTCACAAGATCTACAGGTAGTATAGATAACTGTTACTACTTACCATCAGATGGGCAGTGTGCTCGTTTGACAGCTTTGTTCTATAAAAAATTTGCTCCCAGATATAGTAAATTTTGTTTCACAAAATGTAACAGAGCTGTATTCTATAATCATTTTTTATTAGCATCTTTATGCACCTTTTCTTGGATACGTTTCTTCGAATATTTTATTCATCTTTCATATAGATTAGACATAAAAAAATGGCAAGTTAGGCTAGATAGTGATAAACAATTGTTATCAAATAAAAAACAATATGTACAGTCCCAGTTTAGGGAACGATTAGGTTTAATAGTTGACAAGCCGCGTAGTGGTGGAAGCGGGACGTCTAACGACGGAAACACGGCCAGGAAGTTTTTTTTGGAATCAGCTGTATCTGCTGAAATTACAGGTTTGAATAAGGATCTCATAGATCGTTGTTGTGTAATATTACAAACGTTATCTTCTGGACATAAAATTAATGAATGCAAGTTTAAAGACTATGCATTACAAACAGCATACAGCCTGGTCGAGGAATATCCGTGGTATAGTCTTCCTGCTTCTGTCCACAAGGTGCTCGTACATGGATCAGATATTATAAGTTATGCATTGTTATCTATAGGAGAACTTTCCGAAGAAGCTGCTGAAGCGACAAATAAGTATATCAAAATTTATAGACGAAGTCACACTCGAAAAATGTCACGTGAAGTTACCAATCAAGATTTAATACAACGACTATTATTACATTCAGATCCTTATATTACAAGTCTTCGGAAACTTCCCCCTAAAAAGAAAAATACTCTGTCACAAAGTGCAATAGAATTGTTACATGTTTAATATTGTTAGAATAAGAATAATTTATTTGTATTTTGTTAGTTGTTTTGTTTTTTTTTGTATTTAATTAATTTTAATTTATTTATTTCTATTATTTTATTATAATTAAATAATGTTATCAATGTTTTGACTCTTATTTTATTTAAAATATATGTTTTACATTCCAATTTTTAAGTGTTTGTTCATGATAAATTTAGGTAAAAGTATGTTATTGTTTATATTTGTTTTTTACTGAAGTAAACGTTTTTTATTCCGTAAATACATGTACTTCTTTCATTTTATTGTTCCTAAAACACTTTTACAACTATAAGTCACTAAAATAATACAATGTATTGATAGTAACAGGACTTTAACTATTTATGACCGCCCTTGTATGGAGCGTGTCCCTCCGTGCATCGGGTTAACTGACAGGTGGCAGCACGCTCACTCATAGTGTGATACATGTACGACGCCATATTGGCAGCCATTACGCCGGTTTGACAGTGAGCGGAATAAACACGTTTTTGGTGGTCTTAAGTGAAAAAAAAGTTTTTTTGTGTTTTTACGTTACTCCGTTATATATTAAGGTACGAAATGTTTTAAATATTAGTTGAATTACTGAATAAATGTAGTTTGAAGAACGTAGTGTATTTTAGTCCTCCAATTTAACCAATTTCTTTAAACACGTGATGAAGTGAACAAGGTTAAGGTGGGGAGATTTGATCCATAGTGCACGAGGGAGAAATGATCAGTGGTTCAACTGTCCCTCAGGTATATTCGACGGATATATATCTGTTTTTAATTGCTTTCAGGTATTAATGTCATGCCGTTCCAATATAAAACAAAAGAAGGTTCTACCCGCAAAAAAGTTATCAAGCAGGAATTACAAAACGCTATTCAAGAAGTCAAATCCGGGTCCTCTCTTAGAAAAACAGCGGTGAAATATGGGATCAATAGGACTACCTTACGTCGATACACTAAAAATGAAAAAAAGCTGCAAGTTTTTGACGAAAAGGGTAGATACAAAGGTGCTCAGATATTCACAATACCAGAAGAAAAGCTATTAGTCGAATATTTAATAAACTGTAGTAAAATGAATTATGGTCTGACTAGGATCGAAGCGATGAAATTAGCTTTTGAGTTTGCTTCATCAAACTCTAAAAAAATTCCTGATAGTTGGATAAAAAATAATTCAGCTGGAAAAGACTGGTTTCGCGGATTTCTTCGTAGAAATTCTGAAATAAGTCTTCGGACTCCCGAAGCCACTAGTTTGTCAAGAGCTACTAGCTTCAACAAAAAAAATGTAGGTGATTTTTTTGAAAATTTGAGATTTGTTAGAGAAAAGTATAATTTTGAACCGCAAAATATTTATAATTGTGACGAGACAGGATGTACTACTGTCCAAGACTGCCCTAAGGTGCTAGCAAGTAAAAAGTCGAAACAAGTGGGACAGGTTACATCTGCTGAGAGAGGAACTTTGGTTACAGTCTGTTTTGCAGTCAATGCAATTGGTAATGTCATACCACCATTTTTTATATTCCCTCGTGTGAAATATCGGGAAGATTTTGTGTCCAGTGGGCCAGAAGGGTCAGAAGGAGACGCATACACTACCGGGTGGATGACTACGAAAAGCTTCTTAAAATTTATGGAACATTTTAAAAAATACTCTTGTGCGTCAAAAGAAAATCCCGTCTTGCTGATCCTTGACAACCACGAGAGCCATGTAAGCGTAAATGTGATTCAGTTTGCCAGAGACAATGGTATAACATTACTGACGCTTCCTCCACACTGCAGCAATAAATTGCAACCATTAGACGTTGCAGTTTATGCGTCGTTTAAATCAAGATACAACAATGTGATGAACAACTGGATGCTGTCAAATCCCGGTAAAACCGTTACAATTTATAACATTCCTGGGTTTATAAAAACTATGATGTCACAAGCTTTCAGTGCCGAGAGTGCCGGGCCTACCCACTAAAACCCCGTCGTGTTCCTCCTGTCCTTTAGGACGCGTGTGGTAGGGTCCACAATGCGACACCACTACTCACGTGCCTTGGCTAGCCTGACCTGCCTGGTCGAGCTATCGCCAAGGGGAGACTGCCCGAGAACATCGTTGTTATCCCCAGATGGAGGGCCTTACGGCGGCGCGCACGGGGCCAACCATGCACGCAGGCCACCAAGTATATTTAATGCCTGAATGATTTGCAACTATGCAATCTTTACCAAGCACGATTAGAATCTGAAAGATTTGCTATTTGCAATCTCTACATTCACAGATCTAGTAACAGTCGCAGAATCAAGTTTATTGTTTTTTTTAACTATTAAAATTCTCCTTAGTCTATAAGCATTGAATTTGAATTTTGGATCTCATTTTCTTGAGCCGCTTTTGAACCACGGACGCGAAGTCCATTTGTTTGTAGGTCAAGTGGACTATCCAACAAAAAAATAATTTTACAGTTTGAATCCTGATTTGAATTTGATCCAGTTCCTGAGATTAGCGCGTTCAACTAAAAAAACAAACAAACTATAGATTTGAATCTAGCCTCCCTAAATAATTTTGCCTAGTAACTACATATTTTTTAAACAATAGTCAAATGTATAACGTTCTATTTACAACGAAACTGACATATTGTACTAGCGTATCGCCAAGCGTCCAGAGGAGCCATCGCACTATTTACAACGTTTCAACCAAATCAGAAACGTTTCCGTTCCTATACCTACATTTTGACAACACCTTTAAGAGCCCTGTAAACGATCAAACATGTTTGTCAAACTTGCTTGACAAGCTTCACGTTTTCATCAAACACGACGTCGATCCAGATACTTTCAAACACATCAAACACGTAGTTCGTTTTTCAAACGCATCAAACACTACACGATCAAACAAGTTTGTCAAACACGTAAATTTCAAATTAGATATATGGGAACGGTAACGATCTCGGAACAATAACTAAAGCGTAATAATGGTTACCTATACATGTTTGTCAAACTTGCTTGACAAGCTTCACGTTTTCATCAAACACGACGTCGATCCAGATACTTTTCAAACACATCAAACACGTAGTTCGTTTTTCAAACGCGTCAAACACAGCCCTACACGATCAAAAAAGTTTGTCAAACACGTAAATTTCAAATTAGATATATGGGAACGGTAACGATCTCGGAACAATAACTAAAGCGTAATAACGGTTACCTATCATAAGATCGAACATTTTTTGACCGAATTTCATTTAACCGAAAACTTTTCGACTATTATCGTTTTGTTTTTTTTTACTTCGTCGAAATTACGTTTGCCACTGTACCATTTGACCTATTATCAATTCGATTTTTTTCGTTACTCCAACGTTTCATTTGGTCGATTTTTTTACCGAAGTTATGCTTAACCGAAATAACATTTGTTCGAAGTATTGTGTCTCCGAATATGCTAACAAAGAAGCAAGCAAGCATGCAAGTAAGCCTATAGCATGCAAGCAAGCATGCAGCATGCAACATGCAGCAAGTATGCAACATGCGACATGCAGTTTGAGAACTGGTTCTCATGGCTGATAGTTACCAAATCCCCTTCATCGACAGAAACGACCAATTCGAAATGCGTTACGAAAGTCCTGCCGCCATTACGTCCATTACCGAAAAGCTCCTCTGTACACACCGAAGCCCGATGGATGTGGTGTACGCCCTCCAAGATATTTATGAGGGTATTTACACATCTCGGCAACTACTGAGGTCCTTAACATACGGAATGGCTTCGGGAGCGAGACTGAGAAAGTGCGACCCCAATACTCTCTTCCTGACCTTCACTCAAGATGAGAAAGAAGTGCAAAAGAGGGATGGATTTGGCACTGGAGTTAAGTCTAGGCTGCTCACGATCCATGAAGCTCAGGGGCTAACGTACGACCACGTGGTTGTGCTCAGAGGAGCGGAACCAAAGAATCCAGTTCACGACAGCGTTCCTCATGCGGTGGTCGCCATAACAAGGCACACGGTGACCTGCACCTATTACTACCGGGAGCTGAAGGAGGATGATGCCATTAGACGCCTCGTTGCCTTTTCTAGCACGGCATCGGATCACGAGGTCGTCGATTACAACGAAAAAATGGCTGTCAGAGCTGAGATATGCGCAGCGACTTAGATGCGAAAACGAACCACCTCACCCCGAATCCCTCTTGCGGTAGTCCCTCTAGCATTAACTTAGGCTAAGCCATAAGTTAAAAAAAATGCTACAAACATATGGACATAGTTAAGTTAATAGTTAAGAACACGTATAAAAATATCGAATATGTGCAGCCGGCTCCGGGAGTGGATAGCAATCTTTTAGCAAATTTGGTGCCATGTCATACCAACTATTCATTTTATTTAGTATGGTTACACCTATATTTCATTGTTAATGGTTGGTGTGACATGGAACTAAAATGTTTGTCTACTTTTTGAGCCGGCTGTACAAACAATTAATAATAATAAAAATACAACATATATAATATATTTTAATGTTAAAATAACATAAAATATTTAACTCAAACTTCAGTGGGCACACATTAGACGTTAAAGCAAACACGAGCCACGCAGGGAACGCATATCAAATATGCAGTGTAAGCGTAGCATTTAATTTTTAAATGAATTCCAAATTTCCTTCCCTGGTGATTTTCGCTAAAAGCACTGAATATCGTCCAGTATACATTCTAATTGCATTTTCATTTTTAATTCATGTTTACACATTTTTATGTACATTTTAAAACATTAATAACTGGAAAAAAATGCTTGACGCCGTATTTCAAGAGGAGTCTGTCGTATACTTTCTATGTGAAGCATCATTTATCACAAAATCTGTGCTTAAGACGCTTTAGCAATATGAAACAGGAAAACAAAATAATTTATGAAGACACTTATATCTGAACTCCTAACAGTATTAGTAACAAGGCGAATTATACCGAAGAAACGCGCTTAAATTACTTCGCCAAGTCTCCGGGCCGGCTCGGATATTATTTAGGGTAAATATTATGTGAAATCCGTTGTCCAAACTTCAACCTGTTATATTTCGTTAATATTATTTTATTAATAAGGAACAATAACAGCCAAATTATGTTATAGACTTACACTGAGTACATTATTTCAAATGAATTAGGCCAAAATAGTGTTCACAAAGTATAACAATTTTTATATTAATAATAAAAACTAGACTTGGCTTAATAATAATGACAAGATAATCATGCCTATGAAATAAAAAAATCATCATGTATACCTTTTTCCTTAATTACATATGGAAATGTAGATACATGATTGAAAATATAATCTAGGTCCTTCAAATAAAATAAATACCCATTTAATATACCTACTGTTTGAGCAATATGAAATATTTCTACCATATTATATTAACGTAGTTTTACTGATAAAATGAATAAATTGATAAATATATAAGTATCATAATTATACATACAATAACAATAACATACTAAAGCTACTTGTATGTTTTATCATCTATTATGTAAATAAGAACATTCTATTATGTAATTAAGTTTTTCCTTTTTTTTTCAACACACTGGCTCGTAAAGGGGATCTAATTTCACCGGTTTTAGATACATAAAGCAGCTCATAAAACACGCGTGTGTTATAAGGCAAACAGTGCCGTTATAGAACTATAACCGCACTGTTTGCGTTATAGTGTTATTTCTTTTAAAGCTAGAGGTAATATAAAGGACATCAACTAACATAATCGTTTGAAATATCAATTTATGATATTTCAATAGATTATTTTCATACCATTATTTAGTTTTGTCTAAAAATTAACACTGATTAGTCTTATTTTATCCAAAAAATTAGTTAATTAAGTATTTCTTCTCATAAGTGTATTGAAAAGCCTCGTACGATACACGCGCGCAGACCGGTTACACACTTTCGGCACCATTACGCCGTCGCCTTCGGCTCGGGCTGAAATTCCGCCTCGTGAGTTAAAACCACCATAGCGCACCTACAATCTACATAGTAATGTCATACTTTATCGTTAGCTTTAAATCGTCATTAAAATCGGTCTCTCATTTTATTTAGAAAAGTTTTTTTACTTCCGATAAATGGATCAATTTCACTGAACTGTGTTGTAACTATTTGCGACTCTTGACAACACTGCATTACAACCGTATTAGTAAGATAAAAAGGAACAGCGAACAAGGTCGTGTGACGCGTGCCGCGCCCGCAACGCGACCTCCTCCATGAGCTCGGGGCAGTTCAGGCGCCCGCCCATGCACAACGTCGTGTAGGAGCCCCATGTCCAGCATCTTACGCCGCTGCTCGAGCGTTAGCGTTCGGTATATTAAACAGGTTTTGCTAAAAAAAGTTTCAAGTGGGGCTCGATGAGCTCAGCTCAGTCAGCCTCTTATTTATTTATTTATTTAACAATTTATGCACGCAGAAATTAACATATACAGAAACAACACAGAAGAAAAGATGTACAAAGGTACTGCTTATTTCAAAAACGAAATTTCTTCCAGCAGACCCGCGAGAGGAGAAATTGTATTGTAATAATTGTATGTGTGTGTGTATAACAGAAGAATAAATATATCTAATAATAATAATAATAAACATAATAGTTAGAAAGGTAATAAAAAAAAATATATGTTAACCAGTAACACAAATATTTAATTTAAACTAACGATTAACGTTAGGATTTGGACAAATAGAACTCCCTTAAACGCCGTTTGAACGAGCAAATAGTTTGGCAGTCCCGTATGTTAGGTGGAAGCGAATTCCAAAGTCTCACTGCATGGGCCGTAAATGAATAGGAAAGGAAGGTGGAATTACAGGAAGGAACACTCAGAAGAGATTTAAGGTGGGATCTACAGAGAACCTTAGACGAGTTAGCGAAGGAAAAGCTCTCTCGAAGGTATGAAGGATACATGGGATTGAAGAGGACATTAAAGAGGAAACAAAGTATTCGAGTATTCCTACGGAAACGGATGGGTAGCCACTTGAGATCGTTTCGAAACTCGGAGACATAGTCGAATTTCTTCAAACCGAAAATAAACCGGATACATAGATTTTGCAAACGCTCAAGCTTGTTAAGTAGCTCCTCTGTGGCATCTAAGTAACAGACATCGGCATAATCTAAAATAGGCAGAATGAGAGTCTGGACCAAAGTGATTCTAGTTTTTAATGGCAAAAAAGTTTGGAGGCATTTTAAGTTATGCATAGCGAAGAAAATCTTCTTGCTGACCTCGTTAACATGCAAGGTCCAGGATAGATTTGAGTCGAATATGACTCCCAAGTTTTTGACTGATACGGAGTATGGAATCGGAGTATTATCAATTGTAATAGAGGGTAACTCTGCGATATCGATTTCGTTGCAATAGTATCTACTACCGATCAGTATTGCTTGAGATTTACCCGGGTTGATCGCGAGGCCATAAGCTTTACTCCATTCGCTAACACGCTGGATGTTAACGTTCATAACAGCGATAGCAGTCCTAGCATCATTTAAGCTGAAATGTTGATAGAGCTGTAAGTAGTCTGCATGGATATGAAATCTGGATGTGATAACTCTTGTAGTCGAGTTAATGAAAATTGAGAAAAGTAATGGAGAGAGGACCCCTCCCTGAGGAACCCCAGCAATGACTGGGCACCAGTTTGAGTGAAGATCACCCAGACGGACGGCGCTGAGACTGCCCACGAAGGTAGGACTCAAACCATTGGACAGCAGAAGACGAGACATTAATCGAGCGAAGTATAGCCAAAAGTATATCGGTATCAACCGTGTTGAATGCATTAGAAAAGTCTAAAAGAACTAATACAGTTAGAAGTTTATTGTCCATTGCCTGACGGATGTCATCTGTAACTTTAACTAACGCAGTAGTTGTGCTATGACCCGAGCGAAAACCAGACTGAAATGGGCTTATGAGACTATGCTTAGAAAGAAATTCAGACAGCTGCCTGTGTACAATATGCTCCAAAACTTTAGACAGGAATGGCCTCTTAATGGATAACTTGCACAATATTTGTATACAAATTATCACAAACAACTAAACACTTAAACACAAAACAACTAACTGTCTTAAGAAAATAATTTCGCCGACTTTGAATCAAACAGAATTATCAAACCTACTTTACCCAGTAGTCACCTAGATGGTTGATCGCTGATCAGTTATTAAATCGCCTCTCTGATTCCACGCATTGTTTCATTTTCGGTTAAAAATAATGTTTGTGTAATAGAATTCTACACGATTACTTTCATTGCACGATCAAACATCAATATTTTCGTCAAATTATGAGCTGGCCATAACAAAGTAAAATGATTGTTTAACTCAAACAAAAGTTTGAACTATTCAAACTCTTCAACGAACATATATAATAATACGCCTTACTGGCCACGGATCTGACCTTAAACAATATGAAATTAGCCTACTCTGGCCAGACGCGTTAATATTTCAAGCCTTTGTTTCAATCTTTCCATCTCCTCGGTCCTCGCCGATGTGTCATCGTTCGTCAGCTAAACCCGTGTGAAGCATCATTTTTCATTGTGACTTTTATTTTCATCAGAATTGATTTTTTTTATTAGCCGCTGAATTCATTTCTTATAAATTACCATTCAGAAAACCTAATCAAGAAAAAATGGGGCAAACATTATTATCTTGAGCCGTACAAAAAAAGAGAAGTATCGCAACAACAAGCGCAAACAGGCTAAATAAAATCTCAAATTTCAGCTGTGATGAGCATCTCCGGTTGCCGAAAACTTTGATTATATACAGCTAATGAGCCCCCGAGTATCCGCATCACGTAATGGTCTCACGTTTCGTTTTCCTTGGGGAACTCAAAGCTACATCTCCTGGGTCAAAGATTTGATTTTTGTTAGGGACGTCCAATTTTATAATATGGCGTAGAGTTATTGCATAATTAATAATCTGTGGTGTAGTTAACTTAATTCACTTGGGTTTATTTACTTAGGTGCAATAACAACTCGTTATCATTATTCGCCTAGGTAACCACTAAACACATTGTAAAACATAATTTTGGTAAATCATTTTGTGTGAATAAGCTTCTGTTTTTATTTAAAGTTGGGAATATTAATTTCTGTTTGTTGTTTGATTACTTTGTAAACTCATGACTATCCTAATAACATTGATTTAGGTTTGTATGTACCAATACGTACTGGGCCAGCGTGGTCGACACTCGAGCCCCTCGGTGCGGACGTATATGGACTGTGGGGATGATTATGATGAGGTTTTTGATGTTTGTTGTTTGATGTTTGGTATGTTACTTCTTTATCTTTTTTGATATTTAATGACGCATTAATAACTGAATCGGTTTTAACTTATCAAACGCCCAGTTTCAATGCAGGTAAATGCTAGTAATATATCTGAGAAACATCTGTGTCGCGTTTCTAGTCCATATTAAAAAAAATATTAAGCTTAAAGTACACAGCACCAAAATGGTATTTCGAGAACTATTTCTAGATTTTTTGACAAAATATAAAGCGATAAATAAATGCTTCATCTATTTTAAATGAATGTTATGTTTAAACGCCAACTAGAAATGTATATAGCAATGTAATGTATTAATACTAACAAATGTGTAAATCCTGGAAAAATGCATTAATACCGACCAAATAATATATACTAATATAAATTTAAAACTAACCCTGTCTGTCTATCTGTCGCGCTTTCACGCCTTATCATTAAGTATTTTGTGTGATAATCATTATAAGGTAAATTTTAGATTAAACGTCTGATATTTCTTGATTCACTTAAAGCTAATTATAAAATAAAAAGTCAAAGAAAATACTTTAAAAGAAGTGATAAGTAGTTTAGAGGTCACACTCAAAGAAATAATAATTTATATAGAGTCGTTTAGGTTACCTATCTTATAGACGATTTTTTTTAGTTCGAATAATTTTTGTCGAAAACGTTAGTATTTTTTTTTATCTCTCATATTTCTATTTGACTAAAACATGATTGCCATATTACTATAATTCCGATTTTCGTTTGTACTTTTTTTCAGATTCCATAGTTTCATTTGGTCAACATTTTTTTGCCGAAGTTATGCTTAACCGAAATAACATTTGTTCGAAGTATCGTGTTTCCGACCATGCTAACAAAGAAGCAAGCAAGCATGCAGCATGCAAGCAAGCATGCAAGCAAGCATGCAAGCAAACATGCAAGCAAGCATGCAGCATGCAGTTTGATGTGCGTGGTCACAATGTCTAACCTAACCTAACCTAGCTATTATCCCGTTTTATCCTGTAACATCTTTTTCTTGCGGGGGGCTTCCGCCCCCCGACACCCCCGAGCAGGGGGGCTGTGCCCCCCTGCACCCCTTGCACTTTTTGGATGGCCTGGCTCATTCGTTACCTTTGAAGTAATAGCACAGAGGTTAAGTAGATACACAACATAATGTAACACATGTAGCCAAATAATATTCGGTAAAATGTTGTTTTGGTGAAGTGAAAGTATATGGCAAATGAAAAAAGTTCAAAAGAAACTTCGACCAATAGTAAAAGAAATATTTTGAAAATCGGTGAAACGTTGTTCGGTAAAATAACACCTACGTTAAATGATATTTCGATGATTTAAAAATATGGCAAACAATACATATGGCAAAAAAGACGTCAGTGAACAGTTTTCGAACAAATGAAATTCGAACAAGAAAGTTTCGAAATTAAGATAAGTTACCGTCGTTTATTAATGATCGTCAAAAAAGTTATTTTGGTAAACGTTTAAATTATACCCAATTTAACTTTCGAACCGCTTAAAAATGTCATTAGAGAATCAGCCATCATCTACCTTACATTTGTCTTTTATAAATCCGCAGCTAAGTAACAACACATAAGTGGCAGCAAGTTACTTCAGTCGCGCAAGTGCTGCGGTGACCGGTAATGTTGCACACCCTATACTCATTTCCTACTACGTGGTTGAAAAAATATACAGATCCTAATACAAAAAATATTTTACTAGCTTTCAAAGACATTATACATCTTGTATCTATACTATATAAAGCTGGATCTATACTATATAAAGCTGGATTACCACTCACTGACTGACTGACTGATCAGGGGTATTTTTGGGACCTTTGCGATTACTTTTGGGTGTTGGGATGTTAGAGAGAGATGGACTACTGATTAAAAGACACAGGATTCGATATTCGAAATTTGAAAAATCCAAGATGGCCGCCACCGCGAAATGTCAACTTTTTCAAAATGGCTCCGAGCGTGCTGGTTTTTTTAATGGTTCTTGATCGTGTCGCTCCCGGGGATGAGGTGCAACTGTCAAAAAATGAAAAAACAAAATGGCCGCGCCGCCATCTTGTACTGAAAAACCCGTTTCGCCCCGTGTTTGCGACCGAAGACGCGCGTGATTTCCGGGATTTCGGCTGATTTTTTGGATGATTTCCCTTAAATGCGTCCTCGAGTTCCCGAATATGGTAGCCGATTGGCGAAAAACAAAATGGCGGCGGCGCCGGCGGCCATCTTGGAACGCTCAAATTTTTGACATTTTCGAACCGCATTTTCGCCAAGATGGCGGCCTCGGAGTGGGATGAAATGTTCTAGGCGGGGTTAGAACTCGGCGCAAAGTGTTGCCAGGTGTGAAAAATTTTCTACCGTTTTTGGTAGTTTTTCCTCTGGAGGCCCGAATAGTCGAAAATCGAAATAACGACTTTTCGCGATTTTCGAGTGATATTGCTTCAAACTCAATATGGCCGCCGCTCCGAAATGTCAAATCGCTTTTCCTTCTCCACCTATGTAATATGGGTATCAAATGTAAGGATTTTCATAGTAGAACGTAACCTTTTCAGTTTTTTTGTATAATCGAACACCATTTTTTATGTAACTTGAAAAAACGAAAAATTTTTTGCACCGACTCGCAACTGAAAACCTTTTGCTTAGAAAAACATTAAGTGGACCACTCCACCGCGGGGTGCTTGCTCCCCGCGGCACACACGCGACATGGACATGGCTTTCAAATAAAAATGTTTATAGAGTAGAACATAACCTTTCCAGCTTTTTGGTTAATCGAACACCTTTCTTTGGCAAATTTTAAATCAACCTCAAAAAAGATAAATTTTTGCACCAAATCACAACTGAAAACTTTTTTTTATTACAAAAGCGATGTGAGGACCACACCACCGCGAGGTGCGTGCACCTCGCGGCACTCACGCGTCCACATGATGTTTCAGTGTTGCCACCGCTCCGAAATGACAGATCGATTTTTTGCCACCCACGCAATATAGATATCAAAAAAATTGACTTTGAGTGTAAAAAACGACACAGTCAATGACATTACTACAAATTCAATATGGCCGCCGCTCCGAATTGGCCGATCGATTTTCTTTTGCCACCCACGTAATATGGGTATCAAATGAAAGAGCATTCAGAGAAAAACGTATCCTTTCCAGTTTTTTGAATATTCGAACACCTTTTTTAGGCAAATTTTATAACTTCGACAAAAAACAATACATTTTTGCACCTTCTCGCAACCGATAACCTTTTGATTACAAAAGCTAAAGTGGGGGGTCCACCACCGCGGGGTGCGCGCACCCCGCGGCACACACGCGACATCTAGTCTATATTATATAAAGCTGGATTACCACTCACTGACTGACTGACTGACTGATTAGGGGTATTTTTGGGACATTTGCGATTACTTTTGGGTGTTGGGATGTTAGAAAGAGATGGACTACTGATTAAAAGACACAGGATTCGATATTCGAAATTTGAAAAATCCAAGATGGCCGCCACCGCAAAATGTCAACTTTTTCAAAATGGCTCCGAGCGTGCTGGTTTTTTTAATGGTTCTTGATCGTGTCGCTCCCGGGGATGAGGTGCAACTGTCAAAATGCGAAAAAACAAAATGGCCGCGCCGCCATCTTAGACTGAAAAACCCGTTTCGCCCCGTGTTTGCGACCGAAGACGCGCGTGATTTCCGGGATTTCGGCTGATTTTATGGATGATTTCCCTTAAATGCGTCCCCGAGTTCCTGAATATGGTAGCCGATTAGCGAAAAACAAAATGGCGTCGGCGCCGGCGGCCATCTTGGAACGCTCAAATTTTTGACTTTTTTGAACCGCATTTTCGCCAAGATGGCGGCCTCGGAGTGGGGTGAAATGTTCTAGGCGGGGTTAGAACTCGGCGCGAAGTGTTGCCAGGTGTGAAAAATTTTCTACCGTTTTTGGTAGTTTTTCCTCTGGAGGGCCAAATATTCGAAAATCGAAATAACGACTTTTCGCAATTTTTAACCCCATGCGCCCATAGAGCGTCGGGACCTCTATGACATTCTGGTATTTTTATTTTCGGCAACTGGCAACACTGGCCGCCAAGGAGGTTTGAATTTTTTCGTAGACCCGGATTGACCCGAATTGATCTCCCCGTTCCAGATGTGCTGGACATGTGGGGTAAACGTCATCCTGCTCCGTATATGATGTAGTTACCGGGAAAAATCCGAAACTTTGACATTTCAAGATGGCGGCTCCGCTGGCGGCCATTTTGTTAAGGGTTGCAATTTCGAAAGCATTAATTCGCGATTTTGACGCGGTTGCCGGCGATTTTCGACTGACAACACCGGGTGGTCTGTCGTAGTGCTCGACGAGGAAAATCTAATAGTGGGGTGATTTTCCCCGATTTTGGGGTAATTTCGCCGTTTTGGGGGAAAACGTAAATTTAGATTTTTTCGAGTTTTTATCTTAAAGCGGGGTGGAACAGACGTCGCTGATCATTTCTACCACCATTTGGGGCCGGTGATATGGCAACACTGGCAGCTGGGGTGGTTTTTATCATTAGCGACAACACAAAATTGACGATTTATTGGCGGAGTTGGGTGAGGGTTAGCGGCCAGCTGGTAATATCACTTTTTAGCACATATAGTTGGCTTTACACGAAAAATTTGACATTAAAATTTTTCAAGATGGCGGCGGCCCAGGCGGCCATTGTTTCCAAATTTGCGTTTTTGCTATTTCAGTGCGGTTTTCGGTAGCGGCACGGTAATATGGGTATCAAATTTAAGGATTTTAAGTGTAGAATACGATAGTTAGTGAGGTTGCTTCAAATTCAATATGGCCGCCGCTCCGACATGTCAAATCGATTTTCTTTTGCCACCTATGCAATATGGGTATCAAATGAAAGGGCTTTAATAGTAGAACACGATGCAGTGAGTGACGTTGTTTCAAACTCAATATGGCCGCCGCTTCAAAATGGCCGACCGCTTTTCTTTCACCACCTATGCAATATGGGTATCAAATGTAAGGGTTTTATTAGTAGAACACGATACAGTGAGTGACATTGCTTCAAACTCAATATGGCCGCCGCTGCGAAATGTCAAATCGCTTTTCCTTCTCCACCTATGTATTATGGGTATCAAATGTAAGTGTTTTATTAGTAGAACACGATACAGTGAGTGACATTGCTTCAAACTCAATATGGCCGCCGCTCCGAAATGTCAAATCGCTTTTCCTTCTCCACTTATGTAATATGGGTATCAAATGTAAGGATTTTAAGTGTAGAACACGGTACAGTAAGTGACGTTACACCAAATTGAATATGGCCGCCGCTCCAAAATGTCAAATCGATTTTCTTTTGCCACCTATGCAATATGGGTATCAAATGTAAGGGTTTTATTAGTAGAAGACGATACAGTGAGTGATATTGCTTCAAACTCAATATGGCCGCCGCTCCGAAATGTCAAATCGCTTTTCCTTCACCACCTATGTAATATGGGTATCAAATGTATGGATTTTAATTGTAGAATACGATTCAGTAAGTGACGCTGTTCCAAATTCAATATGGCCGCCGCTCCGAAATGTCAAATCGATTTTCTTTTGCCACCTATGCAATATGGGTATCAAATGTAAGGATTTTATTAGTAGAACACCATACAGTGAATGATATTGCTTCAAACTCAATATGGCCGCCGCTCCGAAATGTCAAATCGCTTTTCCTTCTCCACCTATGTAATATGGGTATCAAATGTAAGGATTTTAAGTGCATAATACGATTCAGTAAGTGACGTTTCTCCAAATTCAATATGGCCGCCGCTCCGAAATGACAGACCGATTTTCCTTCTCCACCTATGTAACATGGATATCAAATGTAAGGATTTTATTAGTAGAACACGATACAGTGAGTGACATTGTTTCAAACTCAATATGGCTGCCGCTCCGAAATGTCAAATCGCTTTTCCTTCTCCACCTATGTAATATGGGTATCAAATGTAAGGATTTTAAGTGTAGAATACGATTCAGTAAGTGACGTTGCTCCAAATTCAATATGGCCGCCGCTCCAAAATGGCGGATCGCTTTTCTTTTGCCACCTATGTAATATGGGTATCAAATGAAAGAAAATTTTTAAAGTAGAACGTAACCTTACCAATTTTTTGAATAATTGAACACATTTTTAGGCAAATTTTATGTAACTTCAAAAAACGAAAAATTTTTTGCACCGACTCGCAACTGAAAACCTTTCGCTTAGAAACACATTAAGTGGACCACTCCACCGCGGGGTGCTTGCTCCCCGCGGCACACACGCGACATGGACATGGCTTCCAAATAAAAATGTTTATAGAGTAGAACATAACCTTTCCAGCTTTTTGGTTAATCGAACACCTTTCTTTGGCAAATTTTAAATCAACCTCAAAAAAGATACATTTTTGCACCAAATCACAACTGAAAACTTTTTTTTATTACAAAAGCGATGTGAGGACCACACCACCGCGAGGTGCGTGCACCTCGCGGCACACACGCGTCCACATGATGATTCAGTGTTGCCACCGCTCCGAAATGACAGATCGATTTTCTTTTGCCACCCACGCTATATAGATATCAAAAAAATGGACTTTGAGTGTAAAAAACGACACAGTCAATGACATTACTCCAAATTCAATATGGCCGCCGCTCCGAATTGGCCGATCGATTTTCTTTTGCCACCCACGTAATATGGGTATCAAATGAAAGAGCATTCAGAGAAAAACGTATCCTTTCCAGTTTTTTGAATACTCGAACACCTTTTTTAGGCAAATTTTATAACTTCGACAAAAAAAAATCATTTTTGCACCTACTCGCAACCGATAACCTTTTGATTACAAAAGCTAAAGTGGGGGGTCCACCACCGCGGGGTGCGCGCACCCCGCGGCACACACGCGACATCTAGTCTATACTATATAAAGCTGGATTACCACTCACTGACTGACTGACTGATCAGGGGTATTTTTGGGACATTTGCGATTACTTTTGGGTGTTAAGATGTTAGAGAGAGATGGACTACTGATTAAAAGACACAGGATTCGATATTCGAAATTTGAAAAATCCAAGATGGCCGCCACCGCGAAATGTCAACTTTTTCAAAATGGCTCCGAGCGTGCTGGTTTTTTTAATGGTTCTTGATCGTGTTGCTCCCGGGGATGAGGTGCAACTGTCAAAATAAGAAAAAACAAAATGGCCGCGCCGCCATCTTGGATCGAAAAACCCGTTTCGCCCCGTGTTTGCGACCGAACACGCGCGTGATTTTTGGGATTTCGCCTGATTTTTTGGATGAATTCCTTTAAACGCGTCCTCGAGTTCCCGAATATGGTAGCCGATTGGCGAAAAACAAAATGGCGGCGACGCCGGCGGCCATCTTGGAACGCTCAAATTTTTGACATTTTCGAACCGCATTTTCGCCAAGATGGCGGCTTCGGAGTGGGATGAAATGTTCTAGGCGGGGTTAGAACTCGGCGCGAAGTGTTGCCAGGTGTGAAAAATTTTCTACCGTTTTTGGTAGTTTTTCCTCTGGAGGCCCGAATAGTCGAAAATCGAGATAATGACTTTTCGCGATTTTAAACCCCATGCGCCTATAGAGCGTCGGGGCCTCTATGACATTCTGGTATTTTTATTTTCCGCAACTGGCAACACTGGCCGCCAAGGAGGTTTGAATTTTTTCGTAGACCCGAATTGACCCGAATTGATCTCCCTGTTCCAGATGAGCTGGCAACTTGGGGTAAACGTCATCCTGCTCCGTATATGATGTAGTTACCGGGAAAAATCCGAAACTTTGACATTTCAATATGGCGGCTCCGCTGGCGGCCATTTTGTTAAGGGTTGCAATTTCGAAAGCATTAATTAGCGATTTTGACGCGGTTGCCGGCTTTTTTCGACTGACAACACCGGGTGGCCTTTCGTAGTGCTCGCCGAGGGAGATCTAGATGTGGGGTAATTTTCCCCGATTTTGGGGTAATTTCGCCGTTTTGATTGTGATTTTGCTTCAAACTCAATATGGCCGCCGCTCCGAAATGTCAAATCGCTTTTCTTTCGCCACCTATGTAATATGGGTATCAAATGTATGGATTTTAATTGTAGAATACGATTCTGTAAGTGACGCTGTTCCAAATTCAATATGGCCGCCGCTCCGAAATGTCAAATCGATTTTCTTTTGCCACCTATGCAATATGGGTATCAAATGATAGGGCTTTAATAGTAGAACACGATACAGTGAGTGACATTGCTTCAAACTCAATATGCCCGCCGCTTCAAAATGGCCGACCGCTTTCCTTTTACCACCTATGCAATATGGGTATCAAATATAAGGATTTTAAGTGCAGAATACGATTCAGTAAGTGACGCTGTTCCAAATTCAATATGGCCGCCGCTCCGAAATGTCAAATCGATTTTCTTTTGCCACCTATGCAATATGGGTATCAAATGATAGGGCTTTAATAGTAGAACACGATACAGTGAGTGACATTGCTTCAAATTCAATATGGCCGCCGCTCCGAAATGTCAAATCGCTTTTCCTTCTCCACCTATGTAATATGGGTATCAAATGTAAGGATTTTAAGTGTAGAATACGATTCAGTAAGTGACGTTTCTCCAAATTCAATATGGCCGCCGCTCCAAAATTTCAAATCGATTTTCTTTTGCCACCTATGCAACATGGGTATCAAATGAAAGAGCTTTAATAGTACAACACGATACAGTGAATGACATTACTTCAAACTCAATATGGCCGCCGCTCCGAAATGTCAAATCGCTTTTCCTTCTCCACCTATGTAATATGGGTATCAAATGTAAGGATTTTATTAGTAGAACACGATATAGTGAGTGACATTGCTTCAAACTTAATATGGCCGCCGCTCCGAAATGTCAAATCGCTTTTCCTTCTCCACCTATGTAATATGGGTATCAAATGTAAGGATTTTAAGTGTAGAATACGATTCAGTAAGTGACGTTTCTCCAAATTCAATATGGCCGCCGCTCCGAAATGACAGACCGATTTTCCTTCTCCACCTATGTAATATGGGTATCAAATGTAAGGATTTTATTAATAGAACACGATACAGTGAGTGATATTGCTTCAAACTCAATATGGCCGCCGCTCCGAAATGTCAAATCGCTTTTCCTTCTCCACCTATGTAATATGGGTATCAAATGTAAGGATTTTCATAGTAGAACGTAACCTTTTCAGTTTTTTTGTATAATCGAACACCATTTTTTATGTAACTTGAAAAAACGAAAAATTTTTTGCACCGACTCGCAACTGAAAACCTTTTGCTTAGAAAAACATTAAGTGGACCACTCCACCGCGGGGTGCTTGCTCCCCGCGGCACACACGCGACATGGACATGGCTTTCAAATAAAAATGTTTATAGAGTAGAACATAACCTTTCCAGCTTTTTGGTTAATCGAACACCTTTCTTTGGCAAATTTTAAATCAACCTCAAAAAAGATAAATTTTTGCACCAAATCACAACTGAAAACTTTTTTTTATTACAAAAGCGATGTGAGGACCACACCACCGCGAGGTGCGTGCACCTCGCGGCACTCACGCGTCCACATGATGTTTCAGTGTTGCCACCGCTCCGAAATGACAGATCGATTTTTTGCCACCCACGCAATATAGATATCAAAAAAATTGACTTTGAGTGTAAAAAACGACACAGTCAATGACATTACTACAAATTCAATATGGCCGCCGCTCCGAATTGGCCGATCGATTTTCTTTTGCCACCCACGTAATATGGGTATCAAATGAAAGAGCATTCAGAGAAAAACGTATCCTTTCCAGTTTTTTGAATATTCGAACACCTTTTTTAGGCAAATTTTATAACTTCGACAAAAAACAATACATTTTTGCACCTTCTCGCAACCGATAACCTTTTGATTACAAAAGCTAAAGTGGGGGGTCCACCACCGCGGGGTGCGCGCACCCCGCGGCACACACGCGACATCTAGTCTATATTATATAAAGCTGGATTACCACTCACTCACTGACTGATTAGGGGTGTTTTTGGGACATTTGCGATTACTTTTGGGTGTTGGGATGTTAGAAAGAGATAGACTACTGATTAAAAGACACAGGATTCGATATTCGAAATTTGAAAAATCCAAGATGGCCGACGGCGCGAAATGTCAAAATTTCCAAAACGACTCCGATCGCGCTGGTTTTTGGTACGCGTGATCGTCTCGCCCCCGGGGATCGGGTGCTTCTGTCGAAATGTGAAAAAACAAAATGGCCGCGCCGCCATCTTGGATCGAAAAACCCGTTTCGCCCCGTGTTTGCGACCGAAGACGCGCGTGATTTCCGGGATTTCGGCTGATTTTTTGGATGATTTCCCTTAAATGCGTCCTCGAGTTCCCGAATATGGTAGCTGATTGGCGAAAAACAAAATGGCGGCGGCGCCGGCGGCCGTCTTGGAACGCTCAAATTTTTGACTTTTTTGAACCGCATTTTCGCCAAGATGGCGGCCTCGGAGTGGGGTCAAATGTTCTGGGCGGGGTTAGAGCTTGGCGCAAAGTGTTGCCAGGTGTGAAAAATTTTCTACCGTTTTTGGTAGTTTTTCCTCTGGAGGCCCGAATAGTCGAAAATCGAAATAACGACTTTTTGCAATTTTCAACCCGATGCGCCTATAGAGCGTCGGGGCCTCTATGACGTTCTGGTATTTTTATTTTCCGCAACTGGCAACACTGGCCGCCAAGGAGGTTTGAATTTTTTCGTAGACCCGATTTGACCCGAATTGATCTCCCCGTTCCAGATGTGCTGGACATGTGGGGTAAACGTCATCCTGCTCCGTATATGATGTAGTTACCGGGAAAAATCCGAAACTTTGACATTTCAAGATGGCGGCTCCGCTGGCGGCCATTTTGTTAAGGGTTGCAATTTCGAAAGCATTAATTCGCGATTTTGACGCGGTTGCCGGCGTTTTTCGACTGACAACACCGGGTGGTCTGTCGTAGTGCTCGACGAGGGAAATCTAATAGTGGGGTAATTTTCCCCGATTTTGGGGTAATTTCTCCGTTTTAGGGGAAAACGTAAATTTCGACTTTTTCAATTTTTTTTGAAATAGCGGGGTGGAACAGTCGTCGCTGATCATTTCTACTAACATTTAGAGCTGGTGTTATGGCAACACTGGCAGGTGGGACGGTTTTTATTGTTAGCGACAACCCAAATTTGACGATTTATTGGCGGGGTTGTGTGAGGGCTAGCGGGTAGCTCGTAATGTCACTTGATAGCACATATAGTCGGCTTGACATGAAAAATATGACATTAAAATTTTTCAAGATGGCGGCGGCCCAGGCGGCCATTGTTTCCAAATTTGCGCTTTTTGCTATTTTAGTGCGGTTTTCGGTAGCGGCACGGTAATATGGGTATCAAATTTAAGGATTTTAAGTGTAGAATACGATACAGTTAGTGACGCTGTTCCAAATTCAATATGGCCGCCGCTTCGAAATGTCAAATCGATTTTCTTTTGCCACCTATGCAATATGGGTATCAAATGTTAGGGCTTTAATAGTAGAACACGATACAGTGAGTGACATTGTTTCAAACTCAATATGGCCGCCGCTTCAAAATGGCCGACCGCTTTCCTTTTACCACCTATGCAATATGGGTATCAAATGTAAGGATTTTAAGTGTAAAATACGATTCAGTAAGTGACGTTTCTCCAAATTCAATATGGCCGCCGCTCCGAAATGACAGACCGATTTTCCTTCTCCACCTATGTAATATGGGTATCAAATGTAAGGATTTTATTAGTAGAACACGATACAGTGAGTGACATTGTTTCAAACTCAATATGGCCGCCGCTCCGAAATGTCAAATCGCTTTTCCTTCTCCACCTACGTAATATAGGTATCAAATGTAAGGATTTTAAGTGCAGAATACGATTCAGTAAGTGACGTTGCTCCAAATTCAATATGGCCGCCGCTCCAAAATGGCGGATCGCCTTTCTTTTGCCACCTATGTAATATGGGTATCAAATGAAAGAATTTTCAAAGTAGAACGTAACCTTTCCAATTTTTTGAATAATCGAACACATTTTTAGGCAAATTTTATGTAACTTCAAAAAACGAAAAATTTTTTGCACCGACTCGCAACTGAAAACCTTTCGCTTAGAAACACATTAAGTGGACCACTCCACCGCGGGGTGCTTGCTCCCCGCGGCACACACGCGACATGGACATGGCTTCCAAATAAAAATGTTTATAGAGTAGAACATAACCTTTCCAGCTTATTGGTTAATCGAACACCTTTCTTTGGCAAATTTTTTAATCAACCTCAAAAAAGATACATTTTTGCACCAAATCACAACTGAAAACTATTTTTTATTACAAAAGCGATGTGAGGACCACACCACCGCGAGGTGCGTGCACCTCGCGGCACACACGCGTCCACATGATGATTCAGTGTTGCCACCGCTCCGAAATGACAGATCGATTTTCTTTTGCCACCTACGCAATATAGATATCAAAAAAATGGACTTTGAGTGTAAAAAACGACACAGTCAATGACATTACACCAAATTCAATATGGCCCCCGCTCCGAATTGGCCGATCGATTTTCTTTTGCCACCCACGTAATATGGGTATCAAATGAAAGAGCATTCAGAGAAAAACGTATCCTTTCCAGTTTTTTGAATATTCGAACACCTTTTTTAGGCAAATTTTATAACTTCGACAAAAAAAAAACATTTTTGCACCTACTCGCAACCGATAACCTTTTGATTACAAAAGCTAAAGTGGGGGGTCCACCACCGCGGGGTGCGCGCACCCCGCGGCACACACGCGACATCTAGTCTATAATATATAAAGCTGGATTACCACTGACTGACTCACTCACTGACTCACTGATCAGGGGTATTTTTGGGACATTTGCCATTATTTTTGGGTGTTGGGATGTTAGAAAGAGATGGACTACTGATTAAAAGACACAGGATTCGATATTCGAAATTTGAAAAATCCAAGATGGCCGCCGGCGCGAAATGTCAACTTTTTCAAAATGGCTCCGAGCGTGCTGGTTTTTTTAATGGTTCTTGATCGTGTCGCTCCCGGGGATGAGGTGCAACTGTCAAAATGCGAAAAAAATAAATGGCCGCGCCGCCATCTTGGATCGAAAAACCCGTTTCGCCCCGTGTTTGCGACCGAACACGCGCGTGATTTTCGGGATTTCGGCTGATTTTTTTGATGGCTCCGGTCGAACGCGTCCTCGAGTTTCCGATTATGGTAGCCGGTTGGCAAAAAACAAAATGGCGGCGGCGCCGGCGGCCATCTTGGAACGCTGAAATTTTAGACTTTTTTGAACCGCATTTTCGCCAAGATGGCGGCCTCGGAGTGGGGTCAAATGTTCTGGGCGGGGTTAGAGCTTGGCGCAAAGTGTTGCCAGGTTGGAAAAATTTTCTACCATTTTTGGTAGTTTTTCCTCTGGGGGCCCGAAAAGTCGAAAATCGAAATAACGACTTTTCGCAATTTTCAACCCCATGAGCCTATAGGGATTCGGGGCCTTTATGACTTTCTGGTATTTTTATTTTCTACAACTGGCAACACTGGCCGCCAAGGGGATTTGAATTTATTCGTTGACCCGATTTGACCCGAATTGATCTCCCCGTTCCAGATGCGCTGGCAACGTGGGGTAAACGTCATCCTGCTCCGTATATGACGTAGTTACCGGGAAAAATCCGAAACTTTGACATTTCAACATGGCGGCTCCGCTGGCGGCCATTTTGTAAGGTGTTGCACTTTCGAAAAAAATAAATCGCGATTTTGACGCGGTTGCCGGTGTTTTTCGACTGACAACACCAAGTGGCCTTTTGTAGGGCTGGCTAAGGGGAATCAAACCGTGGGGTAATTTACCCCGATTTTTGGGTAATTTCCCCGTTTTGGGGGAAAACGTAAACTTCGACTTTTTCGATTTTTTTTCATATAGTGGGGTGGAACAGACATCGCTGATCATTTCTACCACCATTTGGGGCCGGTGATATGGCAACACTGGCAGCTGGAGCGGTTTTTGTTGTCAGCGACGACCCAAATTTGACGATTTTTTGACAGAGTTTGGATAGGGCTAGGGGCCAGCTGGTGATACCAATCGATAAGAAATATAGTCAAGTATTTTTAAAAAATTTGACATTTCAACTTTTCAAGATGGCGGCTGCGCTGGCGGCCTTTTTTTAAAAAAATGCGCTTTTTGCTATTCCGGTGCGGTTTTCAGCCGCGGCATGGTGATATGGGTATCAAATGAAAGGGTTTTGCGAGTACTACACGATGCACGTAGTGTCACCGATATAGATTCAAAATGGCCGCCATTTAAAAAATGTTACTTCAAATTTCTTTTGCAACCAAAGCAATATGGGTATCAAATGAAAGGGTTTTAAGAGTGAAACTAAACCAAGTAAATGATTTTTGTCTAAATCCAATATGGCCGCCGTTTCCAAAAATAGCGGATTGCATTTCTTTTGCCACCTATGCAATATGGGTATCAAATGAAAGGGATTTGGGAGTAGAAGACGACAAAGTGAGTGACATTGCTCCAAAATCAAAATGGCCGCCGCTCCGAAATTGCGGATGGCTTTTCTTTTGCCACCTATGTAATATGGGTATCAAATGAAAGGGCTTTAATAGTAGAACACGATACAGTGAGTGACATTGTTTCAAATTCAATATGGCCGCCGCTCCAAAATGGCGGATCGCTTTTCATTTGCCACCTATGCAATATGGGTATCAAATGAAAGGCCTTTAATAGTAGAACACGATAAAATGAGTGACATTGTTTCAAACTCAATATGGCCGCCGCTTCAAAATGGCCGACCGCTTTCCTTTTACCGCCTATGCAATATGGGTATCAAATGTAAGGATTTTATTAGTAGAACACGATACAGTGAGTGATATTGCTTCAAACTCAATATGGCCGCCGCTCCGAAATGTCAAATCGCTTTTCCTTCTCCACCTATGTAATATGGGTATCAAATGTAAGGATTTTAAGTGTAGAATACGATTCAGTAAGTGACGTTTCTCCAAATTCAATATGGCCGCCTCTTCGAAATTACAGACCGATTTTACTTCTCCACCTATGTATTATGGGTATCAAATGTAAGGATTTTAGGTGTAGAATACGATTCAGTAAGTGACGTTTCTCCAAATTCAATATGGCCGCCGCTCCAAAATGGCGGATCGCTTTTGTTTTGCCACCTATGTAATATGGGTATCAAATGTAAGGATTTTATTAGTAGAACACGATACAGTGAATGATATTGCTTCAAACTCAATATGGCCGCCGCTCCGAAATGTCAAATCGCTTTTCTTTCGCCACCTTTGTAATATGGGTATCAAATGTATGGATTTTAATTGTAGATTACGATTCAGTAAGTGACGGTGTTCCAAATTCAATATGGCCGCCGCTCCGAAATGTCAAACCGATTTCCTTTTGCCACCTATGCAATATGGGTATCAAATGTAAGGATTTTATTAGTAGAACACGATACAGTGAGTGACATTGTTTCAAACTCAATATGGCCGCCGCTCCGAAATGTCAAATCGCTTTTCCTTCTCCACCTATGTAATATGGGTATCAAATGTAAGGATTTTAGGTGTAGAATACGATTCAGTAAGTGACGTTTCTCCAAATTCAATATGGCCGCCGCTCCGAAATGAGAGACCGGTATTACTTCTCCACCTATGTATTATGGGTATCAAATGTAAGGATTTTAGGTGTAGAATACGATTCAGTAAGTGACGTTTCTCCAAATTCAATATGGCCGCCGCTCCAAAATGGCGGATCGCTTTTGTTTTGCCACCTATGTAATATGGGTATCAAATGTAAGGATTTTATTAGTAGAACACGATACAGTGAGTGATATTGCTTCAAACTCAATATGGCCGCCGCTCCAAAATGTCAAATCGCTTTTCCTTCTCCACCTATGTAATATGGGTATCAAATGTAAGGATTTTAAGTGTAGAATACGATTCAGTAAGTGACGTTTCTCCAAATCCAATATGGCCGCCGCTCCGAAATGACAGACCGATTTTCCTTCTATACCTGTGTAATATGGGTATCAAATGTAAGGATTTTATTAGTAGAACACGATACAGTGAGTGATATTGCTTCAAACTCTATATGGCCGCCGCTCCGAAATGTCAAATCGCTTTTCCTTCTCCACCTATGTAATATGGGTATCAAATGTAAGGATTTTCAGAGTAGAACGTAACCTTTTCAGTTTTTTTAATAATCGAACACCATTTTTTATGTAACTTAAAAAAACGAATTTTTTTTTGCACCGACTCGCAACTTAAAACCTTTTTCTTAGAAAAACATTAAGTGGACCATTCCACCGCGGGGTGCTTGCTCCCCGCGGCACACACGCGACATCGACATCGCTTAAGAGCGTATAAAGTACAACATAACCTTTCCAGCTTTTTGATCAATCGAACACCTTTTTAGGCAAAATTTAAATTGACCTCAAAAAAGATACATTTTTGCACCAAATCGCAACTGAAAACTTTTTTTTTCTTACAAAAGCGATGTGAGCACTACACCACCGCGAGGTGCGTGCACCTCGCGGCATACGCGCGTCCACATGACAATTCAATGTTGCCGGCGCATGGAAATGACAGATCGCTTTTTTTTGCCACCCACCGAATATGGGTATCAAATGAATGGACTTTGAGTGTAAAATACGATACAGTCACTGACATTGCTTTAAATTCAATACGGCCGCCGCCCCTAATTGGCCGATCCCTTTTCTTTTGCCACCCACGTTATATGGGTATCAAATGAAAGAGCATTCAGAGTAGATCGTATCCTTTCCAGTTTTTTGAATATTCGAACACCTTTTTTAGGCAAATTTTTAAACTTCAGCAAAAAAAGACACATTTTTGCACCGACTCGCAACCGATTACCTTTTGATTACAAAAGCTAAAGTGGGGGGTCCACCACCGCGGGGTGCGCGCACCCCGCGGCACACACGCGACATCTAGTCTATACTATATAAAGCTGGATTACCACTGACTGACTGACTCACTCACTGACTCACTGATCAGGGGTATTTTTGGGACATTTGCAGTTACTTTTGGGTTTTGGGGTGTTAGAGCGAGATGCACGATCGATTCAGTCGAGTAGAAAGCGATATTCGAAATTTGAAAAATCCAAGATGGCCGCCGGCGCGAAATGTCAAAATTTCCAAAACGGCTCCGATCGCGCTGGTTTTTGGGACGCGTGATCGTTTCGCCCCCGGGGATCGGGTGCTTCTGTCGAAATGTGAAAAAACAAAATGGCCGCGCCGCCATCTTGGATCGAAAAACCCGTTTCGCCCCGTGTTTGCGACCGAACACGCGCGTGATTTTCGGGATTTCGGCTGATTTTCTTGATGTCTCCGGTCGAACGCGTCCTCGAGTTTCCGATTATGGTAGCCGGTTGGCGAAAAACAAAATGGCGGCGGCGCCGGCGGCCATCTTGGAACGCTCAAATTTTTGACATTTTTGAACCGAATTTTCGCCAAGATGGCGGCCTCGGAGTGGGGTGAAATGTTCTAGGCGGGGTTAGAACTCGGCGCGAAGTGTTGCCAGGTGAGAAAAATTTTCTACCGTTTTTGGTAGTTTTTCCTCTGGAGGCCCGAAAAGTCGAAAATCGAAATAACGACTTTTCGCAATTTTCAACCCCATGCGCGTATAGAGCGTCGGGGCCTCTATGACTTTCTGGTATTTTTATTTTCCGCAACTGGCAACACTGGCCGCCAAGGGGGTTTGAATTTTTTCGTCGACCCGATTTGACCCGAATTGATCTCCCCGTTCCAGATGTGCTGGCAACGTGGGGTAAACGTCATCCTGCTCCGTATATGACGTAGTTACCAGGAAAAATCCGAAACTTTGACATTTCAATATGGCGGCTCCGCTGGCGGCCATTTTGTTAAGGGTTGCAATTTCGAAAGCATTAATTAGCGATTTTGACGCGGTTGCCGGCGTTTTTCGACTGACAACACCAAGTGGCCTTTCGTAGTGCTCGCCGAGAGAGATCTAATTGTGGGGTAATTTTCCCCGATTTTGGGGTAATTTCGCCGTTTTGGGGGAAAACGTAAATTTAGATTTTTTCGAGTTTTTATCTTATAGCGGGGTGGAACAGACGTCGCTGATCATTTCTACCACCATTTGGGGCCGGTGATATGGCAACACTGGCAGCTGGGGTGGTTTATATCATTAGCGACAACACAAAATTGACGATTTATTGGCGGAGTTAGGTGAGGGTTAGCGGCCAGCTGGTAATATCACTTTTTAGCACATATAGTCGGCTTTACAAGAAAAATTTGACATTTAAAATTTTCAAGATGGCGGACGCGCTGGCGGCCATTGTTTTAAAATTTGCGCTTTTTGCTACTTCGGTGCGGTTTTCGGTAGCGGCACGGTAATATGGGTATCAAATTTAAGGATTTTAAGTGTAGAATACGATACAGTTAGTGACGTTGCTTCAAATTCAATATGGCCGCCGCTCCGACATGTCAAATCGATTTTCTTTCGCCACCTATGCAATATGGGTATCAAATGAAAGGGCTTTAATAGTAGAACACGATACAGTGAGTGACGTTGTTTCAAACTCAATATGGCCGCCGCTTCAAAATGGCCGACCGCTTTCCATTCGACACCTTTGCAATATGGGTATCAAATGTAAGGATTTTAAGTGTAGAATACGATAAAGTAAGTAACGTTGCTCCAAATTCAATATGGCCGCCGCTCCAAAATGTCAAATGGATTTTCTTTTGCCACCTATGCAATATGGGTATCAAATGTAAGTGTTTTATTAGTAGAACACGATACAGTGAGTGATATTGCTTCAAACTCAATATGGCCGCCGCTCCGAAATGTCAAATCGCTTTTCCTTCTCCACCTATGTAATATGGGTATCAAATGTAAGGGTTTTATTAGTAGAACACGATACAGTGAGTGACATTGCTTCAAACTCAATATGGCCGCCGCTCCAAAATGTCAAATCGCTTTTCCTTCTCCACCTATGTAATATGGGTATCAAATGTAAGGATTTTAAGTGTAGAATACGATTCAGTAAGTGACGTTTCTCCAAATTCAATATGGCCGCCGCTCCGAAATGACAGACCGATTTTCCTTCTCCACCTGTGTAATATGGGTATCAAATGTAAGGATTTTATTAGTAGAACACGATACAGTGAGTGATATTGCTTCAAACTCAATATGGCCGCCGCTCCGAAATGTCAAATCGCTTTTCCTTCTCCACCTATGTAATATGGGTATCAAATGTAAGGATTTTATTAGTAGAACACGATACAGTGAGTGATATTGCTTAAAACTCAATATGGCCGCCGCTCCGAAATGTCAAATCGCTTTTCCTTCTCCACCTATGTAATATGGGTATCAAATGTAAGGATTTTCAGAGTAGAACGTAACCTTTTCAGTTTTTTTAATAATCGAACACCATTTTTTATGTAACTTAAAAAAGAAAATTTTTTTGCACCGACTCGCAACTGAAAACCTTTTGCTTAGAAAAACATTAAGTGGACCATTCCACCGCGGGGTGCTTGCTCCCCGCGGCACACACGCGACATCGACATCGCTTCGAAATAAAAGAGCGTATAAAGTACAACATAACCTTTCCAGCTTTTTGATCAATCGAACACCTTTTTTAGGCAAATTTTAAATTGACCTCAAAAAAGATACATTTTTGCACCAAATCGCAAATGAAAACTTTTTTTTATTACAAAAGCGATGTGAGCACTACACCACCGCGAGGTGCGTGCACCTCGCGGCATACGCGCGTCCACATGACAATTCAATGTTGCCGGCGCATGGAAATGACAGATCGCTTTTTTTTGCCACCCACCGAATATGGGTATCAAATGAATGGACTTTGAGTGTAAAATACGATACAGTCACTGACATTGCTTCAAATTCAATACGGCCGCCGCCCCTAATTGGCCGATCCCTTTTCTTTTGCCACCCACGTTATATGGGTATCAAATGAAAGAGAATTCAGAGTAGATCGTATCCTTTCCAGTTTTTTGAATATTCGAACACCTTTTTTAGGCAAATTTTTAAACTTCAGCAAAAAAAGACACATTTTTGCACCGACTCGTAACCGATTACCTTTTGATTACAAAAGCTAAAGTGGGGGGTCCACCACCGCGGGGTGCGCGCACCCCGCGGCACACACGCGACATCTAGTCTATATTATATAAAGCTGGATTACCACTCACTGACTGACTGACTGACTGATTAGGGGTATTTTTGGGACATTTGCGATTACTTTTGGGTGTTGGGATGTTAGAAAGAGATGGACTACTGATTAAAAGACACAGGATTCGATATTTGAAATTTGAAAAATCCAAGATGGCCGCCACCCCGAAATGTCAACTTTTTCAAAATGGCTCCGAGCGTGCTGGTTTTTTTAATGGTTCTTGATCGTGTCGCTCCTGGGGATGAGGTGCAACTGTCAAAAAATGAAAAAACAAAATGGCCGCGCCGCCATCTTGTACTGAAAAACCCGTTTCGCCCCGTGTTTGCGACCGAAGACGCGCGTGATTTCCGGTATTTCGCCTGATTTTTTGGATGAATTCCCTTAAACTCTTCCTCGAGTTCCCGATTATGGGGGCCGATTAGCGAAAAACAAAATGGCGTCGACGCCGGCGGCCATCTTGGAACGCTCAAATTTTTGACTTTTTTGAACCGCATTTTCGCCAAGATGGCGGCCTCGGAGTGGGGTCAAATGTTCTAGGCGGGGTTAGAACTCGGCGCGAAGTATTGCCAGGTGTGAAAAATTTTCTACCGTTTTTGGTAGTTTTTCCTCTGGAGGCCCGAATAGTCGAAAATCGAAATAATACTATATAAAGCTGGATTACCACTGACTGACTGACTCACTCACTGACTCACTGATCAGGGGTATTTTTGGGACATTTGCAGTTACTTTTGGGTTTTGGGATGTTAGAGCGAGATGTACGATCGATTCAGTCGAGTAGAAAGCGATATTCAAAATTTGAAAAATCCAAGATGGCCGCCGCCGCGAAATGTCAAAATTTCCAAAACGACTCCGATCGCGCTGGTTTTTGGGACGCGTGATCGTTTCGCCCCCGGGGATCGGGTGCTTCTGTCGAAATGTGAAAAAACAAAATGGCCGCGCCGCCATCTTGGATCGAAAAACCCGTTTCGCCCCGTGTTTGCGACCGAACACGCGCGTGATTTTCGGGATTTCGGCTGATTTTCTTGATGGCTCCGGTCGAACGCGTCCTCGAGTTTCCGATTATGGTAGCCGGTTGGCGAAAAACAAAATGGCGGCGGCGCCGGCGGCCATCTTGGAACGCTGAAATTTTTGACATTTTTGAACCGCATTTTCGCCAAGATGGCGGCCTCGGAGTGGGGTCAAATGTTCTGGGCGGGGTTAGAGCTCGGAGCAAAGTGTTGCCAGGTTGGAAAAATTTTCTACTATTTTTGGTAGTTTTTCCTCTGGGGGCCCGAAAAGTCGAAAATTGAAATAACGACTTTTCGCAATTTTCAACCCCATGCGCCTATAGAGGGTCGGGGCCTCTATGACTTTCTGGTATTTTTATTTTCCGCAACTGGCAACACTGGCCGCCAAGGGGGTTTGAATTTTTTCGTCGACCCGATTTGACCCGAATTGATCTCCCCGTTCTAGACGTGCTGGCAACGTGGGGTAAACGTCATCCTGCTCCGTATACGATGCAGTTACCGGGAAAAATCCGAAACTTGGCATTTCAACATGGCGGCTCCGCTGGCGGCCATTTTGTAAAGTGTTGCAATTTCGAAAAAATAAAATCCCGATTTTGACGTGGTTGCCGGCGTTTTTCGACTGACAACACCGGGTGGCCTTTTGTAGGGCTAGCTAAGGGGAATCAAACCGTGGGGTAATTTACCCCGATTTTGGGGTAATTTCCCCGTTTTAGGGGAAAACGTAAATTTCGATTTTTTCGAGTTTTTATCATATAACGGGGTGGAACAGACGTCGCTGATCATTTCTACCACCATTTGGGGAGGGTGATATGGCAACACTGGCAGCTGGGGCGGTTTTTGTTGTCAGCGACGACCCAAATTTGACGATTTTTTGACGCGGTTTGGTTAGGGCTAGGGGCCAGCTGGTGATACCAATCGATATGAAATATAGTCAAGTATTCTAAAAAAATTTGACATTTCAACTTTTCAAGATGGCGGCTGCGCTGACGGCCTTTTTTAAAAAAATTGCGCTTTTTGCTATTCCGGTGCGGTTTTCAGCCGCGGCATGATGATATGGGTATCAAATGAAAGGGTTTTGCGAGTACTACACGATGCACGTAGTATCACCGATATAGATTCAAAATGGCCGCCATTAAAAAAATGTCGGTTCACATTTCTTTTGTAACCATAGCAATATGGGTATCAAATGAAAGGGCTTTAAGAGTGAAACAAAACCAAATTAATTATTTTTGTCTAAATCCAATATGGCCGCCGCTTCCAAAATGGCGGATTGCATTTCTTTTGCCACCCATGCAATATGGGTATCAAATGAAAGGGATTTGGGGGTAGAACACGATAAAGTGAGTGACGATACTCCAAAATTAAAATGGCCGCCGCTCCGAAATGTCAAATTGCTTTACTTTTGCCACCTATGCAATATGGGTATCAAATGAAAGGGTTTTATTAGTAGAACACAATACAGTGAGTGACATTGCTTCAAGCTCAATATGGCCGCCGCCCCGAAATGTCAAATCGCTTTACCTTCTCCACCTATGTAATATGGGTATCATATGTAAGGATTTTAAGTGTAAAATACGACTCAGTAAGTGACGTTTCTCCAAATTCAATATGGCCGCCGCTCCAAAATGGCGGATCGCTTTTCTTTTGCCACCTATGTAATATGGGTATCAAATGTAAGGATTTTATTAGTAGAACACGATACAGTGAGTGATATTGCTTCAAACTCAATATGGCCGCCGCTCCGAAATGTCAAATCGCTTTTCCTTCTCCACCTATGTAATATGGGTATCAAATGTAAGGATTTTAAGTCTAGAATACGATTCAGTAAGTGACGTTTCTCCAAATTCAATATGGCCGCCGCTCCAAAATGGTGGATCGCTTTTGTTTTGCCACCTATGTAATATGGGTATCAAATGTAAGGATTTTATTAGTAGAACACGATACAGTGAGTGATATTGCTTCAAACTCAATATGGCCGCCGCTCCGAAATGTCAAATCGATTTTCTTTTGCCACCTATGCAATATGGGTATCAAATGAAAGGGCTTTAATAGTAGAACACGATACAGTGAGTGACATTGTTTCAAACTCAATATGGCCGCCGCTTCAAAATGGCCGACCGCTTTCCTTTTACCACCTATGCAATATGGGTATCAAATGTAAGGATTTTAAGTGTAGAATACGATTCAGTAAGTGACGTTTCTCCAAATTCAATATGGCCGCCGCTCCGAAATGACAGACCGATTTTCCTTCTCCATCTATGTAATATGGGTATCAAATGTAAGGATTTTATTAGTAGAACACGATACAGTGAGTGACATTGTTTCAAACTCAATATGGCCGCCGCTCCAAAATGGCGGATCGCTTTTCTTTTGCCACCTATGTAATATGGGTATCAAATGTAAGGATTTTAAGTGTAGAATACGATACAGTAAGTGACATTGCTTGAAACTCAATATGGCCGCCGCTCCGAAATGTGAAATCGCTTTTCCTTCTCCACCTATGTAATATGGGTATCAAATGTAAGGATTTTATTAGTAGAACACGATACAGTGAATGATATTGCTTTAAACTCAATATGGCCGCCGCTCCGAAATGTCAAATCGCTTTTCCTTCTCCACCTATGTAATATGGGTATCAAATGTAAGGATTTTAAGTCTAGAATACGATTCAGTAAGTGACGTTTCTCCAAATTCAATATGGCCGCCGCTCCGAAACGACAGACTTATTTTCCTTCTCCACCTATGTAATATGGGTATCAAATGTAAGGATTTTATTAGTAGAACACGATACAGTGAGTGACATTGTTTCAAACTCAATATGGCCGCCGCTCCGAAATGTCAAATCGCTTTTCCTTCTCCACCTATGTAATATGGGTATCAAATGTAAGGATTTTAGGTGTAGAATACGATTCAGTAAGTGACGTTTCTCCAAATTCAATATGGCCGCCGCTCCGAAATGACAGACCGGTATTACTTCTCCACCTATGTATTATGGGTATCAAATGTAAGGATTTTAGGTGTAGAATACGATTCAGTAAGTGACGTTTCTCCAAATTCAATATGGCCGCCGCTCCAAAATGGCGGATCGCTTTTGTTTTGCCACCTATGTAATATGGGTATCAAATGTAAGGATTTTTAGAGTAGAACGTAACCTTTTCAGTTTTTTTTAATAATCGAACACCATTTTTTATGTAACTTAAAAAAACGAAAATTTTTTTGCACCGACTCGCAACTGAAAACCTTTTGCTTAGAAAAACATTAAGTGGACCTCTCCACCGCGGGGTGCTTGCTCCCCGCGGCACACACGCGACATCGACATCGCTTCGACATAAAATAGCGTATAAAGTACAACATAACCTTTCCAGTTTTTTGATCAATCGAACACCTTTTTTAGGCAAATTTTAATTTGACCTGAAAAAAGATACATTTTTGCACCAAATCGCAACTGAAAACTTTTTTTTTATTAAAAAAGCGATGTGAGGACTACACCACCGCGAGGTGCTTGCACCTCGCGGCACACACGCGTCCACATGATGATTCAGTGTTGCTACCGTTCCGAAATGACAGATCGCTTTTGTTTTGTCACCCACGGAATATGGGTATCAAATGAATGGAATTTTAGTGTAAAATACGATACAGTCAATGACATTGCTTCAAATTCAATATGGCCGCCGCCCCTCATTGGCCGATCGCTTTTCTTTTGCCACCCACGTTATATGGGTATCAAATGAAAGAGCATTCCGAGTAGATCGTATCCTTTCCAGTTTTTTAAATATTCGAACACCTTTTTTAGGCAAATTTTTAAACTTCAGCAAAAAAGACACATTTTTGCACCTGCTCGCAACCGATAACCTTTTGATTACAAAAGCTAAAAGTGGAACAACACCTCCGCGGGGTGCTCGCACCCCGCGGCACACACGCGACATCTAGTATCTATTCTATCTATTCTATATTATATAAAGCTGGATTACCACTCACTGACTGACTGACTGATCAGGGGTATTTTTGGGACATTTGCAATTACTTTTGGGTGTTGGGATGTTAGAAAGAGATGGACTACTGATTAAAAGACACAGGATTCGATATTCGAAATTTGAAAAATCCAAGATGGCCGCCACCGCAAAATGTCAACTTTTTCAAAATGACTCCGAGCGTGCTGGTTTTTTTAATGGTTCTTGATCGTGTCGCTCCCGGGGATAAGGTGCAACTGTCAAAATGCGAAAAAACAAAATGGCCGCGCCGCCATCTTGGACTGAAAAACCCGTTTCGCCCCGTGTTTGCGACCGAAGACGCGCGTGATTTCCGGGATTTCGGCTGATTTTATGGATGATTTCCCTTAAATGCGTCCTCGAAATCCCGAATATGGTAGCCGATTAGCGAAAAACAAAATGGCGTCGGCGCCGGCGGCCATCTTGGAACGCTCAAATTTTTGACTTTTTTGAACCGCATTTTCGCCAAGATGGCGGCCTCGGAGTGGGGTGAAATGTTCTAGGCGGGGTTAGAACTCGGCGCGACGTGTTGTCAGGTGTGAAAAATTTTCTACCGTTTTTGGTAGTTTTTCCTCTGGAGGGCCAAATAGTCGAAAATCGAAATAGCAACTTTTCGCAATTTTCAACCCCATGCGCCTATAGAGGGTCGGGGCCTCTATGACTTTCTGGTATTTTTATTTTCCGCAACTGGCAACACTGGCCGCCAAGGAGGTTTGAATTTTTTCGTAGACCCGAATTGACCCGAATTGATCTCCCCGTTGCAGATGTGCTGGACATGTGGGGTAAACGTCATCCTGCTCCGTATATGATGTAGTTACCGGGAAAAATCCGAAACTTTGACATTTCAAGATGGCGGCTCCGCTGGCGGCCATTTTGTTAAGGGTTGCAATTTCGAAGGCATTAATTCGCGATTTTGACGCGGTTGCCGGCGTTTTTCTTCTGACAACACGGGGTGGTCTGTCGTAGTGCTCGCCGAGGGAAATCTAATAGTGGGGTAATTTTCCCCGAATTTGGGGTAATTTCTCCGTTTTAGGGGAAAACGTAAATTTCAACTTTTTCATTTTTTTTTGATATAGCGGGGTGGAACAGTCGTCGTTGATCATTTTTACCACCATTTGGAGCTGGTGTTATGGCAACACTGGCAGGTGGGACGGTTTTTATTGTTAGCGACAACCCAAATTTGACGATTTATTGGCGGGGTTGTGTGAGGGCTAGCGGGTAGCTCGTAATGTCACTTGATAGCACATATAGTCCGCTTGACATGAAAAATTTGACATTTCAATTTTTCAAGATGGCGGCGGCGCAGGTGGCCATTGTTTCAAAATTTGCGCTTTTTGCTATTTCAGTGCGGTTTTCGGTAGCGGCACGGTAATATGGGTATCAAATTTAAGGATTTTAAGTGTAGAATACGATACAGTTAGTGACGTTGTTTCAAATTCAATATGGCCGCCGCTCCGACATGTGAAATCGATTTTCTTTTGCCACCTATGCAATATGGGTATCAAATGAAAGGGCTTTAATAGTAGAACACGATGCAGTGAGTGACGTTGTTTCAAACTCAATATGGCCGCCGCTTCAAAATGGCCGACCGCTTTCCTTTCACCACCTATGCAATATGGGTATCAAATGTAAGGGTTTTATTAGTAGAACACGATATAGTGAGTGACATTGCTTCAAACTCAATATGGCCGCCGCTCCGAAATGTCAAATCGCTAATCCTTCTCCACCTATGTATTATGGGTATCAAATGTTAGGGTTTTATTAGTAGAACACGATACAGTGAGTGATATTGCTTCAAACTCAATATGGCCGCCGCTCCGAAATGTCAAATCGCTTTTCTTTCGCCACCTATGTAATATGGGTATCAAATGTATGGATTTTAATTGTAGAATACGATTCAGTAAGTGACGCTGTTCCAAATTCAATATGGCCGCCGCTCCGAAATGTCAAATCGATTTTCTTTCGCCACCTATGCAATATGGGTATCAAATGATAGGGCTTTAATAGTAGAGCACGATACAGTGAGTGACATTGTTTCAAACTCAATATGGCCGCCGCTTCAAAATGGCCGACCGCTTTTCTTTTACCACCTATGCAATATGGGTATCAAATGTAAGGATTTTAAGTGTAGAATACGATTCAGTAAGTGACATTTCTCCATATTCAATATGGCCGCCGCTCCGAAATGTCAAATCGCTTTTCCTTCTCCACCTATGTATTATGGGTATCAAATGTAAGGGTTTTATTAGTAGAACACGATACAGTGAGTGACATTGCTTCAAACTCAATATGGCCGCCGCTCCGAAATGTCAAATCGCTTTTCCTTCTCCACCTATGTAATATGGGTATCAAATGTAAGGATTTTAAGTGTAGAATACGGTACAGTAAGTGACGTTACACCAAATTGAATATGGCCGCCGTTCCAAAATGTCAAATCGTTTTTTTTTTTGCCACCTATGCAATATGGGTATCAAATGTAAGGGTTTTATTAGTAGAACACGATACAGTGAGTGACATTGCTTCAAACTCAATATGGCCGCCGCTCCGAAATGTCAAATCGCTTTTCCTTCTCCACCTATGCAATATGGGTATCAAATGTAAGGATTTTAAGTGTAGAATACGATTCAGTAAGTCACGTTTCTCCAAATTCAATATGGCCGCCGCTCCGAAATGACTGACCGATTTTCCTTCTCCACCTGTGTAATATGGGTATCAAATGTAAGGATTTTATTAGTAGAACACGATACAGTGAGTGATATTGCTTTAAACTCAATATGGCCGCCGCTCCGAAATGTCAAATCGCTTTTCCTTCTCCACCTATGTAATATGGGTATCAAATGTAAGGATTTTAAGTGTAGAATACGATTCAGTAAGTGACGTTTCTCCAAATTCAATATGGCCGCCGCTCCGAAATGACAGACCGATTTTCCTTCTCCACCTGTGTAATATGGGTATCAAATGTAAGGATTTTATTAGTAGATCACGATACAGTGAGTGATATTGCTTCAAACTCAATATGGCCGCCGCTGCGAAATGTCAAATCGCTTTTTCTTCTCCACCTATGTAATATGGGTATCAAATGTAAGGATTTTAAGTGTAGAATACGATTCAGTAAGTGACGTTTCTCCAAATTCAATATGGCCGCCGCTCCAAAATGGCGGATCGCTTTCCTTTCACCACCTATGCAATATGGGTATCAAATGTAAGGATTTTATTAGTAGAACACGATACAGTGAGTGATATTGCTTCAAACTCAATATGGCCGCCGCTCCGAAATGTCAAATCGCTTTTCCTTCTCCACCTATGTAATATGGGTATCAAATGTAAGGATTTTAAGTGTAGAATACGATTCAGTAAGTGACGTTTCTCCAAATTAAATATGGCCGCCGCTCCGAAATGACAGACCGATTTTCCTTCTCCACCTGTGTAATATGGGTATCAAATGTAAGGATTTTATTAGTAGAACACGATACATTGAGTGATATTGCTTCAAACTCAATATGGCCGCCGCTCCGAAATGTCAAATCGCTTTTCCTTCTCCACCTATGTAATATGGGTATCAAATGAAAGAGCATTCAGAGAAAAACGTATCCTTTCCAGTTTTTTGAATATTCGAACACCTTTTTTAGGCAAATTTTATAACTTCGACAAAAAAAATTCATTTTTGCACCTACTCGCAACCGATAACCTTTTGATTACAAAAGCTAAAGTGGGGGGTCCACCACCGCGGGGTGCGCGCACCCCGCGGCACACACGCGACATCTAGTCTATAATATATAAAGCTGGATTACCACTCACTGACTGACTGACTGACTGATTAGGGGTATTTTTGGGACATTTGCGATTACTTTTGGGTGTTGGGATGTTAGAATGAGATGGACTATTGATTAAAAGACACAGGATTCGATATTCGAAATTTGAAAAATCCAAGATGGCCGCCACCGCGAAATGTCAACTTTTTCAAAATGGCTCCGAGCATGCTGGTTTTTTTAATGGTTCTTGATCGTGTCGCTCCTGGGGATGAGGTGCAACTGTCAAAAAATGAAAAAACAAAATGGCCGCGCCGCCATCTTGGATCGAAAAACCCGTTTCGCCCCGTGTTTGCGACCGAACACGCGCGTGATTTTTGGGATTTCGCCTGATTTTTTGGATGATTTCCCTTAAATGCGTCCTCGAGATTCCGAATATGGTAGCCGATTGGCGAAAAACAAAATGGCGTCGACGCCGGCGGCCATCTTGGAACGCTCAAATTTTTGACTTTTTTGAACCGCATTTTCGCCAAGATGGCGGCCTCGGAGTGGGGTGAAATGTTCTAGGCAGGGTTAGAACTCGGCTCGAAGTGTTGCCAGGTGTGAAAAATTTTCTACCGTTTTTGGTAGTTTTTCCTCTGGAGGCCCGAATAGTCGAAAATCGAAATAACGACTTTTCGCGATTTTCAACCCCATGCGCCTATAGAGCGTCGGGGCCTCTATGACTTTCTGGTATTTTTATTTTCCGCAACTGGCAACACTGGCCGCCAAGGAGGTTTGAATTTTTTCGTAGACCCGAATTGACCCGAATTGATCTCCCCGTTGCAGATGTGCTGGACATGTGGGGTAAACGTCATCCTGCTCCGTATATGATGTAGTTACCGGGAAAAATCCGAAACTTTGACATTTCAAGATGGCGACTCCGCTGGCGGCCATTTTGTTAAGGGTTGCAATTTCGAAGGCATTAATTCGCGATTTTGACGCGGTTGCCGGCGTTTTTCGACTGACAACACCGGGTGGTCTGTCGTAGTGCTCGCCGAGGGAAATCTAATAGTGGGGTAATTTTCCCCGATTTTGGGGTAATTTCTCCGTTTTAGGGGAAAACGTAAATTTCGACTTTTTCAATTTTTTTTGATTTAGCGGGGTGGAACAGTCGTCGCTGATCATTTCTACCAACATTTGGAGCTGGTGTTATGGCAACACTAGCAGGTGGGACGGTTTTTATTGTTAGCGACAACCCAAATTTGACGATTTATTGGCGGGGTTGTGTGAGGGCTAGCGGGTAGCTCGTAATGTCACTTGATAGCACATATAGTCGGCTTGACATGAAAAATATGACATTTAAATTTTTCAAGATGGCGGCGGCGCAGGCGGCCATTGTTTCAAAATTTGCGCTTTTTGCTATTTCAGTGCGGTTTTCGGTAGCGGCACGGTAATATGAGTATCAAATTTAAGGATTTTAAGTGTAGAATACGATACAGTTAGTGACGTTGCTTCAAATTCAATATGGCCGCCGCTCCGACATGTCAAATCGATTTTCTTTTGCCACCTATGCAATATGGGTATCAAATGAAAGGGCTTTAATAGTAGAACACGATGCAGTGAGTGACGTTGTTTCAAACTCAATATGGCCGCCGCTTCAAAATGGCCGACCGCTTTCCTTTCACCACCTATGCAATATGGGTATCAAATGCTAGGGTTTTATTAGTAGAACATGATACAGTGAGTGACATTGCTTCAAACTCAATATGGCCGCCGCTGCGAAATGTCAAATCGCTTTTCCTTCTCCACCTATGTATTATGGGTATCAAATGTAAGTGTTTTATTAGTAGAACACGATACAGTGAGTGACATTGCTTCAAACTCAATATGGCCGCCGCCCCGAAATGTCAAATCGCTTTTCCTTCTCCACTTATGTAATATGGGTATCAAATGTAAGGATTTTAAGTGTAGAACACGGTACAGTAAGTGACGTTACACCAAATTGAATATGGCCGCCGCTCCAAAATGTCAAATCGATTTTCTTTTGCCACCTATGCAATATGGGTATCAAATGTAAGGGTTTTATTAGTAGAACACGATACAGTGAGTGATATTGCTTCAAACTCAATATGGCCGCCGCTCCGAAATGTGAAATCGCTTTTCTTTCGCCACCTATGTAATATGGGTATCAAATGTATGGATTTTAATTGTAGAATACGATTTAGAAAGTGACGCTGTTCCAAATTCAATATGGCCGCCGCTCCGAAATGTCAAATCGATTTTCTTTTGCCACCTATGCAATATGGGTATCAAATGATAGGGCTTTAATAGTAGAACACGATACAGTGAGTGACATTGCTTCAAACTCAATATGGCCGCCGCTTCAAAATGGCCGACCGCTTTCCTTTTACCACCTATGCAATATGGGTATCAAATGTAAGGATTTTAAGTGTAGAATACGATTCAGTAAGTGACGTTTCTCCAAATTCAATATGGCCGCCGCTCCGAAATGACAGACCGATTTTCCTTCTCCACCTATGTAATATGGGTATCAAATGTAAGGATTTTATTAGTAGAACACGATACAGTAAATAATATTGCTTCAAACTCAATATGGCCGCCGCTCCGAAATGTCAAATCGCTTTTCCTTCTCCACCTATGTAATATGGGTATCAAATGTAAGGATTTTAAGTGTAGAATACGATTCCGTAAGTGACGTTGTTCTAAATTCAATATGGCCGCCGCTCCAAAATGGCGGATCGCTTTTCTTTTGCCACCTATGTAATATGGGTATCAAATGAAAGAATTTTCAAAGTAGAACGTAACCTTTCCAATTTTTTGAATAATCGAACACATTTTTAGGCAAATTTTATGTAACTTCAAAAAACGAAAATTTTTTTGCACCGACTCGCAACTGAAAACCTTTCGCTTAGAAACACATTAAGTGGACCACTCCACCGCGGGGTGCTTGCTCCCCGCGGCACACACGCGACATGGACATGGCTTCCAAATAAAAATGTTTATAGAGTAGAACATAACCTTTCCAGCTTTTTGGTTAATCGAACACCTTTCTTTGGCAAATTTTAAATCAACCTCAAAAAAAATACATTTTTGCACCAAATCACAACTGATAACTTTTTTTTATTACAAAAGCGATGTGAGGACCACACCACCGCGAGGTGCGTGCACCTCGCGGCACACACGCGTCCACATGATGATTCAGTGTTGCCACCGCTCCGAAATGACAGATCGATTTTCTTTTGCCACCCACGCAATATAGATGTCAAAAAAATGGACTTTGAGTGTAAAAAACGACACAGTCAATGACATTACTTCAAATTCAATATGGCCGCCGCTCCAAAATGGCGGATCGATTTTCTTTTGCCACCCACGTAATATGGGTATCAAATGAAAGAGCATTCAGAGAAAAACGTATCCTTTCCAGTTTTTTGAATATTCGAACACCTTTTTTAGGCAAATTTTATAACTTCGACAAAAAAAAACATTTTTGCACCTTATCGCAACCGATTACCTTTTGATTACAAAAGCTAAAGTGGGGGGTCCACCACCGCGGGGTGCGCGCACCCCGCGGCACACACGCGACATCTAGTCTATAATATATAAAGCTGGATTACCACTGACTGACTCACTCACTCACTGATCAGGGGTATTTTTGGGACATTTGCAGTTACTTTTGGGTTTTGGGATGTTAGAAAGAGATGCACGATCGATTCGGTCGAGTAGAAAGCGATATTCGAAATTTGAAAAATCCAAGATGGCCGCCGCCGCGAAATGTCAAAATTCCCAAAACGACTCCGATCGCGCTGGTTTTTGGTACGCGTGATCGTTTCGCCCCCGGGGATCGGGTGCTTTTGTCGAAATGTAAAAAAACAAAATGGCCGCGCCGCCATCTTGAATCGAAAAACCCGTTTCGCCCCGTGTTTGCGACCGAACACGCGCGTGATTTTCGGGATTTCGGCTGATTTTCTTGATGGCTCCGGTCGAACGCGTCCTCGAGTTTCCGATTATGGTAGCCGATTGGCGAAAAACAAAATGGCGGCGGCGCCGGCGGCCATCTTGGAACGCTCAAATTCTTGACTTTTTTGAACCGCATTTTCGCCAAGATGGCGGCCTCGGAGTGGGGTCAAATGTTCTGGGCGGGGTTAGAACTCGGCGCAAAGTGTTGCCAGGTTGGAAAAATTTTCTACCATTTTTGGTAGTTTTTCCTCTGGGGGCCCGAAAAGTCGAAAATCGAAATAACGACTTTTCGCAATTTTCAACCCCATGCGCCTATAAAGGGTCGAGGCCTCTATGACTTTCTGGTATTTTTATTTTCCGCAACTGGCAACACTGGCCGCCAAGGGGGTTTGAATTTTTTCGTAGACCCGATTTGACCCGAATTGATCTCCCCGTTCCAGATGTGCTGGACATGTGGGGTAAACGTCATCCTGCTCCGTATATGATGTAGTTACCGGGAAAAATCCGAAACTTTGACATTTCAACATGGCGGCTCCGCTGGCGGCCATTTTATTAAGGGTTGCAATTTCGAAGGCATTAATTCGCGATTTTGACGCGGTTGCCGGCGTTTTTTGAGTGCTAACACCAGGTGGCCTTTCGTAGTTCTCGCCGAGGGAAATCTAATAGTGGGGTAATTTTCCCCGATTTTGGGGTAATTTCTCCGTTTTAGGGGAAAACGTAAATTTCGACTTTTTCAATTTTTTTTGATATAGCGGGCTGGAACAGTCGTCGCTGATCATTTCTACCACCATTTGGGGCCGGTGATATGGCAACACTGGCAGCTGGGGTGGTTTTTGTTGTCAGCGACGACCCAAATTTGACGATTTTTTGACGGGGTTTGGTTAGGGCTACGAGCAAACTGGTGATACCACTCGATAGGAAATATAGTCAAGTATTTTAAAAAATTTGACATTTTAATTTTTCAAGATGGAGGCGGCGCTGGCGGCCTTTTTTAAAAAATTTGCGCTTTTTGCTATTCTGGTGCGGTTTTCAGCCGCGGCATGGTGATATGGGTATCATATGAAAGGATTTTTTAAGTACGACACGATGCACGTAGTGTCACCGATATAGATTCAAAATGGCCGCTATTAAAAAAAGGCTGGTTCACATTTCTTTTGCGACCGTAGCAACATGGGTATCAAATGAAAGGGTTTTAAGAGTGAAACAAAACCAAGTAAATGATTTTTGTCTAAATCCAATATGGCCGCCGCTTCCAAAATAGCGGATTGCATTTCTTTTGCCACCCATGCAATATGGGTATCAAATGAATGGGATTTGGGAGTAGAACACGATAAGGTGAGTGACGTTTCTCCAAACTCAATATGGCCGCCGCTCCAAAATGGCCGACCGCTTTCCTTTTACCGCCTATGCAATATGGGTATCAAATGTAAGGATTTTATTAGTAGAACACGATACAGTGAGTGATATTGCTTCAAACTCAATATGGCCGCCGCTCCGAAATGTCAAATCGCTTTTCCTTCTCCACCTATGTAATATGGGTATCAAATGTAAGGATTTTAAGTGTAGAATACGACACAGTAAGTGACATTGCTCCTAATTCAATATGGCCGCCGCTCCGAAATGGCGGATCGCTTTTGTTTTGCCACCTATGTAATATGGGTATCAAATGTAAGGATTTTAAGTGTAGAATACAATTCAGTAAGTGACGTTTCTCCAAATTCAATATGGACGCCGCTCCAAAATGGCGGATAGCTTTTGTTTTGCCACCTATGTAATATGGGTATCAAATGTAAGGATTTTAAGTGTAGACTACGATTCAGTAAGTGACGTTTCTCCAAATTTAATATGGCCGCCGCTCCGAAATGAAAGACCGATTTTCCTTCTCCACCTATGTAATATGGGTATCAAATGAAAGGGATTTAAGAGTAAAACACGATACAGTGAGTGACGTTTCTCCAAATTCAATATGGCCGCCGCTCCGAAATGACAGACCGATTTTCCTTCTCAACCTATGTAATATGGGTATGAAATGTAAGGATTTTATTAGTAGAACACGATACAGTGAGTGATATTGCTTCAAACTCAATATGGCCGCCGCTCCGAAATGTCAAATCGCTTTTCCTTCTCCACCTATATAAAATGGGTATCAAATGTAAGGATTTTAGGTGTAGAATACGATTCAGTAAGTGACGTTTCTCCAAATTCAATATGGCCGCCGCTCCGAAATGTCAAATCGCTTTTCTTTCTCCACCTATGTAATATGGGTATCAAATGTAAGGATTTTCAGAGTAGAACGTAACCTTTTCAGTTTTTTTAATAATCGAACAACATTTTTTATGTAACTTAAAAAAACGAAAATTTTTTTGCACCGACTCGCAACTGAAAATCTTTTGCTTAGAAAAACATTAAGTGGACCACTCCACCGCGGGGTGCTTGCTCCCCGCGGCACACACGCGACATCGACATCGCTTCGAAATAAAAGAGCGTATAAAGTACAACATAACCTTTCCAGCTTTTTGATCAATCGAACACCTTTTTTAGTTAAATTTTAAATCGACTTTAAAAAAAGATATATTTTTTCACCAACTCGCAACTGAAAACTTTTTTTTATTACAAAAGCGATGTGAGGACCACACCACCGCGAGGTGCGTGCACCTCGCGGCATACGCGCGTCCACATGACAATTCAATGTTGCCGGCGCATGGAAATGACAGATCGCTTTTTTTTGCCACCCACCGAATATGGGTATCAAATGAATGGACTTTGAGTGTAAAATACGATACAGTCAATGACATTACTTCAAATTCAATATGGCCGCCGCCCCTAATTAGCCGATCGCTTTTCTTTTGCCACCCACGTTATATGGGTATCAAATGAAAGCGCATTCCGAGTAGATCGTATCCTTTCCAGTTTTTTTAATAATCGAACACCTTTTTTAGGCAAATTTTTACAACTTCGACAAAAAAAAATACATTTTTGCACCTACTCGCAACCGATTACCTTTTGATTACAAAAGCTAAAAGTGGAACAACACCTCCGCGGGGTGCTCGCACCCCGCGGCACACAAGCGACATCTAGTCTATACTATATAAAGCTGGATTACCACTGACTGACTCACTCACTGATCAGGGGTATTTCTTTAAAACGGATAAGACATGGGCAATCAATTAAACCGGAGAAACAATACGGGCCAATCCTAAAAGTTTAAAGCCATAAGCTTTCACAATTTTAGCCCCCTCGCCTCGCCACAATATAAGACATTCCGCAAAAGCCTTTCCGAGAGGCTCAAGAAACAAAACATCGGTGAGTGGAATTGTGCCGCGTCACGTCTTGGATCAGAGATACCAAGAACGTGACTTTGAATCGATAACAATGATTACAAGGAACCCGTCGTCGGAGTTTCTTAGATTATTCAAACTTTTTGGCGCCACCGTAATACTCGGCGATATTAACGGCGGCAAATATTGATATAAAAATAAAACAACGTTAATGTATTTTGATGATTGTATTTTATTTTCTTTTGCAGAGTGAACAGTTTTGTTTACTCAACAAAGTGGGGAAGTGGAAGCTCTTAGTTATTGTTATGATGCTTGTGTTTTCGGTTCGTAGAGGAAGTCCTCCTAAATGTTACATATTTCAGTGTTTTAACTAGCTGCTATGAATATGAAAGAAGATTTTTTAAACTTTTTCATAACAAGTTATTCAAAAATATCATTTTATCAATCTTTGTTATACTAGCTATTATAACCAGCTATCCGACTAGACGGTGACATTGACCAGTATGTAAAGAATCGGATAGACACAGGCTGGATGATATGGTGACAGGTCTTAGGAACTACTCAAGAAAAATCTGACGGATCTTTGATTATTGATATGAACATCGGCAGGTTTATTAGGGAAAAAAATTAAATTAAAAATTTTAAAAACCTCAGATAAAAAACCTCCAAAAAGTAAAAAATAAAATGTGTTGGTTGGCCCTTTAGTCGTCACGTCGGGGGACCGCAATTAAATTCAAATTCAATATCTTTTATTCAAATAGGATTGTAACAATCACTTTTGCACGTCAAAGCAGCTACGCCATTGGTTCACAAGTCTACGGCGGGAGACCTTGTCCTGGAAATAACCAGCAAGGGCTATTTTTTTCGCCCTGTGTTGTTACAGAGTCGTCAATTGGAAGCTGACCTCAAAGCAAAAGTTTGAGCTCAACTTTATTACAAGATTAGATGTGTCAGTTCACATCATATAAGATAAAGACTTTATTAACATATCAATATATCTTTTTATTTAATTAATATATCTATTTATTTAATTACTTACTGACCGAATACGTGAAGCGTTACTAGATATATTAATTGCGGTCCCCCGACGTGACGACTAAAGGGCCGACCAACGCATTTTATTTTTTAGTTTTTGGAGGTTTTACGAGTATGTCGGGGGTTAGTAAAATTTTTAATTTAATTTAATTTCATACTTTTTCAACGGCCTAACATATTATTTTATAATGTGCGTTTTCTTTTGAGACCCCACTCGAGTATATTTGCAGACATTCGGTTATTCTTCCCCACTTTCACCCCCACAGCTTATAAACGGCTCAACCGATTTTCATTAAACATGTCTAAGAACACTCGCACATAAGTCACCTTTAATACAAAAAAAACTAAATTGAAATCGCTTCATCCGTTCGGGAGCTATGATGCCACAGACACACAGACACACAGACAGACAGACAGACAGGTCAAACTTATTAACACCCCTCTTTTTGCGTCGGGGGTTAAAAATGCAACCGGTTGCTAATTGTACAATGGCAACGCGATCTTGCGATCAAGTCGCTGTGTCCAAGCGTTGACGTGCAATTTTAGTTCATCAGTCGGTTGCTGTTGCATGTGGCGCTGTTGTAGAGCAATCCACCGTTCCATAATACGAATTTGCGATTTCAAAGCAACTAGCTGCGCCCGCGAAATACGTTTCGCCTTAATTTATTTTTTCCCGACATCTTCAACAAATGTCGTTAATGTACACAGAAATATATACAAAAACTTAACAAATTATATACTAAAACCTTCCTCGAGAATCACGCTATCGAGTGGTGAAAACCGCTTGAAAATCGGCGCAGTAGTTTTTGAGTTTATCGCGAACAGACAGACAGACAGACGCGTTGGTTTTATAATATTATGTAAGGATAATTGTACAATCGCAGCAATTGCGACTGTCTAATAAGCCAGCGGGCAACAAATATGACGGATTAATGAACTTATAAAAATACGAGGCCTAGCGTAATCTGAGTAAATATATAAAAAGCTTTTATAATGATTGCCTGTTGATAGAAATTTAACGAGCTCCGCGATTTTATTTTTGCTCAGATCAATGCTTTAGATAAGGATAGTGGTGTGATAACTGATGACTAGAACCCACCAAAATATTTTTTTAGCTTTTAGTATATTTTATCGAAATACTCATTATCTTTCTTTTAAATAAACCAGTTTAACTTTAAAAATACCTATTTATATAGTATGCCTATCAAATTATTCAATTCTACGTGATGGTATAGACCTGTGAAAGTGGTGTCCCATATGAAAGCATAAACCTAGCAAAGAAAAAGAAGAAGAATAATAGTATATTATGCAACTAGTGAATAAAAGACGGATTTAAAGCCATGGCCATAGATGAATCACGAGCAAGTGAAGGATTCTATCGACTGTTTTCTGTGAATTAACTGTTTTCAGTGAATACAATACGCTTTTTAGAGGGGGAATGATAATAAACATATTTTGCAGTTTTATTCTTATTTTAAAAATCTACAGCGACGTAGATACGCAAGTAGGTCACTAGAGCCACATTAAACCAACACGGTACTGTTATTATTGTATTACAGAGCTCCCTTATATGATCATTCGACGTATATATGCAATTGTGTAATTGCTAGACACTTTTAATGTCTATTGTTAAATGAAAAATATATAAGGTGATAACTAAAGTGAATTTTTATTATGTTGTGTTCAACTAATAGCGACATTAAATAGTTATTATTCTTATAAAATTCAGTTAATTAACTGCAAGTAATTGGTAACTGATCTATCATCATGTCATGATTTTTTATAATATTTATTATTTTGTGTCATAATTATTATTTGGTTTATTTGCAGAAATGTTTATATTGATAAAGCATTATTAGACACGATAAACTGTTAACAGTTCTCACAGTCAAATACCGATACGAATTTAATTAACAAGTTTTTTTTTAAATCTGTAAATGCGCTTTGACATACTTAGTTGATCGATGACATAGTTCCTAAGAAAAGATCATTGTATGTTTTATAGTTTCAGACTTGCCCATACTAACTCATCTAAATGGGTCACCTTGTATAGTAACTGTTCCACTCACTCCGACAGGCATTTATATATTATTTAAAATATATATATATATATATATATATATATGTGAAATATAATATAATAATGGTGGCATTTTAAAAGAGGAGACAAAAAAAATACAAGACCTTCCGAGTTTCTTGCCTGTTCTTCTCGAGAAGGCTCTCCCAATTTCCGAACAGGTGTATAGAGTCAACTTTTTTTTTATGTGACTTGTATTTGCACACATCTTAATAATGGTTGGGGTGTGTGTGTGTAAATACAAGGATTAAATAATTTAGTGACTTAGATTCTTGGTTAAAGATTTGTTTTTTTTGACGTCAATAAGTGCCTGTAAAGGTCTATATTGAATAAAGATTTTTGAGTTTAAGTTTATAGGACTGATATCGAAATCGCGTCACATTCGAATCCATTGCAAGCACTGCAATAAACCCACAGAACTCACATGAAACAAACTTTTTAATTACAAAGTTTTTATTTTTACACTTGAACTTGATGATTCAGGCCAATGGCCTGAACTCTTTACTCGACATAACAGAAATGTAATTGAAACTTATTTTTAATTAAATTACACTTTGTTGTTCGACCTCCTCGGATACTTGTAGTGTAGCTATGTAGAAGGAGCGCTACCCCAATTCCGTATTAGATAAAGGAACAAAGAGAATGTTAACATTAATAACTCAAGGTAAACCGGATTATACTCGGAGTCTTGTAAAGGAATATTTAATGAAGAATGCTTCAGTCTCACTAGTTATTGCAAGATCTCATTACAGGCACCGGAATAGGTGAAAGTAAAAAAAAGCTTGTAACAAGTTAAATTATTTAAAAAGAACCTTTTTTAAATACAAGCTTTTGGTACTCGTCAATACGAATCAAACGAGTCAAAACTCGATGGTGTTGTGTCGTTTTATTGGGGAGCTCCTATGGCCACCTTCCAGCACCAGCATTAGATCAGCTCCATATATTATCATAATATTGCATTGTCATGCGATATACCTACATATATATGCAAAATTTCAGCTCACTCGCAAACCAGGAAGTGGGTGACCGTACAGTGAAAGTAAATAAAAGCTTGCAAAATACGCTAAGACGGTCAAATTAAAACAACTTTTTAATATCACATGGTGGTTTTGGACTCCTCTTCGTCTTTACGAAAGGAATCCAAATCCATGCTAGCAAAGTTGCGCTGCTTCATGACTTAAGGTAATGAAGGAGTTTCGAAGACAAGCAAAACCTCATTCTTTTCGCTGACCAAGAAATACTTTTTCATTTTGGTGATTGGCGTCATGCATATTAAAATATTTTATGCCAAAATCAAAATATATTGTGTCAAAGTCATGGACCTACAAAAAAATACGGACGTAGTGTGATATTAAAAATGTGAAGCATGCAAGGTAAGGCACTTTCATGTGTTTGTCCACGACCTTCACTCACACAAATGTACCAGGTAAGATAAAAAGCTGTCATTTTTCTACGAACAAGACACGCACACATATAAATGTGCTGTCATTTGCATGCTTCACTCTTGATTCAACAACGCTCCGTTTGTATTTTTTTCAGGTCCGTGGTCAAAGTGACCTGGACTTGAAACCAAATTTTTCAAATTCTTATTTTTCAAATTGTATCAAAACGATCACGTGATATTCGGTCGATACGCGGTCTTATTTTTGTAATTCCTTGCGTTGTTATTCTAAATAAACTCCATCCAAGATAGTTTGTATAGAGCTACCAACGTAATATAATATTAAGACTAACTACATTATAAACGAGGATGTACCGCTAACATACTGGTTAACTTTAGCTCCTGTCGTAATTCAGTTGCGACTAAGTTACAGCTACCGAGCCGCCGACATGCAAAGGCCCGCGGGCCAGCCTTGATTAGGCGCTTCAAAGTTAGATGAAGTGCAGCTGTAGCTAGAAAGCCTTTTGTGTTGGCACGAGTATGTACTCTCTACTATACATTATTAAATAGGATTACGTATTTACAACAGCTATTATGTATTTATATCCAGTGGGAAAACGAAATGTCGACAATGTTCTACCGAAACACGAACGAGATGTTAAAATCATTTGGGATTTACGTGAAACCTTGTTATTAAAGCTCTCGTAATATTCTATAAACACGGTAAAATTCTAGAACGATAATGATTGACATGATAATGATTTCCCCTTCCCGAGGGGTGACCAAGTTCTCGGTAGGGTAGTAGTCTGGGGCATTGTCATGGTGTTTTCGGACAATCGGACCAGTACGGTCGAGCTATCGTCAAGGGGGGGATTGTCTCGCCCACTTCGGTCGAGCTACCACGCGCATCCATAAGGGCACTCTGCCGGGAGAGCCCCAAACACGCTCGTCGTCTAGCCAACGGCAACGGTGGGTACGGTGCGGTCACGCATTCCCCTCGGAAAAAAGGGTAGTAGTCATACCGCCAAGCACCCCCTAAGTATGCTCGGCCTGGCGATGCTTTAGTCGTCGCGCCGGGCCCCAATCACATGAGTAATTATGTGTCCCAATGGAGCCCTTGCGCTGGCGGACATCGTGAGAAAGATGGCAATCATCTTTGTCAAGGGGCTCGCTTATGTCAAATCGTTCTACAAAACATACATACGTCACGCGAATTTCAAATTTGTCGCCTTCAAATATTGATTAGATAAAAAATACGTATTTTGGTAATCTACGTGACCAGCATCAAAACAAAATATATAATCATTATGGAGCGAAAAATCCAAGTAGATAATATGGGGAGATGAGATTTTATGAATAAAAAGATAAATTATTTGGTCTTTTAGTACTCGTCATGATACGAATCAAACGGGCCCAAACTCGATGAGATCGTGTCGTTTTATTGCGGAGTTCCTATGGCCACCTTCCAACTCCAGCATTAGATCAGTTCCATGTCATCATAATATTGCATTGTCGCGCGATAAACATATACGTATGCAAAATTTTAGCTCAATCGCCAGCCGGGAAGTAGATCAAATTTAACTTGCAAGATTTCATTACAGACACTGGGACAGGTGAAAATAAATAAAAGCTTGTAAATAAATTGTTAAAAAATCTTTTTTAAATACAAGCTTATTAGTTCTAGTCAATACGAATTAAACGAGCCCAAACTCGATGGGGTTGTGTCGATTTATTGCAGATTTCTTACGGCCACCTTCCAGCCCCAGCATCAGATCAGCTCCACGTCATCATAATATTGCATTGTCACGCGATATACACATGCATACAAAATTTCAGCTTATTCGGAAACCGGAAAGTGGGTCAAATTTAATTTACGAGATTTTATCACATGTCCCGGTGAAAGTAAATAAAAGCTTGTAAAAAGGGGAAAACTTAATATTTACAACATTTTATTGCTTATTTTATTTTATTTTATTCAGAAACCAACAGCATATTTATAATACAAAATTTACATATTATAATACATTTTAGGATGCCAATAACAGGTTTCACAAAAAAGTACTGTACGATAACTAAGAACAGACTAAAATTTACCAATTAGAGAAAAAACAGTGAAGTACAAAATTTTACATAATCCCATACAGGATACGAATGTAAGTTGTGTGTTTTTGTTTATGTGTATGAGTGTGTGTGAATGTACTTGTGTGTGTGTGAGAGAGTGTAAAGGGGCGCGGGGAAGGGGGGGGGGTGTACAGATAGGGAGCCCCAAATAATTTTTTTCTATTTTTGTGTGAAAATCTTAATGCGGTTCACAGAATACATCTACTTACCAAGTTTTAACAGTGTAGTTCTTATAGTTTCGGAGAAAAGTGGCTGTGACATACGGACGGAAAGACAGACAGACATGACGAATCTATAAGGGTTCCGTTTTTTGCCATTTGTCTACGGAACCCTAAAAAGTCGGAGTTCTTAAATTATTCCATGAATCTAAATAGAAATAAAAGTACGATTCCTTCACAGTACGGTAAACCGCCAATAAACATTCGATTGGGCTCACATGATTTCCTTTGGGGTCTGTTAGTATGCATTTGACAGCTGTCAGTCAACGCAGCCACCTGCCTTGAGAGTCACGTTATTTATGAAGTGCACGTGATACGATTAATATCGATTTTATTCATGTCGCAGAATTCTCATAGGACCGTATGATTGAAGTGATCATAGGTTGGAGATTTGGAGTGTTAAGTAATTCATAATTTCGATACCAAATTAAGGATGGAATGTTTTCCTGCTATAAGCTCTTATTGTGGGTTAATAAAAAGTTTATGTGACGGGAAACAATTCTTAATCGCAGCAAATCTTCTTCTTCTTTTTTTTATATAAATCAATCGCTGTGTGTTAGTATCGCAAAAACCCTCAAATGGCTGTAACAATTCTTACGAAATTTTCTGTGTATAGGGTCAGGGAAGGTTTAACGCATAATTGGACCCGGTTGCTGTAATCGGGTGGAACAACGTCTGCCGGGCCCACTAGTAAAAAATATTGTGATTATGTAACGCCCCCTACCGGGTCCAATTGTATGTTTAACCTTCCCTGGACCTATTCAAACACACAGAGATAATTTCGTAATAATCGGTCGAACCTTTTTTAAGTTTTAGGGAGACTAACACACAGCGTTTTATTTTTATATATAAGAAGAAGAAAAACAAGGAGAAGGTCACATATCTTCTCCTTTGCATATTCTTTAAAAATGTTAAATAATTTGAAAAAATATGCATAAATCAATAAAGAAAAAAAATTCGTCTCAGGCGGATTTGAAGTCGCATCTTACAACATACCACTTTAACGCCTTCACCAACTAGGCCACCGAGCTCTTTCCAGTCCCATCAAAATTTTTATTACGTGACTTTGCTTTTTCTTTGAAAATGCTAATAAATACGTTGAAAAAATTATGAAAATCAATAAGGAAAAAAATATAAAAAAAATAAATTAAAGATTTCTAAATTGTATGTTAATACCTAGTTATTAACAGTAAATAAATACTTATTTGGCTTAACAAATAAGAAAAGAGATCAATTATACAGCTAAGAATTTCGTCGGAGCTGAAATGCCTACAGAAGCACGGAGGAGTTCGTAATACTTTTTTTTTGTGATAATGGTTTTTGTCACTACGTGTGCGACAATTCCGCCAATGTCGAGTTCAAAAAAGACACGTAATGTAGGAAAATGAAGTTGACTATTTACTCAAGCCGGTTACTCGGTTGGGCTACCTGCGGACAAAGCACATAAAAATATTTGTAAATATTTGTAAAAACTTTGTGGGTTAATAAGGGGAATAAGACATCATCATCATCATCACAGCTCATATACGTCCCCACCGAGGGGTTCGAGCCTACCCTATGTTAGGGTGATTAGGCCTTAGTCAACCACGCTGGCCCAGTGCGGATTGGTCGACTTCACATGCACCATTGAATTTCATCGCAGATGTATGCAGGTTGCCTCTCGATGTTTTCCTTCACCGTAGGAGCGTCAGACAAATGTACATATGAAATTCGAAACGAAAAACACATTGGTACATGGCGGGTTTCGAACCCCGACCTCCCGATTGGAAGGCAAGTGCCGAGTCCACAGCGCCACCGACGCCGAATAAAACATGTCCTATGTTAGCAAACTAATAGCCGGTGGGGGGTGGTTAGTATTTATTATAGGAAGTGAAGCAGTAAATGAGATTGGAATGCTTAATGTAATTAAAATTACACTTGATTTTGTCAGGGCACAATGCACATAGCCAATCTTGTTTAGCAATAGCAAACAAAACATACCGGCAATAGGCACGATGACAGGTTATAATAACTGAAAATCTAATTATTCTGTTGTAATTAGGTGAAAAAGGGAAAATAATTCCCAATATTTTGAAAATCTAATTATTCTGTCGTGATTAGATACAGAAGCGTCGATGGCGTAGTGCGTAAGGCTGTCGCCTTCCAATAGGGAGGTAGCGGTTCGAACCCCGCTACGTACCAATGTGTTTTCAAATTTTTAATTTATATGTGCGTTTATTCGACGCTTTTAATGTGAAGGAAAACATCGTGAGGAAACCTGCACACACCTGTGAAGAAAGAATTTCTTTACAGGCTGTGTGTGAAGTCGACCAACCAGCACTTGGCCAGCGTGGTTGACTAAGGCCTAATCGCCCTAGTTTAGGGTAGGCTCGAGCCCCTCGGTGGGGACGTATATGAGCTGTTGATGATGATGTACAAAAGGAGAAAATAATGCCCAATATTTTGGAAATCTAATTAGTCTGTCGTGTTTAGGTAAAAAAGGAGAAAATAATGCCCAATATTTGACTAACACAGCGTTGCCAGATAGTAGAATAATAATCACATCACCATTACCTCATTTTTGAAAGGCCTGTTCTAAAAAGAAAAGATTTTTGTCATATCCCGGCGTGCTGAGATTTAAAATTAGAGTAATTTTAATTTAGTATAACATAATTGTGATATCTCTAAAGCGAGAGGTCAAAGTGAAACTTTGTCATCTCGTATTTATACAATCATCATCGTAAGCTAATTATAAAACTTCCAGCAAATTTATAGAATACGAAATTGAAAGCTACAGACTCGCCGAGGGTATAAATTTTCAATGACATTTAAGATGATTATGAACTTAAACTTTCCAAAGTCACGGCTTATCAAGTAATAAATTTATATCTGTACAGGGTTATTTTGGAGTTTGTGTGTAAGATTTTATATGTTTCTTGCAAAAATATCAAAATAGTTTTAAAACTCGAAAATATACATAGCATTGTAGAAATCGTGGTTGTTATTTGGGCTTGCGTTGCCTTGTACAGTTCTGCAACGCACACCACACAGTCAACAGCTCCGCACTTCTTAATTACAAAAAATATTTTTAGGACCTCAAAAGGAAAAACGGAACTTTTATAGGATCACTTCGTTACTCGTCTGTCTCTCAATACCCTATTTTTCGGGAACGCGTTGATATCAACCTAATATTAAATGTTTTGATTTACAGTCTCCTTCAGCTGTGAAAAAAATATAATTGTAAATCAACGCGATAAAAAGGTATGACCGTTTGTGTCGCATGTTTTGTGATTTCACAGGAGAATCAAAACTTATACGGCCTTATTAATCAAAATTTTACTCGTTGGATCATCTTCGGATTAGTTACTCCGTGTTTTGTCTTATTTTGACATATGACAGCCGACATGTGCGGAAACAAGACAAAACACGGAGTAACTAATCCGATGATGATCCAAGAAGTAATTTTTTTTATTAATAAGGCCGATAGGGTTTACCTAGAATCATAAAATTTAGCGTCCTATAGCACATGTTAAGGAACATTTCTGAAAGCCCTAAATATGTACATCCATAGTTAGGAACGTATATGCTTAGATAACTTTGTACGGAACCCTTGGTGCGCGACTACAACTTGCAGTTGGCCAGTTTTTTTCAATTGAAATCTAAATTGATTTCAGTTGTCAGAAAAAAAATATTTTTGAGGCTATCTTATTGACAATAAGGACCGTGATTTCGCTAATGATCGTCCCCAAACGAAAGAGTGCTGTTGCATCATAATCATATCACTTGAATCAGTCCGCCCGTAAGCCGGCGGCTAATCACTGTTATCAGCATTTTAGTGATTCGTAACTGGGGTGAAGTCACTCCCCACCACTTATTAAATTACCGCTACAGCTCAAGTGGATTATATCTCTTAGTGCAAAGTTAGGCTTTTAATCTCTTGTGGAATATTGGAGACATTAAAACAATAATAACAAAGTTAGCTGTTGTGGTTGAAAGGTTTCCATGCGACATACATTTCAAGTATGTTTACGAAAGTTTATATAGTCAATAGACGCTGAAATTTATGCCAGCGGCCCTACCACCTAACTCATAGAAATGCACAATTGCACACGCTATCGTTCTAATGTCACAGACGGTTACGAAATCATAAGATGACGAGAGCTAAAAACACAGAACACATGCAGAAACCTCTTTCTGTGTTCTGTGACTAAAATGATAGCAAGTAAGGCCTGCCATCGGATTTCGTAACCGCCTGTGAAATTAGAACGATATAGCGAGTGCATCGCTATGAGACGGTATTAGACGGTAGGGCCGCGGGTCCGATATGATCACATGCCCAATCCGCCCCCCTATTTAAAACTGTCGGATCGTGGATTCGATTCGGAAAGTCACGTCCCGTCTCGCTTTGATGCACCGCAATAAAAAGTGTCAGGTATAGAGAATCCATGATTCAATTGTTTTCCGACAGTTGTGAATGGGGGGCCCGATCACTGTATCCGTATCGCCGACACGTATCATGATGAGGGATGGTGATACGCAATCACAATACGCGATCGGCGGCCCAACTACCTAACTCATAGCGATGCATAGTCACTATCGTTCTAATGTCATAGGATGTTACGAAATCGCAAGATGACGTCATAAACGAGAGCTAAGACGATAGCGAGTGAGTTAGGCGGTAGGGCCTCTGCTATGCTGCGATATGCTGCTACAAATCAGTAATCGCATCGGGCAAATGATCTATATTTGGCCGGTCCGTACCCTTAGCACGAACCATTCTCGTTTGAGTATACCTAGTAATCGTATTTACTTGCTATGAGATATCAAATGGACAGCTAGAAACACTATCGTAAGACTGTCGTGAGCTAGTAACGTAACGATAGTTTTCTCACTGTAAAATACTCGGTGAAAGCTAGATAACAATAGTTAGCTGTCGATTAAAACGATGTCGTCAAAAGTGAGTTCGTGCTAATTATTCTCATACTTTACGATACCATTTAGTTCCCTAAGCAACCGTAGCGGCGCTGCTATAGTTTTCATACAACCATAACTATATATAACCATAACTATAGTGGTTCATGCTTAACAAACAAACTCTTCAGCTTTATAATATTAGTATAGATTATCAGAACACAACAATTTTATTAATATTATTATTATGACGACAAACTGAGGTGGGTGGCAGGTCAGAAACCCTACAACCAACCTGTACTATGTCAGGTTAACAAAATAACTTCTGCCCCCACGGGGAATCGAACCAAACACTACCAGATCAATACCGGGTGGTCATCATTAAATAATGCACAAATGATCAAAAATCTAATCGGCAATCGTATTTTTCGTTTTGCACTATGATATCATATGATATCATTTGCAAAACCATGAGATCGGTAATAGGCCCTCTGGTCACCCTAAAAATGTAAAATGAGATTTTATACATTTTAGGGTTACCTGACCCAGTGTTTCTCCGTGCTTCTCCATGTTTTAGAGAAGGCGCGTTAAACAATGGAACAGTAAAACCAATAGTTATGAGTCATCTTTACAAAACCAAAATACGTACGTAATGGCTTTTTGGATAATATTGGTTGTCCAGTTTTGCAACTAATTTCAAAAGATACTGGCTGATTGCGGAGAAAATTAATTTTGTGAGTGGCATTGTTAATCCAACTTATCTGACAGCGACTACCTATTAGAGATAATAACACCGGACCTACGACATATTTATGTCAATAAATTTCACGCGTACGCTAATATTGAAGTGTTTAATTTAAAAGTTGTTATACAATCTCGACACTCGATAGTCGAGTATCGATAGCTTATCAAATATCGATATACTGTAGGAAACAAGCGTACTGTCTATAGAACTAACAAACAAACAACAGCCAAACCAAAATTGAACGCCTCTTTATCGTCAAAGAACATTTTTAATGTCAATCTGTGCGCTTGGGTTAGTCGAACGATGGTCGAACGTAGAATACAATAACAGAATTTAGAATTTATAGAAAGTAGCAACTTAACAACTTTTACCGATAATCGGAATATTTTAAAATTAAAAACTAAACTACTTCTTTTAGATACGCCAGATAGTGGTAATTAGCCGATTGTGTTACCTAGTAAAGATCCTATAGTCCGCAGGCTATAGTTGAAGAACGGCATATTCTTTTACAGCATGTTGGAATAAATAAATATTCTCATAGTAGATCTTCGCCAGCGTTTTTGGATAATAGGTATTCGTAAACTAGTGAAATCAGTTTTAAATAGTTGCGTAGTTTGTAAACGTTACAGTGGCAGACATGCGAATGCTGCTACGGCGCCACTGCCCATAGACCGCTTGGAAGCGGCCGCAGCATTCCAAATTACTGGAATAGACTTGGCGGGCCCTGTAGTACTACGCAATAATGAAAAATGCTGGATAGTTCTATTTACGTGCGCCGTTTATAGGGCTGTCCACCTGGAATTGACGAAATCCTTATCCACCGAAGCTTTTCTCATGTGCTTTCGCAGATTTATAGCACGCCGCGGACGCGTACAGGTAGTTTACTCCGATAACGGCACTAAAAATCTACTCGCAAGCCTTGATTGGGATAGCATTATGCAGGATTCGTCAATTGGTCGTATAAAATGGATTTTAGATGTCCCTAGGGTCCCATGGTGGGGTGGTTTTTGGGAGCGTTTGGTACGTTCCATAAGAGATCTTTTACGTAAGGGGTTAGGTAAGTCGTGTGTTAATTGTGATGAACTTTCGACTATTGTGTGCGACTGCGAGGCAACAATTAATGCGCGTCCACTAACGTATGTAGGAGATGACAGTGGTAAGAAGCTGTCTCCCCTGACACCCGAAAATTTTTTGGATCCCCTTTCACAATCTCACGTGACACCACATCTCGTTGCTATAGATAACAAGTTTTTGAATGCACGGTCTCGTTATTCACAGAAGTTGAGATCGGATTTTCAGAAACGATTTGTGACGGAGTACCTGTCAAATTTAATTCAGAGAGGGAAAGATAAACTCTGTTTACTTAAATTAGGTGACGTAGTATTAATTGAAACTACAGAAAGACGAGTTAAACGGCCTTTGGGTAAGGTTACAGAGATAAGGGGTGCGATGTCAGAAAACCTCCTTGTGGTGCACCCTGGGCAACCCGGCAGATTCTCTGCCGCGGGCTAATAGTCTGACGAGAGGACCCCCATAGAGTGGGGTTGTGGGATGGCCGAGTTTAACCCGGCGGGCCATTTCGTGTGACCACCTGCTTCATGCGGAGAAAGGCGAAGTCCCCTCTTCTTATTTTGGGGATTGGAGTCGCTCACGTCCGTAGGTTTTACCCTCGAGACCCTACACGTGATCCCCGGGTGGTGCTAATCGAGTGACCAACTTCTGGTGGTAGGGCCTGAAAAACCCGACTGGCTAGCGACCACCGTGCGCATGACGTAAAACCCGTCAAGTGGGCATTTTGTGTCCGCGTTTCGGGATCAGTCATCGCACAGCCAGAGCTTGAGGGGTCGTTGCTGCGATTCGTGTGGTTTGTGTGGGCTTCCGTCGACCCAGTGCCAGGTTGACTGCGTTGACCCTCCGCCCAGGAAGACCCGAAGAAACGGCTGTTCCGCTGGCCGCCCGTGGTACAGTACAGGGGCCCAAGCGGACCTAACCAGTCTGTGAGGCTGCCCCACCATGCCACGCATAATCTCGGGGTGGTCCGTCGTGCCGGTTGGTGACCGGACGGTGGGTCCCGGCGACCACTTCCGGGGGGGTTCGGGGGCCCTTTCGTGCGGAGAGTCAGCGCAAATCAGCTGTCGGCTGTTCCCTGGCGAAACAGGCCTACACACGTTAACTATGCTAATCGCTGCAACGACACCTCAATTTCACACCTCTCACTCCAACAAACATGTCAGCGCACAATATTAGGACTGGTCGTACAGTGGTGCACTATCCCACCAAAACACCACTATTCGAGGTGGGGCTCGCTAACATCCGCGGGCTCCATTCTAACCTCTTGGCTGTCCACCACCATCTCGAGACAGCCCGTCCAGCAATGCTGTTTTTGACAGAGACGCAAATTATCTGCCCGGCCGATACAAGCTACCTTAATTACCCCGGCTACGCTCTTGAGGAGTCCTTCAAGGCAAAGGCAGGTGTTTGCTTGTTCGTCCGGGCGGACGTTTGTTGTCGTCGCCTGCGCTGTTTGGAGGAACCTTCCTTTTCCCTCCTTGTGGTACACGTCGATTTTGGCACTCATTGCAGTGTCTACGTGTGCGTCTATCGTTCCCACCGTGGTGACTTGGAGACAACTCGACTTTTTGAACACCTAAGTCGGGTGGCAGATGACGCGCAGGAGCAATTTCCTTCCGCCGAGCTGGTGTTTTTAGGGGACTTCAATGCTCACCACGAGTTGTGGTTAAGTTCCTCTAAAACTGACCATGCGGGTAGGACTGCCCACGCATTCTCTCTCACGCACGACCTGACACAATTGGTTACCCAGCACACCAGGGTACCAGATATTATCGGTCAAGCGCCCTCTTTGTTGGACCTTCTGCTGACAAATCGCCCCGACGGATATCAGGTGGTGATTCGAGCTCCACTAGGATCTTCAGATCACTGCCTGGTATCCGTCTCAGTGCCTCAGGCGTCGCGACCGTCGCCTGTGGTTGCAGCACGCCGTCTGTGGCACTATGCGTCAGCAGATTGGGACGGTATGCGGGATTATTACGCGTCTGTCCCTTGGTGGCAGCGCTGTTTCAGTGGGCGGGATCCGAACTCCTGCGCTGCGTCTGTTGCTGACGAGATCAGATTAGGAATGGAATATTATATTCCACATTCCAATCTCGTCAGTAGAGGGAGACGTAACCTCTGGTTCAATCGCGAGTGTGCCTCTGCTGTTGAAAACAAACAGCTAGCTTACCGCGCTTGGATCAGAGGTCGAGCTTCTAGGGATCCCAAAACTAACCTACTGAAAACAGCCTATAATAATGCCACCAAGTTGTGTAAGAGGGCTTACATTAGAGCGGACGCTCAGCGCATTGCACAAGTGGGTCAGGAACTGCTAGCGCACCCTACGGGTAGCCGTTCTTTCTGGCGCCTGGCCAAAGCTGTGCAATCAAACTTCTGCCAACCCTCGCTGCCACCGCTGAGACATGCCGATGGCTCACTTGCTCATCAGCCGCAGGAGAAAGCCGACCTCCTGGCAAAACTCTTCGCGGCCCATTCCCGTATCGATGACTGTGGTGCACAACCTCCGACACTGTCCCATTGTGGCAGCACTATGCCCGATATCCGCATCAGACAGCGAGATGTGCGGGCGGAGCTACAGTCGATTGATATTCGAAAAGCAAGTGGACCAGACGGCATTCCTGCGATTGTACTTAAGAAGTGTGCAGCGGAGTTGACTCCGGTCCTGACGCGTCTATACCGTCTGTCGTTCTCTGCTGGTTGTGTGCCGAAATCTTGGAAAGAGGCCAATGTCCAGCCGGTTCCCAAAAAGGGAGATCGTTCTGATCCGGCTAACTATCGCCCTATAGCCGTCACTTCCATTTTGTGTAAAATCATGGAGAGGATCCTTAACACCCAGCTGATCCGTTACCTGGAAGGTCACTCGTTGCTTAATGACCGTCAGTATGGGTTTCGTCCTAAACGGTCAACAGGTGACCTTCTAGCGTTCCTTTTGCACAAATGGGGTGAATCTATCGATAAGCGCGGCGAGTCTGTGGCTATTAGTCTCGACATCGCCAAAGCTTTTGATAGAGTCTGGCACAAGGCTCTCCTTTCCAAGCTTCCGGCATACGGATTGCCCGCTCAGTTCTGTACGTGGATTGCCAGCTTCCTCCACGAGCGTAGAATTCGCGTTGTCGCTGACGGCTGCGCTTCGCGGTTCGTGGCAGTGAATGCTGGTGTTCCACAAGGCTCCGTTCTATCCCCAACATTGTTTCTTCTGCATATCAATGACATGCTTTTCTTGGGAAGTATACATTGCTATGCAGACGACAGTACAGTGCATGGGGGATATCACGGAAGCTCAGGGGCTGCTCGTGGCAATATTGATAGGGAGAGGCAGAATCTTATCATTGAGCTCAACAGGACACTGGACCTCATCTCCGAATGGGGTTCCAACAATCTTGTCGAGTTCAATGCTAAGAAAACACAGGTGTGCGCGTTCTCGGCGAAAAGGTCACCTTTCCTCCCCCCTCCTTCTCTTCAGGGCACAACCCTTCACACACAGAGTAACATCACCTTGCTGGGAATGAACATTCGCTGCGATCTGAACCCCAGAGACTACATCGAATCCGTTATAACTGCTGCCTCACGGAAACTCGGTGTCCTAAACAAGGTGCGTAGGTATTTTGCGCCGGACCAACTATGCCTGTTGTATAAAAATCAGGTTAGGTCTTGCGTGGAATATTGCTCGCACCTTTGGGACGGCTCCGCTCAGTACCTCCTCGATGCTCTGGACAGATTGCAGCGTCGCGCTATTCGAATAATTGGCGATGTAGAGGCAACTAACACCCTCGAGCCTCTACAACTTCGTCGTGACATCGCCTCTCTTAGCGCCTTTTACCGAATGTTCCATGGGGAATGCTCTGAGGAGCTCTTTAACCTTATCCCTCCCTCTCCATTCCTTAACAGAAACACGCGTAAGGGCCTTCGGAGTCATCCGTACACTTTGTCCTCCTTTTCACACCGTACCAAGAAATTCCAAGATTCCTTCTTCTGTCGTTCATCCCATACTTGGAATTCTCTACCTGCGCACGTGTTTCCTCCATCCTACAACATGGGTTCCTTCAAAAGAGGTGTGAAAAAGCATCTTTTAGGCCGGCAAGGGGCGGGCAGGTAGGATAGTGGATGTCGTCCCTACTCTATCTGTCAACTCATTTGGGCCTCTTTCACCGCTTAACATCAGGCGGGAGGAGGTCATTTGCCGGGCCTTACATAAAAAAAAAAAAAAAAAAAATTTAAGAAGAGGTGTGGCTTTCGCCAGAAGCCCGATTTGGGCGGCTACCTATGAAGGTAGCAAGGTGGAGGCGACTTTTCGCCACAGCGCTTCGCGCCTGCCGGGGGTTTCCCAGAGCTTTGGCTCACCCGCGCGGCGGTGGATCCAGTGGGATCTGCCGTCGGGCAACCCGTTACCCGCACTAAGCGGGCCGGGGGCCCGGCGCACTGAGCGTCGGGCCGCGTGGAAGACAACCACAATAAAAAACCAATTTCGGGGTGTAGAGCGGTGCAATTCTGCGTCGCTCCACAAAGCAGCAGAGCTAGACGGGGAGTTCGGCAACGGACATGTCGCAGGCAGGGTTTCAGCGGGAATAAGGCCTGGCTGTTGTCCCCTTTCCCCTGTCTTGTGACGGACGGAGGAGCTGCTGGGGGGGTTTTTAGTGGGTAGGCCCGGTCCGCTGGGTAGTCCTACCTATCCTCGTGGTTTGGCTCGACCACGAGGAATGCGTAAATGCATTTTCCACCCTCCCAAAAAAAAAAAAAAAACGGTTACAGAGATAAGCACTGGTAGAGACGATGTCCCAAGGACAGTAATATTACAAACTGCTACTGGTACCACAATATAGATCGTTCTCTATATTGTGCTGGTACTAAGGCGCGTCCAGTTCAAAGACTATACCCGTTAGAGGTGGCGTCAGAAGACCCGTTATGTAAATTGTAAAATATTAATGTTTGATAATTTTGTTCGGAAAGATATTGGCGAACGCCTTTTTATTATGTTTCATAATTTTGCTTGACAAGAATTGTCATGTAATTTAAATGGTATTGCAATAAAATATGGCGATCATATAGTACGTGAATTTATTTCCCCTTCTTCTTTATTCGTTAATTTATACAGTTTCACCAGGTTTCAGCGGTGTGTTAATATCAGCGATAAGCGTCCGTACTACATACCAACTCCTAATTATTACTGTGGATCTATTGTTGAAAGAGGACCCTGTTGTTTGTACTACAGGTTTCTCCTAACATAGATAACAGCCATCTGTGTTAGGAAAGGCCTGTGAAACTATTGTTCAAATAGAAATGTATTAGTTAAGTTAAAGTATAAAAATATAGATGAGAGTTATTGTTTTTGTTATTATTAAATATTTTTATTATTATTAAATCCTTGACATGCCAGCGCAGCGCAGGAAGACAACATTAAGTTGTTTGTGTCTGTGAGACGGAGGATTTCCCCGTTTTTCCATTATTAGATCTTTTCGTCGCAGAGACAAATGTAGTGATTTTTTATCCTAAATAAAATTAAGGTGTCCGCTTGTAACTGATCAGTTTTTTACTCGTCAGACTGGCTGGTTAGCCAGTATCAAATTTTCCCTTTCCTTATTCGCTAGTTTCACAGAATAGTCTACCGTGGATCAATTTCCTTTATATTTATTATCATCATCACAGCTCATATACATCCTCACCGAGGGGCACGAGCCTACCCTAACTAGTTAGGACGAGTAGGTCTTAGTCAAACCACGCTGGCCCAGTGCGGATTGGTTGACTTCACATACACCTTTGAATTACTTCGCAAGTGTATACAGGTTTCCTCACGATGTTTTCCTTCAGATAAATGTACGAGTACATATAAAATTCGTGAAACGAAAAACACATTGGTACTTGGCAGGATCCATCGTGGGCCTCCCGATTCTACTCGGGGCACAGACCAGTGCCGAGGACACAGCCCCCCGACGCTCTCTCCTTTTTATTAGTATTTTTATTGATCAGTTTCTCACAACCTTAAGTTTTATAACCTGGTCATTCTGAGTCTAAAATTAGCTGTATTTAAAAGGATTCATTTTCCTTTGAAATTGTTTTCGTCGAATCAGCGACTTTACTATTGAGGAAACTGACCAATCATTAGCGGATTCAAAAAAATATTTACGTATTAAAAATAATGTTCTACTCAAAAAATAAGCTCTATCGAAATAATCAAATGTTTGTCGATTAGCCTATAATTTTATGAAATTACAAACGGTTAATTTTTTAATATTCTACTCAGTGGAACTGACTTTACATAACGTGACGTGACTATCTCATGTATATTTTATTAGGAATATTTATATAATCTTTGTAACTTTAATCCAAGTATAAAATTGTATGTTTTTGTTTTCAGATAACATCACAAACACCTGCCGGTTTAGGAAAATCTTAAATGGTAACTATGAATAAGAGATAACTGTATTTTAAATTGGAAAATAAAAATGGTTCCGACAAACAAATAAATCTCCAGCGATCTGTGACCGACTACTATTCTAATTGACCAGTGTTATAATGAATTACAGGCAAAAAAACCCAAAACATACCGAAAAAAATGTCCAGTATAACAAACATATAAGAGCATGCTCAAATTATATACTCTTAAAAAAATTTATCTTCGAATAACAAAACTAAACTTCCGAATAAAATACTGAAGCTCCGACAAGATTACTAAGTTACCGAAAACAGAAGTTATGTCAAAATAATCATATTTGTACGACTTGTATGAACTATCTATTTTTAATTTATATTGTTGGTTTAAATATATTTTTTTACTCTCAATAATGATGAAAATACCTCAACTGTTCGGTCCGCGAGATCGGGTTCCGGTCACGTTCGGTTGTTTTCGCGCGGGATCTCGGAAGGGGGACCTATTACTTGTCCGAAATTTTCTTGACCGATTTACATTTGACCGAAAACGTTTGACCGACGGCTTTTTTACTATATGTATTGTTTGCCATATTTTTAGGCCATTTGACATAAGTATCATTTTACCGAACTACGTTTCACCAATTTTCGAAATATTTTTTTTAATATTGACCGAAGTTTCTTTAGAACTTTTTTCAATTGCCAGATGATTTATTTGTCATATTTTCGTTTCACCAAAATACATATTACTGAAAATTATTAGGTTAATACTTGGCTGGTATGGTTACGGAGGTTATAAGTAAGGGGGGTACATTGTAATCACACGTCAAACTACATGTTTCTTGCATGCTTCCCTGCAAGGAGAAAATCTTATATATTGATTTTCTCCTTGCAGGGATATTGTGATCACAGCGTTATATTGTGACAACACATCAAATTGCATGCTGCATGCTTGCTTGCATGCTAGCCGCCCTGTCCGCGACACGTCCGCGTCTTACGTCTTTTCTGTGTGGCCAGCGCCTAAGGGGTGTAGCCGCTTTGCAAGGGGGTCGGTCGGTTGGGGGTCTAAGTAAAAAAAGGCGAAACGAAAATAGTAGAAAGGGTTTCTGTTAAATGAAATTCGGTCAAAAAATGTTCTATCTTATGATAGGTAAATCATACCAGGTGGTAAGTAAAATTCGTGATAGGATGATGCAAAAAATGTTTTATTACAAGTACATTTTTATATATTTTTTTAAATTTCTGTATAACCACACAGAATTGTAATTTCAGTATAACGTTGTAGTGAAAATAGCATCACAGTATAAGAAAAATGAAAGTTAATTTATGAATTAAAAGTTGGCAAGTAAAGATAAAAATTACAAAGCATAGTTTTCAGTAGAACGTACTTCAAGCTGGTAGGAAAGTATTATAGTAATAAACAATCGTGTTTATTTTTTGAAGATTTCAGTATCTCATTCGGTCGTTTCGTCATTTTTATTCAGACAAAAGTAGTCGGAAAGTTAGTATTTTAGGTAGTAGATTTAATATTTTGAGTAAGGACAATTCTTATTTATTTGTCGAAGCTTTTATTACTACCATATTAAATTGAAATAATTAAACCACCACCAATTTGCATTGACCTGGTTAATGCCCATTTAGCAACATTTCCCATCAAACAAAGTAAAATATTATAGAAATCATTGAATTTAGTAAGTATATTTGCTTTTCAAGGAAATCCTTATCTTAGAACTGCTCTGTCTATGGTGAAATGAGGCGCCCCAATACATAATTAGTTGATTTAGTTGTGTGAGTGCAAGTATTAATAACTACGACGTGAGAACGTTGACTATTTCGCAAACTATGGATCTGTACGGTCAACTAGACGCGTGATAAATCCGATCAGCAGGCCTATTCTCTAACTTCGGCTGCTAACTAGAACTGTCATTTTTGAAAGAAACTTAACATCCATTACTGCTGTCATGAACGCCGCCGTAACACATAAGATCCCTAAACTAGTAATGGAAAGAGGAGATAAAAAATTTAGACCTTTCGAGTTTCTTGCCTGTTCTTCTCGAGAAGGCTCTCCCAATTTCCGAACAGGTGTAGAGTCAACTTTTTTTTTTCATTCTTACCTGTATTTGCAGACATCTTGAGTATATTTAGGATGTATGCACATACAAGGTTAATATGATTTCTTTAAATTAGATTGTTTTGCTTTGTTTTGACGTCAATAAGTGCCTGTTAAGGCCTATGTTGAATAAAGATTTTTGAATTTGAATTTGGATATAAAGTTTCCTTCAAATATAACAGTTCCAGCTACCAACCGTAGTTAGCAAATAGGCCTGCTGGCTCTCAGTATGGAGCAGCACTGGCGCTTTTTATGAAAGAAGGCATCCGCTGAAGTCCGTTCTTTCGCGCGCGTTCAGGCAATTATGACTAGTTGGACAACAAATCCGTTTAAATCTAGTCGGCTAACTGAATGACCAATTGCAGCGAATTTTCATGTACGCTACACATGAAAATTCGCTGCAATTGGTCATTCTACATTTTTAATTTCCTTGAGTGCGCCAGTACGGTAGTGGAGAGCATTATTTTTTGTATTGCTACTAACTTGGCAAACAAACAAACTGCCCCCTTGATAGTAAGTGGTAACAGTCATCTATAATAAGTACAAGTGGCTCCTGTGAGATTCGCAGCAAAACTAGCTGCAACCCCCACAAGAACCGCAGTGTACGTTGCCAACTTGTGACATCAGATATAAAGTCACGGTATCCAGATGTTTCACTGTCATATCTTACCCTTCAAACCGGAACACAGCAATGTAAGCGCTGCTGCTTTGCGGCAGAAATAAGTAAGACGGAGGTACCCATGCAGATGACCCTAGTACAGAGCCTGCCTCCGGTGCAAAATTTCAGCTTATACGAGCTCTACTTATTTTTTTACTACAAATAAGGATCAGTTTAATGAAATTAAATCATTTCATTGCAGAATATGTAGCTTTAGTATACTTTTTTATGTAAAAATTGGTAGCTTACGTACGACTCAGCTTTCCTGAAACAAAAATTTATGTATGTCAATCTAACAAACTTATAAATTCACTTTACCTAATAACCATCTCATAAACATGAATTGTCAAACATTGCTTTCACATACGTCGATCATAAATATGCTAATGCACAGACTGAAACAATAATTTGGTGCTAAGCTCAACATAATCTCCATAATTGAATAATCAAAACTATGATAATTCAATGAGCAGGCTATAACGAAAATTCTCTTATATGCATAACATGAGATTTCTTTGCCAACTAAGACAGTCAAGTACGAACACCATACAGGTGCATTATTTCTTTTAAAAATATTGGAAAATAAAATTCACGGCCTTTCGACAGGCTTACAAAGAAAAAATTGATTTTGACCTGTTTCTTCTTTCGTCATAGGAAACTTGTATACTTGTATACACTTTATTTTGATAACATCTGAAGCAGAACTTAAATCACCGATATAGTCCAAGAAGTTGCGCACTTGACCGCTGTTACTAACGCAAATAATGGACCGGCACGACTGGTGGTGCCAATGTGGCACTGGGCACGGCACGTGGCTCACAGATCTGATGACCGGACGGACAGTCCTCGAGTGACGACCGCTTACCGTGAGACTCAACGTTGGTAGGCCCTCCAAGTTGCCGAGGAGCTTTGCCGAGCTTTGGCAACAGCCGGTAATTGCCCTGCTCACCACATTAAGGTAGGCCGCGTTCATACGGGGGTGCGGGGCGTCGGGGCGGCCTTTGCCTCCGTGCCAGTTGAGGCGGCAAAGCGCCTGGCTGAAGCCGGGCGCATCGAGGTTGGATGGAGTTCTGCCTCCATCCAACTTCTAGAGCAGAGGCCCTTGCGGTGTTTCCGCTGTATGGTCATGGGCCACCCTATACAACGGTGCCCCTCTGCTAAGGACCGCAGCGGACTGTGCTTCCGCTGCGGCTCCGAGGGGCATAAGGCGGTGGACTGCATGGCGGCGCTAAATTGCGCCGTCTGTGCAGACGCCAAGAGGCCGGCCAGTCACCGCATGGGGGGTATGAACTGTAACCCCTCGCCGGTAAGGGGTCGTTTGACTCCAGTGAAAGTGATCGTGGCCCCGAGGAACCCAACACCACCGGTATCCTCGTCACCACAGGCAACACCGACCGCAACTGCGGCCCAGGAGGAGCCCATGGAGATCACCAATGTATAGTGGTCCCACAAGGTTCCTCCAAACGAACTTAAACCACTGCGCCGCGGCACAGGACCTCCTGTGTCAGACCGCGGCGGAGTGGTCGTCCGACGCATCTGCCTCCTGGGCCTGGATGTGGCTCTCGATAAAACGAGAGCCATGATGTTCCACGCCTCTCGTCGCAGGATCCCACCTGGGCTCCGACTCCTGTCCGAGTGGAGGGGGTCCACATACCGGTCGAGGCACACTTCAAGTACCTCGGCCTGGTTTTGGATCCCCGATGGAGCTTCGAGGAGCACTTCAAGCTCCTCACTCCACGGTTATGTGCCGCCGCAGCTGCACTCGGACGAGTCCTCCCCAATGTGGGAGGGCGAGGATCGGCGTGCCGTCGACTGTATTACGGGGTGATACGGTCGATGGCACTCTATGGGGCCCCGGTATGGGCGGAGTGCCTCTCCCCCCGAACGGTGGCCCTCTTGCGACGTCCGCAGAGGGTCATAGCAGCCCGGGCCGTGCGAGCTTATCACACGGTCAGCCACGGCGCGGCCTGCGTTCTTGCGGGCCAAACGCCATGGGATGTCATGCACGCGTCAATGCGGAGGTGTATCGACATCGGGTTGCCGTTAGAGAACGGGGGGACGACCCGCTCCTGAAGAAGCGGAGCGGGTTCGTACCCAGGCGCAGAGGGGGCCCTGCGTCGATGGGGCGAGGCACTCGCCTTCCCAGCTGCCGGCCACCGACTATAGAAGCGATACGTCCGGTGTTGGAGGAGTGGGTAGGGCGCCGGCAGGGCGGTCTTTCGTTCCGCATGGTGCAGGTACTGACCGGACGTGGTTGTTTTAGTCACTACCTGCACCCAGTCGCGCGTCAGGAGGAAACGCCGCAGTGTCATCACTGCGGCGCTCCTGACGACACTGCCGAGCACACCCTGCTGGTGTGCTCGGCCTGGCGACGCCAGCGCAGTAAACTCAACGCTGCGCATGGTCGTGGCCATGCTCCGCGGTGAGGCGGAATGGGGGGCTGCTACCTCCTTCTGCGAGGACGTCATCTCGCAGAAGGAGGCCGCGGAGAGGGACCGGGAGAATGATCCTCAAGCCGCTCCCATCTGCCGTAGACGGACAGGCAGGCGAAGGCGGGCATTCGCTCAAGCGATGCCCGTCTAATGACCCTGCCGTGGAGGCCTGCGTGCACGGTTGGCCCCGTGCACGCCGCCATAAGGCCCTCCGTCTGGGGATTGCCCTGGTGTTCTCGGGCAATCCCCCCTTGGCGATAGCCCGACCAGCTGGTCGGGCTTGCCCGGGCGCGTGGGTAGTGGAGTCGCATTATGGACCTTATCTAGCGCGCCCCTAAGGGCAGGGAGAACACCGGGGGGTTTAGTGGGTAGTACTGGCACTCTGCCAGGAGAGCCCCACACGCTCGCCGTCTAGCCAACGGCGGGTACGGTGCGGTTACGCATTTCCCCCCGAGAAAAAAAAAGGGCCTCCAAGTTGGATTGACGATCTGCCCCCGTATTACGGATCGTTTATGACATGACATGGTATAAATTTGCAATATTTAGAATGTCTAGAAATGCTCATTTACTTGTCCTTACTCTACTGATATGATTGCTAGGGTATAATTTCGATAATGTCATCATGCCATAACCCTTGAAAGACATATTTATGAAGTGTTGATCCGTAAAAGGGCAAATAAATTTTATGTCATCATGATATCATTTGTAATCATGAGATCCGTAATCGGCCCCTTGGTTGGATGCGGGAAGTCGCTGAAATAAAGAAACGCAGGACCGTTGGTCGAATTAATGACGATGATAACTTTAAAAAGTTTCATTTTCGACATAATCTTTAGCCTGCAGTAAGTTGTAGCTTGTTAGATACTGTACTGTACAGTCTCGGAAAATACGTAGTATTTAGTATAGTTCATTTTGTCGTATTAAAATAGGTAACCAAACAACCAAATAAACAACCAACTGTCAAAATATCGATAGTTCGTAAATTGGTATTATACGACTAATTACAAATGATCGTCAACCTACTAAACATTTAAATTCGTTGTTTGCTGTTTCTGAGAAGAACTGGCCTACTCATAACCAAAAATCTCATAACCAATACCTAAAGGTACCGACTCATAACTGCTGATGTGAGTAGACGAAACTCATTACCTACAAATTGGCAATATCTTTTGTGAGCATTATTTCTACACATTAACTAAAACTTCAACAATAACTCGTGCGTCTATAAATACTACTCAATTGCTATAGAATTCAAAATATGTAATAAAACTTAGCACTTAATGTTCCCAGCACATCGCCATAATTTTGAATTACAGTCGTAACTAGTGAACACACATCATTAAGGGAAATATAACTACAGGGTTACGTTAACATAATAACAATTTACCCTTAGGGCGTAGACACAAAGGCTTCAAGCTTGGGTCATGAAAAGCCGAAAGTGATTTACTTGATTAAAAGAAAACCTAATTATATTTATCGATTTTATCCTTATTAATATTATAAATGCGAAAGTAACTCTGTCTGTGTATGTGTTATCTGAAATTTGGTATAGACATAGTTTGAGTCCCAGGAAAGGATAGCTTTTATCACAGAAATGACCCCTAAAGAGGAAGAAAAGGGGGGTGGAAGTTTGTATGGGGAATCAATAAATAAGGGATTCCACGCGGACGAAGTCGTGGGCAAAAAATAAAATAAACATTATACCTAACGCGAGAAAGAATTCACGTATTAGAATGGAATTTGTCACAGAGAATACATAACTAGGATTAAGGTTAAAACTTTCTTTTTAAACAAAATATACAGTGCCACGTGTGCTGAATGTATGCGTAGCTTCGCATCGAATTAAAGTAAATGCTACCTAATTGTGTGACTTGGTATGTTCGATTTTCACTCAAATTTGATTCAGGTAAGTTTTTAATAAAAAGTGAAAAATTCCACTGATTGGTCGAATTTTAATTAAATGTTTCCTTGTGGTGTAGCACATCACACATCACATAGAAATGTGATACCCTAGGAAAATTTCATCTTGATTTGTCGTATTTTTTGAGTTTATTTTTAATAAAAGCTACATCATTCCTATCTGAATGATAGGGTGGATGCGGCAGCAATGGACGTGCTCGCACCACCATGACGTATGTAACATTGTGACATCGTTGTGTTTGAGTCGATCAGCCACGGACTGGGTAGCAATCTGCCTCCAGAGACAATAGAAAGATTGACATAACCTCGCGTTTTACAAAACACAAGAAATGTATGCGGTATGCGCGCGTCATACAAGTAATACGCTAGACTGCTATTAGCACACTGTTTATTTGACAGGCGTGGACGCAGCACGCACACACACAGATTACATACATAACACTCCTCCCCCAATTGACAATAGATTTAAAGGTAATACAAACATATCAATTAAAAGAATGGTGTGTAATCTACTCTAGGTATGTCACGAAGCCTACTATCTCTACTTCTAGATTGCTCACTGTTTTCCTCCCCTGCACTAGGGTTTGATGTTTTCGACGAATTTTCAACCACTGTGAAATCATCGTAGTTCCAGTGCTCGTTACTGAAACAATTTGGTTTTTATGTTTCTTCGCCGGAACATGTGAACAACTGTCTTTGATTAAATACATAACAATACCTATAAAATATTTCAACCTCCGAAATAAATCCGATCCAATTATAACTACATTCAAAGGAAACGTACATTTCAACATGTTCCTTTTAGATTATAATGAAACCCCGACTCGTCTATGAGGAGAACAGTCAATTATTGTACACGACATTCGTTTGATCCTACAACCAATATGATTGATTATTAGTTATGAAACTCGTCATTTCGTGACACGTCGGAAACATTTCAACCCAACTTTACAGCAAATAGTTATTAATAATGTAAATCGTATAATGATTACTTCAAACAGCTGCCGACTGATCGATGAGAGTAGGGTAATAATTCGATGTTAATGTTTCTTATCTGTCACGGAGCAAACATTATTACTATCCGTGTAATTGATTTAACAAACATAAATAGCGTACCTAGGTATACGGACCGATAAATTTACAGTGTATATGTATATGTACGTATATATAAGTATACGTATGTATAACGATTATTTTAGGTATTTTGTGACTTAGAATTTTCATAAAAATATTAAATAGGTAATTTGAAAAATCAGTAAATCAATGTAAGAAAAATGCTGGATTCTAAATTATACATTGATGTACGTAGTCATTAACAGTGAACAAAGTGGACTTTGGCTTAACACAGTACAAATGAAGTTGAAGTTTCGTTACCTAGTATCTACGAGTATTCTGTGGTTGCGTCCATGCTGCAATGGTAAATGCGTCAACACTGTATGTTGAGGACGCCCCGCCGCGTTCAAATCTCGCCCGAGTCATTTTATTTTGTATTGATTAATTTTTCAAATATATTTTAGGTGGATCGCGGTACAACGAAATTATGATGTTTTACCGAAGTATAAAAGTTATGAAACACTTTGAGCTAGTTAAGCTGCAGAAAGAAACGCGTGTTGCGTTGCCATGTTGTATCGGTACAGAAATAAAGGAATATTGGATAGAATTGTGACATGTGACGAAATGTGGATTCTTTACGATAACCGAAAGCGAAAAATGCAATGACTGACCCCAGATCAAACGCCGCAACAGTGCCCTAAAGCAAAGCTTACCAATAAAAAGGTAATGGTAACTGTTTGGTGGTTCATGGTGTTATTCACTATAACTTTCTTAGGTCTGGTCATGCAATAACAGCAGATGTTTACTGTGCCAAACTTCGAACAATGAAGGCGACACTAGCAGTGCAACAGTCCCGACTCGTGAATCGATCTTCACCAATATCGCTCCATGATAACGCAAGACCTCACACTGCACGAGAAACCTTTGTAACTCTACAGGGGCTGCAGTTAGAAACAATACGCCATTTTCCGTACTCGCCAGACTTTGCTTCAACGGACTACCATTTTTTTCGTGATTTAGACAATTTTCTACGTGGTAAAAAATTTTCTTCCCAAGAGGCAGTACAAAATGCTTTCACACAGTTTGTCGAATCTAGATCCCCAGAGTTCTATTCTATCGCAAAGGCATAAATGAATCTTCCGATTAGATGGCAATAACGTATAGATATTGAGGGTAAGTATTTTGATTATGTAAATATGTTACATTAGAATAAAACGAGTTTTTATTTTTCAGTGCAAATCGGCAATTTTATTCTATGTCCAAACGACCGTTCGCGATAATAACTGATAAGTAACATGTTTCTTTCGAATGAAATAAAAATATTTTAATTAAAGGAAGAAATTAGAATAGCACTTCGATCTACTAAAGTTGTAATAATTCAACCTAGGGTTCGTGCAACTTAATGACATAGAATTAATTGAAATAAAGTGCATCATTAACGAAAACACACTGAGGGGTATAGGTATTATTTCAGTGGCGGCCAACGGATCTATACAGAGCCTTATTCGCACGGTCGACTCGTCCCATTTCATGTTTACGAGGCCTACAAGGCTTAGAAGGGCACAGCTTTCGACCGGTTAATTTTATCAAAGTAAATCTTGTTATTCCTGAGCTCTCGCAAAAAGTAGAGCCATCCGCAACACTTTTTATAGCCCGTGAATCCCTTCAACTATTACTTTGGTATCCTAGTGCCTGGATTGCTACAATAAATAGGTATAGATTTCTTTTTTTTATTTTATACTAGCTTTTGCCCGCGACAAATTCCCCCCTTTTTACAGCCTTAAGGAATAATTTCGGCGATAAAAACTATTTTTTATCTATCCCCAAACTCAAACTATCTCCATACCAAATTTCATCTAAATCAGTTCAGTGGTTATTGATTCCCCATACAAAATTCCACCCCCTTTTCTCCCCCTTAAGGGGTGATATCTGCAATAAAAGTTATCCTGTGTTCTTTCCTGGAACTCAAACTAGGTCTATACTAAATTTTATCCAAATCGGTTTAGTAGTTTAGGCTTGATTGTATAACACACATACTCGTAGTTACTTCCGCATTTACGAAGTAAGGATTTCACTAACGAGATATTGGACTTTTCTCTTTTATAAAAAGTTGTGCGTCATAACTAAGATCGTTCCTTAAATTTTTGTGTACTCTGAAGTCAGATATCTATCTATCTATCTAGAGTTCTAGGGGATACTAGGGGCGACGGAGGGGTGTCCCCCAGCGGGCCACTGCGACCTGTACAGATCTATTGTGGCCGACCCCTCTATTTTAAAGGTCTCCAAATAGGCCCGCGGCGTTGAAAAAGCCAATAACCTTCTTTGGAGACAGAGCCTTCGCATCATGTGGTGGCAGACTAGGTCCACCCAGAGCTCGGCTCCGTGTGTGGATGAGAGCATGACATTCACAAAGGATGTGAAATGGTGTCTCATCATCCTCACCACAAAATCTGCACTTGGGAATATTAGTCAGGCCCATTCTATGCAGATGTTTGTTGAGTTTGCAGTGACCAGTTAGGGCTCTAGTGAGCGCCCTTAATTGGCCCCTGCTTAGTTGGAGGTTTTGTATTGCGACTCCGGGTGAAAATTCCCTAATGAGCAATTTCGAGTGCAGTAGTCCAGGGAAATGGGCCCACTGGAGTCGGGCCTGTGTTTGTACCCAATCTCTGAGGACTCTCTTTTTAATCCCCCTCGAAATGCCACAAGCTGGTTCTGGTGCTATGAGAGCGCTCTCGGAACCAGCCCTCGCCAGTTCGTCGGCAATTTCATTGCCTCGGATATTGGAGTGGCCTGGAACCCAGCCAATTATTACCGAGTTCCTGGTCCCCAATTCATTCAAGGCCTTTGTGTACTCTATGATGATTTTGGACTTGAATTCTACAGCATCAAGCGCTTTAAGAGCAGCTTGGCTGTCCGACAGGATGAGGATGTTCTTACCCTCATTCGACATGTTTGCGTGAACACAGTCGATAATGGCATACATTTCTGTCTGGAATACGGTGGCATATGCGCCCAGGCACGTGGTTCTCCTAGATTTCGCACTACCTCCGAAGACACCTGCACCTGACTGGCCCTCTTTTCTAGAGCCATCAGTGTACCATATCTGTGAGCTTTCCTACCGGGCTCAGGGACTTGCTTGTCCCATTCATCCCTATTAGAAATCATGACTTTGTAGTTCTTCTTGAACTCCAAAGTTTCAATCATGGCATCGGCTAGCATTGCCATGACAGGATTAACCATTAGGCTGCCCTGTAGCTTCCTCATGGTTTGGGATTTCAATCTCGATCTGCCTCCCTCCACAGCTCGGAGCATTGCCATCCTAGCCTCGCCCTGTATGAACGGGTGGAGTGGTGGCTAAATCTAAATAGACACCACAAGCGTTCCATCACAAAATAAGTAATAGTACTAAAGTAGTTCCATTAGCCCGTTATCCGGAAAAGTCAAAGTCAAAATGATATTAATTGCAAAGAATTACACATTATCACTTACAATCGTCACTTAGATACGAAATAAAACGCGCCCCGTATTAGAAGAAGCCATAAGAAATTCATTAGGGTACCTATATAATATTCTTTATAGTTTATATGATTACGATCGCAATTGTTATGTTATGAATAAAACATAATTAAATCATTGACAATTAGAACTAGAACTAGAGTTATTGGATGTTTTATCATTGACATAAGAAGCAGTTTCATACGATGCCTTTTTAATGAATTTAAATTTTATATTTTTTTAACTTGTAATGAACATATCACCTATAGTGTTGTAGGTAGCTTAAGGACTTGCTTTTTTATGGAATCTACTCTTGGGCTATCTATTCTTAATCTATTCTTCATTTCTTAAATTAAAATTATGAATGTCGCGGTTTCTTTTGAAGTCATTAATATTCTTGCGAATTTACAAAAGATCGGATGGACAAGGAAAGTTTGATAGGGATTAGATCTAAGTTTTAACCTTTGGATAAAATAAAATTTAAAAAAAAGAAAAAATAGTTCAATGTTGAAATTCAAAAATTGTTAGTTTAATGAATAACAATAACTGACTGGTAGATTTTTGCAAACAACATAAGTAAATAATTGAATACAATTGATATATAACTAATATACTCGTAAAAGAGAAACACACTATGGAAGTCCCTTTGTCAATCCCCGTACGAACAATGGTCATTTCCACGTGGACAGGGAGCTTTGAATTTCACTGGATACAACTATGTTTGTTAACGTGAACCACAGAACCTACTTGTAGTTGTATATAAGCTGCTTGGCTATGTACCACAGCTGGCATCATGCTTCCAAATTGAATTAGCATAAATCGTGATTGTGCCGTGGGCTCACATATAATAGCTATGTACTAATTCAGTTATAAACCGATATCGCTCTGGACCCATGTCGGCATTCATCACTACTAAAATTTGTAGTGAACCTCGGAAATTGTATAGCGCTAACGAGACACTATCAAAGAGGTTTCCCTTTGATACGCATAGAATGAGGATGACGTCATCTATACTAATATTATAAAGAGGAAAGATTTGATTGTTTGTTTGTATTGAATAGGCTTCGAAACTACTGAACCGATTTTGATGAAAGTTGGTAAGTATAGAGATATTTCGAGACCAGGGGACGGACATTGGGTAATTTTACTACGGTAAAAATTCCCACGGGATAACAAAAATAACGCCGGCGAAATCGCGAGCGGAGAGCTAGTTGTTGATAAATTGATATTACATTATGATGTATTACTTTCTGAAATGTATAAACAAATTGTTTTTTTTTATCACAATAACACTATTAAGTATTGCACTACACTATTAAGTCTCTTCTCTACAAATCATTTTTAACAGACTTCGAAAAAGGAGGAGGTTCTGTGTTCGACTGTATCATTATTTTTTTTTGCATTTTCACCGATTACTCCGTTTTGTAGGCCGATTTTCAACAGTCTTTTTGTAATCGAAAGAGTATACTCCGAGGGTGAACCCATTGTCATCAAGTCTTGATCTGATGATGAGATCCCAGGGAAATTCGAGGGAAACCCTTAAATTTCATATAGGCATGTCCAACGCGTTTCATGTTTTTTTATGAAGATATTCAAGTATTTACATCTGGTAGTCATCATATCATGTATACATAGTTAAAATTTGGCACCAACTTCAATAAAACTGTGATGTTGTATGTATTCTTATTATTTATGACTTTTTGGTGTGTTTGAAGTCGGTTTAATTTTTTTGCAGTTTGTTTTGTAAGGTGAACATGCCGCAAGACGTTACAATATGGCATGTCGGATCTCTATGTCAAACAACCATTTAATTGTCCTTGTTGACTTTTAATTATATTTAAAAAATAACTTCACTGATTTCCTTGTGTAAGGTTGTGACTCCATTTGCGCTAATATTAGTGACTAGCTTTCCGCTCGCGGCTTCGCACGCGCTATTATTGTTTTCCCGTGGGAGTTTTATATTTTTTCCTGTAAAATAATTTTGTAGCCTATTATAATAGAAGACTGTTATTTATATTTAGGAGCTCGAATAATACATTTCATAGAAATTGTAGCAGATTTTAAATATTTCCCATAGAAACTTTCAACCCCTATTTTGCACCCTAAGGGGGTGAATTCCAATAAACCATGAAACACGTTTTAAATGAAATGTTTTTAGGAACATGAATCTCAAGTTTTATCAAAATAGCAGCTAATTAAAAAAAATACATACAAACTTGCAACCCCTATTTCATTCCTTCAGGGTCAATTTTTTTTAAAATCCCTTGTTAGGTTGCGTCCGCATTTTGAATTAAAACAACTGCCAAATTTCACGTTTCTACCATAGCGGTTACGGCTGTGCATGCGTGTATAGATGGAAACTTCTCCTTTTATGTATAGATAAATTAGTGAACGTGTTAAAAATAACGCCTTAAGACAATTGCTACATCTACAGAGTTCAATTAACGTTTACTACATTGGGTGGCTACAAATAATCCTTGGGCCTGCGGATAAAAAATTATAAGCTCACCATTGATACTTCGTGTATTTTTTTATTTTTGCTGAGTGAGACAAACTTCTGAAAGCGAGAGAACTTGAGAGCTGGGTGTTTTTAGCACCCCTTCAAAGTCAGAAATTTTTCTTCCATCTCATCCAAAAAATTTTTTAATAACAAGAACAAAATTTTCACTAAATTAAAATTTGCGACAAACGTCCGACACTACAAATATTGCAAAGTTTGGGCCAGAGTGTCAAAAAATATTATTACCTCACTACTATTTTTTGCCTCCACACTTATTAACCGACTTCACAAAAGGAGCAGGTTCTCAATACGAATGTGTTTTTTTTACGTTGGTTACCTCAGAACTATGTCATATAATCCAAATCAGAATCTGGTGATGGGTTCCCAGTAAAATCGAAGGAAACTCAATAAATTTCATAGGCGGATCCATTGTGTTTAATGTTTTCTCTCAATTTATTCTGAGCAGGGTTTTTTTATTCTGATTCATTAAAGGTCTGCTAACCATAATCTCAATGATTCGTCCACCATTCTGAGCTAATGATGTTAAGGTCCTGAATTTTACCGAGTTAGAGATTAATTTTTTTTAATACACCTAATAGGCACGTATTGATCCTTGGTTAAATTTTTTAAATTTGCATAAAAAAATAAAAACGATTTCAAAAAAATATTCATAGAATACACCCACCATCACATTTTTAGTTTGAAATTGGTGCCAAATTTTAACTTCCAACTACATCAGTTAGTTTTTACATTTTTTAAGACTATAAGTATCCAGAAAATCATCGCTTGGCAGTTTGGCACCGATATCGAAATGTGATGTCGTGTGTATTTTTATATTATTTTTAGCATTATGAACTAGGTTTTTACTTTTTTAGACATCCGACAAAATTTGGGGATCAGTTTGGCCACCTGACGTCTCAAAGTACGGAGATGAAAAAACGCCCAGCTACTCAATAGTAGGTGGAGCCTTAGTAGAATAAAAAAATTGCTTGAAAAATGAGAAATCATTAGTATTTCCTACTACGAGAAAATCCTTTGTCATTTCACTCCATATTGCATTCCGATCATGAACGAATCTTTTATCTTCATGAATGACTATTTGCGTTATGTTAAGAGTTCGGAATTACGACCCTTAAATAAGTGATATGCCTAGATCGAATTTCGCTACGCTTAATTTCCCCTTATCAAATATCGGTCTTGTCGAAATTACTCAAAGCGTCTGCAGTTGTGGCGCGTCATGTGAAATGGAGCAGAAAATTACCATAACTATGAAGCGAAAACTAGAGCTAGGTATTTAATATGCGAGCGAGGCATTTGAGGGACTCCTGCTCAAAGCGGCCCCTACTAATTAAATACTACAGCACTTGCGTTGAATTAGCTAACTGAAGCCGACTTTTTCCCATTATTAAGGTAATATCGAAAGACGAATTGAGATTGCCTTAAGAGCAAATTGGATTTGTCAAATAACTACAAACTTTTTAAGCTTACTTAGGTGGGTGAGGCGCACTAGGTATACTTTTGGGATTTCAGCATTGAGAGCTGAATTGTCTCGTCTTTATCAATTACTAGCTGTCCTCGCTAACTACATTCTGCTATAATAATTGTAAAAAAAATCTGAAGGGTATAAAAAATTGCTTACGACCTACCAACAAACGGAAAAAAAAACATAAAAAAGGTACATGGCAGAATCGAACCACGGACCTTAGAAGACCAGTGCCGAGTCCACAGCGCCATCGACCTTCTCAAAAAATTCATCATATTCTGTTAAACTAATCAGGTTTTAATATTTCTTATGTTCGAAATGAAAAGCCATATGTTTCCCTCGGGCGAAAGATCTATAAGGCCTTCGAACATTGGCACCAACATCAAAACACCTACTTAAGTTCCTCTCATCCCTATGTTAATAATCTACTTTTATATTCTGAAAAACATCGTAGGCTATAGACGTACTCCTATATCCAATATATATTTTACGACCTGACCACGCTATCATACTGAGGGGAAACAGAAGCTTGCAAAATTAACTCGTTTTCTAATTGTTTTGTTCAAAATTACTTCCCGCTCCTCCCCTTTCGCAATATGGGGCGCACATAATTGGATCTGATTTGTTTTACAGATGCTCGTAAAAATACAAATTGCACGAGTTGTTTCTGTCAACTTTGTTCGTTTATTAACCATCGCAGCGATTTAGGAAACGTTTTATGAAGACTACTAGCAATAGCAATTAACGCGCGCCGAATTTATTAACGCTTTCATTCGAGTAAATCATTAAAGCTTTATACATTATTGAGACTAATGAAATAATTGTAATGTTGAACATTCATAATTACCCACCGAACCAATAGTAATCACATTTCACACATCATAACGTCTTCCGTTGGCAACATGCCTAATTGATATTGCTATTAAAATGCTTGCTCACCGAAAACATAGGTACACCTATACTTGAAAGAACGATGTAGGAATGTGTTTTAACTTTTAAGGTGTACCTGCATGAAATAGGACTTCCCCCATATTTGTTATCAGATTAATATAAAGTATGTATATGATTTATTAAGCCATAAATTTATGTGTGGAATTATATACGAGTATCATTATGTATAAAATATATGTATGTATGTATTATCATTAATGTAACATTTCTAGGGCTCTACTTTTGAATCATTTGTCAGGCGTTGAGTGCTCCTCGAGCATTCGTCTGCGTTTGATTTCTACTGTTTTTCGTTTTGCTTTCGGCGAAAATCAAAATAATATCGATTTTCGTCGTACGTTCTATTGATTTTCATCGCAATCGAAACGAAAATCAATCAGGTGGGTGATTTTGTAACTCATCGACAATCGGCTAACGTTTTAAGATTTGATAATTCTGTTTGATTGAAACTGATTTTTAATATGTTTAACATTTTGTAATGTCGTCGTCTGAGTAGCTTGGTATATTTGTTGAATAAATCAACCAAACCTTATGGCTAATGAACATGATTCCGATTTTCTTCAATAAGTCATACAGTCTAAAAACGATTGCCGATTGATCGATGAGTTACAAAATCACCACCCTGATCCGATTCTGAGCAAATCCGTACTTTATGCTCGATTTTCCCTACTCACTGAAGTAATACTCAAATCTGTGATGCCACATTGCAGACGATTGCTGTCGGTGAGAAAGTACCTTTAGAATGTATAATTCAAATACCTAAAACTTTATAGCGCGCACTCTACGTTTCACTAACTATCAACTAAAGCTTGTATTAAAATCATGTAATCACTCAGTGTTCATTTATGTGTCAGTCGTAGACGCCGTATGTATATAGTGTCTATAAAAGCAAGCGCGTAGTTCGCCGAGCGTATTACCATAGTCAACGCAAACAAGTAAGTCATCTTCATAAATACGTAACGAGTGCAATTCGTGTGACTCGCCAATATGCCTACGCATTCCTGCACGCTCCATCCGCGCGGAATCATAACATTTAATACTGTTACGAGTGGTTTTAATCCTATCCTATCTTCTATAGATTCTATCTATTTTTGAATTTTTTAACAGGTGTTCGGATATCTGTGAGCGCGCGTGCTAGATTCCCCTGCGGTTAAGTAGTCGCATACTACCTCGCGTATTGATAGGTCAGTAACAGTCAGCGCACGAGTGTAATGCTCCCGACTCGTAAATTTAATTATTACCTTATTTAAGTAATCAGGTGTCTCGGTAACCTATTTAGGACCCCTGTGTATGTGTAGTTATTTATCACGTCCATTGTGTTGTGAGTTAGTGTTCCTATAAGATATTCTGGGTCCATGGCTGGGCTTTGACCACAGAGGAGCGCTCCTCTCTCCGCTGCTGTTCAGGTGCTGTATGGGACACTTGCTATAGTGAGTTTGTTTGTTACTAAGATTAAGGTAGTTCTAACCTGCGATTCTGGCTCCGTGTATCACAGACATAAGTACAACCCGGAGTTTGGTTATGGTAAAGGGCGAAGGGTTTTCTTCCTCCCAAACGAACCGGCCGTATATACAAAACAACTGGAAATAGAATTTTGATGTATTTTGTATGTAGTTTATATCAAATACCTATCGCTAGTAGCCAAATCCACAGATAGATAGATAGAATGTTGAAACTGGCCGTTAATAAGTTGTTAATAAGTGCACCAGGTCAGTCGCAGCTAGGGTTGCCAAGTGTCCCGATTTGAGCGGGACGTCCCAATTTTGAGAGGTATACGATCCGCTTTAACCATGGTCGGGACGCAAAATATCCTGATTGACTAGATCACAAAAAATTTACAGTTTTCAATAGTAAAGCAGTGAATTACTAAAACTTTTACGGGATTAAAACGCGTTTGGTACCTTATTTTGGCTCTGACGTTTCGGCCAGGTTTCACCGGCCGTGGTCACGGGCTGACTCACTGGCTTAAAAGTGTATATAGTAAAGCAGTGACTAAATCCTATGATTGAATTATATTCTTCTAACCTTTTATGTAAAATCTAGTTTTTTTTACTTTCAAGTCGGAAAGTTATAATCCCGATTTTTACAAGCTTATGCTCTGAAATTCCGCTTTCTAAACCTGTGTCAAGGCTATTTTTTTGCTGTCCCGACTTGAAAGTGATAATCCCGATTTACAAGCATGTTTCCCGAAATTTCGCTTTCTAGATCTGGCATCCCTAATCACAGCCGCAAGTAAGTAGCCACTTTGTGTGTTCACTACTTGTTATTCAAGTAAAAGCAAGTAGGCTATTGACGCTCGCACAGGAACCGGCCTGGCCTTTTTTTTTTTTTTTTTTTTTTTTTTTTTTTTTTTTTTTTTGTCGGGGGGAAATGCGTAAGCGCACCGTACCCGCCGTTGGCTAGACGGCAGGCGTGTGTGGGGCTGGCCCGGCGAAGTTCCAGGCCGACCCACTAAAACCCCCCGGTGTTCTCCCTGCCCGTGTGGGCGCGCATGGTAAGGTCCACACTGCGACTACCACTACCAGCGCGCCCGGGCAAGCCCGACCACCGGTCGGGCTATCGCCGAGGGGGGATTGCCCGAGAACACCAGAGCAATCCCCAGACGGAGGGCCTTACGGCGGCGTGCACGGGGCCAACCATGCACGCAGGCCTCCACGGCAGGGTCATTAGACGGGCATTGCTTGCGCGAATGCCCGCCTTCGCCTGCCTATCCGTCTGCGGCGGAGGGGAGCGGCTTGGGGATCTTCCTCCCGCTCCCTCTCCGCAGCCTCCTTCTGCGAAATTACTTCTTCGCAGAAGGAGGCCACAGCCTCCCATTCCGCCTCGCCGCGGAGCATGGCCACGACCATGCTCGGCAGCGAGAGGTCTCCGCCTCCCAGCGCAGCGTTAAGTTCGCTGCGCTGGGGTCGCCAGGCCGGGCACACCAACAAGGTGTGCTCGGCAGTATCGTCGGGAGCGTCGCAGTGGTGACACCGCGGCGTTTCCTCCCGACGCGCGACTCGGTGCAGGTAGTGACCGAAGCAGCCATGCCCGGTCAGTACCTGCACCATGCGGAACGTGAGGCTGCCCTGCCGGCGCCCAACCCACTCCTCCAACACCGGACGGATCGCGTCGATCGTCCGGTGGCCGGCAGCTGGGGAGGCGAGTGCCACACCCCACTGACGCAGAGCCTCCCTCTGCGCCAGGGTACGAATCCGCTCCACTTCCTGTGGAGCGGATCGTCCCCCCCGTTCACGAGTAGCAACCCGATGTCGATACACCTCCGCGAGGACGCGTGCATCGACATGCCACGGCGTTTGGCCCGCTAGAACGCAGGCCGCGCCGTGACTGACCGTGCGATAAGCTCGCACGGCCCGGGTCGCTATGACCCTCTGCGGACGTCGCAAGAGGGCCACCGTTCGGGAGGAGAGGCACTCTGCCCATACCGGGGCTCCATAGAGTGCCATCGACCGTATTACCCCGTGATACAGTCGACGGCACGCCGATCCTGGACCTCCCACATTAGGGAGGACCCGTCCAAGTGCGGCTGCAGCGGCGCACAGCCGTGGAGCGAGGAGCTTAAAATGCTCCTCGAAACTCCATCGGGGGTCCAGAACCAGGCCGAGGTACTTAAAGTGCACCTCGACCGGTATACGGACCCTCTCCACTCGGACGCGGAGCCCCGGTGGGATCCTGCGACGGGGGGCGTGGAATAACATGGCCCTCGTTTTGTCGAGGGCCACGTCCAGGCCCAGGAGGCGGATGCGTCGGACGACCAGTGAGGCGCCGACCGATGCAAGGTGGGCCGCCTCCTCCCCCGTTTTTGCTCTCGCCGCGACGAGCGTGTCGTCGGCGAAGCAGACGACCTTCGTTCGTGGCAGAAGGTCGCCTCGCAGAACCCAGTTGTACCCCAGGTTCCATAACAGAGGACCTAGTACGGAACCCTGGGGCACACCCACCGCCATTGTCCACGTGTGGACGCGCCCATCCGGCCCCTCGTAGAGGATGGACCTGCCTTGCAGGTAATCCTCCACGAGGGCGCGGAGGTACGGAGGCACCCGGTGGAAGCGGAGTGCCTCCTTTATGCACTCGTGGGGCAGGCTGTTGAATGCGTTGCGGATGTCAAGAGACACCGCAACAACAGTGTCCCCACGAGCTGTGGCCTCCTCAGTCCACCCCTTGAGGAGGGCCACCGCATCCACCGTGGACCGGCCGGTGCGGAAGCCGAACTGGTTTTCAGCCAAGTCCGGCCCCCGGTCCTCTAGGTGCTCGACGATACGGGAAGCGAGAATCTTCTCGAAAAACTTCCCAGCCTCGTCGAGCAGCACCACCGGCCGATACCCAGTCGGTGAATCCGCTGGGCGACTCTCCTTCCTCAACAGGCAGAGTCTGCCCGCTTTCCATCGACTGGGGAAGCGGCCCGAGGCGATACATAAGTCAAGCACCGCCCGGAACCGCTCCTCGAGGTGTCCCAGGGCGAGGGCCAAAACCTTGCTAGGGACACCGTCCGGTCCCGGCGCCTTGCTTTTGCGCCGGAACCGGTCCCTCACCGTGTCGAATTCCACGTTCGACACGGGAGGAATGGCGGCAGCCACCTCCACCGGAGGAATGTCCAGGGGGACCATTCTGGGGGGCTGGAACGGACCGGGATCGGGGAATAGAGTCCCCAACACCCGATCCAACAGCCCCCTGTCCATAGCGGAAGTAGAGGGAGCGGAAGATTTGAATTTCCCCCTCACCAACCGGTACGGACGCCCCCACGGATCGTTGTCCAGGAGCCGTATAAACGACTCCCTGGACTCCTCTTTGGCCCTGCAGATTTCGTTCCGCAGGGCCTTCTTGGCTGCCGCATACACCCGACGAAGTTCAGCTTCCTCGTCGGATGTAGTTCTGGCGCGCCTACGACACCGCACGTAGGCGCGCCTGGCCCTCATGCTGGTGGTACGCAGGTCCGCAATCTCCTGCGTCCACCAGTACACCTGCCCCCTTTCGGGGCAGGCCTGCGCCCTAGGCATGGCGGCTTGGCAGACGACTTTCATGTCGTCTGCGAAGAGCTCCGCCATGCCGTTGACATCCCCGGCAAGGTGTGGCGGCACTTCTGCCCACGCCCGCACCATTGCCGCCTCCTCCGCCACATCCGGGCGGAGCTTGGTGAGCGCCCATCGAGGGAACGAGCTCACCGCGGAGCCCCTGCGGTTCGGGGCCCCTTGGGATGCCACGGAAACCTCGTATCGGACGTACAGGTGGTCCGATAGAGTTTCCACATCTTCCTCCACTCGCCAGTCGTTGATTCGACGGGCGAGGGAGGGGGTAGCGAAGGTCACATCCACCACGGACGTGCCTTGCACCCGGACGCAGGTAGGGGTGGAGCCCCTATTCAAAATCTGGAGCCCCAGAGACAGAACCCAGGACTCCAGATCTCCACCCCTCGCACTATTGCGGGAGGACCCCCATGCGGTTGACCACGCATTGAAGTCCCCCGCAACTAGCACCGGTACCGGGGCCGTCCTGCGGACGACCCCCTCTAGCGCAGCCAGGAAGACTGTGAAGTCCGCCCGGCTGCGATTGGGGGAGAAATAGGTTGAAACAACCAATATTCCCCCCCACATGGCGGCAACGTAGCCAGTACCCCTCTCTCTTAAAATGAGAGAGGGGGCTGTGCCACGCGCCGCCCGCATTAAGGCGGCGGAACCATCCGCCGCTACCAACCAGTTAGGCGACTGCGGCGGAACGTAATACGGTTCCGACACAATCGCCAAACCCACACCCCACTGCGCCGCGGTTTGACATAGGAGGTCCTGTGCCGCGGCGCAATGGTTTATATTTGCCTGGAGGAGCTTTATGGGACCACTAAACATTACTGGTTTCCATGGGCTCCTCCTGGGTCATTGCCGCGGCCGGTGCTTCCTGTGGTGCCGGTGCCGGATTCCTCGGGGCTACGGTCACTTTAACCGGGGCCAAACGGCCCCTGACCAGCGGGGGGTTACAATTAATACCCCCCATGCGGTGGGTGGCCGATTGCTTCGCATCTGCACAGACGGCGCAGTTTAGCGGCGCTGTGCAGTCCATCGCTTTGTGCCCTTCAGATCCGCAGCGGAAACAAAGTCCGCTGCGGTCCTTGGCGGAGGGGCACCGCTGTATGGGATGCCCCATGCCCATGCAGCGGAAGCACCGCATGGGCTTTTGTTCCAGAAGTTGGATGGAGGCAGAACTCCATCCAACTTCAAGGCGCCCGGCAGCAGCCAAGCGCTTCGCCGCCTCCACGGGTACGGAGGCGAAAGCCGCCCCGACACCCCGCACTCCCGTATGCACACGGCCCACTTTTATGTGGTGGGCCGGGCACTCTCCGGCTCGCGCCAAAATTTGGCCCAGCTCCTCGGCGGTCACCGAGTCGTCGATGCCAACGACCCGAATGTCCGCTGTTTTGACGGGACGCGTAACTTTTGCCGCGTCCCCCAGGGCTTCCCCTAACTTCTCCGCCAGCGTGTCAGCCTGGGACGGGGATGTCTCCTTCGGAAGCTCTATTATTCGAGCGCCGGTAATCCCTGTCCGGAACTTGGCGGGCCCTATGCCTAGGGCGCCGAGGCTGACGGAAGCTTTGGCCTTGGCGATGGCCTCACTATAGGTGAGACCCTTCGCCACCGCTTCCGGTTTGAGGGCCAGCACCACCGCTAGGGAACGCGGTGTCTTGGGCAGCTTTGGCACCTTGTGCGCCACGGTGGTCCTTTTGGGCACCGTCTCGTCCACTGCCGGCTTTTTCCGGCCCCGCTTGGCGACAACAGTCCAGGGATCCTCGACCGCTGCCGTGATTACCGCAACCCCAGAGGTAGAAGGGACCGCCGCAGACTTCTTTTTTACTACTCTTGCCTCTTTCGGCATATTGGCCGGTGGGGCAAGAGTGGTATTGACCACCGCCGTTTTCACTGGCCGCTGCGGTTGGGGCTGCGGCTGCGACTGCCTCGCGCAATCTGACGCCAACGGTGGCCTGCGAATTGGGGCCGGCATTAGGCGCCCATCTACTTCGAGGCCCTCTAGTCGGGCCGAAACCATTGTTCCTACTTGGGCCAGCAACTCCCGCTGAAGGAATTCAATACTCTCCAAGAATTCCCTCTTAGAGATTCCCTCAGCGGGTGCGGCCCTGGCCGGTTGGACCGCCGGCAGTTCCTCCTCCAGAAGCTCCTCTAAATTTTCGCCCTCGGAGTCGACGGCCTCCGGTTCGGCGTCCTCCACAATCGTGGGGGCCGCAACCACACCACGGCCCCTAGGGCGCTCAAGCCCCCGCTCTGAGAAGGCCCGACGAAGGGCCTTCATCTCACCCTCCATAACGTCCAGCTGACTCTGGAGTCTCTTGTTGTCGGCTTGAAGCCGACGCACCTCCTCGGAGGTTTTCCTAGACGCCAGGGTGCGGACAATCTCTAGTAGCGAGTCGGAAGCGTCCTTGATTTCTTGCACGTAAGTCCCCTTTAAGTTCCGGGACTTACGTGTTACTCCTAGTAGCGCTTTTACGCTCTCCTCGGCCTTGCCGCAGAGGAGCTTGGCAGTGGGCTCAGGAGAGCGCTTGCCCTTGCCTTTTCCCTTTTTTTTTCGGGGGCCTCTGAAACCAGCGGCTCCTGGTCAGACTCTGACTCCGTATCGGCCTCGAGCAGTTGAAACTCCCGCCTGGCTTGGGAGAGTCCGACACCATGTACTAGGCCTCCTCTGCCCCTTTTAGTCCGGGCGACCTTGGGAGCGTAGGGCGCCATTACCACCTCCTCCGCCTCGGTTGTAATTTCTAGATCCGTCACCAAGGGATCCTGGAAGAAGCGGCTATAACTTGGCCTCTTCCTTCCACTAGCCCGCGGTGTCGGGACCTCCGCCTCAGACAATCCTGATTTCTCGTCCGTAAGAACCCTATAGGTGGGACGAGATTTCCCGGCGTTATCACAGCTCCTACGGGGCGCTGCGCTCCCGACATTAGCCAACGACAAAACCGGGGATACCACCCCATCCACTACCTTCGCTGCACTGCAATTGACCGGCGAGCGGTTCTTCGTCGTTTGCGTGAGTGGAGTCCTAACAGGCCCCCCCTCATCTGCACCATCCGTCTCGGACATAATGTCCGAGTCGGACATGGTCCAATCGTGGGCCCAGCCCAGCAAAGATTCTGTCGGCGAAAACAGAGCAAAAATCTGTCTTCAGCCCAACAAAACCCTTTGTAATAATTACCGGGGACAAGTTCCCGGATTCACGGTAAGCATATAAAAAGAAAACAGAGAAAAAAAAAAAAAAAAACTGACCGACCAAAGAACTGGCTGTATGGGCACAGTACTCTTTGCCTTCCCAGAAACAAAAAAAAAAAACAACGAAAAAATTAGACTAACCTCTAATTTAGTAACTAACCTAACCTACCTATTTTATACACACAATAACTAACGTAACGACACTGAATTTAACCAAATGGAAAAATAAACTACTGATGCCGGGGCAACGCCCCGCACACTGAAAAAACAACACAAAAACGACAATGAAATGTAAAAAGAAATGAACCTATACCAAAACTTATATGTACCAACAACAAAATGTTAAAATAATTTGTGTTTTGACTTCAAACACACAAATTACCTATGCAATATACGAGACAACAACAAATATTACAAAAACAACCTAATCAAACAATAACAAAGTGAAGCCAATCGGAATCGAAACGACACAGCAAAACAAATCGGCAGGGGATGCGCGCGCTTACTATGACAGCTAAGCCGCGACTGGAACCGGCCTGGCCTACTGATTTGCTTCTACTATGGTATTACCTAGTCTGTATAAAATGAGCCATGTGAATTTAGAATTTAATGTATCAAACTGCGGCGCAAAGTTCAACAGTACGCAGTGACTTATATGTTTGTCTTTCGACCGCAGCCCAGAGCTTAACCTTTGTTCAGTGTTAGAGTTACTCCTACGTTCATAATACTCTACCTACACGCTCACTTTGTTTTGGTATGAAATACTGTTTTAGTTTTTATGCGATGAGTTTATTTGTGTATAAACTTTTTACGACGCGAGCTTTTATTTTTAAACTTTTAATATTAAAATTAAGTTGAATTAAGTAGTCCCCCTACTACGGTGAAGGAAAATATCGTGAGGAAACCTGCATTCACCTGCGAAGTAATTCAAAGGTGTATGTGAAGTCAACCAATCCGCACTGGGCGAGCGTGGTTTGACTAAGGCCTAATCGCCCTAACTAGTTAGAGTAGGCTCGTGCCCCTCGGTGGGGACGTACGAGTATATGAGTTGTGATGATAATGATGAAGTAGTCCTTTATTTACTTTTTAAATTTAACAACTACTCAAAATTGATAATACAGACATCATTTAAATGCTACAGAAACAATTATTCAAACCCTGCTACATAAAATTTTATGCGATCGTTTTTAGGCTAAGATAAGAATGATGTGCAAGGGTTGTGTCCGGTATATGTATTTCTACGATATGCAACAAGAATAGATATTGTTCCATGTGCAAAAAGCAAGTTATCATTACATTTTTAATAAAATTAAAATATAAACAAATACTAGCTGTGCCCGCAAACTACGTTTCGCCATAATAATTGTCGAAAAAAATTTGGAGAAGACCCTTATCACCAAGGGGTACCTACTTATAAAAAATAGCCTACGACTTTTCTTTCTCAGTCCTACCAAATATACACATTACACAATAACATTCATAAAAATCGGTCAAATCGTTTCGGAGGAGTTCGATACCAAACACCGTGACACGAGATTTTGATATATTAGAAGATTATCAAGCCTGATCTTTCCGAAAGGTTTGGCAGACACTTGCTCTAAGACGAAGGTTACAAAATCAGTATTTCATCAGTCTGGTATAATTGACGCCAAACTGATCGTGTAACCCATTGACTGACGAAATACTGATGAAAATTAAAGTATTTTTGATAATTTTCGTCAGTCCAGCGGAGACTGATCGTTTAACCGCTCACGTCATTCTCGTGTCAGTCAACGCTCGATATTAATCATGCCAAAAAAGTAGTTAAAAAAAATATTAAAAAAAAAATTTTTTTTTTCGTTAGCTCCCATACAAGTAAAGTGGGAGTAATTTTTTTTCTCGATTAATTCATCGTGTGGAGTATTGTTGAATACGTCTTTAAAGAATAATGTAAGGTTCAGAACACTATTTTTCGATTTAGGGATCCGTTTCTAAAATATTTGGTTTAGTGCAAATTTTTAATTTTTGTTAGAGGTAAGTGTCCCCCTTATGGACACGTGAAAAAAATTACAACAGTAGTATAGAAGATGGAAAAAAAGACCGTGGTTGGAGGAAAAGTACCCTTAATATTGATGATGGCAAATTTTACTGAAAGGAAACATTCCTTTATTTTCAAAAATAATTGATACTGCATTTAAAGATTTTTAAAAATAAACTGCTTGAGCCGGGAATCGAACCGGTGAAATGTAAAAAAAAACATTCTGTATTTTATGATACCAACCGAAAGAGTCATTAATAAGGATCAATTTGTGTTAAACAACATAGGAAATTAAATTAAAAAAAGACCAAGAAACATATTTTTTTTTATTGTAAAACTTACTCACTATCTAAAGAAAATAGTTCACTTAAGTTATGAATTTGCTCAGAATGTGACCCACTTTCATGTATTCTTTGACTGTATTCGCTACGTGTCGTCTTTTATATCGAGTTGATTGAATATTTAAAATATCTGTTCAACTTTTCTGTAAATGGAACTCGATATAAAAGGCGACACCACCGGTTCGAATCCCAGCTCAAGCAGTTGATTTTTCAAAAATCTCTAAATGCAGTTTTAGTTATTTTTAAAAACAAAGGAACATTTCCTTTGAGTAAAATTAGCCATCATCAATATTAAGGGTACTTTTCCTCCAACCACGGTCTTTTTTACACCCTGTATATAACAAAGTTTAGAGGAAAAAACTATCAGAGTTGAGTACTAAGTAGAAACTAAAAAGTTATAGACGACCAACTTATAAAATGTACTCGGAAAAGTAAAAGTTCATTGAAAATTAGTACTGAATATAAATTTAGAAACCGCGTGAAGTTAAGGAAATATAAAATCATTGCAGCTTTAATAATAATAATAATGCCAAATTTAAAAGCCACGTGTTGTGAGGTGTGGGTGTGAACTCAAAGTTGGCATTTGCAACTACGGAACCCTACACTGCGCGTGGCCGGACACGCACTTGGCCGGTTGTTTCTTTATAATATTCACTAATTGACCGGGTTTTTTGATATCGGAACAGTGACTAGACGTACTTTTCATCAGTATGTCATCAGTCCCTGACGGATCGTGTAACCGTGTTCAAAAATCGGTCAGTCTCCCATCATTCAAAGTTTTACCAGACTGATAGATCACACTGATAAAATACTGATGGTGTAACCTCCCTCTAACTTCACAGTGAGAATTTCACAAATAGAAAAAACTCGATATACTTTTTCCCGAACCGGTGTCGAGCCCAGGACCTCGGATCAAAAGTCGCATTTGTGAGTAACTAGACAGAGACAGTCAAATATTAATATATGGTATATTTTAATATCAGCAAGTTTTTTTATTTATTATGATGTCAGAATCAATTTTCATACAGATGGCACTATAAAATTTCGCACTATTTAACATAGATCTATAAAAAAACTAAACTTAAACCCAAATGATTTAAAGAGATAACACACTAAAGGATGGGAAGTTCCATCAATATCTGAGTGGACGTAATATAAACGCTTTCAACCTGACTCAATCTATCTGTCCCCTTCAAAGCGAATGTGTCGCTTAAATTGCCACAAATGAATAATTCACGGGAGTCTTCAATTTAACCACAGACAGCGCGGGATTTGGCGTAAACAACATAACGGTAGTAATTGGAGAAGTTTCTAGAAAACAACTCCAGTCGCGCGACAATTGGCGAACTTCCGCGTCGTGGTTTGAAGTGAGGTAAATGGGAAAATGTACGCTTTGTTTTATTAAACACGTAAGAATTTCCCAAACGAATCCAATAAAAGAACCCATCGATTCCCAGTAGCATTTGCCAAATATAGGGACACCCAAAAATGTGGACGGACATAATTGTTCAGCAAGTCCAAAGAATATATTGGATGGATTGCGTGAAGAAGCATAATAATGCGACGAGTAATCAGTAGTGAGAGAACAACGTATGACAGAGATAAATGGAAGAAGAAAACTTCTTGCGCCGATAAGAGTGGGATAAATGCAGAGTGATAATGATGATGATGATATGCACACAGCAACCTTTAGACTTTACCTTGAGACTGTTCTTATGTCGCTCGTAATAACGGCGACTTTTGTAATGTAAATGTAAAGCTTGATGCGTTGCTCTACCTACCCGTACCTACAGTCAACTTATTTAATCTTTGCTACAGTATTTGGTACCTACTTACCTGTACATCACAAGCAGATTTAGCGCCACGGACATTCGCCCGTCGCACATTCATATTTTGCTGTTGCTGGCATCCGTAAAGACCGGGCCGGGCAGAGAAGTGGCAAAACAGCCAGCCGTGTGTACTAACCTAATTTATACATAGTAATCACTTACACGCTACAGCATAAATATATATTGTCAACCAACACTTGACTGAAATCTAAGCCTGTCTCCAGACGACGCCATAAACAAGACACCAATACGTTTAACGCGTGTAACGTCCCATAAGCCATATTGAATATCTCCCACTCAATAAAACAGACGCACCATGGACGCGATGAAATGGGCCGTTTCGGCGTCGCGCGCCCACGTACCCCATAACGACTAATGACTCCTATGAACGAAATGCCTAGTAATGTTCGGACTTCTAATCTATTATCTATAACCATCTTGTGCGTAGTATTGAGACAGCCTATCTTCTAATGATATAAAGTGACTAGACTGATCTTGAAATAGCTGCATCACAATTACTTTTGTGATATTAATAATACGAATATGACAAATAAAGCTGTCTAACTTCACGATTGTATAATGGGAAATCGTTATTAGTTAATTGAAACTTACCCTTTTGGTCTTATAATAGTAATAATATACCGGGTGTAACGGAATACCGCAATAATATTTAAGGTTGTTGATTAACAAAAAAAATGTTTTATGACTATTCTTTGTATTTTTATTATATGCCTACTTTCGATTTAATACTCTTAACAGTTCAGCGTATTGAATCGAAAGTAGGCATATAATAAAAATACAAAGAATAGTCATTAAACATTTTTTTTGTTAATCAACAACCTTAAATATTATTGCGGTATTCTGTTACACCCGGTATAGATAAATAAACATGGTCTAAGCTTAATCTTGCTTTAAACCTGATGCTCTTTCACTTGCGTCAATAAGAGTAATAGAGACAGCTTCAGGCTTAAACCAAGACTAAGCCCTTCCGGATCATAATATTGAATCCCCAATATGTTGAATTTCCAAAATATAGGTTACCTTTAAAATAACGCTTGAAAATTGTAAAACAAAGTACAGCGAACTATTATGTTATACGATGCAATAGAACCACTACGAATAGTCGTGGTAACTACGACACCATTAAGGCGCATAACACATTGCACCGGACACCGCTCCGGTGTGCGGTGCTGCGGTTTTTAATTTTGATTGGAGAATCTTAATTTGTATACAAAAACCGCAGGGTATAACACACTCGCACCGCATCACCGTGCGGTTGTGCGGCGCGCGCGACGGCACCGCACTCCCGGACGGTGATGCGGTGCGGTCCGCGGGGTATGCCACACTGTGCCGCAGTATCGTACGGATTTTTGCGTAGAAAGGACGTGTATACGCTTAATAGATCTCAACATAGATAATGCGGTGATGCGGGGCGTCGTCGTGCACCGCAGCTCCGGACGGTGATACGGAGCAAACCGTACGGTGGCACGGTTCCGTGCCGCCGCAGCCGCATGCGGTTTTCGTCCCTCCGTACACCGCAGCGGTGTCCGGTGCAATATGTTATGCGCCTAAACGTAGCAAATTAAAGTTTGACACAATAAGAGGATATCGTACAGTCCATTTTTCCATACAAACGTAGTCCTCTGTTTCCTTCCTGGATAATGGCACTAGTTGCTCTATTTTTTCCAATAAAATCAATGGCCACTATAGGCATGTTCCTATCTTTTCCTTTGTTTATTAAATTAATTATTAAAAGAGATTTTAAACCTTCAAAAATCTAAAAAATCGACCTAATTTCCTACTGTATTCAAACGTCCGGCAAACAAATTGAAGCAGATGATATGAAAAAAGCGAAACATGGAAACACAGAGAATGCCTTACTTTAATTTTTAACGCAAAAAGTAATTAAATCGGTCAATTTTTTAAGGAGAAAACAGGGGACTACGAAACGTATATTTTATGTACTGTTCATAGGTATTTTCGGTCCCAGCTGCAGTTGTCCCTATCGCGCTCAGTTCAGTTGTTTGGATACACAGCGCGACAGCAATACATTTTATAAATACCTATTTTTGAATTCTCTCGACCTTGGTGTTTCCTCTTAAGAAGTACACAAATTGGGATGATAATTGAATTCTAATTTTTACGTCTCGTCATTAAATATTAAAATACCGTAGAAAAAGATGCAGTCCTGTGAAATTAGAATTAAAATCGGCTTAGAAATACATTAGATACAAGCATTTTAAGTAGTTAATTTGAAGGCGATTAGACAGAGAGATCCGACATAAACTGTGACATCATTGTTGAGTACGGCATATAAACTCCTTGCAAATTGCCGTTTTGCTAGAAAGAGATGGAGAAAAATCTTTAATACCTTATATCTTGGTTGTTTTTATAGTTATTCGAAAACCGATTCGATTTTTCTTTCTGTTTATTATACGAATGAGCTTCTATTAAAGCAAAAAAAATTTTTAGTCATCTAGCCTATTACACAACATACCCTACCGATCGAATATTTCAATACATTTTTCAATAACGTTCATGCCCTCCAAACCATAACTCTACAAGCACCTAATTCATATTCATTTTTGTGACGTCCGAAAGTACGATATCATGTAAGTCGTGTTACTGAACTTTATGGTGCGTAAAACGAGCATGCGAACTGCTTACCCTGCTATTATATTCGATGTGAGTTATTTTGAACACAAATAATTTTCCCATTCCCGTTTCGTTTGCATAGAGATCTCTGGAGATGTGACGAATGTTGGTTTTTATTTTAACGACGTATTTGCATATCAAACCACAGCTGCATACAGTGGGGTCCACACATTGAGTCCTTGGTGAGCTCTGCATCGTATGCAGAAAAATAGTGAAACAACTTATCTACTTAATAATGATGTTGAAACGACAGGATTTATTTACTTTACTTCTTTTCATGCAGTGTCATGTCTTATGTGGACTTCTACTGTGGAGATTTGTTCATCATCATCATCATCTCAGCCGCACGATGCCCACTGCTGGGCATAGGCCTCCCCCATGGATCTCCACAACGATCGGTTCTGTGCTGTTCGCATCCAACGGCTTCCCGCGACCTTTGCCAGATCGTCGGTCCACCTGGTCGGGGACCTACCTACTGAGTGTCGTCTGCATCGTGGTCGCCACTCAAGAACCGTTCGGCTCATGCTCGGAGATCTCAGTAGTGCTTCCTAAAGAGTGGACTCAAGAACCGTTCGGCTCATGCTCGGAGATCTCAGTAGTGCTTCCTAAAGAGTGGATCTTAAAATGAACATGGATAAGAAAAATCATGTCGAATGTCTATGTTGTGCCCACTCCAGTTAATATTAAGAACACTACACTTGAAGTTGTAGACAGTTATGGATACCTAGGACAGATAGTCCAGTTAGGTAAATCCAACTTCGAGAAAGAGATCTCAAGGTCACTCAGCGGGCAATGGAGAGAGCAATGCTTGGGGTCTCCCTGCGTGATCGGATCCGAAATGAGGAGATACGCAGGAGAACTAAGGTAACCAACATTGCTCGAAGGATTGCTCAGCTGAAGTGGCAGTGGGCGGGACACATAGTGAGAAGAACCAATGGCCGTTGAGGCCGAACGGTTCTTGAGTGGCGACCATGAAGCGGACGACGCTCAGTGGGTAGGCCCCGACCAGGTGGACTGAGACGGTCTGCCAAAGGTCGCGGGAAGCCGCTGGATGCGGGTAGCACAGGACCGATCGTTGTGGAGATCCATGGGGGAGGCCTATGCCCAGAAGTGGGCGTCGTGCGGCTGAGATGATGATGTAATGTTATGACTGCATTTCGATGGCAGAGCAAGACTTATTTAAATTTTGTGTAGTGATAAGAAGCATGGTCTCGTACTAGCAATACGGGCTGTGTAATTTAAAGTGTTGAATAAAAAACGAAAATCCAAGTAAAAATAGTAAATGAGGTATTGCCTATTAGGCCACCAATACCCGAACTCATTAACGAACACAAAGGCTTTGCGGAACCTCGCACCAACAATCACTTGGTGCGCCGCGCAATACTATTTGTTAGATGCTTAAATATTGTGTATTATATTTTATGGATGCCCGGACATCATAACCTAATTCAATGTCATGACATTTCGACTCGACTGACATGTCACATGCGGCCGGCCGCCAAAAAGGCTCTCACTGCACAGACCACAATGCAGTGTTGCCACTCGCTCTTCCTCGAGCGTGAACATCCCCCCGCTCCGGACAGTCCCGGACTGTCCGCCAAATCAGTCTAAGGGGAGGCGAGAAAGAGTAGCGACCGCGCGCTTCAAAACAGAATCCCCAACTAGGACCTCGGCAAACCTGGGCACACCATCAGACCCTAGAGTAAGTTGGACAATGCGTCCGCGACGCCAACGTAAGGGTGGCAGGTTTGGGTCCTTCACTAACACGAGGTCTCCAACCCTCGGTGGGTTTGTCTTATCTGACCACTTAACGCGCTGTTGCAAAATGTGTAAATATTCAAGGTGCCAGCGGCGCCAGAAGCTCTGGGTAAGCTGCTGGAGCAACTCAAACCGCGAAAGGCGTCCTGGATTGACATCTCTATAAGGATACTCGGGCAGGGCGTTAAGTGGTCTGCCTATCAAGAAATGGCCCGGCGTGAGGGCCTGCAAATCGTTCGCGTCGGTAGACAACGGACATAACGGACGCGAGTTGAGAACCGCCTCAATCTTATGAAACACCGTCGCGAGTTCCTCAAACGTGAGAATAGTCTCCCCAATAACGCGGCGAAGGTGAGTCTTGGCGGCCTTTACAACAGATTCAAAAATCCCTCCCCAGTGAGGGCAAGACGGCGGGGAGTATCGCCATGTTACCCCCCTGCGGGAGAGTGTGGATCCGATCTCAATATTATTTTTATCTAAAAATTCACAAACTTCTCTTATATGTCTATCAGTGCCCTTGAAGTTCGTCCCACAATCGGACCGAATTAGAGAAGGCTGTCCCCGGCGGGAGACAAATCTGCCTAACGCTGCTAAGAAAGCGTCCATGGTGAGTGCACTCACCACCTCCAAATGAACGGCTTTAGTGGCCAAACAAACAAACACACACAAGTAAGCCTTTTCAGTCTTAGCATTACGGAGTCGCGACGTTTTTATAGTGAATGGTCCCGCAAAATCAGTTCCAACTCCTAAGAAGGTCATCGATTCATTCACACGATCAGCAGGCAAATCACCCATTTGGGGCTGCATCGTCTCGGGGCGTAAACGATAGCAGGGCAGACATCGAAAGATAACAGATCGGATTATTCTTCGCGCTGACAAAATCCAAAACTCCCGTTGGAGGAGCGCGGTCAATGCATTACATCCGGCATGAGCATTCTTCACATGGCGATCAATGATCAACAATCGCACCAATGGTCCGTCCTTGGGGAGCAACAGGGGGTGACGTGATCTATAAGGCAAGTTAGCGTGCCTTAATCGGCCTCCTACACGCAACAATCCCTTATCATCCAGAAAGGGAGTCAAACGCACCAAGGGTCCCTTCAATTTGGACGTCCCGGTACGGAAAATCTTAAGTTCCGGTTCAAACGCTCTAGACTGGGTCATACGCACCCAATGCAAAAGAGCATCTTGGCGCTCCTGCGGTGAGAGGACCGGACACAAATCTTTGTCCTGAGGCCGGCGACAATTTCGAATAAATCTTCTTATCCAAGCGGTCACGCCGAGCAACTTGTCCAGAGAACTGTAGCGGTCTAATAAAAATTCCCGCTCTGGAGCCGCCATAGTCTCGACAGCGTGAACACGCAAGCCCGGATTTGGTACCTTCACCACAGCTGGTGTGGAAGGCCAAGACGGCTGTAACAACCATTCGGGACCCCACCACAGAGTGTGGTCAATAAGCTGAGGGGCTTCGCTGCCACGTGATGCACAGTCAGCAGGGTTTATTTCACCTGGCACGTGGCGCCAAATCAACGTGGCCTTCGAGGCCTGTATTTGGGATACCCGATTGGCCACAAATACTTCCAGGGAGTGGACGGAGTTCTTAATCCAACATAGGACAACCTGACTGTCGGACCAAGCAAAGAGCGACTCAAAGTCCACACTACGTCCCAGGGTGTCAACAACGTGGTTCATCAAACGAACCAGAAGAGTAGCTCCAGACAATTCTAACTTCGGAATCGTTAAACGAGTCCGAAGTGGAGCAACCTTACTCTTAGCAATTAGCAAGTGGAGCTTAACAGCTCCTCTATCATCGACCGTCCGGATATATACGACGGCTGCGTATCCACTCTCAGACGCGTCACAAAAGCCATGAAGGCTGGCCGTAAACCGTCCCTTAGGCAGTATATGTCTAGGGATACTAACACGGTTAATGTCGGGGAGAGATGACATGAAGGACTCCCAATCTCGCAGCAAACGGCCCGAGAGGGGCTCATCCCACGACACTTCGGCTGACCAAAGTTCCTGTAGGAAGCACTTCATCCAAAACACTACGGGACTAATCCAGCCATTTGGGTCAAAGGTACGAGCTACTGTAGACAAAACCAACCGTTTCGTCCAGACCTTGGGGCTTGGCAGCTCCAATCGATAGGTGAACGTGTCCTGGACAGGTCTGTATTGCACTCCCAAAACAGACAGTAAATCTGGAGTGTTGGCATTCTCAAAAATATGAGGCTCCTGCTGGTGGTCGTCTGGCAAGTCACACAAAAGCTGAGGTGAGTTGGACATTCACTTCCTCAGTTCATAACCACCAGCCCCGAGAAGAGCAATTAGTTCATCTCGCAAAATCAAGGCTTCCTCGACACTAGAGGAGCCCGTACAAATATCATCCACAAATGCATCCTCCTTGAGAACCAAGGATGCGCGAGGGTATCGTAACCGCTCACGTTCAGCGAGTTCCACAAGTGAGCGAATTGCCACAAAGGGGCTTGAACGCAGACCGTATGTATTGGTGTTCAGCTCGTAGACTAGCATGGGATCTCTGGGATCCTCCCTCCATAATATGAGCTGATATCGTCTATCGCCCGGGTGAATCACAGTCTGCCGAAACATCATCCGGATATCGGTCACAAAGACGACGGCATGGCGACGGAAGTTGGTCAATACATCACCCACCTCGTGGTGCAACTTCGGTCCAGCATGCAGACATTGATTCAGCGAAACTCCGGTAGACGTGGGAGCTGACCCATCAAAAACAACGCGTATCTTCCCGGTGGAAGGTTTCAAAACCGCGTGGTGAGGAAGAAAATTATGTCCCTCGTTTCGCCAGTCCAGTCGCGAGACCGACATGTGCCCCAGTTGCTCATATTCTCGCATGAAGTCGACATACTTCTGTTTGAGGTCGGAGTTCCTACTCATACGACGCTCCATGGAAGCAGCCGCTTCTCGGCCAACGGCCGGGAGCTGCCAAGTGAGGGGCGAACTGACAAAAAGGGCAAACGAGTGATCAGCCGTCCCGAGTGAAGGCGACCTGTATTGTTCTGGTAGAACAACTCACACTCCTCGTCCAAAGGGTTCACTCGCTTCACGGTAGGTGGCTCTTCCACCTCCCAAAACCGTTGAAGGACATCCGATAAGGTGGAGCTAACAGTTATGTAACTGTCCACCGATGGAGATGGTGGGTTATGCCTAACTGGTCCCATCACTACAAACCCAAGCGATGTAGATAAGGCTACCAGCCCACCCTTCTGTAACTCTCTCCTCTTCCCACAATACACGCGGCCTAGAACATCGGCACCGAGCAATAAGTGAATCGGACCGGTTCGGTGGAAGGAAGGGTCAGCCAAGGTCAATCCTGATGTCGCATCAACGACAGCGCGCGAAACGTGCTATTGCGGAAGCTGACCAACAACCTTCTCATAAACAATCGCGGTAGCGCCAATTTTGGGCGCTGAAGAGAAGTGGGGGGAGAAGGAGAACAAAACCTGACCGATCGGATCCGGGATCCGCAGGTCTCCGATTCCTCGTACCGATTCAAGGTATGGAGATGTGTTCAAACTCAACTGCCGGACCAGCCAGCTGGAGGCAATGCAACCCTGAGCTCCCGTATCCAAAAGGGCGCGAACTAAAACAAAGGTGCCCCTCGGGTCCCACACCTGTACGGAGGCTGTTGGTAACAGCACCTGCTCCTGTGGGGGGGTTGCAGCCGACAGTTGGTTTAATGAAAATCCTCCCGCATTCCCCGCAACGGGGGGGAAGGGGGGTTCAAGGAAACATGCGTGCGCGGCGGAGGAATAGGGCGCTCAAGGCGCTCGAGCGGGTCCCAATCCGGCACGTACTGGCCCCGATCAAATCGGCATCGGGGGGCCGGGCGGTGCCCATGATGGGCGAAAGTTGGGGGAGCCCGTGACAACCGGGGTCTCTCCATCAGAGGGGGAGAGAAGCGTATCGGCTCCCGACGTGGCTCCCTAATAACCGCGGCCCAATCCCGCGGTGGCGCCTCATAAGCGGCGCGTCGATCCCCCCCGCCCGTAGGGGGGGTGGGGCGCCCAATCCTCTCACTGGAGGGGGGGCGCCTGTCCAATCTCCGCGGAGGGGTGGCACGCCCCTCCGATCTCCTCGGAGATGTGGGTGACCTATGAGGGCCCCCGCCCGTGTGCGAGTCCCTCTCTCTCACCACCTCACGAGTGTCTTTATTATTAAAGCACAAGAGGGGGTGATGGGCCCCTCCACAACAGTGACAATCTCGTGGGTGGGGGCAAGCCGATGCCATATGAGCCCCCAGGCAGCGGTAGCACCAATTCCGCTGCTTGGCCATATTCCTACGCCCCTCGGTGCGTAGGCCAACAAATTTGGGACAGGCCGGCAAACGATGGCCATCCCGCTTGCAACACTTGCAAGGCATCGGCCTCTCCCCGTGTGGAGAGTTCTACCGCACTGCAGTATACTGCTTGTACGGGCGGCGCTCTCTCCGTGGCGTTGCCCGGGTCGCCTCATAGCGGCCTGTACTCGGTCCCGGTATAGGAGCCAGATCCAAGTGGTCGGTCATCCGACACTCATCCTCCAAAAATCTGAGGAGATCCGAAAAGGGGGGTAGGTACGAGGCACTATTGCCCCCATACCTTTGTTCAAAGCGCCCCTTCATCTCCATGGGAAGCTTATTGAGGATGAGGTGGAGCAATATGAAGGACCACTGGTCCACCGGTAGGTCAAGTCGTTTGAGCGCATTAATAGCGCTTAGCAGCGGGTTTAAAATCTCCTTCCTCAATGAGGAGACCCGCGATACTCGTGGCAGCCCTAAAATGGCAGCCACATGTGTGTCCGCTAGCAAGCGAACATTCTGATACCGGGCGGTCAACAACGCCCTTGCAATCTCATAACTGTCATCGTTGACAGGTAGATGCTGGACAAGCACACCAGCCTCTCCACGTAAGGCAGAGAGCAAATAGACCAATTTCTGGCTAGGGAACAGATCGTCCCTCGAGTGAACCAGGCTATCAAAGAGGTTAATGAACCCCATCCAAAAAGCCAGGTTCCCATCAAAGGTTGGGATGTCTAAAGTGGGCAGTCTGCCCAGCAAGCCGGCCGGGGTAGGCTTGACCTCCCCGGGCGTGCACGACTCACCCCTCCGGGCGGATAGGATTGCCTGAGCCTTGTTTATAATCACATCCGCCTGTTCAAAACACTGATCATAATCGGCATTAAATTGGTCGACTGCCCGCAACTCAGCGGCACCCTCGGCTGGGTGGTCGAGCAGATATTGTTGATGAGCAACGAAAAGCTGCTCCAATTCCTTCAAGCGAGCAGGTACTCCCTCATGCCGAATTAACAAGGCCTGTTCTCGGTCTGGTCGGTCTACCAAAGCGACGGCACTAGCAAACCATCTCAAAATCTTTTGTGCACCCGCGCGGGCACCACTAAGCGGGCTGACTGGCGGGACCATTTTGCACCAAAATTAATAATACACGGACAAACAGACCGACAACCGCAGACAATAAAACAGATCGGGAGGAACTTCAAAGGCAGAACAAAATATATAAACAAACCAAAATCAAGTGTAAATGCTAGAACTTAACTAGAACAACAAAGGCATTTAACAACAGAATTTTTCAAACAAATTAAATTCAAGTATTAAGTCAATAACTTAACAAACATAATATTCAAAGTCACACAAAACAAAATCAAATGTAAATGCTAAAACTTAACACAGCAAAATAGTGTATTACAACAACAGCAAAGTCATTTAGCAGCAAAATTTTTTAAACAAATTAAATTCAAATATAAGTTTACAACTTAACAAACAAAATATTCAAGGGCAAAACAAAGATATGAAAAAACAAACCAAAATCAAATATAGGTAAATGCTAGAACTTAACTAGAACAACAAAGCATTTAACCCCAATTTTTCATATACAATGACAATGACAACTAGTTAGGGAGATCGGTCCACAAATGAGATAGTAGTCGGTTTAAAATCAGCAATCAAAACCAATTAATATGTATTGCCCGTTTGGACAACCAACAAGATTACAATATTAATTGTACAATACTAATCAACCACTCAAATCTAAAAACCACGCTCTGCTACCAAGAGATGGTGGTGCCCCAAGTAGACTCCACCACGTCGGCGTTTCACCGAATAAGGAATTTTGGGTTGAACGCCGACGTGGTGGAGTCTACTTGGGGCACCACCATCTCTTGGTAGCAGAGCGTGGTTTTTAGATTTGAGTGGTTGATTAGTATTGTACAAGCTATAACTCAAAAACAAAAGCTGTTTGAGAAAAATTGTTGCCATATTTAAAAAATTAAATGCGCTAAAAAGAAAAAATAAACTTTTACACTAAAACTTTTACTTATAACGTCATTTCACATTTGACACAATTTATATGACATAAAAGCTTGTCGCGAGATTTACTTGTGTGTAGTAACTTAAAAGTACTTAAAAGAGTACTTTTAAGTACCTACTCGTATTTACTTTGAAAATTGTAATGTATAAAATTATTCACATCAAATTATTTAATTTACTTGTTTATCTACAAAAGTAAATCTCGCGACAAGCTTTTATGTCATATAAATTGTGTCAAATTTAAATAAAAGCTTGTTTTTAAAAAGGTTTTTTTACATTTAATTTATTTTTTACTTTTTAGTTATCACTGGACACGTTTCTCAGTCTGTTCATCTCATTCAACGCATCAATGTTGCAAGGTCGTTTGCCGGAACGTCTATACAGAATTTCAGCTCAATCGGTTTAAGATATCTACTTCAAAATTGATTTTTAGCTTTAGAAGTACGACATATGGGATTAATAGTGACATCACTTAATTTTTCAAGTTATTCTTAGCAAGACCTTTTATTTGATATCCATATTGTAGGAGTGCATTAAAAATAATTGGTCCGCCATCTTGGGTATGCCGCCATCTTGGATTTAAAATGACGTCACACAGTCAACCATGCATTGTCATCTAAACTGAACATGTATACAAAATTTCAGCTCAATCGGTTAAAGATATCTGCTTCAAAATACTTTAAAATTTCATTGTCAATGTAAATTTTTATCATTGTATTGTTAAAATAGTAAAAATAATATTAGTAGTAGTAGCGATAATATTAAGTTTTCGTTTCGTTTCATCTCTTATTGTTGTTAACTGTATTATTATGTGTATTTAAATAATGTAAAATCCAGAACTGGCTGTAAGTCTAATTTATTATTGTTTATATATTAGTTAAATAAGTTAAAGAGCTGTGGATTTTAGTAAATAAAAAAAAATTGAATTGCAAGATTCCACCCGAACATACATACATTGCAAGTTAAATAAAAGCTTGTAAAAATACGCGTCAATTTGAAATAAAAACAAAAAAAATCACAGGAAACAAACAATTTTATTTTTTTTGTTGACCAGTGTTATTGATGGCATTAGATATTTGTTTGTAAAATGTATTTTTATTTTTTATCAACTTTATTGTTAACATAATCCATACTTACTTACTATACTAACGCTAATCTCAGGAACTACTGCTTCGAATTGAAAAATTATTTTTGTGTTGGATAGTCCATTTATCGAGGAAGGCTTTAGGCTATATAGCATTACGATATTGTTATTTTCGGACAACCACGCGAACGAAGTCGCGGGCAGAGCTAGTATTATATACTTGTATATGGCGATACATTACCCTTTTTGGTAAGATTAAAGTACCAATATCAATAAGGACACATCCATTATTATAAAAAATAAAAAAGCTATTAAAAAAGTTAAAAAAATCTTTAATTGTAGTATTTGGATATTTTAGAAAATTAATATAGCGCAGTATTTTTTGGATATTTTAGAAAATTAATATAGAATTAAATAGGTAAGTAATTTTTTTTTTAATATTTAAATCATTCTATTACCGTGTCTTGAAAAGTCCCTTAAATTTTTGTGGGTGATAAAAATAAACGTGTATAGGAAGCTATAGTATCCATACATAGATCGTTAAATCACAACTGTTTACTAACATCTGTGATCGGAGATGTTGCGCGATTTATGTAGTGAAGTGGCAACAGCGCACAATGGAATACAACTAATCGTAGAGAAGGTGGCCTCTGATTGGCCCATTTGAATCTGATCAACAATGGATGGTATGGAATTGTATAAAAAATACTGTGTATAGTTCGTATTTTTGCCACCAGAGGGCCGGCAATTGTTGATCTGATCGGAGCCACATTTGTATGCAGAATCCTACATTAGATCAACAAAAGCTGTTCTGATCAACAATTGCCAACAGATCAACAATTAACTGATGCCACAAGCCGTGTGATCAACATTTGCCGAGTGGAGATATCTATATATATATATATATATATATATACACGGTTATTTTTTTATCACCCTGGAAAATTTTAGGGATGCTTCAGGACACATCCAATATTATATAAAAAATAAAAAAAATGAAATAAAAAAATAAAATAAATATATTAAAAAAAATAAAAAATCTCTAAAAATGCTGCTCTCAACTAGTGCAGCATTTTTTGTATTTTTTAAAAAAATAATATAAAATTAAGGAGGGGGGTTATTTTTTTTATTTATATTTAAATCATTCTAATACCATGTCGTGAAGCGTCCCTTAAATTTTCCAGGGTGATAAAAAAATAACCGTGTATATATATACATTTTTAGAGAAAAAAACAAAGTCGCAAATATATAATTTAATGAACTAAGATGAAACAAATAAGATGAAGATTGAACTATAAGGGCAAATTGCTAAACAATTATAAGTTCAATTATTAGTAAACCTTTTAACAGTAAAAATTACGACGCTAAGGGCGTCTCTTATTTACTATGTACCTTAACCTATTAATCACGCTTAAGCCTAAGTATATTTTAATGATCATTTTGTCTTTGTCATTCGTTCAAAATTGACAGAGATAATTATGTTTAAAATGCAAGCCACCCTAAGTTACTGTTCTATTTGGAAATCCCTGAATTCGATGTTATATTTAGCTTTGATTTATTGGAATCATCCTATTTGGACGTTACTCGCTCTACAAAACATAAAAGAAAATAGATTTAAAGGCAATTTTTCCAATGGCGTATTGAAGACGTTGTCAATTTAATGACCGACTTCTGAGATAAAAATAGTCTGCATTTGTAATCTCTATATCAGGGGTTTTATATCAGGTGTGGATCTACCTAAGGGCTTTTTGGCCTTTAGCCCAGGGCCCCGTGGATACAAAGGGCCCCTATTCCCATTACAAAAATAGACGATACTCGCTTTTTATAGAAAAATATATGAAATTAAAAAACAATTATAAGTTTAACAACCCAGATCGATCAAGCCGTGTGCGCTACTATAGAAATAAGGAATTCCCCTGTCGCTTGTCTGTTTGTAAAGTTAATTTACAATAATGTCGTAGAATTTGTTTGTACTGTATCCATATAAACACTAACTAAAATAATTTTATTCTCTATACTTCTACATCACTATAGAAAACAGTTTCTTGACAAAATGACAAGGTCCCCGAGTAGTATTAGCCCAGGGCTCCACAAATTCACAAACAGTCTCTGCTCTATATTCTGTGATAAATCATTCCGTTTATGATAGCTACAGAAGATGATGAGATATAGGTGATTTTATGTAAAAAATTGTGCATAACCTAGGTTACCTACTAAATTCGCAAGCCTAAAGAAAGACTGTGTCTCTTTCTGAGGTATGATATGATTGGTTGTAATGACTATTATATTTCACATGCAGGTAATAACAAAAGTAACAATAGTGGCCTTTTGTTTTACTCCAACTTTTGACAATTGCCCGAAAAGGACACAGGATGGCAACGTAGTCCCCTTCTGCCAGTTTTCATTTCTATCTATAGGAATTCTATATAATTAGTCCTACTCCCTATCGGAAACGCCTTATCAGAAGCACATCTGATCTACGTATAAGAGGAATTTGACTTAAGTTCCTTTAATCAAAGATGGTGAATTTCTTGCTCCGTCAAAAAAAAAATTGTGCCCAAGGACCTACAATAAAATTTGTGCCATTAACAAATAAATGCAATTAAATGTGGAGAACCAAACTACTACGTACAGAGTACTTCACAAAAACTCACTATAATAAGCTGAAGCCGTTTTGAAATAGATATGATACAAATTATCTAGATGTTTTGAAGTAGTTATTCAAAAAATATTACGGACATTGAAACAATAACCATAAATACAGTCTTTTTATTGAAGTAGAAAATAATTTGCTTCTGGAATATATTATCTAGATTTTATATTTCTTTGGCTGCTTATTACAATTTAACCCTGTATAGGAAATACAAAATTGACTTACTGACCGGAACAGGCAAGCGCAGTCTTTAAATTTAACAATAAATTAATTGCTTTCTTCTTTGATATCACCACAAACTTTATCAATTTGTCAGAAGACAATAATTAAATTTGCAATTAAGGGTGACCTGGTTCGCCGGGAGAGATGAGGTGAGCCGAGCCTATAGTAAAGTATGAGGAGGCAATATTTACTTGAAAATAATTATAACGATGCCAAAAGGAAGAACATGACATCATCGAAATATTTTACGAATATTATAAATATAAAAGATGCAACAATTTGATAAAAAATTACGCACGCGAACGTGACCAATCATAGCTTCTATCCAAATTCACACGCGTTCGTTGCATTTAAAAGTCTATGACGGAATAACGCGCGAATATCATAAGTCACCTATTTTCAATCTATGCGTCAATTATGTCAATTCTATGCACTTTAACGCAAGGACCGTGTATCTAAAGGTTAGAGTCTCTGATTAGGATAGAATAGGAAACACAGTATTGTAAAAACAACATAAAGGACATGACCACCTACACCTTCGCTTCGTGGAGTGAGTTACCTCACTCACTCACTTCAACCCATATACCCACAGCTGGGCGCAATCCTATCCTTATGCGCGAGAAGGAATTAGCCTACCACGTCACACTAGTCAGATTAGTTGATGAAGATTTTGTTTCGACGTTCGGTGAATTAATAGTTCCTGATCCCTTTTTCCTCCTATGGGGGCTCTATCTAGGGGGCGGCGAGGTCCCGTGGAGAGGTTAAGCCGTGGAGACACCAACGGAAGGGCCGCTGGTAGACTCGAATCTTGGGGCATGCTCACGTGGGCAGTCTAGTCAACTTAGTCACGAATTCACCAAAGTTAGTTATTCTCAGATAAATCAATTTTAATTTCACCAAATACTTATACTTAGAATAAAGCCCTTATTCGGGAAAAGATTTTATACTGTCGAATTTGAAGATATAACAGATTAATACGACGAGAAATAAGAAAGATGGCGTCTAATTAACAGCTGATTGGTAAGCTATCTAAAGTGACAGTTGTCGTAACTGACGTATAATCTTAACTATTTAGAAAACAGCTAATAATTAACGGCTAAGAATTACGGAGAGAATGGACTATTTAATTTCGCAACATTATTATTCATTTGTTCATTTAGTTCAATTTTAATTTGCCGCAAATAAAATAAAATACTATAGAAGAATAGGAAGAATAGTTAAACCAAATATAGTGATACGTAAAATGGGTTATGGGAGAATAAATGTAGAGTATAAATTTATCCATGGTATAGTTATTCCAGTTTTGCGTTACTGATGGTGAAATCGGGCTTTAGACCCTTAGTACTGTAACAGTTTATCTGATTATCCCGTCTTAAAAAATGGGTTTGTTTCGAGATTTTTATCTCTTTGCAGAGGGTTTTTTAAAATACACAACAGGGAAGCTTTGCCCTTCATATCACCTGATGGTAAGTGACGATAAGGCCGAATATAAAAGCGAGCTTCATCTGGATTCCTTAACAACTGAGGAACTGGTCATTTTACCTGGAATACTACAATGTTTAAACATTGTTATTATCGCGCGTAGGGAGATTCGGTGGCGCTGTAGACTTAGCACTGGCATTCTAATCGGGAGGTCCGGGGTTTGATCCTGCCGGGTACCAATGTGTTTTTCGTTTTTCGAATTTCATATGTACGTTTATCCGACGCTCCTGCGGTGAAGGAAAACATCTTGAAGCAACCTGATATCGCAGATGTATGCAAAGAAATTGAAAGGTGTATGTGAAGTCGACCAATCCACACTGGGCCAGCGTGATTGATTAAGGCCTTAGCACCTTATCTTAGGGTAGGCTCGAGCCCCTTGGTGGGGATGGATATGAGCTGATGATTATGGCGACAAACTTTGACAAGACAGTGGTAGCTCGCCAGGCGGACTCGGAAGGCAGGTCAATAAATAAAATTCATAACACATCATCATAGCGTATGTAAATATACTGTTAGCGGAAAAATATAGGCAGTCGAAACTACTACAGAGCCAAAGCTTTTCCAATTACTTGGTTGTGACCGCGACATAAAGGGATAGGCATGCAGCCCTTTACCCGAGCCTACCACAGGACAAATAGTACTACAAACTACACGTATATGAGCAAACATGTACGACATGATGAACCTTAAGTCAAGTGTATAAGGGCGAGAAGTTTTATGTACCAAAAACCCTTGATTAATTTGGGGAGTCTAAGAACGTCTTTTGATCTTTCTTTAATGCTATGAAATAAAGTAGCGGTGTGTACATATACTTTTACTTCCGTCAAATTTCCATCATTCTTATCACGGGCAAATTTAACTTGATAAGTACTATGAATCAACAACTTTCTTTTCATTCATTCTCTTAAAATAAAAAATAGATAGGAATTAGCATTGTGCGTTCACTTTTGGGTCACCAATCAAATGAGGTCTCAGAGTAGTAGTTTTTAGATTTTAAAGCATAGTTTACAATGTTTACCACAAATGATTCGAGTTTATTCAGAATTATAAGTAAAAGTATGTTCATTTTTAATTTTATCATACCACATGGATAATGTTTTATGTACCGGATCATCCTGCCAAGAGATAAAATAATAATATATGAAAATTAGGGTGTTTGACCTCAAGTGTAACATGACATGACCCTAAGGTTGAACCTAAAAAAATCCAAAGTGCGCTAAACTAAAGTTCATGCTCTATCATCTAGTGAAAGCCCAAAGTCGCTAGGTAGCCCAAAGGTCGATATCTCGATTAAACAGACAGACAAACGGACTAGCTATGCCCTATTTGTAGTCGACCAAAAACGAGTTTTACTACGGTGAAGGAAAACATCGTGATGCAACCTGCATACATCAATGAAGAAATTCAAAGATGTATGTGAAGTCGACCAATCCGCACTGGGCCAGCGTGGTTGACTAAGGCCTAAACACTCTAACTTAGGGTGGGCTCGAGGCCCTCGGTGGGGACTTGTATATTGACGGTACAGTAAGTCGAAATTCAAAAACGGGAAAATAGCACCTTAAGGCGCATAGTGGTCCTAATTACCGTGCTCAATTGTCCCGCACTGATTACATAGGAGTGAGTGAGTGAGAGCGAGGTGAAAATTTAAGCAAATCTTTACGCGTAAGATGAATTATTTGAATTAAAAATTAATAAAGGCGAATAAGAAAAATCTTAAATCACCATCCGCTAGAATATTGTTTACTTTATTTATTGAAATCGAAAGTATATGATTTAACCTAATATTTATGACGCGATTAGGTTTAAAGTTTTAAAATCGAGGCATGTTTGGATCACATTTTAATTAAGTTTTAATTAAATTATCAAAAAATTAAAAAGACCATCCTCTAAAGAATGCGTTGAATAGTAACATATCGTTTTTAAAGACGTTTTTATTCAATATTTATTAGGGAACCGGTTTTTTCTGCAGTGATTTTTTTATGATTGACCCTCCTATGCGCCTTAACAAAAAGCTTTAAACGTGATTATTTCAAAAACTAGCTCAGTCTGTTTTTTACATAACTGTTAAAATATAACGCTTCCTGAAATGGTCCTTTAATGTTAGTGGAACATACCTACCCGTACTTATGAAATTACTTCTCTTATGCCTGCGGCTTACCCTTAATTTTTAACGTTCTTCCCCTGAAAATGTAATTTATTTTCCTTCAGTTAAAGGAATTCCAAAATTACATCAGAAAGTTACTTCGATCATTATTTAATTTAGAACCTCCAGTCGTTATTCTCTGAGACAATTTATCTCGAAATTTCGCTGCTCGAATTATTTCCAGCTGCAACGAGCTGCTTCAACATAGTGTAGTAGTTAAAAGCGCATTAAAGCGCAGTAGTTTCGAGTAAGAGACGTAACATGAAAGCATTTCTTACTAAGAGTTCTTGGCATTTATCTCGTACAAAACAAGCGAAGTTTCTGCAACTGCATAATCTGATATCGCACTAAATATTCCAGTAAACTATACTGCAATCTATTTGTTGACGAAATGAGTTTTGATTTCGATAAATTAATTTTTAAAAAAAGTCAACAAATAATTTTATTGATATAGAGTCGGTTGGCTAATACAGCATACTGAGTTGTGCTAAGCATCTTTTTTATTTTTCATCAACATACTCTGCTTATTTAAGGGCCCGGTCATGTAATAATCGGTGTTCTAGTAGAATTGTCAGAGAAGTAAAATTTTTTAGTTATTAAAAATGCAATTAAGGAAATACATTTTACGTCAATTTAGAGTGTAGGACTGGAAGTTTCCATGACACATTTTACTTTTTACTTAAATGCTATTTTTAATATTTTTTTAAGGCTTTAACATACCCATATTTACATTCCACGCGTTTAAGGACATGTTCATGCACTCGTCACGTAAAAAATATGACCAAAACATGAAATATATTCAGTATACATTTATTCTCAAATCTTCAACAATGATATTCACTGGTTACTTTTTTTCTAAATATTGTAGTTTCCTTATATCCTTAAGGTGGCTTAATTAGTTAAAATTTTATGAATTTTACCACTTTTATAATATCACTCTTTATGTAAGAAATCATCCTTTAGCGTAATCAAACTTTAACCACTTAAAACGAGCTATTATTAAGGCAAATAATTAAAAAACTGTATTTATAAAATCATTATAGGTAAATTTTATAGAATGAAAACTTATCGAGAGTTTACGCTGCGAATTCGTAGCAGAACTGAGCGAAATTTCGACGCGTAAACTGTCGATAAGTTTTGATTGTATAAAATTTACCTATAATGATTTTATAAATACAGTTTTTTAATATTTACTTTAATAATACCTCGTTTTTTAGTGGTTAAAGTTTGATTACGCTAAAGGGTGATTTCTTATAGAAAAAGTGATATTTTAAAAGTGGTGAAATTCATAAAATTTGAACTATTTAAAGCACCTTAAATAAGGAAACTAAAACATTTCGAAAAAAAGTAACGAGTAAATATCATTGTGGAAGATTGTGAATAAATGTATACTGAATATATTTCATGTTTTGATCATATTTTTTACGTGACGAGTGCATGAATATGTCCTCAAACGCGTGGAATGTACATATGGGTATGTTTAAAGCCTTAAAAAGACATTAAAAATAGCATTTAAGTAAATAGTAAAATGTGTTATGGAAACTTCAAGTCCTACACTCTAAATTAACGTAAAAAGTATTTCCTTCATTGCATTTTTAATAACTAAAAAAAATATATTACTTCTCTGAAAATTCTGCTAGAACACCGATTATTACAAGACCGGGCCCTTAAGTCAAAAACAATAGACTGAAGTGAATATAAATATAACAATGACTATTTGAAAATTTTTTGAGTTTGGAACAACCCCAAAAATTTTGGAGCCACGGCAAACACTTGATCGTTAAGGTGTAACTATAGTTTTAATGAAACATTGCAGTTACGTCATTTTGCGCTAAAATCTTACATTTTTATAGTGTGGTTCCATAATAAAAATAATGTAAGAATGCGAAAATGAATATTTATTTTGCTTTTTACTTTATTTTACTAAAATACATCACGTATGTGACTTATTAGTTATTAGTAACTCAATTTATTACGATTGACTTTTGACTTTATGTTAGGCCAGTCAACAGACTGTGTTCAAATTTTCCTCCGTTTCCTGTTACATCAATTCAACCAGCCTCATGGACACAAATTTCGCTCTAGCTCTGAACTGAAAAATAGAAAAGGCCCGACTTCTGAATTGCAACAAACGACTGGCAGACGTTGGCAATTTACGCTGTACGGTTTAGTCGGATTTCCATTCTCATTTTGCATCGCGTACACGGCCCGTCCTTCTGTGTCGGTCAAAACAATAGGCACAGCTGAAATTTTACGCGTTTTTGGTATCGGCTTACATAGCCGCCTATTATTACTTTAGGCTTTTTGTGAAACGTATCTTTTATAGCGAAAGTTCCGTTAATCTTGACATAACCTCGATCGTAAAAAAGATTTTATACTGAAGGTAAAAATATTTAGAGCATTGTTGCGTAAGGTTTTCGGTCGTTGCGTAAGGTTTTCGGTCTTAGAGTCGAATGCTAACGGTGTATCTGCCCGTTTTAGACAACATAGTGTGTATATCGATATGTATTTGGTCTAAATTTATCAATGATCCAATCACGGAATACAAAGATTCTGTAATATGTGGTTCCAATAATGTAATACGGGAGGTTAAACAGATTTTTAAAGGTCTTTTTGAACTGGCTTGGCGTCTGTCCGTCTGTCTGTCAAGACCCTTTTCTCAGGAACGCGTAGAGATATCAAAGTGAAATTTACTATTTCAAATACTCGGGTCTATAAGGTATCTTTCAGCTATGAAAAAAATATACTTGTAAATCAACACAATCAAAAGATATGACCATTTATGTAACATATTATTCTGGGATTTCACAAGGGCATCAAAACCTATAAACCTGGCTTAAACTCGGTTTAACTAAACCCCTTTAATCCGTGAGAGACCATCTCTCTAATTAATCAAGATAAATATGTAGTATATTATGTGTGTATATTTTTAATAATAATAATACACTTTATTGCAAATAATAAAACACATAGACAAATAAATAGTACAAACACAGCAAAGGGCGGCCTTATTGCTACACAGCAATCTCTTCCAGGCAACCATAGAATGATGTCGATATTTGTATGTATTTTATTTATATGTATATATTTTTTTAAATATATAATAAATATGCAATATGCGTGCATTTGCATAAGTCTATAGTATACTTGGACACTCAGGCCCTGCAATTTTCAACCTGTCGCACTGCTACTTGGGTTGGCTGGAAGAGAACCCTTATAGAGATAAGCCCGCCCTTGTACGTTAAGTTTTCTTTGTACTGTTATCTATTTTTCTGGTGTACAATAAAGTATTCAAAAGAGCGTCGGTGGCGCTGTGGACTCGGCACTTGCCTTCCAATCGGGGGGTCTGGGTTCGAGACCCGCCATGTACCTACCAATGTGTTTTTCATTTCGAATTTCATATGTACATTTGTCTGATGCTCCTACGGTGAAGGAAAACATCGTGAGGCAACCTGCATATATCTGCGAAAAAAAAAATTCAATGATATATGTGAAGTCGACCAATCCGCACTGGGCCAGCGTGGTTGACTAAGGCCTAATCACCCTAACATAGGGTAGGCTCGAACCCCTCGGTGGGGACGTATATGAGCTGTGATGATGATGATGATGAATAAAGTATTATATAATTTGCATGTTTACAGTGTTAATTTTGAGGTACCGGCAATGTATTAAGTTATCTTAAAACTCGTAAAAGAAACGTTGTAGTTAATGATGTTAGCTATCTAATCCTGTGAGGTTGCCGGTATCTCAAATCGAACCCTGTATAAACTTAGTCTTGGTTAAGGTTAACTAACATCTAACTAAAAAGTCAAGGATTCTTCCATCTTAGCTCGAATGATCTCTCTAACTACCAGATGCAAATACCTTAATAACAACAGAAAAAAATTAAACACGTTGGAAGTGCCTATAAAACTTAAGGGTTTCCTTTGATTTTCCTGGGATCCCATCACCAGACCCTGACTTGGTGGCAATAGGACCAGTCGGAAAGTATACCCTCTCAAACAAAAAAGAATTATCCAGTTAATAAATGACAGAGTTGCTAGGTAACAAACATAAAAAAAGAACATACAATCGAATTGATAATCGACAATCGTTTTTAACCGACTTCAAAAAAGGAGGAGGTTCTCAATTCAATGCGTATGTTTTTTTGTGTGTATGTTACGCGATTACGCCAATTATGCCAATTATGGACCGATTTTCAAAATTATTTTTGAATTCGATAGAGTATACTCCAAGGGTGGTCCCATGGTCACCAAAGTCAGGATCTGATGATGGGATCCCATGAAAATCAAGGCAAAATCGAGGATCTTTCACTAAAGAAAGTTAAAAATAAAAAATATTTTACAAAAAATAAAAACCGACTTCAAAAACTCTGAAAAGTTAAAAATAACATAAGAATAGGTACAGACAACATCATACTTCTATAATGAAGTCGGTGACACATTTTAAGACTTTCTAGGAGATCATCGTTTGGTACCGACTTCAATATAGAAGTTGTCTGTACCTATTCTTATATTATTTTTAACTTTTTAGTGTTTTTGAAGTCGGTTTTTATTTTTTGTAAAATATTTTTTTTGTGAAGTCGGTTAAAAGGTGCATTGATTGTGGTGGATCACATATGCTACATATTATGTGTCTGCGGAACAAGGTGTAGGTAATTGTGTGTTGTATTATTTATGTTGGTTCTTACAAAATATACGTTTCCTCATTTAACTTAATCAATAAGAAAAGTATTTACGAAAACGCATCAAAATTCGTTATTGGGATATTTGTCTGTCAAATATGACGTTACTTTGTGCAAAAAATGTATATTCTTTCTTTGGAAGAATATCTATTATTTCTTTGGAAGAACTTATCCAGTGTTAAGTGCTCCACACACAGAGGCAGTAAGCGGGACGGTAGCGGAGCGGAATATTTTGTAATATTCGTGTTGCTATAGACCATGCCACACAGAAACCGCCCGCGGAAGCGGCACGGCGCAAGTAAAATGCTCGCCGCAGTTTCGCTACCACCCTGCTTCCGCCTGTGTGTGTGGAGCGCCTTAATCATGTGTGAGTGGTGTTCACGACAGAAATATTTAGTTATAATAAATATAATATGAAGAAAATATTTTTTTTATATTTCCTTCTTTCGAAAGGCACACAAGTGTCCAGTACTGAGCAGCTCAATATTCTTCCAACAATATTCACCCTTAACCGGACAATGCTCCCGCCAAGAGTTGTTTCAGTATACAGCAAGTCAGCAAGTCAAGAACACTTGAGTGGAAAAGGAGTGTTTCAATTATAACTCAAAGTTGTTTTTGGCTTGAAAATGTAGATTCGTCCTTCTCTGCCTTCATAGCATTGTTACGAAGTCTCGTCTGTGGTGACAAGAATAAAAGTATCAAGTAACTCCATTTTCATCCACAAATAAAATACCTATATTTTTTGTTATGAAAAACCCATGATTTCAAATTGGAATTATTATTTTTTAATTAATACAGTGATTATAATCTTTTAACCTTCGCTTCATCTAAATAAAATTTTAAGAAATTTGACTTAACATAATATTACTTTAAAATATTTCCTAAAAATATATTATGGTAGGTAAACATGGAACTTCGGATCTCTTTAAATTATATCTTTTATACTTTTCAAGCTATTAACTTACTTAATTTTAGCAGAAATTTTTAATTTTTTTTAACAGAAGTGATTTCGATAAACCCGGCTGATGGAATCTATTGGATAATTTGGTCAGCTTCAAATATAACACACTTTCTTCATTAAACCACTTTCTTCCTGAGAAATTGTTTACCTAAAGCTGTCCATCCCATCTATATATCGCCAAGTAAACTTATCTCGTTTATCTAATTGTGTGTGGTCATTTAGACCACACACAATTTTCGCAATTTTGCAAAACCAATTGTGCCATATATTGCCGAAGTTGACTTCGCTTAAATTTAACGTAAGAACCTTGAAACTATATGCAAGATTTTACACTAATATTTACTGATCAAAAGCATCTAATTTATATTTACTGACATATTTGTAAAATACACTAACCTGCGCTTAGCTCAAGACTGACAAAACATTGCTTACACTAAAATTCATGAATTGATTCCGAGAATCTAATGTGACGTCAATACCAAAATGGTTTCATTTCCGCAATTTCCTCGGAAATTGCTCTTTGATAGCTTCTATAAGTAAGCTTTCGAGGCTCTGCAATTGTGACAGGTAATAAGTTAAGTGTTAACTTTAACTGTGCTAACTTGTATTTGAAACTAGAACCATTAAACTGGATGCCTCAGCAGATCTCTTGATCAGACTCAGGTAATCTCGACTACAACACCACAGCATATGATTCGATACATGTAAAAAATGAGTTAGAAAGTACTATTTTCTTTTTTCGGTTTCGTTCTTCAATAAGTTAAATTTAATAAGTAGATAAGTTCAACTTACTAGATTTTACGACAGACATTTTGCTCTATATGTACTAGGTAACCACGAGTAATAAGGAGTATTATATCTAGTAGGCGCAGACATAGAGTGATTTAACACATTATTCCCAAGAACGACTCGCAGAAACTAAGTAGAATATTTGTCTGTTAGTGGCCCAAGTTTTTATAAATGTGTGTTTACGATTGAAGTTTGTTGTTTCAGGTACGGTACTTTTATGGCGCTCGCGGCGAGCGAGATGTAATGTAATAAATGTTTCACTATGGACTCGTAGAGACCATATGCCATTATTCCTATTTAACCTTTACTATCTTTTGGGGAGCAGCTGCCGGATGTTATTAGGTGAATGTCGCTAAAACACAATGGACTGTTACCAAAACCGGTAGTTTGGTACATTTTTGGTCAAAAGACGAGCATGGAGTCAATCGTTGCAATATTAATGTGTTTTTTTAAACAAAGTAATGCTTCCCAGACGCAAAAATCGGCCTTCGTCTCCTAAAAGGTCAAAAAACCGAATCGGACGTGACGTGGTGACGAGTTATGCAGTGGGTAGGTATACAGGGCTGTAAATAATGCACCAAAAATTCCGTGACTGATTTATTTGTGCTTTACAAATATACTTAATGATAAAAAGGCACTACATACAGTGTTCTGTTTACTTAGAATAATAACATCTAAGTCTGTTTATAAATTAAATGTCAAATTCTGCAATGCAGTGACGGGAGAACATAATGAACAGTGACAAATATAAAAATTGTGAAATGCAAGGAGGTTAGACGAGAATGCAATGAATATACCATAGGATACTATTCATTATAACATCAATAGATCTCATGGAAACTAAAACTAGTAGGAACGTTAAATATGTGTGTAGCTAAAACATTAAGCAACTTCAAAACGAACAAATATCAATTATAAAGGGACTCTCTTTCAATAAAACAAAGAATTCTCCGTTTAAATTTATTGACTGCTATGAAAACAAGTAATAAAGACGTCTTGTTTAAATGCGGGGACAAAAATAATAGCGATCGTATTACTTTTGGCAGCTGTGACTAATTTCAAGTTGATTGTTTTTTCGAATTAAGGGATCATTTACAAATAACAAAGAGAGAAAAGTTACTTAACTTATTATTGAATAACTGAAAATGGACTTTTGAATATGACTAAATATTTATAATTTTATGACCTGAAGTTAACTTATACGACCAAGGCTCAAAATAACTAACTGACGTGAATTTTGAATTGTCAATGTAAGTAGGGTTTGTGGATAAATATAAAATAATAATTTGTGAAGCTTATAAACTAAAATGTGAAAATATCGAGATCATATAATCAGTACATGTATACCAAAATATCAGTACATGTATACCAAAACAGGCAGCATTTCATGACATATTCCTTTGAAACTTCTATGTGGCCAATGTTGAAAGAAGTTGTAGAATTTTGTATAGTTATAATGATGTAGGCCTATGCATTTAATAATTTGTTGCAAAAACTGAATGAATCCAAAATCAATCAAGGGCATACAAGCTTTACGTAATATATTTGAAAGCATAACTACCAGTAGAGCAGATATTTCAGAGAGGTAACATAGGCACGATAAGCTCGAATCTTATAGAAAATGGGTCTCTCCCGATTGCTATGTTTTTTTAACTTATGACAGGGAATCTGTTATCTGGGAATCTGCCTTCGTCTCACCAGGGTGACGATTCTCGTACCGTTCGTAAAAAAATCGAATTTGGTTTTCGAGCAGTAAACCGAGTTCAGCCAATCAGAACACAGCACTATGTCGAACTCCGCCATTTCTCTATGGAAAGTCGCTTGTATTATTACGAGTGCTCGGGAGTAGTCGAAACATCACTTTCAACTTTAATGTATAGTTTTTATTTCTTTTTCATTTTTATTTATTTATTTATTATTGCACACACATACATTATTGGAAAACACATATGTAACAATGAGCAAAAGGTACTGCATATTTCTGTTAGAAATTTCTTTTTCTTATTTACCTTTTATATAACACTTGAAAATACTTATTTATTCAAATTTCAATTATTTTATTGTAAGTTTATTCATCAAATAATAATTATTATTTCCTACTGCTCAAAACAAGTCAAGTGACGTTCCTTCAAATAATGGCGGAGCTCGACACGTCCAGTGCTCTGATTGGCTGAGCTGTGATTACCGCTCGAGAAAAATACGAATTCGAACTTTTTACGATTGCTTGAGAAACAGCCCCCTGATGGTAAGTAACGATAAGGCCGAAGATGGAAGCAAGCTTCAACTGGACTCCTCGTTTACTGAGGAACTGACATCTTTACCTATAATTGTCGGAACACAACAATGATTTCAACATTATTATAATGGCAACAAACTAAAGCGCAATACGCACCAAAGCTGCCGACCTATGTCGGCAACTTTTTGTCAACGGGCTTAACTCATTGCAAGTAGGAAAACCTTGTCGGTGGCCTGTCGACGGGTCGAAATTGCCTATTGCCGCGTATCGAAAAACGTTGTCATACAACGTGTCCTGTATCTCTAGCTAGGATAATTTTCGTCTATAATTCTGAATTTTTTGTAGCAAAAAAATAATAGCACGTCGGGGTAGGTCGGCAGGTCGGCGTCTTTAGTGTGTATTGCGCTTTAGGTAAGATAAGCTAGGCGGGCTTCTGTTTTTATGGAGAATCGAACCCCAGACCTCCGGATCAGAGTCTGGTGGTCTCAACCACTAAATTACGGGGGCGACGAAAATTGTCTAGAAACAGCATCGAATCAAAAAGCTTTTTTTAATCGTTAGAACTAAAATGTTAAGTGATATATTAACTATTATATTAAATGCGCACTACAAAAAGGCCAGAATTTACGGTATCATCTTCATACCACCCTTATGTCAATCGTAATAGCGGAAGCTTTAGCAGTGCAATGCAATGACATATTGTCGATTATGCCTTCAAGATCATCGGGTTCGACAATCAATAAACTGAACGTTTGTCCGAAATATATTTTTCCAAAACACGACAACCCTGATAGAAAATAATTTTGGAAAACAAATCATTGGGTAAAAAATGTATAATGCACACTAAAAATTATCATTTTTTACTATAATGCAGTGAATTTATTAACGCAACAACTTATGTTGCTTTTATAAATACAATCATACTACAGCATACTCCAGTAAAAATAGAAGATATAAATTAATGAGCTTACATTAAATAAAAGCGCTAGTGCTTTGCAATACGTGAAGATTTATAGATGTAGATTTATTCAATTTAAGCTCTATTACCTTTGTGGAGCTGATGGACTCTACAATCTTATACTGGCAATAAATATACAAAGCTGAAAACTGTTAGCAAATATGAACAATGATTTTACAGAACAAAATAACGAAATCAACATTATATTATATTTCAAATAAAAACAAAAAGGTAACAAACTTAGCAACCTTCATTAATTTATCATTTTTTTAAAGAAGTTTGATAATAAGTAAATGAGACAGTATAAAAATATAAAAACTTAAAGGACTATACACCTTAAAAAGGCTGTACACTAACTTTTTATTTTAAAAAGGTAATTTTATTATATTGAAGCTTTATCTAAATGACTGTATATTAACATCAATATTAGAGAATAATACATTTTATATTTATAAGAACTTATAGATAAGAATTCACGCTGCCTTAGTCCGTTCCGTAATGCGGTATCGTTATTTGTGATGTAATTTACATTAAATGACCGCAGGCATTATTTGTGGTTAAAAATTCTGTCCGAAACAATGTAATTTCCTTTTGATAAGTACTCGCTAACGCGAGAACTGGGCCGCCGTAAAGTGTCTGTCAGTCCGCGGCTTATGAAAAATAATTTTTTCTCAGCTAAGGGTTTTGAAGGTATTAAAAAAACGAATAGGAGAAATAAAATCCAGACTCTTTTAGTTTGAATGTGAACGTCAAAGAATTATTCACTGTGTACGAATAAAGACGGATTATTTTGGAATATTTGTATGCTTCTAAACGATTTAATATTGTAAGTAGTTAGGTACTAGCATAGACAATTTTTTTAAATCATCCTTGGTATTAATTATATAATCGACTGTTTTTCAATTGCGTCCCTTAACTCTTATTATTTCAACAGTAATATACAGAATGTCCCACGCCAGTTCCAACTGGAAGGTATGTCCCTTAAGGCGATTCACACACTTCCACGCACCACGGAGCGCAGCGCGTGAATGCGTGTTCTTACGTTGCTTGTAAGTATCTCCGTTTGTATAGGAAACACGCACAGTCCAACACACAGAAAACGCATCCACGCGCGTTCATGCAGATCACGCGCCTACAAGCGGTGAAAGACGCACCCACGCGAGTAGGTGCGCGCGACACGCAAGGTATGGCACACCGAGTCTCGTAGTGCCGTGCGTGACTTTGGAAGGGCTTGACGTTGATTTTGGAAACGCAACTAAGCGCGTAATTGCGTAAAAAACCCGCATGATGATGCGGATCTGCCCTCCCGCAAGTACGCGCGTAGCTGCGTCGACACGCATGATGCGGCGTGGTGCGTGGCAGTGTGTTAATCGCCTAAGTGCAGAAATTCGAACTGCATTCAGGGATTTTAAAATAATCACAAAATTCAACCGGCAATTAAACCCATAAAATATTGAAAATTATATTACAGTGTATTTTAATGATAACGATCAATAGAGTCGATCACATGAAACAATCCTCTTAAAGAAACATAATTTCTTTAAACTTGAGGATCACTATATTCTGTATATAATATAAAAGAACTTTATGCATACCTATACTACACCCAGGATAACACTACAGAACGAATAACTAATTAGGATATAAAGGGTTCATTTTTTTTGTTTTGTAAAAGAAGTAAAACCCACAAATAGAAGACCTTTTCAAATAACGATAAACACTATAAAAATCGATTGTGGATACTATTCGGGGAAATCTCTATCATTGATTAAGCAAAGGCGTCATCGAACTTCTTAAAAAAAATTACAGATGACTTCTACCACTGGTGACATACAAGCACAGCAACAACGTGCGTTGCCAACTTGTGACATAAAATGCCTAGTCACAGTAACTAGTTCACTATAACACTGTATGAGTTTTAGTGACATTCTATTTCCAAGGGCGTCAGTGGCGCTGTGGACTCGGCACTTGCCTTCCAATCGGGAGGTCGGGGTTCGAGACCGCCATGTACCAATGCGTCTTTCGTTTTCGAATATAATATGTAAGTAGGTACATTTGTCTGACGCTCCTACGCTGAAGGAAAACATCGTGAGGCAACCTGCATACATCTGCGAAGAGATTCAAAGTTATATGTAAGAGCCAACGTGGTTGACTAAAGCCTAAACACCCTAACTTAGGGTAGGCTCGAGCCCCGTGTTGGGGACGTACATGAGCTGTGATCATTGACGTAGGTAAGGGGGGGGGGGGGGGGGTCCGAACACCCCCCATTGTAAATAAACTTACACTACATAGAACGAAGTGTTTAGTGTACCTGTACACTAAGCAAATTAAAGTCTTCAATCTGGACACACCCCATCGATAAGTTATACCTTTTTTTTTTATATATGGATGGCCCGGCAAATGACCTCCTCCCGCCTGATGTTAAGCGGTGAAAGAGGCCCAAATGAGTTGACAGATAGAGTAGGGAAGACATCCACTCTCCTACCTGCCCGCCCCTTGCCGGCCCAAAAGATGCTTTTTCACGCCTCTTTTGAAGGAACCCATGTTGTAGGATGGAGGAAACACGTGCGCAGGTAGAGAATTCCAAGTGTGGGATGAACGACAGAAGAAGGAATCTTGTAATTTCTTGGTAAATACCAAACCTACCTACCTAACCTACCTACCTAAAACCTACGCCTATGGCTGTGATGATGAAGTACATAGCACATAGTTTACAGTCCACGTCGAGTATTTACTGTCACCAATCTGGTTATTTTCGATTGGAAACGAAATTAGCGACGTCACCGAGTAATTACCGATTCCTCGATTACCCTCGAGTGGCGTTCCCAAAATTCGTTTCGGCTACGGCGGCGTCATTATGTTTTGTGACCCGACCAAATTGCTTTTTTTTTATCATTTGCAGCAATATTTATTCTATCTTGTATATGTGCAGAGAAATCAAAGTATTTCTTGTAATCTTCTTCTTCTTATATACTAGTATAAAAAAATGAATCGTTGTATGTTAGTTTCGCTAAAACTCAAAAATGGCTGGACCGATTTGAATATTTATTTTTTTCTTTTGTTCGTTTTGATACAGGGACGGTGAAAGGAAAATAATAGGAAACTCCTAAAGAAAAGCTTAAAAAAATGTTTATTTATTTATTCGCGTTAACAACAGCTCATAATTATAAAACTTATGTATTTATATATTACATTATAAAGGAGCCAAATAGCTAACCACATATTACAATTTTACAAGTAACTAAAGTTATCACAACAAACAGTGTGTGTGTATGCTACGTGGTGAGTTAATGTGTGATTGTATAATGTGTGAGTATACTATGTGTATCGCCTTAACTATCAACTTTCAAAAAAAAATAAAGAATGTGTGTGAAATATAAAGAAATAATGGTAGTTTTATATGCAAAATGACGGAGCCTCAATACAAGGGTAGCATAAAGAAAAGCTAAAAATTAGTATAAAGAAATAATAGTAATTTTGTAAGTATTAAAAATGATGGTACAGTCAGCGTCAAAATGATCTAAGCGTTCAAACCTTCCAAAAGTATCTAGAGATTTGACAAAAATCAACCTTATCTCAAGACGTAGAGATGCATTTTCATTTGTTGTTTGAGAACGAATGACGACAAAAGATAGTACACCTTAAAGTATTTGTGCTAAGAGTGATTTTTGCCAAATCTTTAGATACTTTTGGTAGGTTTGAATGCGTAGATCATTTTGACGCTGACTGTACACTTCTGTCATCTGTCAAGATGAAACTTCGCCGGGACAACTAGTTTTCTTAATCCGTTGCGTGAGTTAAACTTAAGACAGGACAAGAAATAACATTTAAATTCTTTAAAAATACTTTTTAGACCATCTTTGTGTTTCATTCTTAGGATATTTAAATATATCTAAAAGATATTCATCGTAGCCTAATTCGGAAGACGTCAGAAGCAAAGAGCAAAGCTTTGTCACGTAACGTCGGAACAGAACCGCTTTTAGGTCACATTACCTGTTTTGACATTATGAGAATGAATTCTTGGAAGAGTAATATTAAACGTTTACTATCTTTTTGATTTATATAACCAAACTGTTTCACAGTGACGCTCTTTTATAACAAATTAAATGTTATTTTGCATACTATTGAAGATTTTGTTAGCAAGAATATAGTTTACTCAAAAATGCATGTAATGTGGTCATTATTTTGACAACCTTGTTTGAGCAAAGTCGACCTTGCCGTTCTATTTCAAGGAGCGGCCGGCAAAGTTTTTATTTAAATTACTCGCTGGTTTTATTTAGATTAGGTACTTGCATTATTGAGTAAAGCACTATACAAGCATTGGCCCACAATGACTGCTTCGCTGGTCATGCTATGATTGCCTCGAGCTAGCCTAGCTACGCTTAGGCCTTCCAGCTTGGCCATCATTGCAGCCCTTGCTGTCCTCACTGTAAAGACCTCGACCTACGGTTTCGGCCTTTATCTCAGCTCGTCCATTAAGTGCTGCACGCTGACCGCGCTGTGTCCGCCTGGAGCTGCGCTACGCTGCGCTGTCGGCCATCATCAGCGCGACCAGCAAAGTAGTCATTATAGACCGCGGCAGTAATGTACTATTGTTTTATGGTATAGCTACTAAGTCCACTTGACAAGCTAAAAATCATCATCCATCATCATCCAATGCCATCTAAGCTAAAAAGCAATATTGACAACAGTGTTGTGTTCCGAAAGTTAAATGACAACTAATTAACTCAGAGTGAGAAACCCAAGTCCCCTCCCTCTCGTTGTGAATAGAGATTAATGGTAATTTCAAGTAACTGAGATATACTAGGTGTTTTGTACATACCCTTTTCTTGGAAGTGGGAAATACGTTTATGCATACTTCGTGGTAGAGCCATAGCACGAGGGTATGTGGGATTCCCTGGGCCGATTCGGCCCAGGCCTACCCACTAAAAACCCCCAGCAGCTCCTCCTTCCTTCACAAGACAGGGGACCACAGCGAGGCATTCCCGCTGACCCCCTGCTGGTCGGAGTTAGACGCCCGTTGCCGGATTTCCGACACGCCAAAGGCGCGGGGCCCCGCAGCTTTGTCAGCGACGCAGATGGTGTGCGCCGCTCTTCGCCCGAAGTGTCCCGGCACTAGGTGCCCTAGGGCTGGGGCACAGAATAGATAATAGTACTACGTACAGAACGGCCACTCACCTCCTCGCACTCATTTCAAATACCTCGTCCTACCCGGCACTTCCCTGTAGACATCACTGACAAGTAAACAAGGGCGCGCGCGATCGCTCGGACGAGTAGACGCGAGCGCCGGGCGATAACAGAGACAGCGCTATGCGGGTGAAAGAGAAGGCAGTCGCTGCACTTCCCGCGTCATTGCGATTGATAACCGCTCACTCAGCCCTACTAGATTCCACGCACACATTTGCGCGTGTATGAACGTCATTTGTTTAAGTAGTAGTAATAGGTAATTGATTTGCGAACGTTTTATGGAGTGTCCGGGGTGTGCTAGCTGGGGTCTATTTGTATCGCGGGGCACTTCCCCTCCCGCGGCGTCTAGTACATACCCCATCAAACCCAAACCAACCCATGTTAACATAGCCATATAAAGTTATTTGGAAATTCGAAATTGTGAAGCGACATAAAAAAAATTAAATTGTTAAATCAATTTTAATTCCCATACATTTTTTTCACAGACCCAACCATTAGCAATGGGGGATTATTGCAAGCTCTTATTTACTTTCACTTGTCCCAGTGTCTGTAATGAAATCTTGCAAGATTGTCTACAAATTAACAATGATTTGTGTTATTTAATCAGAAAATTCAGTTTATTATTAGCATAAAATGCACCTATTAGCATGAAATTCGGTACAAGCGTTCGTTGGCCTATGAAGGCACCCACTAAGGAAGGATTTTTCAAAATCCCCACAGGAAGCTGACAAATCCCTGTCCAAAATAATTACGAAATCTACAGTGCTGATCTTTAATAAGGCGAAACGTAGTTCGAGGCGGGCTGAGTTAGCTGTAATATAAACTCCAAAGTACTAAGAAATCACCTAAAAATTCTATGCGTTTCTGGCACTATACGTCAATGCAATCCTGGAACACAGTAAGTCATACGTGGCACTTTGACCACTTGAGCAATGGCTATCGCTCTAAAATATGACGACGAATTTCCGGACATATATCATGTTGCTGAACATAAATCGAGTAATACCAATAAGTCCATCCATTTGTTTTATTTGCGGTCAACCAAAGCGTTCTGAGCGTGCCGCCAATACCTACAAACGCGTACAGCTACAGCTACATTCGAGTATTTATAATACTTAAACCGCTTAATACGCGTAATGAAGCTAAGTAATTATTTCCCCTACATACCCACCAATTACACTCGGATATCGAATTTCAGTTTGATGACACCAAAGCGGTATTAAAAGCGAATTCGGCTAATTATTGAACAATCAAACTCTCGAACATATTAGAGCCGAAATCAATTAGGGCAACATATTGACATACATTATTATAAAAGTGAAACTTTTTTAACAATCGGCATGTTGTTGTTAACAACTAGTGTAGTATAAAAACAATGATTGACTCGTATTATTCTTTCGAAATTTTTTCATCTCTCTTAGAAATTATCTTCAAGACAAATAATAGATTCAAATGACATATTTTCTGTAAGTAAATTTTAAACGAAAATAATATGCACAAGAATGGTTTTGTAATAAAGAATCTGCATCAATATCTTTTTCCTTGTACTCTCAGTAATTACTAGTATTAACAATATATCCCTGAACATGCCAACTTGGTTCATTCTGATTTTATTGTTATACATACGAGTATATTGTAGCAGAAAATTTAATTTGTAAAGTTCAGTCCAGACAATTCGTGCATTTTCTGCCAACCGGAGCAGACATAAACCAATTTGAACTTCGCTAGTCGCTTGCAGCTTATTGAAAACTATTTTATCATCATCTAATTGGTACATCTTTAATAAACGAAATGAACCATATGCGAAGAGACGAAAATGTGAGAAGAACTTCATCCAAAATACCTGATGAACATACATACCTATATCATAGCAAGAGAGTTATCCCTAAATTTTGTAATTGTGGGGGTTCGACGGCATTTTATTAATTTATTTTGTACTAGCTGTGCCCGCGAACTACGTTTTGCCATCAAAATGCTTAACACAGTGTTTAGTTTTTTCCTCCATTTTATTCCATAATGATTCAATGATTCAACTTTATTGTGCCTTTCTTGAGCAGCGGCCATTTCGAAATTAGGGCAATTTTCGTAGGTTCGTAATACTCTAAGTACTCTTCAGGGTCTTTCATTTAATACCGGTATTGCTGGGTTTGAAAAGCAACTGTTATCCGCCCTTTTTGAGCTGCAGCCATGTTGAATTTACGTCAATACGTTTATAGTGTACGTACGTTTATAGTACTCTACTGATCAAGGCCTTTCATTTGATACCCATATTGCTGGGTTTGGAATTGAACTTTAATACGTTATTTTTGAGCGGTGGCCATGTTGAAATTATGGCAATTTTCCTAAGTTCATAATGCTCTACACTTTGAGGCTTTTCATTTGATACCCATATTGCTAGGTTTGGAAACGAACTTTTATCCACCTTTTTTGAGCAGCGGCTATGTTAAATTTATGTCTATGTTGCTAAGTTCATAGTGCTCTACTCATTAAAGCTTTTCATTTGATACCAATATTGCTGGGTTTGAAAACAAACTTTTATCCTTTTTTTTGAGCGGCGGTCATGTTGAATTTAGGTCGATTTTCCTAGGTACCTAATGCTCTACTACTCCAAGGCCTTTCATTTGATACCCATATTGCTAGGTTTAGAAACGAACTCTTATCCATCTTTTTTGAGCGGCGGCCATGTTGAATTTATGTCAATGTCGCTAGGTTCATAGTGCTCTACTCATCAAGGCCTATTATTTGATACCCATGTTGCTGGGTTTGAAAACGAACTATTATCCATTTTTTTGAGCGGCGGCCATGTAGAAATTATGGCAATTTTCCTAAGTTCATAATGCTGTACTCTTCAAGGCCTTTCATTTGATACCCATATTGCTAGGTTTGGAAACGAACTTTTATCCGCCTTTTTGAGCAGCGGCTATGTTACATTTATGTCTATGTTGCTAGGTTCATAGTGCTCTACTCATCAAGGCCTTTCATCTGATATCCATATTGCTGGGTTTGGAAACGAACTTTTATTGGCAGTCATGTCGAATTAGGTTAACGTGGCTAGGTTCAATGTGTTCTACTCTTTAGGTCCTTGGTTCGATACAAAAAAAAGTGATCCGTCATTTTAGATATTAGGATAAGAGTCCCGTACGCGTAATCCAGAATCATTGCAGTCAGATATTTTTTTTCATTATCAATTACTTTTAATAGTTTTAAATGGATGAAAGAGTTTGATTCCTTAGTCATAATGTAAAAACATAAAACCTTTCAAAATACTTTTCAAGATTTCAAAAATTGTACAGATTTTGAGAAAATTGGTCAAGAATTAAACCAACCTAAAAATTTTATATTTGTGACGTGATATTGTCATGAGCGCTCCACATTCACGCGAGATTCTCGGCGAGAGTCTCGGCAAGAATCTACGCGAGAAGTAGTGTTGCCCAAATTCAGTCTTGGTCTTGCAGTCTTGGTCTTGTTCTTGCGTTTTTGCAAGACCAAGACCAAGAACAAGACCGCGTATTTTTAGCAAGACCAAGACCAAGACTGACCGTGCAAGACTTGAGCAAGAACAAGACATAGCCTGCAAGACTCTTGCGTCTTGCAGCTAGGACTTAGCGCTATTTCACTGAGTAGTTAGGTGTAACAGTTCGGTGTATAGGTAGGTACGCTTAGGAATTCTATGAGACGCAAAAAACTGTATCAAAGAATATGAAAAACTGGACCTATGCGCATTACGACTAATACCATAAACATAGCGAATAAAAAAATATCTATTAAAATCAAACTGAGTGCATGCATAGTTATGTTTTAACCATCGGCACTTTGATAATGCGGCATCAAAGGTTTTGTACTTACTTCTCAAAGAAATTTGCCGCTTTTCGGAAGTACATGGTTATGATACACGCGCCGGCGGCTTCTTTTGAAATCTAAAACAATCGTTGCCGCCACGCCGAAATCATAACATTTGACACTATTTGCGTACTATAAATAAAGGAATTATTTTAATTCCAGTCATTTCCAATTGAGCTGTGCTTCGAGTCTAACTTAATAATTGTTTTTACTAATTCTCGTTGTTTTCTAAAAACGTATCACGTGTACAATTTAATATGAGTGACGAAGATTCAAATTATTCTAGTCCGAGTAACGAGAGTTTGAGTCACAGATCTAAAAGACCCAAAAGCAAATTTGAGGAGTTTTTCGAAATAATTCATGCATCCCAAACTGCCTTCTGTAAATTGTGCCAACATAAAAAGATTGAAATAAAAATGAAGAACAGAAACACTTCAGGCTTAAGGAAACATCTAATATCTTTCCACAAAAAGGAATCAGAAATATTTCTTCCTGTTAAACCAAAATTAAGTGGAGATATCACAAGCTTTTTAGTAACCGCTGGAAGAAGTGGACAGGTAAGAATATTTTTTTAACAGTTAAAAGAATTTTAACTCCGCGTAGCTATTCATGCGATACTTTCAAAAACGCCATTAACTTACGTAAGTATTTTTGAGTTAGTGGTGTTTTCATCTAGGGGTGCGACATATTAAGTATGTAATTATCGTCTTAAATATTTTTTATAAACACCCATATTTTCATTTAATCGGCCAGTAACAACTAAGTACTTTATTTTGGTAAATTACAGTACAGTGCAACCTTAATATAACAAATATCAATTTAAAGATTTTCTCGATTTAACAACAACAAACCTCCTCCTCTTATACGCTCAAACCTAGTATGTTTTAAATAATAACACAAGATTTATTGTTTTGCTTCAGTCGGAAAACAGCAGTGACAACATCACGACAGCTACAGTTGATTGGGTGGTGAAAAAATATCTTCCCTTCTCATTTTTCGATGACGAAGCTACACAAGTATATTTTCGACATATTTGCCCTAATATGGTGTTTCCTAAAAGGTCTACACTTAGAAGGAAAGTCAAAGAGCGATTTGAAGAGCTCCAATTGAATCTCAAGGAACGACTTCAACAATTATCATCTAAAATGTCTTTTACCATTGATGGGTGGACGTCAATTGCTGGTAGGAGTTACTACGGGGTTACTATTCATTATATAGACAACGCATGGAAGTATCAATCTGTAGTTCTTGATTTTATACCATCACGCGGTCGACATACTGGGGAAGATATTGCAACGATTTTCCATGAATGTTTATTGGAATATGGCATAATTGATAAATTACAAGGTATCACGGTCGACAACGCAACTGCAAATACCAAATTTATGTATGAACTGGGCAAACAGCTGCCGCCACACTTTGATTCAGACAATCAACATTTCCGGTGCTTTGCTCACATTTTAAACCTTGGTGTACAAGATTTATTAAAGACCTTAGCATTACACTGTGAGTCTGACACTAACGCGCAAGATCAGCAGTACGAAGACTATGCAGACGAAACTGAGGATGAGGAAGATGAAGAATCTGCACCAAATATTGCTGACTCGCGTACATCTGTAACAAAGTTACGCAGTATTTCCAGTAAAATAAAAAGAAGTGAGATAGTGAAGAAGAAGTTTCAGTCTGCTTGTGAAGCAGCTGGCGTGCCATCAAATCTAAATGCCATTCTTGACTGTCCAACGAGATGGAATTCCACACATGATATGATTGGATTTGGTTTAAAAGTGAGAGCGGGCATTGACATATTGTGCAGTTCTGTCACCGAATTAAATGATTTTCAAATCACAGCTAATAGAATAGAATAGAATAGAATATCATTTATTTGCTAGAACATGGTGTTACAATATGATCTTCAAGTGTATAAAGTGTCACATATTCCGCTTATGTCAAAAGCATGCAAATATAAATTGTTATTTAATCTTTAATTACATTTTCACATAATTTATCATTTATAGAAATACATCAAAACAGCTAAGTAATGTCATTATTCTCATTTTGTCAGATTTTAATTAAATATTGTGTCATAAAATAAAAATATAGGTACTTGTGAATGTCAATAATCGTAATTAATTTAAATGTCAATAATCATAGATAATTTAAATGTCAATAATCATAAGTAATTAAATAACTCGAAACAAATAGATTATGTCAATTATAAAATACTGAGTAATGATCTAAATTCTGAAAATAATCATTTAAATATTCACTAATACTATAGTATAGCTTGTCTGCCAAAAGTTGGTTAATTTTTTTTCTAAATATAGTCAGCGGTAGGTCCTTCAAATTGTTTGGTAATTTATTATATATCTTGATTGCCATGTAATATGCATTATTCTTATACATATTTAGATTACATTGGGGTGTATATAGCTTATAAGGATATCTTGTAGGTCTTCCAGTAACATCTTTGTTTAGTTGGAAATAATGTGGATGTGTTTTAACAAAAAGACACACCTCTTTAATGTACATGCACGGCAATGGTAAGAGTCTTAAAGAACTAAATAATGGCTTACAACTATCTAAGGGCCACGCTCCACAGACAGCTCGAACACATTTCTTTTGAATTTTGAACGCCTTGTCTACGAATACAGAATTGCCCCAAATTAACAGGCCATATGAAAGAACAGATGAAACGTAGCCATGATATGCTTTTAGAGATGCCTCTTTAGATACAACTTGTCGCAATCTTCTTAGGGCATAAACAAATTTATCCAGCCTAGTACAAATTGCAAGAATATGGTCTTTCCAGTTTAAATGCCTATCAAACATTATACCCAAAAATTTGGCCTGTTCAGCTTCTTCAATTTTATCACCATTACATATAATATTAAGTGGAGTTCTATTATTATTATATGATTGAAATTGTACAATTTTTGTTTTATTCGTATTCATTTTCAGATTATTATTTTTAAGCCAGTTTGTTACTTTTGTTAGCTCATTACTAATGTCATTTTCAAAATTTGAGCTATTTGCTTCTTTTACGATTATTGTTGTATCATCAGCATATAATATGCAATCATGTTTTAAACAGTCTGGTAAATCATTTATATCTATAAGAAATAAGAACGGGCCTAGTATGCTTCCCTGCGGAACACCGCATCCATTAAATTCGTATTGTGATTCATTAACAATTTTATTTCCATTTATAATTTTTGTAATTTGTGTACATTGCTTTCTATTTTTTAGATAACTCTCAATCCATTTATATGCGTTTCCTCTAACGCCGTACCTATATAATTTATAAAGCAGTATGTTATGATTCACCAAGTCAAAAGCTTTACTCATATCCAAGAATAGTGCTGTCAGTGGTATTCTATTATTTATACTTTCAGTTATAATTTTTACTAGATGGAAACTCGCTAATGTTGTTGAACTGTTCTTCCTGAACCCAAATTGTTCCCTAACCAGTATATCATTTTTATCAAAAAAGCTTACAAGGCGCTTATACATTGCCATTTCGAATACTTTCGCAATGACCGGTATGAGTGTTATAGGACGATAGTTATTCATATCTTGAGGGTCGTCTTTCTTATATATAGGTTTAATTATAGATAATTTTAAGCTTTTTGGAAATATGCCATTTGTAAATGACAAATTTATTATATGAGATAGAGGAGCACATAAACAGTGACTACATTCCTTTAATATGTCCGTTCTTATTTTATCATAGCCTACTGACTTTGTGTTGTTAAGATTCATAATGATTTTGTATATTTCATTTTCATCCGTTGGTTGTAAAAATATGGTATCAGGTGTGAATTTTATTGATTTCATTTTGTCAATTTCATTTGTTAAATTATTTTTGTCAGCATTTGTCAGATTTATAAAAAACTTATTAAATAATTCAGCTATGTCTAATGGATTATCATATTTAATATTATCTTTTAGTATTATTTCAATGTCCTTTTTTTGGCTTACATTTTCGTTCACATTATTCTTAATTAGCTCCCAAGCCGCCTTACATTTATTTTTCTGTCGATTAATATATTTAATTGATTGTAATTGTTTTGATTTGTGTATACATTTTCTTAAAATAGTTTTATAGACTTTATATTTTCTCTTATTTATTGTTTTATTTGTACCTTGGAGTCTATATGTTAAATAAATTCGTCGCTTATTTACCAATGAACATTTTAAGCCTTTGGTCAACCATTGTGTGTTCCCTGCATACAATTTCTTTCTTATTCTTATTGTTGGAAAACAGAGATCATAAAATAACCTCATCGTATTACGAAAATTATCAAATGCTATGTCTACATCATCGCTTGCATACACATCAGAGAATGTTAACGAATTCAAGCAATCACGAAATTTCCGAATATTATCGGTACTGTAGTCATTTTTTAATTCAAACCATGATGTTATTTGTGGTAGTCTTTTAACTGTGATTGTTAAACTCTGAGCGGTATCATGATCTGATAAGGCCAAATGGTGAATCCTACCTTGAGCTAATTTAATGTTGCTGAAAAAAAGATCAATACACGATGAAGCCCTTGTTGGTATATTGATGAATGAATTCATGTTATAATTTTTAAATATACTTATAAGCTCTCTAGACTGATTATTTGATTTCTGTAAGTCAATGTTCCAGTCTCCACACAAAATAATTTTTTTCTTTGAATATTTATATGCAAACATATGCAGTAAATTTTGCAGTTTGTTAAAAAATACGTGAGTATCGCTTTTTGGCGTCCTGTATATGCAAACTAATATTATATTATACGCTGTAATTTCAACACCACAACACTCAAATGCATATAACTCAGCAATCCGTTCCAGTAATATAATTTTTTTATATACAATCTCTTTCTTTAATAATATACATGATCCTCCTCTTTTGTTGTTTCTTGTAAACCATGCTGCCATCTTGTAACCTGGCAAGTTAAAAATGCTTTCCGTTCTTTTTTTAATAAATGTTTCGGTAAGACATATAGCACCAAATAAACTGTTGGCAGTCTTTTCCAAGTCATTAATTGCCCAGTACAATTCTTCCGATTTATTAATTGCGCCAGCTATATTTTGATGAAATACCGAAAAATAATATTTTTCTTTATTCACGAAATAAATTATTGGTATTATCATTTTCATTATCTAATATACTTGCTTCTGTGTAATTATATTCTATATTATCTGTAATCATCTTCTTAATATTTTTAAATATCACATTTAAAGCCAGTTTATTAACGTTACCACTCATTCTATGAAACATTTTAGTTGAATATTCTAAATCTTTATTACTATCCATTAAATAAGCATATTTATGTATTAATGAATGGCAGGTACTCGAAAAATTACATAAATTTCTAATAAACTTTAAACTTTTAAGTACAAAACTTGGTGGAGACAAATATGTTACATTACCGCTAGTCATTGTATGATTCAATCTCTTGCTAGATAAAATTGAATCCATGGTAAAACAGTTAGATGAGAAACCTAATCGATCTGAAGTGGATGAAAGGCTCATTCTAGCTTTCCAAGCAGCTCGAGACAAAATGCTTAAACATTACAAGAAGAGCAACTGGATTTATTGTACTTCTTTAATTTTAGACCCAAGGCATAAGGCTCAGACTTTTGACCTGACAATGTGGGGGAAGCAACTTAAAACAGAAAGTCTGCGCAAGTTCAATGAACTTTATGAAGAATATAAAAGTCTACACTCACTGAACAAATCTCTGGAATTACCAGAAAAAGAAAATAAAGTATGTGATGAAGATGAAGACGTAATAGACTTTGATAAACTCTATGAATGTCCCTCGACGTCATCTGGATCTTGTCTTCAAGGCTTAGTGATAGACGAGTTGGAGGAGTACCTGAGAAAACCAAGAACTGCCAGCTCGGAAGACATTTTAGATTGGTGGAGGACGCATGAGACAGAGTATCCAATTTTATCGAAAATGGCCCGTGATTTTCTCTCAATACCTGCAACTTCAGTACCTGCTGAGAGGTTATTTTCAAAAGCATCATTAGTAATTAGAAAACATAGAAATAGGTTAAGTGATGAGTCAGCCAGATGGTTACTTTGTATTAATTCTTGGTCAAAAGAATTGATATAAAGTATCATAACCTAATGATAAAGCTGTTGATTTGTGTTGTATTTTATTTTTTATTCAAATAAATGATAAATCGTAAAACTCTTTTATTAAATTTCTTATAAGTTGAGGGTTCAATCTCTTTGTAGACAGATAAGTATTGTTCTTTAAAATACAGTCAAGTTATTGTAATTAATTTGTTTTTTTACATGTTTTAGCAAATGTAAGCTTATAAATCATAAATGTTTATTAAGAAACAGTTACTTCCATGGAAAACGACATATAGGTCAGTTGATTTTTCGAATTTCTTATCAAATCTTCAGTTATTTATTAATCTGCTTGATCTTTACTATGGCTATGTTAATTCAAGCTCACAATGTTCCAATTCTAATACGTTTTTCTAAGATTTAAAGTAAACTTTAATAAATAGTAATAGACTAATAGGTAATTGCAAGACTTGCAAGACTCTTGCTGCAAGACCAAGACCAAGACCAAGACTGGGAGCGCAAGACCAAGACCAAGACCAAGACCAGGTGTATTGGCGCAAGACCAAGACCAAGACTGGCTAAGTCTCGTCTTGTTCTTGCATTTGGGCAACACTAGCGAGAAGTACGCGAGAACCTCGGCAAGAACATACAAGGCAGGGTTGACACAAAATCAGTGATTAAATCAAATGTCTTTATTTTTGTGAATAAAAATGTATTTTTATGAATATCTCTTTTCCGAGTAAATCTGATATTTCATATTTCAGTGTCATTATTGTAATTCTTGATTAAAAAACTAATTTTCCAGCTTTTTGGTCCCTAGTCTGTTACATAATTTCGAGTGAACAATGCCAAATGTAAAAAAAAACTTTCCACTGATGCTGAGGAGGCTATCGCTCCAAATAGTTGCCTCAGAACTGGGTAAATATTTAACTTTTCCTCTTCCTCTTTCGTTTCCGCAAAATAGTTGCTTACTTATTAAAATTAGGAAAGATAAAAACTAAAACATCAAAAAAATCATGATAAATTAGGATTTATTCAATAAATCATGATCAATTGGATTTTATTAAAAAATCATGATTTTATCCAACCCTGGAACAAGGTTCTCAATATAGTTCTCGCGCCTTTGTCTCGCGCCAAAAAACCGACAAAAGTCGGAGAACTACGCGAGAACATGCGAATCGGATCCACATTGACGGTTCTCGTGTTGTTCTCGCGTTCTCGCGAGATTCTCGCGAGAATGTGGAGTGCTTATCATAAAAAATGCTTTATACATTGGTTGTATGGCTTAATCCTTTTGCCTTATCACCAGGATAATACATAAGAAAAAGACAATTTAAACTTCCTAAACTTCTTGGTTGGCGAAATCCAGATGGGCACAGCCTCAGAACAATCACTTATTCTTCTGAGGGCACAGCCAATAACAGAAAAGATTAAGTTTTTCTTTGCAATAGGTGACAGCTCAGAACAACTGCTTTAGTTATTCTTCTGAGGGTGACAGACTTGTCAAAATAATTTCATGGCGCCATGTTGATTTTCTACTTAAGCATTGTGCGGAAATTTTATATAGTATTTTTTCACGAAAAATAAAACGTGAATTTAAACAAATGAAATTATGCCTAAATGTTCTTCCGAAAAATTCTAAGCATTGTGGTGTAAGCCATATCAAATTCTGTCCAGTAGTTTTGGAGATCTTTCCGGAAAAACAGACAAACAAACAAACAATTTTTTTAAAAACGTTTCTATCGTGTTCTGCTAATGATTTTAAGGCGACCTGTGTATTGTTTTTCTTAATATTTCGCAATTACAGATTTTTGCACCCCTACGATTTTATTATATACATTAAATACGATTAAGATAATTAATACAGAATCGTATCTCTTCAACTCCATAGCATCCCATTAAGGGTGATGGTATTTTGTGTCCGCCATGTTGGATTTTGATATCGATGTTATTTTCGTAATCTACGACCCAAAAAACCATGAAAACGACAATAATGTCGATATCACATTTTACCACCCCATTTCACCCTATTAGGGGATGAATTTCAATAAAATACGAAACATGTTATCCATCGATTCTATTAACGAATGTTTATGCAAAATTTAAAGTAGATTGGACCAAGGAATCTAGTTGTCCCATACAAACTTTGCCCCCCTTTTTCACCCCCTTAGGGGTAGAATTTCGGAAAATCCTTTCTTAACGAACGCCTACGTCATACAAAGAACACACCCTCCAAGTTTCAAGTCTCTACGATCAGCGGTTTAGGCTGTGCGTTGATCCGTCAGTCAGTCAGTCAGTCAGTCAGTCATTCAGGACAAAGAATTTTATAGGTATAGAAGATAGATAATTGGTACTACATTACAAATTTCTTAATACAGATATGCATGTATTATATTATATATTGTATTGCCTTCACATGGGTAGCCCATTCTGGTTGGGGTTGAGCCTGGTCGTTGATGAACCCTTTTTTTCCGGGGGAAAATGCTCAACCGCACCGTACCCGCCGTTGGCTAGACGGCGGGCGTGTGTGGGGCTGGCCCGTCAGAGTGCCAGGCCGACCCACTAAAACCCCTCGGTGTTCTCCCTGCCCTTATGGGCGCGCATGGTAAGGTCCACACTGCGACTACCACTACCTGCGCGCCTGGGCAAGCCCGATCAAGATGGTCGGGCTTTCGCCAAGGGGGGATTGCCCGAGAACACCAGGGCAATCCCCAGACGGAGGGCCTTACGGCGGTGTGCACGGGGCCAACCGTGCACGCAGGCCTCCACGGCAGGGTCATTAGACGGCCATCGCTTGAGCGAATGCCCGCCTTCGCCTGCCTGTCCGTCTACGGCGGATGGGAGCGGCTTGAGGATCATTCTCCCGCTCCCTCTCCGCGGCCTCCTTCTGCAAGATGACGTCTTCGCAAAAGGAGGCCACAGCCCCCCATTCCGCCTCGCCGCGGAGAATGGCCATGGTCGTTGATGAACCCTACCGGAACTCTATCTAATACTATTTTCTGCGTACTGTTGCTGGGCAAAAATATATAATTTTTCTGGGTGCGCATTTTCTTACATAAATTTTCAATTCCTATCATTGGAGGTCCGAAAATATTTCTCATACCATTTAAAACCATAATGATCATTCTTCATAAAAAATTTAAAAACTACATATTTAAAAACATAATCATTGAAATTCATAATATCATTAATCATACACTTAGTTTTTACTAATATTTGTTTTCATATATTTTTCTATACTAATGATCGAAACTCATAATCATTCGAATAAATAACTATAAAATTCATATAACAATACAGAATATTTTGGCGATGTAGAAACTGTAGGCGGGTCAAAAATAGGTAGCGAGGAGCGAAGCGACGAGCGTAGGTTTGAAAATGAACCAAGCACGCGAGCCGAGCGAGCGAAGCGAGCGTGCCGCGGCAGCGGCCGGCGAAGCGCCAGAAACGACTTTATGTGTATTCTCGACTTTATGCATACTTATTACTCGTGGAAACGTTCTTAGTAACAATATTATTAATTAAAGCAATATGATCATTGAATGTTATGAAGAAAAAAGATCTGAAAAAAATATATGTATTTAAAATGGTTCTTGGTAGTAACAGTATTAAAAAAAATTATGATCACTAACTGTTATGAGCTCCGTTGGTAGTAATAAAAATATTATTTAGAATATTATGTGAGCCAATATGGACCCCCTTTTTCTAACCGACTTCTAAAAAAGGAGGAGGTTTCTCAATTCGACCGTATATATGCTTTCTTTTTGTTTTTTTTTTATGTTTGTTCGCGGATAACTTCGTCGTTTTTAATATCCGATTTTAATGATTCTTTTTTTGTATTCGATAGAAGATACTCCGAGGGTGGTTCCATGGTCACCAAGGTTAGGATCTGATGATTGGATCCCATAGAAATCGATTTTAGGTTAGGTTCCCATAGAAATTTTAGGTGTGTCCAACATGTTTTGTGTGTATGTTACGCAATTACTCCGCCAATTGTGGACCGATTTTCAAAATTCCTTTTGTATTCAATAGAGTATACCTACTAAAGTCAGGATCTGATAATGGGATCTCATGAAAATCGAGGGAAACCCTAAATTAGGGTTCCTTTTAATAAAAAGATTTCATTCACTAAAAAGTTAAAAATAAAAAATATTTTACAAAAAAATAAAAACAAATTTTAAGACTTTCTAGGGTATCATCGTTTGGCACCGACTTCAATATAGATGTTGTCTGTACCAATTCTTATATTATTTTAAACTTTTCAGTGTTTTTGAAGTAGGTTTTAATTTTTTGTAAAATATTTTTCTATTGCTAACGGTGGCCGACGAGCCACGGGCCCACCTGATGGTAACCATCGCTTAAAGACTGCACTGCCAGGGGCATAGCTCTGTCATTACCTACCTGGAGAAAAGTGCTATGTAAGCCTCGTTTCAAGTAGGACATATCGTAGCGCTTAAGAAACACCGCAACTGAGAGTTCGTTTCAGATATACACGTAACACGGTGGAAGAAATGAACGCTGAAATTGAACTGTGCTGGACTATAGCAGATAGTGCGATGGTAAAAAGGTGACGAAGGCCCCACTGCAAACAGTTCCTCGGAGCACTTTCCGTTAAAGAGCCGATAGAGCATAGAAAGAGATCCAAAGTCCCTCCTTTGCTCTAAGCGCCTCCATTGAGGCCTTGATATTGGGGTCACCGACGATATGGAATGCACACCTCTGCCAGAAGTCAAGAGGGTTAACTAATACTTGGAAGCTCCTGCCCTAAAGTGCAAGAAGTACTCCATTTGCAGCTGAATTTGGTAGTAAAGTACCGCTTTCCCAGCTTTATGCTCGTCAATTTGGCTTTCTCCTCCAAATAACTCCCAAACAGCACTTTAGCAGAAATTTTCACATAGAGGAGATCCCAATACCATCGGACATACGAAGAGAAACTCTCTCGGACTGAGGCACTTCGATAAATGGCTCCTTCTTCGCACTGAATGCGCACACTTTTGTCTTCATGGGATTGAACATTCGGAGACTCACCCTAGAGAGTCCTCGACTTCAGATAGAAGATGCAACCGCCATTCATGCAACGAAGTTCGAGTGACGCTTTTGTGGTCGATATACCGCACATCACCGTACAGGTGATCATCCGCATAACAATATATGTTCCCAATGGACAACATGTCATTGATATGCAGAATGAACAGGGTTTGAGAGAGCACCGAACCTAGTGGAACGCTAGCATTTACGGGCATGATTTCAGAGCAGCAACAGTCAACGACAACTTTAATGCTCATACCATCCAAAAAACTAGATATCCATTTGCGGAGTCCCTCGGGTATTCTATAAGATGGTAACTTCATGAGAGGACCTCTATGCCAGACCCTACCAAATGCTTTAGTGATATCAAGCCCAATAGCGCGAGTCCTTTGCCCTCCAAGATTGTTCGAAACTAAAAAATCACCAGCTGAATAGCCGTGACGGAGCACTTCGAAAAAATGATGAAAATAAATCATGTACAAAAACAAAATTTCATCTCCAGCAACGTCTCCAAGATACCGTGTTGACGCCTTAACCACTGGACCACCGAGCACTTACCTGCCCCGACGAAATGTTAAACTGTACTTATCTCTTTTGTACTTTGTTAAGGTGCATAGTAACGTCAATCATAAAAAATCACTGCAGAAAAAACCGGTTCTCTTCATAAATATTGAATAAAAAAATATTTAAAAAAGATGTTATTATTCAACGCATTCTTTAGAGGATGGTATTTTTAATTTTTTGATAAATTAATTAAAACTTGGTTAAAATGTGACCCAAACATGCCTCGATTATAAAACTATAAACCTAATCGCTTTGTAAATATTAGGTTAAATCACATACTTTCGATTTCAATAAATAAAGTGAACAATATTCTAGGGGATGGTCTTTTTAGATTATTCTTATTCGCCTTTATTAATTTTTTATTGAAATAATTCATCTTACGCGTAAAGGTTTGTTTGAATATTCCCCTCACTCTCACTCACTCACTCCTATGTAATCAGTGCGGGACGATCGACTCAAGATCATTGGGAGCACTATGCGCCTTAAGCCAAAGTAGTCTTTATTCACTGTTAATAACTACGTATCAACATTTATCTGATTTATTTAACTACATACCAGATGAATTATTTTCATCATATTTGCAAATTATTGAGCATTTTTAAATAAAATGCAAAAACACAAATATAAAAAAGCCGGTGCACTTATGTATAAGTACCGTTGGAAACGGGTGTTGATGACCCGCTCCACTATCTTGAAAAGCAAAGACGTCATCGCTATTGGCCAGTAATTTGACGGGTCAGATCGATCGGGTCAGAATAAAAGCACAAATAATACTTGTTACACAATAGGTAGGTACAGTAAGATCTTCAAAGAAATGAGGAAACACACAAAAAGATATAACAATACATTTACCTTATTACACAATTTCCAAAAAACATTAATCACTCAACCAAATGAAATGAGATCCATATCGAACGTGGATAAAAGTACTTTACAATTGGCGAAACCAGATTCCACTCGAACTCAAACATTCCAAACGTATATTACCTCCAGCATTCCCGTCACAGCTCGCCGGAAAATTCATTAATCATCATTACCAACATTAGGATTTCGTTGATTCTGAGTAGGTGCTTTTTACACTTGGATAATTTACGCGCACAAAAGGTTTCCTGTTATATTAAATTTGGAACTCTTTATTACGATGATTCATTGTTCCTTTTTATGTGGTGAGTATCCTGCACGGCAGTAAATTGACGTTACTAACCATTGGCAAATAACTTGACGTTATGCTTGTCGCGGCTATTCTTTTCTTAGAATTATAATAATAATAATGTCCTCCTAACCGACATTTGGTCACGGCGGCCAATCTCAACAGAGACTACCAAACGTAGATAACGCATGAACGTTCGAAAAGTGGGCCGGTGATGAACTGCCCAATAACGATTCGTGCAGTTCTTTTCCATAGCTGTCGGCACGTCAACATGCCGAAGTGCTCATTCAAAAGTTGCGATAATGATAATAATGTAGAATAAGGTTGAATTCGGTAAATACGGAACTTTCTTTATGGTAAATTTAATTCGGTAAATTAAATATTCAAGTATATATCAGCGAGTACAAATGTATAGTCGCTTAGGTGACAGATTTCAAGCGCGTTCTTGTATGAACTGCTCTATCTACGTTTTGTAGTAAATCAATGATTATAGTGCACAAGTGACTGCGCAAAGTGCATTATCTGTTCCTTCACTCGCCTAGTCCGAGGGGACGGTTAGCTGACACGTCCGGGGCGAGATCAGGCGCAGGACCCACTGTTTAACGTTCCTTCCGAAGCACGGAGGAGCTTGAGTTTTTTATTTTTACTTATTTATTTTTATTTATTTATTTTACAAAATTCCACAGCTTACACTAAAACAGTTATTGTCTAGAGTAAAATTACTTAAATATTTGCCAATTACGGAATTTCATTTCATTACTTAGAATTTTAAAATAAATTACAATATACGTAGGTAGGTACTATCGCTATCGCGAGCACTTCCGCCTGACCATTTAAATATTTATTTGCTTGAATCGTGCGGAAGCGCCGTGCTACGCCCCCTTAAGTTTTGGCCTATTAGAAAAGAAATAATCTTTCTCTCTCTAATCGGCGTTGGGGGGTTCCTCGGCGGCTCGGCGGCAGGCCGAAGAAGAATCTTTTATTTCATTATTCCATGTCTATTCGAGGTCCACGGGGTGGGGCTAGAGAGCGCTAGTGCAAACGTGAGCATAGCGGTGATCAGGCGGAACTGCGCGCGATAGTACAAACAATGTCCTGGTTATTGCATTATCTATATTAAAACTCAATCGGTAGGTATATAAGTGCATGTCATTCATTTCGTTCCATTAAATAGTCTATGCTTTTGTAGGTGTCTGTGTGTGTGTGTGTGTGTACATTTGAGAGAAGAATGTGGTGAAGTGAAATAAACAATATAAACACTATCTCTGACAATCCCATTTCCTCAAACATTAAAAACAGAAGGTAAACCAATAAAAAAATAAATAAAAATTGGTGGGTAGGAGCCAGAGGCAAAACAAACTACGAACTCAAGCAAGAGCAGGCTTACATGTAGACGCTTTATTTTTAAAAATAAATAACTATTATATAAGATAAAAACAAAATTATGGACGAAGTAAGTTAAATTATGTCATATTACATTAAATTCAATTAAATATATAATAAACTCAATTAATTCAGTATGAGTTGTTTCGTATTTTGGTCACCTATTATAGGACTGACGGAATCCTAGCTTACAACGCAATGCAATGAAATAAATCTCGCGATAATACACAAAAATAAGCGCATATTAAAAATATATTTTTGGAAATTTTGAAATGTATGCTATTTAAAGCATATTATGTCGTTTATGTGGCTGTCAAAATATTATATTTCAAAATTGGTTCGGAATGGGCATTTCGCTAATTTGAATGTTTTCTAAATAAAATCAACAATCTAATTGTAATTAATTATAACTGTAAATTTTTAGGAAGAAGGTCTCATTATAAATGTCTTTGTTTACATTGCAATTGAGTCAAAAAATATCAAGTAAGTATGTTCATAATGGTTAAAAAGAAAAATACCAATTATAAAACTTATCTATGTTAACTTGTGTTACTTATCAGTACGATTTTTTTAAATGAAATTATTAATACGCTTTGCTGCAATTTACAGTTTATATGCATTTTCTCGCTATGTGGTAGTGGTTAGATACAAACAGAAATGTTGGCACACCTTTTCTCAAGAGGATAATATCGAATGCAAATATGAAAATTGACTTCCTCCCACTATCTACTGTATTCGTTGCTGCAATTCGAAACACGAACTCTGTTCTCGTTTCTTTATTGGTGTCTCTCAAGAATTGAATATCGATTTAGAAATATAACCAATAAAACATTCCTATTATAAGTATCTTATTTTATTGAATACTAGTTGTTCCCGCGAACTGCGTTTAGCTTAATAAGGCCCAACGCTGTTGGTTTCTTATTTTTGGGTGGGGATTCCTCAGTTTCCTGTGGCAATTTTGAAAAATTCTTCCTTAGGCCAACAAAGGAAGAATTTTTCAAAATTGCCCACATAAGCTAACATGCCCCTGTACAGAATTTCATGCTTCTAGCTCCGGTAGTATACGTTGATACCTCAGTCTGCCACCAAAGCCTTTTATACAGATGTTAAACATAAACATATACTTCAAAGCCATGCTAAGCGAACAGTACTCGGACGTATTAGTGTAGTAATACCATATATCCGCTGTCATTATTTCATATTTAATAATATCATTCGATCAGCTAAAACAATATTTCCATTAGAAAAGGATTAGATTCATATGTAGGGCTTTTTAATCCGACACATACCTACATTAATAGTAGATTAGTAGCTAAGGGCTGTAAGCATTGATTTACTACCAAACGTAGATAGAGCGCTTCATACAAAAACGCGCTTGAAATCTGTCACCTAATCGACTATACATTTGTACTCGCTGATATATACTTGAATATGCACGCCCGAATGAAAATTACCATAAAGAAAGTACCGTATTTATCGAATTCAACCTTATTCTGCATTATTACGGCAACTATTAGTACAACCGTGGGAAGTTACATCATTTCATACCTAGCCACAGATCAAACGACGTTTTAGTAATTGCTACAAGAAAATATCAACTTTATGCTGTCAAACATAATGCTTGAAATTGCTTATCGCGTTGTCGCTCCAACGCATGAATGAGATAACACATCGTGATACGACGCCCGTGTGAGCGAGACGATTGTGATGTACTGACACTGACGCGAAGCGACATGTTTATGATTAAAATAATTGTTTTTGATTGATTTTTACGTATAAATCGAATATTTGAATACATAATAAGATGTGTAATGAGTTTACTTACGCAAAATATGAAATCCCGGCTTTTTTCTGTCGTTTCTGGCTATTGTTACCACAGCTTTTGAATGCGCACTTCAGCATGTTTACGTGCCGACAGCTAATCACTCACTATGGGAAGAAACTGCACGAGTCGTGATTGAGCAGTTCTTCACCGGCCTACTTTTCGATCGTTCATGCGTTATCTACGTTTGGTAGTAAATCAATGGCTGTAAGGCATCAATTGCAGCCCGAGATAATTAGGCGCACGAGCGCAGCGAGGGCGCCTATATTTCGAGGGTGCAATTGGTGCTTACACCCGAGCTAACTACTCTGCTTTACATCTCGATTGTGAGGTAAGTAGGTCCTTATTACGCCCAAATAGGGCTTGTAGGTGACCAATAAGCGCTCTAGGATAATAATGTAGCTTGGAAAGCCCAAGGGCGGTAAGTAATTAAAAAAAACACTTCACTATTTCAAAAAGTTCGCGTACATCTAACCATCATACTGGCAATAAATTACTTACAGCCCTAGGGCTTTTCTAGCTACATTATTATCCTAGAGCGCTAATTGGTCACCTACAAAACCCCATTTGGGGGTAATAAGGACCTACTTACCGAACATGAGAGATGTAAAGCTAATTTAAAAGAGACTATATCATGTGAATGGTTAACGTAATTTTATTTTTTCAACAGATAAGCTTTCCGCTTTCAATTGTACTAATAAGGCTGGAATTGCTTACCAGTCGATGCGTGGTCGTTTGACTTGAAATAATCTTGAAAGTTCATAGCTTCAAATTAGATATAAATAAACTCTTACAAATGTGCTACTAAATCTCATAAATGTTTACTACCAAAATTTATAGTAAAAGATAGGCTCGAGTACCTATGCTCGAATATCTAGATCTCACTAACATTCTAAGAATTCGTAAGCTCTTATTAATTAGAGTCATCGCCAATTTGTCTTAGTGGATATTCTCAGAAAGAAATAAAGTTGTCGCAGCTCGGTAGAGATTTCAGTAAAGTTTCTTTATAAAATTACTTAGTTGCCTACGAAAGAGCTTTCATACGACCTTTAAATTTTATATTTGGATCGTTGATACTATTACGTTTGCTATTAAACTGACATTGGGCATGATACGAATGGAGAATACTTTTGCCAGGCGATAGTCAAAGACAGGAAGGCTGTAAAACTTGGTTCAAAAGCTGATACTATTGGTGGAACTGATTTACAGCTCCGGTAACAACTAGAGACTTTGTTTCGTTCTGCGTCTGTTTCATTTAATGGGCTACAAAATTTTAGATCCTCATACAAATCAAAATAAATCACTCGCAGAAAGAGAAAAGATTCTTTTAATCTAGATACCTGCTAGCGACGTGCTAGCAAATGAAATATATTGAAAAAATTTTTGCTTTATTGTTTTCTACAAACTGATTGTTGTGATATTTTCATTTATTAATAATTATAATAATATTGATAATTTTATTGTTACTGTATGGGCAAATTAGTTATTAAAATTAGATTATTTTTAGACTAATTTGTCAATAAATTGTATTTTCTCTGGAGGTAGCTGTACGTGTGTGTCGCACTAACCACATAAATTGGGCCCTAACATTGTATAAAGGAGTCGTTTTCGTACTATCCGCACGACACACTCATACGCATACTTCGTCTTCCCTGATTATGCTTGCGTTTTCGATCGTATTCGTATGTCTTGTATTTTCCGCGATAACTTTAGAAGTCATTAAAAGTTTCAGTTCCTACATTTTGGTTTACTGCACAACGCTTCGGGACGCCTACAATACCTTTACAACATTTTCACTGTAACATAATTAATATGATAAAGTGCCTAAGTGAATATCAGAATATGCTCAGTGTATGGTTCTGCAGTTTCAAAGGACGTTGTGTGTGCATACGTAATTTTGTTTTTCATTTTAATTTTGTTTATTAAAGTTGACAAAGTCATCATCATCATCATCTCAGCCGTCAACGCCCACTGCTGATGCTGGCAGGCCTATGCCCCCCTATAGATCTCCACAACGATCGGTTTTGTGCTGCCCGCATCCAGCGGTTTCCCGCGACCTTTGCCAGATCGTCGGTCCACCTGGTCGGGGGCCTACCCACTGAGTGTCGTCTGGTACATGGGCGCCATTCAAGAACCATTCGGCTCCAACGGCCATCGGTTCTTCTTACTATATCGTTATGTATCGATTCTTCTCGTTTACTAAGTAAGTGCATTCAATAAATAAACTTACTTAACCGTTATAGTTTGCCTTCAAATTCCATTATACATACATGCTGCCGTCATGATTTCGTAGTTTTTCTAACAAACATTAGCACATTGAAAGTTTAATATTTCGCAAACGGATCACTGAATCGCTATCGCAACACCTCAATGTTTTTGAAGGGCCCACCCAACGAACCTCACACTATAGAAAAAACGAGAAAAGAAATCATCTCCACTGTACGTGTCGGGGAGTTACCATCAAATCAAATTAAACAGTTCTCAATTTTAAATCATAACAAATCAGTTCCCTTGTATAAACAACAACAACATTAAGTGTATAGGTATACAAAATCGTAAAAGTGATAATGAAGACAAAATTGTTTCAATGAATTCGTCAAACTTTAAATTTTCGAATCTTACTAGACGATTTCCATGAAAAACATTCTTATGAAGATGTTAAGTAAGATTGTGTAGCTATAAATAATGTTCTTCTTAGAAACACCGCGATGATCAAACATAATAAGGCTCTCGAATAATTTACATCGCTGAAACAAATATTTATTTCCAAGAAAATATATCAGCAATGATTTCTGGATTCTCCAAAGGATTAATGTATTGTGTAAACGACAATAAAGTTGTAAGATCTGAAATGTAATGAGAAATCATACTATGCTCTAAAATCCATTGCCAGCACCACACTCTACAGGAAGGTGCTGCTTTGCGGCAGAAATAGGCAAGACGGAGTTCACCTCCATCTTGCCTATCTCTGCCGCAAAACAGCAGTACTCGCATTGCTGTTCCGGTTTGAAGGGTAAAATATGGCAGTGAAATTACGAGGTACCGTGACTTTACATCTGATGTCACAAGTTGGCAACTTACACTGGTTCTTGTGAGAGTTGCAGATTTGCTGCGATTCTCACAGGAGCCACATGTACTATAGGTGACTGTTACCACTTACCATCAGGTTGGCAGTATGCTTGTTTGCTAACTTAGTTGTATAAAAAAGGCAAGTCGAAACAGTGCAAGTTGTGGATGACCAGCAGTCGTGCAGGCTCCACTTGCTCTGAGGCGCTCTAGATACACATACATGACTGACTCCACGAGAGTGTGAATTGCCAATGGCGCTATTTTCAAGTCATCTAACGTCGAGCGCTCGTCAACCATCGTCTGCGCTTCTACTGATTTTCAAATAAAAAATCAATAGCCAAAATAATATTAATTTTCGACATGGTATTCGATCGATTTTGTCGAAAGCGAAACGTTAATTAATAGAAATCAAGCGCAGAGCCAGACAATGATTTAAATGGAGCCCCAGCATTCGTTCAGCCTCCGGTTACGATTACGCGCCTCTACAACGCGTAATCGGGAAAATGTAGGCCCGGCATATAGGTACATGAATAACGATTACTCTAATCACACACTCTAAGTAACAGGACGTCAATTTAAAATAATAAATGACATTTATAAATTTCCTTCTACGGCAACCTCGCAAAAAATTGTAAACGCAAAGTTTTGCTTAATCTCCATAGTTTATGCCATATGTCCCTACAGATTTTTTACTATTGAAAAGCTATACACCTCTGCTACAATCAACCGATAACTGATATAAAGCACCATATTATTGTCATCCGACAATAGACATACAAAAACGCGTGTTTTTATTTCACCATCACAAACAATTACGACACCCAAGTGTCCTTCGGCGGCAATTGAGCAAACACGCGGCACCTGCGCCGAGAGTAATCGCCGTTTACACACCATTATCAAAACGAAAACATAATCAAGTCGCATCTCCTCCACAGGTTGCGCGGACATCACAGTTTAAATGGGACGGAGCTGGAGAAGCCTAGAGGCGCTCGCGGGACGGGCGAACAGCCGCGCAGGCCGCCAGTGTTTGCGTGCACCTTATCACCTGATAACTTAGAGCAAGCCGATAGCAAACAGCCTTATCATGGTAACATTCTTCGAGACGAACCACTCGGCAGTCCTCTCGTGGAAGCGCACCGAACGGAGCCAGATGGAATTGAGAAGCGAGAGTTTGAGAAATGAGTGGTGATTGTGCGTAACAGTGTCAGTGCTGAAGAGCGAACCAAAGCTACGGGCTCAAATTTTCTAGTCTCGGGGACCTTGTTGCCGGCAAGCTGGAGGACCTACAAACTTTGGAGGGCACGGAGAGTGTCGCCGCCAATATCAGTGTGGAGGTGTATGAATGCTTGGCGCGCAACATCAATGCATCAGACGATTACTGCCCTGCGTACCACGATGGCCTCCTGTGCTGGGACCGCACGCCCTGGAACACCATGGCGGTGCAGAAATGCTTCAGCGTTTTCCACGGCGTGCAGTACGATGACACGCGTGAGTATTACTGTTTTCCATTCTGTTTTCTATCGCAATGAGGTGACACTCGTATATTTTTAACCGACTTATCAAAAAGGAGGCGGTTCTCAATTTGATTAATGTGTTTTTTTTTAATGTATTTACAATGATTACGCCGAAATTTCTGATTCGATTTACGTGATTCTCTTTTTGTTGGATGCGGAATTATAGTTGCCAGTTGTTTTTATTTTATTGAGCACTTTCGTTAACTTGGACGATGTAATTTTCACGATACTTTGTTTATGTACACCGACTTCTGATCCGATTTACGTAATTCTTTTTTTTCGATGCGGAATATTGTTGCCATTTGGCCCCATAAAAATTTATTTTGTTAAATCTATACTTCTATACTAATATTATAAAGCTGAAGAGTTTGTTTGTTTGTTTGCTTGAACGCGCTAATCTCAGGAACTACTGATTCAAATTGAAAAATTCTTTTTGTGTTGCATAGTCCATTTATCGAGGAAGGCTTTAGGCTATATAACATCACGCTGAGACTAATAGGAGCTGAGCATCAATGACAAATGTTGCAAAAACGGGTAAAAAATATACGGCGAAACGTAGTTCGCTGGCACAGCTAGTTTAATATAAAACTGTAATGTTGTATGGATTCTTACATTATTGATGACTTTTTACTGTTTTTTGAAGTCGGTTTTATTTTTGTATAAAAAATTTTTGCCCAGTACTTTTTACTTCAGAAAGTACCTACCAACAGCTGTTTCATACACGGCTTGCCATAATTTTACAATATATAATATATACATAATTATATATGTACAGCGCACTTCAAAAGTAGTAAATCATTTTAGTACCATGTCACACAAACTATTAGCAATGCAATATAGGTGTAATCATACTAAATAAAAGGAATAGTTGGTGTGACATGGTACGACATCTGCTAAAAATGCTTATCTACTTTTGAAGCCGGCTGTACATATATTTTGTAGGCAGAATCACAGTGTCTTGTCTGTACCTACTTTAGGTGCTTTGACTATTTTGAAAACATAAATGTAAACAGCAAAGTTCGTGTAAATATGTTATACTAGCTGCTGCCCTCGACTTTGTCTGCATCTCCTAGTGAACTCATCAAAATTCGAGGTAAAAAGTAGCCTATGTCCTTCCCAAGAGCTTAAGCTATCTCTACACCAAATATCATTAAAATTAGTTTAGTGGTTGAGGCATGAAAGTGTAACAAACAAACAAACAAATTCACTTTCGTATTTATAATTTTAGTCAGCATTATTCATACACCACGGTAGATAGTCCTTGAAGTGAGATATTTTTTCGCAAGTATACCTATGAGTTTAAACTCCAACCTACTCTAGGTAGAAGTTTTAATTGAATCTAGAATTAAACTACAATGAGGGTAGAGAATGATTTGTAATAAATAATACCAATTAATAAGTACGATAACTAGAATTACAAGTTACGGTTCAATTTACATCGTGTATTTTTTAATTTTGTTGTGGTATAAATATCTGCATTCAAGCATACAAACTTTCACACTATGATAAGATTCGTAAGCACTTCCAAGCTAATACACAAGACTATCAAGGAAAATTCTTGCAAACATTATTAAACTTTTTACTACAACAGAATAGATTAACTATAGTTATCGCCTGTGTTGAGTTAAACATCTAACATTATGTTTACTAACTTACTGTAGCATCGATATTCGAAGTCAAACTAAGATTTACTCCTTCATCAGCTTATCTATTTTACTACGGTCAGTTAGGTAAACGAAATCTGTGTATAGATCACCGAGTTACTACTAAAACCTGTGTTTAATAAAGTTAATCTTAACGCAGTCTTAGAACATGGTGCGGGTATATGCGAACTAATCAACGGATAACGTTATCTCATTTTTGTTTCATTTGCGCGGGCGGGCATGAATGAAAATACTATGTGGTAATACTAGTTTTAGTAATACGTACGTGATCACGTAAGGAGCTCTAACGAGCAATATAAATTCTGTCACAAGAATTATGGAAACTCAATATCTGGAACGGACGCTTAGATAATAATGTTATGAGCATAGAACGGGAAAATCTATAAATAAGAACTCTTTTCTATATTATGTATTTATTATAAGATTTTGTTTAATTGCATGCCCTTATATAATTTCTAACAAGCTTTCTCGATGTCCAAATAATATGCTTTATAGCTATAACACTAAATCTATGAAAGTTAAAAAAGAAGTCAACATTATTGCGTTAACACCTTCTAATAACAAATTTTCTATAATTCCTTTACCGTCCGTCCTGCCCAACTGTGGAGCAGACTGCACGTTAAAGCAATTATCTAATCTGTGGTCAAAGTATCACAACATTCAAATTAAAACTAAAAGATCTTCTTAGCAACTCTTCATAAACGTTATGATATTTATTTGTATGTATATTCTTACATTTATATTTTTGTTTATAATTATATGTATAGTGTGTATGTCTTTTATTATTTATATCTCGTTCGTTCTACTCTGTAGTATTTTGCCGCGGTTGGAATCTCGTTACACTTACTAGGGTTGGCTGGTAAAGATCTCTTATAGATCAGCTAGCCCTTGTAACACCTTATACATAAATCACTTAAGTAGCAAATAATAATTTAAATTGTGTACAATCAAGGATATGAATATTGTACGATATAGCTTTAAATATCTTTTTCACGTTAATACCTACTACTGACAAAAAGACACTAGTCACTTTACATACATAATTTACGTTATACGAGTAAGCCAGCAAATCTGTTAAACCATGGAGCGTGTCAGAATTTTGTTTAACTTGTTGACTGTGCGGCTAATACGACCCGTATTCTGGTGATATGTAACGAATACAAAAACTGACTTAAAATCACTGACTATTGAACAATTAAACTCAATCCCTCGTGTTTTTTAGCTCCATTTAACACTATCATTATTTTCTAACATCGAAGAGATATTAAAAATAACAGTCGGTAGAACTCCAGTTTAATAACAAAATTAAACTCGGGTGTAAATTGATTTCCCCTTGAGCTGTCGCTTATTAGGATGACGAGACATTGCCATTTCAAGCGTGAACATTGTTATTATGCTACATGTAGCTTTAAGCTTTTTTAACGTTCATGTAATTAAATAACTTTTGAGATTTCTCAGACAAAATTCATTCGATATTGGAAGTAAATTTTTTACACTCTTATCAACAGTACTTTTTTCAATAAAGTCATCGCATTAATAGTAATATTGTAGAGTTACCAATTGTGTTGCCCGAAATCGGTTTTGGTATTGCAGTCTAGACTCCTGCTGCTAGACTTCAGACCAAGACCGGCCTAATAGGCTAGATGACTAAAAAAATTTTATAGAAGCTCATTCATATAATAAACAGAAAGAAAAAATCGGTTTTCGAATAACTATAAAAACAACTAAGATATAAGGTATTAAAGATTTTTCTCCATCTCTTTCTAGCAAAACGGCAATTTACAAGTAAGGAGTTTATATGGCCGTACTCAACTATGACGTCACGGTTGATGTCGGATCTCTCTGTCTAATCGCCTTCAAATTAACAACTTAAAATGCTTGTATCTAATGTATTTCTTAGCCGATTTTAATTCTAATTTCACAGAAGTGCATCTTTTTCCACGGTATTTTAATATTTAATGACGAGACGTAAAAATTAGAAATCAGTCATCATCCCAATTGTAGCTCAGCCCAAGACAAGTCTGACCCATGCAAGATTTGAGCAAGAGTCTTGCCCAAATCTTGCATGGGTCAGTGTTGGTGTTGGTGTTGGTTCAGTTCTGCAACAAGAGTCTTCAAGACCAATTTTGGGCAACACTAGTTGCCGAATTAAATACTACTATAATTATGTAGGCTCCAAAAGTTTTGTTTGACAGTTCAATTTTCATTTATGGTATCATACATACGTCTTCTATTTATGGTATTAACGGGCACTACTACGGGTAAAAAGCTGGTCTTATCTAAAGGTACTTGCATATCCGGTGCTACTGTTCTAATTAATTTTCATATTATTTACCACAAAGTGAAAGTGACCTTATATCGTAAAGTTTCCGGCATTCTAAAGGACTTTAAGATCTCAGGACATTGCAAATCCTACCAAAAACATTCTGTAAAAAACTAGCCAAGTCTCGATGGAGCTGCTTGTTTATCTCTAAAAAGTAATGAAATCTAGACAAAGTCGTGCCAAGTCTAAGATTCCTTACTGCGATTTCTTTATCATTATAGTTAATGTTGTGTGACTTGCCGTTGAACATTCTTTATACGTTAGTAGCTACAAGTCAATGGCCAAGTCACACAACATTAACTATAATAATAAAGAAATTGCAGTAAGGAACCTTAGACTTGGCACGACTTTGTCTAGATTTCATTACTTTTTAGAGATAAACAAGCAGCTCCATCGAGACTTGGCTAGTTTTTTACAGAATGTTTTTGGTAGGATTTCACTTCTTTTTGTAGAAACGTGAGCTTATTGAATGACAGTCGATTTTTTTATGTACCAATAGTAGAAGGGGGCATTACCATATCTCTAATACAGCTGAGACCAGCTGAGGATTCTTCATCACATACTTCAGACCTTCGATTTTTGACATCAAATGAAGCGGCCCACCATGTTGAATGTTTTTTGTAAAGGCGGTATGTCGATATCTCTAATAGTTTGGTTGGGTTCTTGTGTTTTCTAATCAGGGTCACCAGGTACTCCAGATCTTCGATTATCCTAGTTTTTATAGTTTTCTCTTTATGAGGCCATTAAACCCTAACTCTGTACCAAATTTCAGCTCTCTGAGTTTATGGGAAGTACTAGTTCTATTTTGATGACCATGAGTGAGTGAGTGAGTGAGTGTCATAAATGCGAAACTTTACTTTCGCTTAACATCGTAACTAAATGACCTACAGACTTTAAATTTTGAATTTTAAGTATGTGATTATAGCTTACTGGATTACGAAAATTTCTGCGTTCTAATCTTATCCAGAGGTTATCAAATAGGGGCCTGAAAATATGGTTCCAGTAAAGGATGGTACGGCAGTGTTTGCTTCGCGCTCGACTTGGCGGGGGCACTCCCGTGCCCCCAGATACGACGACAATCACTATCCATTGTTTGAGTTTCCAACTTCATAATAAGTTTTGTTTTGTTTTATTCGATCAGAAGAATTAATAAGTCATAATGTCTGAGTGCTCATCGAGTATTTATTGTTTTCCAAAATAAGTGAGTAGATACGTTACATATGCAGCTAAAATCATTTGAGCGAATACTTAAAAATTCTTATTAAAATTAAAATGTAAGAACAGTAAAATATAATTATAGTAATGAATAGTAAAATATTATATACTAAAGTCGTAATACACTAATCAACTAAGTCTAAGACTCAAGCCTATATTTTCGTAAATAACTAAAAACTTTGAAGTATTTTATATAAACAATGTTAGATGTATAAAAGCATAATTTTAGGCGTGTTTATTAAAATAAAATAAAAAAGTTTCAACAGTACGAAAAAATAAATATTAATAAAGAAAAGAATTAGTGCAAAAATGAATGCTTAGATCATTTAAATGCTCTAAGACAGATAGACATTAAAACATGCTTCTTTTTTAATGTTGGTGTTTGAAATCGTTAAAAAATTGTAGATGATAAATCAATAGTCAGTTGGACCTCCTAAAGCTTTAGGAGTCTGCATTGTCTTGGCATGCTGAATATCAGATTATCAATAGTGGCCTGGGGTATTATGCTCCATGTCAGAGAAGGATGTAAAAAAAGATCTTGGTCTAAGTATAAACTCTGAGGAAGTTGTGCAAAAGCCAAACTTCCGAGCAAATCCCAGGTGTGCTCAATAGGATTCATATTGCAAGACTGGGGAGGCCAGTCTAGAGTGCGATATCCCTTTCACGAAGAACGCTCCTCAATGATCCTGCGGTATGTGCGCGAGCATTGTCTTGCATGAAGATGAAATTCGCCCCCAATTGGATTCGATGTGGAACAACAATAAGTAGGTTCCACCACCTCGTTGCGGAATTTTTCGGCATTCATGTTGCCCCGTATAAAGACGAGGTCCGTTCTACCGCCAACGCGAATACCGGCCCAAACCATAATTGATCCGACATGGTAGGGATGAATTGCCTAAGGGCAAAAAGCTCGCCACACGCGAATTCTTCTTAAGAGGACTGTGAAGTGCCAATTTATGGCTCGAGTATGCGCTTTCAAAAATGCACTTTATTGCACACCACTTAGACTTGAAAGTCCGAGGCAAGTGCCTTCATTTGATATTGAAATATTGTTTCGGGCGATAACTGTTTTACCCCCCTAAACCTTTACGAAATTAGACACTTTTGGTCTCATTAGATTTAGTATACTTTAATCTATGTTTGTACGTTTTGCTTTTTTTGTAGTTCAGTATAATTTAGTCAAAAAGATAAAAATGGTCGAGATAGTTTTTAACTGTAAAATTTGGATATTTAAATGCTAATAATTTATATTCTGAACAATATTACTTCAAAATCAAAACGTACAAACCTAGATCTTCAGTATATCTACAACATTACCAAAAATTATGAAAATTGGATTATGTAAAGAGGGAGAAAAACGTTATCGCTTTTTGTATGAAAATTTAAAACTTCACAATCCTCTTAAGTCCGGGTGAAAACCAAACCTGGATTCGTTGGAAAACAGGACATGAACCCACTCTTCTTCCGGCCATCGCAGGTGAATACGAGCCTACTGCAAGCGCTGAAGCATGATTGCCACGTCGAAGCGCTACGAACTGTAAAGGCCTACGAGAATGCAAACCGATCGCGTGCAGTCTCCTCCTGGCAGTTTGAGTGCTGATAGCCACTTGATGTTGAAACCTCTGGCTTTCAACGATTTGCCGGGCGGTAGTTTTGGGCTCCCGTCTGGCAATATTCTGAATAAAACGGTCTTGTCTTTCGGTGGTTATTCGATATCTACTATTATGTCATTCAGCCGTGTTCCCAGTGAGCCGATAGCGTTCCCACAATCTCCAGATAACCGACTGGTTGGAGTGGATGGCATCCGCAACTTCACGCTTCAAGCATACCCACAGCACGTGACATTTCATTGTGAGTTAAATACCGACGTGGCATGATGTCTGATAAACCAGTATTTAAGGTACAAAAGAAATTTAAAACATTCGATTAAAGATTCGATATCAAATAACTCAAAGTGTATCCAGGAATGAAGAAACTTAAAACAGGAATAACGTTTTGCCGCGAATTCATGCTAAAATGAGCTAAAGTTCTGGAATAATGTTTTTGAAATTTTAAATTTAGAACATATTTTATCACGCTTTTATTTTGTTCTTAAATTTATGAGTGGCCTATACTTTTTTTAAAGAGATTTTACAAAAAAGTTCGTCTTGGTGGTTGACTTCTTTGTTAGTGTATTTTAATTTTTAAGCGAAGAAGTCTCAGAGGTTGTTAATAGGTCGGCTTGTAATAATAGACTGATTGGCTGCCCATTATTTTATTAAAATCAAGCCTTTGAAAGATTTGACCCCTATAGGCAATATGACTTTAACTATTTGAGGATCACTCTCAGATCAACGATCGTCAACACGATCGACGGGTGATCTTCTAGCATATCCCAAGTAACATTTTAGGTTCTAGAATGGGTTTGAAAAGGTTCTAGAACATATATATGGATATCTGCTACTAAGTCTCAATAGACTCAATAATGTTATATTAACCTTATAATAACCCCCTGAGTGCAAAAAGGGCCCACGTTTTAGAACCTTTCTGAGAACTACAGCAAAACCTATAGTTTATATCACAATACCTTTATTTAAGGTTAATTTAACCTTCTAAAATGTTGTTGGATGTATCTTTATTATAACTTAAAACCGTCTTTAGACACGAATAAATGCTTTTCGAGACTCTCAGGTTTTAAAATGTTTCTATTTAAGATTTTTTTATACAGAAACAAGTGAATTTCAAATCTTTATTTATAATGGCGATTCTTTGTTTTAAAATGGCGAGATAAGGTAAGTGTTGTATTCATAAAAATAATAAGTAGCTTGCTGACGTCAGTTAAAATTAAAAAATACTGCGACTGGCACTTTATTGTGAAACTTCATGATAATAGAGCTGTATAAGAGGTGGGCCCTTCATAAGTTAAAATTCTGAAGATATTTTAATAAAATAAAAATTATAAAATACGATGGTTGGTGATAAATCGCATTAGAAATAAAACATCTATCCATATAAAACATACATTTTAAATATATAGCATACTATACTTATTTTGCCTTATTTAATTTATCAAAATATTGCTTTTTGTTCCGATAGATTTTTTATTTCAATAAAAAATATGGCTGCCGTTAGGAAATTACTAGAAAGAATTTAAATTAACCTTTTCAGAACTGTTACAGCTAAAAACTATTAATGTTTGCCAATATAAGATCTAAAGATTATCTGGCGGAGCTTGTTAAAACTACTAGGCTATTTTTGCAGTTGCTTAAAACTCGCGGAGATAACTGAATTTTTTTGAGGATGTATCTTAAGCTTTAAAATATTCTCGTAGGACTTAAATCATGCCGTAAGCTTAGTATTACAATAGCATTACTGGTTTGGGTTTTAACCACATAGTCCTAATTTGTTTGTCTAGATAACTCGAATATAGCCTAAAGGTTTCATGTAGGTTTTAGAAATGACTTACAGGTGATTTTAAAATTCCATAACTTTATAGCTGTATATAAGTTAAAAAAATAACCTTTAGATCTCACTTTAGTATTATGCTAGCTTTTCTAGAACTGAATCAGGCGTCTACGACAACTTTAAGATCTTAGGACTATATGCTCCTAAAACCTAAGTAAAAATAACGTTAATTTAAACTCTTGTCAGCGGTTCCAAGGTTGTAATAATAGTCAATTAGTTTTAGGACTTATTAATCTTTCTGAAATACTAAATACGACCAGATAGCAAAACGTTAACCTTTTTATGGCTCTTTTAAAACCTGGAGGTAAAGTTTACAACCGAGACCCGAAAAAAATGTTACTTGGGATGTGACGCATATCTGCAGTGAAGCTATCCGTAAGGGACGAAGACTTTATTTATCTTCAGGCACAAAAAATAGTACTAAGGTTAAGTTCTTGGGCATTAAGACCTGACGCGTAGCTGGTGGGGCTGTCCAGGGGTGGACCGGAGAATTGGGGCTACCCGAATCCCGGATCACCCTATCTATGGACAAGATGGACATCGAGGTAGGTTTAGTGGGTATGCCCCGCACTCAGCAGAGAGAGTCCCATACTAGCGACTAGCCACGGACAGGTACAGGAAGAAACAGTATTCCACCTCGAAAAAAAGTGTCCATCTTATTTCTAACCCATATTCCTCTTAAATATTATTTCGGGGTTTAGTTAGGTTATGTATGTAATGTGGGTACCGACATACATATATTAATATTATAGTTTTGTGATTAGTTTTGTTAAGATTAATTAAAGTTTCTTTTAGGTTACGTATATTTTTAAGGTTATTTTATATTAGTTTTTTTAGGATTAGTTATAAAATATCTAGTACTTATTTATTGTATTTTTTTACAAAGGTTGTATTAATTATGTGGGTAATAGTATAGTATAGATACCGGCAATAATGTAAAATGTTTTTTGTCTGGCAATATACGACGTATTTCTTGCTCTCTCAAGTTATAGTATATACCAAGTTACACCAGTTGTAAGACAGAACTCTCGATGTAGGTAACTGAATTCCACGGAGAGGAACACACGGGCATCATATATCTGCACAGTCCCACAGTTCACAGCTCGCAGTACTTGTCCCGGGGGATGAGCGGCAGAGATCGCGTTACCCCCTGTACTATATCTCTACTAATATTTCAAGTGCAAAAGTAACTCCGTCTGTCTGTTACGCTTTCGCGCCTAAACTGCTGAACTGAGAAAGCACATGGGCTACTTCCAATCACGAATTTTAATGAGATCCCTAGGGAACGAATGATATAACCAAACTCGCGATGTACACTCCAGTAGAAAATGGTCGATACGGTCAAAGTTACAAAAAAAATGTATACATTGATTGACAGACTTTACATTAAAGTGGAGTTGGTAGATTATACCCCTTTTTTGTAACTTTGACAGTAGCGATCTTTTTGTACTCGAGTGTACCTGAATTTCACGCACAATAATAACGTCGCGGGATTGCTCACTAAATTGAACTTAATTAATACAAGAAAAACAATTACCTCAGGCAGGGTTGTTAATAAAATTATTATTAATAATAAAAATTACTTTTTTTATATTATAAACGTTAAATATGTGTACAACTACATCTTTACTTGTAAACTTATACTGATATACAAAACACACCTAATATTCAAACATAATTTAATTGTCCGATCTAATCCGCCGCCCCTCCTTACCTTAAAAATGTTTTACATTTCATGGTAATACTCACCCACGAGCTCTTATATGAGGAGAATCTGACTCCAAGTATTTCAAAGAACTCCAATAACTTCAAACATACATAAGTCTTTTGCAGTCTAAGCAGCCCTCTGTTCCCATAGTAGTTACATTCTTAGTTACATTGATGTAACTAGATGGACTGTTTTAGTCCAAGAATAATTACCTACTGCTATCAGGCATTCAAAGCTACTAAATATTTTTTTAAATCACATAATTACTACTATCTGTCACTGTAGTTCTATTACAACTGTATACGTATGTTGTGTGTGTATGCATATCTGCGTATATAGTGTAGAATAGTATTTCATAGTATGTGTTATATTTGAGTGTTTAATGTTTTAACGCTACCAACTTCTCTAATTTTTCGTTTTCGCAAATGGAGCCCATCCTAAGGTTGACTGGAATAAATATCTCATTGCGTTAAAGCCGCCCATTGTGCCGTAATTATAATGTTTTTTGTTGACCTAATTTTGTAATGTGCAATAAGTTATATCTATCTAATCCTAGTACTGCTAATACTATTCATTGAACTTGGATAAATGAAATGCAACAATATTATTTATATATATAAGTGCCAAGCCAGCCGATGGTCATACTAGGGGTAGCATGACCATCGAAACACGATATAATAAAACGATAAATCGATATAAACTGTTAAAAAAAGTTGGATTTTTTAGTTATCTTCGAGTTTTGGATATTGCTATTATTATTGTGGACATTGTTATAAATATCGATAAAATTTCAAGTAAGCCAATAGATCCAAAATATTTTGACAGTTCATAACGATTTATCGTTTTATCATATCGTGTTTCGATGTTCATGGTACGGGGGCTGTTGTCAATTTATAAATCGTACACAAGCGATACAAAGGGCATCAGTTACTTAGTGCTGCCTAATGTTTCCTGGTCGTTATTTGTGATGTATCTATTATATTTTTTTTTCAGAAAATGCAACGCGTCTATGCCTCGACGGGGAGTGGCAAAACTATACCAACTACGCGAACTGCACAGAGAGAATAGCCAACGTGTCCCCCACCGACGTCACGAGTCTCATCTACCTCAGCGGCTACTCGCTTAGTCTCGGCGTCCTGTCGCTTGCTGTCTTCGTATTTTTATATTTCAAGTAAGTAGTAAAAGTAACATCGTTGCTGCAAAGGTAATTTTTAACACCCTTGCTCGTAAAGCTGGTGTAATTCCACCGGTTTTAAATATGTAAAGCGGGTCATAAAAAACGCGTTTGTTACCAAAGCAAATAGTTAAGTTATAGTCCATACAAATTCCATAACAGTATTATTTGCCATTTCAAATATGGAACTGATCGCCGCCGCACGACTCCAGCCCCCGTAGCACGTCCACCAAAACACGATATGATAAAGCGATTTATCGCGGCGAACTGTCAAATTACGACGAAAGCCTATTGTATTTTGACAGTTCACCGCGATAAACCGCTTTATCATATCGTGTTTTGGTGGACGTGCTAGGGGGGCAGCCAGAGATTTAGATTTAAATCTCTGGGGGCAGCTAGTGAGCAGCGCGCTGTTGCTATTCAAATTTCGAACTAATCGCCGCGCGGCGCCAGTCAGTAGGCAGCGCTAGCGCGCTGTTAAAATGGCGGGAAAGCAACAGTGTGCATTCACAGATTGACACCCAGTTTCTGAAAGGCTGTTCAGCGATAAAATTAACTAACAAGCTGTCAATCTAATGCTAACTATGAATTGAGTTGCTGAAAGCTAAATCAACTTATCACTGTGTTAGTTGACACAGCTGTCAAGTTTATTGCAAAATTATTAAGAAAAGACCCATTTTGGGTTTCCAAAATACATATGAATAAAACAAAATATATGATTTCAGCAATGTGACCGTGTCTTAAAATATTTCTCACGAGAAATCAAATTTTTAGAGATAAGTAAATTTTGGCTAACCAACGTTTCGGAAACTCAAATTGATTTGACACTGCTGTTAAGATGACATGGATGTTAGTTGAACAATATTTTGATCAGCCTTTCAGAAACTGGGAGTGAGTTTATTTAAATGTTTTTTTTTTTCTGTTTCCTCGCAAATGTGTTAAAAACTTGTACGATATACGTGCGTATTGGTTATAACATCTTAACGCACTAATATCGTAATGTAAGTACTATTGCGCTTTGTAATGTTAACACACAGGCCAGCAGGCCTATTGTCGATCTCATGGTTTTCAAATGATATCATTATGATATCAAAGTGCAATCAATACGAAAAATAAGATTTTCGGTCAGATTTTCGATCATTCGTTCATTACATCATGATGACATCGTTGTAATTATGCCATAGTGATGATATCATTGAAGATCGGTATTACCAAATGAAGCATTTCATGACTTTTTTAGCTTAAAATTTATACCATGTCATACGATGAAAGATCCATAATAGGCCTGCAGGTAAATGAGCGTGTGCAAGACTCGAAAAGGCGAGGTCTACCCGCTAAGCCGCTGAGATGTGTGATGCCATGCACTATGGGTTAGTCCAGGAGCCCCATAATAATAATAATAATTATTTGACATAATAAACAAAATTTTTAATATTTACAATAATTGAGCATAAATACCAACATTACTAAAAAACTGTCGCAGACAGGGCAATAGCGTTCCACAATAGATATACATAATTTCATAACTAAAAGTACTTAGTACAAACTTGTCTAATTATACAGAGTGATCAATCCAAATGGGTAGTAGGGAGAAGTCAGAAACTATGAGAGTTAGCGATATCTGTTCTTAGGAACCATGGCGTCGATTTTAGATTAAATAATAATTATGGCATTCAAATTTTTTTCACTCTCATACATAACCGAGAATCGAACCTGGTCAAAATCTCTGTAAAAAAATGTTATAAATTCTGCAAGTTTTTTCTTTGTTGTTGTTGATGGTGTGAATCATAAATCACAAGGAACACATTTTTAATGGAACCTTGTTCAAATAATTGAAAAAAAAAACCAAAAATAAGATAATTATATCATTGAAATATTTTTAAATATTAAATAAATTGGCCCGCCCGCTGAACGAATATCTTATAATTTTAAATAAACGCAATTTGTAATGCATAATATCAATACAGATAAGATATCGGTCTCTTCAGATAAATTTATTCGATTGAATCCACCATCAACAATTACTACGAAAACACTTGCAGAATTTATAACATTTTGTACAGAGATTTTGACCAGGGGGGTTATTGTCTAAGGAAAAATCTATCGCGATCACTTACAACTTGACAGTCGCAATCTACCCGTTATGCGTTCCTAACTATAACTGTGTAAGTTCATATTCATGGTTTTCAGATTATTTTCCTAATATGTACTGTACGTAAAACATTGCTTCTTGCCAAGTTTCATGGTTCTAGGTCAATGGGAAGTACCCTATAGGTTTTGATTCCCTTGTGCTAAAATATGCGACATTAACGGTCATATTTTTTGACCTTGTTGACTTACTAGTATGATATTTTTCACAGCTGAAAGAGACCGTAAAGCTGAGTATTTGATATAATAAATGGTGTCAGGCGTTATTTTTCCGAAGTCCATTACTAATTATTAGGATTTCAAAAAGTATGTTAGTTTATTAATTTTGTTTTATGGCTACATCTACCACATTTGCTCTCTGCACCACTTGAAGGTTTGACTGATAGAGACTTCCTCTGGCATTAAGTCCGCCATTGTACACATTGTACATAAAGAATAAATAAATAAATAATTGCTAAGGAGTAGGTACTAAAGAGCGGCGGTGGCGCTGTGGACTCGGCACTTGCCTTCCAATCGGGTTCGAGACTCGCGTTTTTAGTTTCGAATTTCATATGTACATTTGTCTGACGCTCATATGTACATTTGTTTGTTGTTTGGTGAAGGAAAACATCGTGAGGCAACCTGCATACATCTGCAAAGAAATTCAATGGTGTACGTGAAATCGACCAATCCGCACTGGGCCAGCGTGGTTAATCACCCTAACATAGGGTAGGCTCGAGCCCCTCGGTGGGGACGTTTATGAGCTGTGATGATGAGGTACTTATATAGCAAAACTTCCGACAAAAATGTCAGTACTTGACACTTACTCTTACTCAGGACCGAAGGGACTCTGTACTAAGTAGGTCGTATGTTTGGGTACCTCCGTCTTACCAATTTCTGCCGCAAAGCAGCAGTACATGCATTGCTGTGTTCCGGTTTGAAGGGTAAGTGATGGCAGTGAAATTACTGGGTACCGTGACTTAACATCTGGTGTCACAAGTGGCAACGTACAGTGTGGTTCTTGTAGGGGTTCCAGTTTAGCTGCGAATCTCACAGTCCAGGGGCCACATGTATTAAGGATGACTGTTACCAATTACCATCAGGTGGGCAGTTTGCTTGTTTGCCAACTTACTGCAATAAAAAAAGGACAATGGTGCACCGCCCGCCCTCCCTCAAGCGCATGCGATAAAGGAATATCACTAACCAACATGCAAATACTTAAAGCAGAATTACCCTGCCCTGCCCCCCAGGCGAGGAAGGCAGGGTTATGTTTATTATTTGCAATTACAATATATTGCTTTTGCAATATTTGGTAATTTGTAGGAGTCATTTTGTACTATCTACTGAGGAACTGGTTATCTTATCTGTGATTGTTCGAACATGAATGATGTTAGCTTAACTATTGCCGTGCTTTAGACATGTTTCTAGTCCGTTGTTTACAAATTATCAGAGGTTTTCTTTCCCCTAAGACTTCTGAAGTAAAACATCGCCAGCGATTGTGACAAACTGTCGTCGTATATGCAGCTTATAGTTGCTACGCTCAGAGACATCTATTGACAGCCACTTCCGCTAACTACAGCCGGCGCTACTCGAGTTGGTAGCTGCACACGCATCACCGACTCAGCGGATAAAGTTTAGCGAACAATTCGGCAGCACGAGATAATTCAAATTTAAACTCGACAGAAATTTCTATGTATATTGGCGTTGCTACAGTATCAGTGTTATCTTCATAGGTTCTGTGGAGTTACTTTGCTTTGTGAGGTGTATTTCAAACTATATCAATAAGATTCTAATGAACATATAGATGAAATTCGAAGCATGCAATTTTTTTTGTTATGTAGATGATGATATGATATGTATACCTGCATAACAAGTTCATTTGTTCATCACAAAAAAATCTTTCAAAATTTGCTTGTATTTGCTTAAGGTTTGTAGGTTTGTTTGTGGGGAAGTGATGTCTAGAACTCCTTAACTGATTTAAAAAATTCTTTCAGTAGAAAGGCAGATTATTCCCGAGTGATATTGACTATTATTATATTAGTTGTGATTAATATTATTTTTTAATGTAAAATAATAGTATACATCAATCAATTCCGAGAAAAAAGGGCTGATTTGTTGATTTATCGGTATAATAAATGTAAATTATAATTTCCTTTTGCAATACATCAACGTAACAAATACTATAAAAAAGTAATAATAAGTTAAAGCAACCGATCATTTTAAACATGACGCGTTGATTTGGACGAGAAAAATTAGGCCATTTTGTTGGCCCCGGAACGACCGTAATGTAAACAAACAACAGCTGACGGCTAGGGCTGCCACAGCATAGTTTTTGAAACCTTAAAAAATTCTTTACTCGAATAATATCAAATTTCAATAAAAGTGCTACAACAAAAGTCGTTCACTCTTATTCTTATACCCTTTCAGCTCGACACACCTCTTTAGACTAACCCAGTATATACAACTGTCAGCAAACAAGCAGGCTGCCTAGCTGATGGTAAGTAGCTGCAGTCGCTTGTAATACATGTAGCTAAATAACTGCAGTCGCCAAATAGTACATTGGCTCCTAAAGAACTTTGTAAATCTACAAACAACGTGTCAGTAGGTATACAATTGAATAAGACGCGAAGACCCAACCTCATCTTGTAAAACACACATTTAGATGGGCAAAGGGTGAATACTTATTTTTCAGAATGAACAATTTGCATGCGAACTGACGGCGAAATGCAAATGTGGGCACGTTGAATATGAAACATTACGAGCTACGATGTTAATCTGGAAAATTTTGAATTTATTTTAAGGCAAGATATTTGCCACGACTTTGCTCGAGAAGTGAGGCGATCGTAACTAACTAGTTGTAAGACAATTACTAAAAGTCACAAAAAGTAATAGATTTACCTAAATTCACACGCAGCGATATAGCGTCCTATACTTTTGTTTTCAAACGCTTGAAATACCGTGTGTGTAGGTCTATTCCCTATAGAACAGCTCTTGCGGGTAGGCAGTACTTTGCCCGAAGTTCATACTTGTACAATAAAATCAATAAGCTATTAAATATCTATACAATACCTTTAAAAAAGTGTAGATCTGAATTAATAAAATGCCTACAAGGGCTTACGTACGATGAAACAGAGGAATTTTTAAAAAAACATTTTTAGAAGAAGCAATTGCGCAAGTACTTCAATTTCTACCTGTTGTTGTGATCTTTGACATAATTTTTCCCATGGCATGAAATTCATAGCACAGGCCACCTTGATAAATTGACACACACATACACACATACACACACACATACGCACAAACACATACACACACAGACATACGCGTACACACACACACACACACACACATACATACATCACGTAGGTGTACTCTATAAGAATTTTTTTTTTTATCAATTTTATTTAATATAATTTTTTTTTTCTCTATTGCTGCTAAAAAAAATGTTAAACTGTATTTGGCATTATATTTTATGATCATAAAGTCCGATGGAAGACGTTAGCGTTTGTCATACAGTTTTAATTATAGAACTAGTACAAACGTTATCGTTCAACCGCGTCTTAAATACTTCCTGTATATGTATAATTAATAAAAATATCCTAATTAAGAACTGCAGAGCCTGTATTAGATACCAATAAACATTATTGTTATTATTTTGTAGTTAATTTTAATCCCTATTTCATCCCTTAAAGTTTTCATTTGTAAGGTGGTTTTGGCATGAAAATGTTACGAATTCGCAAACAAAAACATACAATTTGGTTTTTATAATTTATTTAAAGTGCTTAAGAATATCATATTATTTTTAGGGTACTGCCGAACGCGTTAAGTTTAATAGTCGTTAATTTCTTTTTTCTTACCGTTAGAACTTTCTACAAAGTATTAGAAACATTAAAAATATGAATAAAATCGATAATATCGTTCTCAAGCTATGGCGTGACCAAGGGAAATGGGGATTCATTTTTAATAATATAGATGTTTTAGATTTCAATACTCCTTCAACATGAGTAAAATTCTCGAAAAGAACGTATTACGTACGTAGACTAACTTAATATTTGCAGTTTCAGTCTTATTTCCAATCTACGGCGACAAATCCGGAATAATCTGGTTCAAAAAAGATTTTCCTATCGTGTAATTTAAGCCAAAGTTACATAGCAGCTTAAGAATGTACATATTTCCATTTTTGCGCACTTAATTTAGACGTGCAAACCAAAAACCTATACTTAGTTTACTTTGCACATAAAACCACACTGGGCGTTAATTTTTTGATTGAGTTTACTTCACACTCTGCATTAACTTTCCTTTGAAATTCCCGATGTCTACGTCGCAATAGTTCATATTGATTACTGTATATGAAGATACTTATAACCGAATCAAGACGAATGAGTGGTGACTAGACAAACCGGATTGGGTTTTAGTCACTTTAAAACAATGCTTGTATCAATTTTTTATGTCCAAATAAAAAAAATAACTCCACTTTAAATAGCACGGAAATGAAATCATTAACAAAGATTTTCAAAATATTATAAATAATTAACAGCGCCGTAGATATTTATGATAACATAATCCATGGCAATATTTCACTGGGGTTTGTTATTTCGTCCAAACAAATTTTAGGTCGTTCATTTTACGAAAGCAAGGTACAAGGCTTACCGCCACCGCTTAGAATCTTTTGACTCGGCAATTAAATTAACGATTCGTAATTCGGACGGAAAATAGAACTAACGATGTTCATTCCCGGCACAATCAGTCATAAAAGACGGCACTGATCGTAAGAATCACCCGAAAATAGCCCTTAATGCCGTTTACAAAAAGACTATTGTAAACGGCATTAAGGGCACTCCCATAAGAGCCTTAGTGTACAAATTCTCAACGGGTAGGATTTCACGACACGAATGTTAAGCTAGGCTCTGAATTTTTTCCTCTAATATGCATTAGAAGCGGAAATCCGCCTACTAAAAATGTCAGTAAAAATCACAAACATAAATATTCATCAAAAATTGAAGATTGTGGAGATCGTGAGAGTCATTTTATTTCTATCTGTTATGACCTCCTTTCTCTCTGATAATATTTCTGGACGTCTGCATCTCGAAATCATAAAAAGCATATTTTTAGAGATATATCGGTGATAGTGAAATTACGTCAATAAAAGAACGATCTTCTACCCTTTCGGCCAGGACCCATACATAAATGTAATCATCTTAGATTTATATCAGAAAAAGCTATTACATGAGTAGTGAACCTTATTGGCGAATTAAATTTAACCCTTTAACTAAATATTGGTTTAAATTCTTCAGCTCCAGATTTATCAACATTGTTTTGCTAAGTATGCATTACATGTAGTGTTCTTCAAAACCTTCGGCATATGGCTCACGTAAAAGCTGCTTTGAAGTGGTTTCAGTAAACCCTGCCGCGTATACGCAATGTTCAAACCTATTTGTTGCGGAACTTGATACGTGATAGAAACCCGCAAGGGTCCGTAAGTTCATGATATTGCCTTTCATTGTCGATTTTCGGTATAACATATTATCCCAATTTGCTTCTGCATCTACGGCGTGGATTTAATGTTTGCGTGTGTAAACTTAACTAGGACATCCGTTTATTGCCCGAAAAATATAGCTAATTTTATTCTATCAAGAAACACAAATGAACAATAATAATAATGTCCTCCTAACCGATATTCAGTCACGGCGGCGGCGGTCAATCTCAACAAAGACTAGCCATTTGCGTATTTTGGTCACCCATCATAGGACTGACCACATCCAACGTTGCTTATCCTTAGCAATCGTTCGGTGTGCGCACGCGCCAATGCGCCACCGAGCTATTCATGGATTACAATTACTCATCATCACAGCTCATATACTGTAACACCGTTTTTTCTTAAAATTTCATAAAACACTAATTTTGCAAAAACACTTTGTTTTCACTGTAGTTTTAACACAAATTTCACAACTAAAATCGTAATTCAATAACTTTGTCAATGAATTTCACAATGTCAATGTCAAGTGTCAACGTCAACGTCGTTTCACGTCACGTCATTGACATTTGCAATTATCTTTGGTCATTATTCGATTTTGGCATAAACAAAATAAATCTCGCGTTTATCCTGGCCTTATTTACAAAGATAGTTTTTTTTCGCCCAAAATCCCGTGCTTCCATTTAGGTGGGTTGATTTTCTCAAAATTCGGAATTTGACATTTAGACCGTTTGTTTTGATCATTTCTATAGACATATTTTAATAAAATACGCTTAAACTTGTAGATCATATAATTATAGTTTCGTCGAATAGAATTTGGAAAGCATTCACAATTTGTTTATGGTTAATTTTTCATTACGTTTTGTTTTTCAACCAAACTTATAACTTTAGCTGGAAATACTTATTGCATATTGTAGAATTTCGAAAGATCCGTATGTTGACTTGACACATCTTGAAGCAAGTTAAGAGTCTTACGAGTGTCATGAAATGAATTTGGTTTTAGGAGAGGTTCCGTCGCCAATACGGCGCTTAACATTCAGCAAACGGACCTCGGCTCCGTCGCTTCCACATAAACGCAAATCTGCGCGCAAGTGGAGCGTTGGTTTAGTCTATCGTCTAGGTTATGATTAGTCTGTGAGACATCGATCGAAGTAATTTGTTATTGATTTGAAGATCATAAAGTTTTTATATATTTATATAGGTATTTCTCCCGTTTTCCGTGTGAATTTGATTTGAAAAACCACAGTGAAACTACAAAATTCAGTTCTTTTTGTTTTCAGCTTGAAGAGTAAAGCTAAGGGGGAAAATACTATATTTACTCGCCGGCACGCGATTCATTAAATTAAATGGATTTATTGTATCAATAAGTGCAAAAAATCAATAAGGTATCTAATTAACTTATTATATTTCATGATTTAAAGCAGATTTTGTTAATTTTATTTTTATTTGTGGGTAAATTGATTATTAAATCAAACATATTACATTCCCAAAATTCGCCTTTTTCATCCCCTATTTCATTAAAAAACCTTGATAGTAAACGGCATCTTAGTGGGATTAAGGCATATATTGAGTAACACTTGCGAATTTCATGTTAAATTCTAAATTTTCACAATATTAAGTTTCACATCCTTCTTTGGCAAATAACTCACAAATTAAGCTGTTTTCTTTTTATTAATAGCAGTAATTATACACAAAATAGGTGCTCTCCCCTCCATATGTCCTTTTTATTAACTACCCAATAAGAAACTTTGACAATTCATTGAAAATTATGTTTGGAATTAACTTGCAATGTTTATTACATGAAATTCAAATGTATTGACTGGGATTCCTTCAGAACTCAGTGTTAGACCCACTGACCCTAAGATTATAGGCATATTTAATTATATTTTTAACATAACACTGTGCTATGAATCTCCAGGGCAGTTCCCGGAGGCCGTAGGGCTCCGCTGCAACTAACCTACCTAATAACCTAATATCAAGGAGGAATTCTGTGGAATTACACAAATAATATTAGAAACAGAGAATAAGTTAAGAAACTGGAATATCATAGCTCTGACCCGTGATTGCAAGATTTAGCATAGAAGGTACGCTCTACTAACAACCGCTCCGGGGAAAGCTACTAATTTAAAAAAAAATGAAACCTATAACTATTTGTTCGTGTACTTTATTGCCCCTCATTTTGTAGTTTTGTACCCAATTTGTACCTGATTTTTACCTGCCGAGATTGATCAAACAAACCTGAACCATCCTGCCCTTGGCTTGTATTAATTAAACATTTAGTTAAGTGCTTTGCATTGAGGGATTTTGTTAACTTCCGTAACATTATGCATAAGTGAATTACAACCATGTACCTACCAGAATAAAGCTTTTCATTTTGTATCGGACTAAAGGAATAAGTTTGTTTTTTTTTCTTTCAACTAAGATTTCCCAATATTTCAACAATTCAGCAGGAAAAAGCACTACAATACGTCCCCACCGAGGGGCTCGAGCCTACCCTATGTTAGGGTGATTAGGCCTTAGTCAACCACGCTGGCCCAGTGCGGATTGGTCGACTTCACATACACCTTTGAATTTCTTCGCAAATGTATGCAGGTTGCCTCACGATGTTTTCTTCACCGTAGGAGCGTCAGACAAATGTACATATGAAAATCGAAACGAAAAACACAGTGGTACATGGCGGTCTCGAACCCGGACCTCCCGATTGGAAGACAAGTGCCGAGTCCACAGCGCCACCGACGCTCTTCTTCTTCTTTGGATTACAATTACTACCTTGCTATAAATAAAGAGGGCGCATGTAACTAGATAAGACTAAGTTCTTTCATGTGACCCTCGTTGTGGCTGATGGATAAGACATGCAAGGAAAATACCGGTCAAGTGTGAGTTGGACTCGCTTGCCGTGGGTTAGTTGGAAAAGCCGTGAATTAAACAATGTTTCTCGGGATGAAGTTCTGTATTGTAACTTGAAGTAGAACACAACGACTGTACAGCAATTTCAAAAAGCATAGTGGCAAGCTACGCTACCATAGAGCTTATACCAAACTCTCCAACAGGTTCCGTACAAACTTATCTTAGTATAGAAGTTCCTAACTATGTACATACACTCCCGGACACCTAAATCGAGCACTTTTGGATTATATTGTCCATAACTTTTAAAGAGTATTTGGACAACCAAAAAGTTTTTATGCATTATTGTAGCTGATATAAGTATTCATGTTCAATCCGATGTGCTGATTGAATAGGCCAGTTAAAATTTGTATAACACTTTTTGGTCGACCAAACATTTTTTTAAAGTTATGGACGATATAATCCAAAACAGCAAGGTGGCTGGATTTAGGTGTCCCGGAGTGTATTTACAGTTTTCATTTTTTCTTTAACGTGTACTATAAGACCTTGCTTCTTGCCAAATTTCATGATCCTAGGTCAACGGGACCTATTGTGAAATCGCAAAATTAACGAAAATATGCGACATAAACTTTAAAATTATACTTTTGATCGAATTGACGTTGAAAGAGAACGTAGACTTTATATAATTTTCAGTTCGATATATCTACACGTTCCTTAGGAAAAGGGCCTTGACAGACAGACTGACAGACAGACAGACAGACAGACGGAGAACAAAGGTACCGTTTCTTTTTGAGGTACGAAATCCTAAAAAGAAAAAGTTCTAGCCACTGGGGTGTTAAGCCCCGTCTAAATTATTATTAAATCTTCCACGATATTGACGATCCACTTACAAAAGACATAGCTTTACGACCTGAATCTACTGTTTTGTTGAATCTATTGTTTGTCGAATAAATAACTCGACTTTGAATTTGAAAACGTTTATCACTAACGACTGACAATTCCTTTGAAGCACCGATTTCTGACTTTAATATTGCTAATGATGTAATTATGATGAAGCTTTCTTTGTTTCAGGGATCTCAGGTGTTTAAGGAATACCATCCACACGAACCTCATGTCAACATATATATTATCGGCTTGTAGTTGGATATTAAATTTAGCTTTACAAGTAAGTATTCACATAATTGTCCATTCAATTTTCGACAGCGCGAGTACCTACAGCTAATTATAAAACTTGTTACAAGCATGTGAATACCAGATGATACTTTAATGAGGAGCCAAAGTTACAGGAGCAATTTATAATAACATTTAACCAAAGGACGTAAAAAATAAATATTTTGTCAAATTCCACTGCTTCTTTACGCCATTAAAAAGAAAGCGGGGATATACCTAATCTAATCTCGATCATAAAGAAATCTCTGGAATGCGGAAAATCTAGTGGAAAACACAGTGAAATCGAATAACCATTTATTAGAGAGCACAGAAAAATAAGCTTAATGTTAAAATTATAGAAAAATGTAACACAGTATCAGAGCTGTCCACTTTGTAAAAAGTTGACGCTAAACTCCTATCTCGTTTAATTTGAACATTGCTGCTGAGTTCTGTCATCATAATCCGTTAATGTTAAAATTTGCAAAAGAAAATGCACCTATGCAATTTAACTATTTTATTTGCTGTGTTCATTTTTTTCACCAGCTAACAATCATGAAATCGCTGGCGAAATAGCTCAGCCATCCGAAAAATGTGACAAATCAAGACGAGATAGTCCTAAAATGTTAATGACCTATAAAATACAAAGGAGCGATTAAAAGTCCATTCCGTCTGCATATTATGCAAAGCTCCACATTAGACTTTAAAAGCGCTGAATAAATTTAGGTTAAGACTTATCCTGCGTAAGTAAATTTCAAACGGTGTCAACAAAATCTAAATATTTATACATTACTAACTGTTGCCCGCGATTTCGTCTGCGTGGAATTTGTTTATAACACGAGCTCGGTTACACCACGCGTTCCTTGGGGAATTCACAAAAAAATTGCAAATTTTAAGTAAAGAACTATATTAATTGTTGTTATATTTTTTAAGACTTTCAAGGTGATCATTGCTTGGCACCGACTTTAATATAAAACTCTGATGTTGTATGTATTCTTATAATATTTATGACTTTTTGGTGTTTTTTGAAGACGGTTATATTTTTTGTAAAAAAAAATTTTTCAACCTTTTAGTTAAGTTAATAGAATTAGAATTTGAGCAAACACCAGAATAATTTAAAATAAAGCGTCTTTCTCTCTAAACAGCTCCAACAACAAGAATTATTCCCGAACTCCTAATCTACCAGAAACCTTCCGTCATCAGCTCAGTAACATGACAATATGATGACTACCAGATGCAAATACCTGAATATCTTAAGAAAAGACATGAAATACGTCGGATGTGCCTATGAAATTTTTCCTTCGATTTACCCGGGATTCCATCATCAGATCATGACATGGTGACAATGGGACTACCTAGGGAGTGTACTCTTTCGATTACAAAAATAATTTTGAAAATCGATCCACAAATGGCGGAGTAATCGGTGAACATACATAAATGGCGGAGTAATCGGTGAACATACATAAATGGCGGAGTAATCGGTGAACATACATAAATGGCGGAGTAATCGGTGAACATACATAAAAAAATAGATACAGTCGAACATCCTCCTCCCTTTTTCGAAGTCGGTTAATATAACCCACGTCCTTCCACAGGGCTTAAGTTATCTGTACACAAAATTTCATTAAAATTGGTTATGAGATTTAGGCGTCAAAGCTAAAGAGACAAAGTTTTAGTAGCAATTATTGAACCCTGTATACAACATTCTGTTTTGGTGATAAAAAGTTTTCTAATTACAAGAGAGGAGCTATCCAAAATGTTGAATTGACTCTTATAGAATAGGCTAGATGAATGAAAAAAAATTATTGCTTTAATAGAAGCTCATTCATATAATAAACAGAAAGAAAAAAATCGGTTTTCGAATAACTATAAAAACAACTAAGATATAAGGTGTTAAAAGATTTTTCTCTATCTCTTTCTAGCAAAACGGCAATTACATGCAGTTTATAATATGACCGTACTCAACAATGACGTCACGGTTGAAGTCGGATCTCTCTGTCTAATCGCTTCGAAATTAACAGCTTAAAATGCTTGTATCTCATGTATTTCTATGCCGATTTTAATTCTAATTTCACATGATTGCATCTTTTTCTACGGTATTTTAATATTTTATGACGAGACGTGAAAATTTGAATTCAGTCATCATCCCAATTGATATGCAAAGGATATTATTGCATGAAATGGTAACTGTGACAAGAAAGAGGTGTTTCTAAGGACTTATGTTATATTTATACCAGATTTCATTAAAATTCTACTTACCCATCTATAATTTTGTAAATAGGTTATGGTTTCCATTAAATCAAGAAAAAAATGATTTTTCTACTTCATAAAACACAATAAAAAGAACTTACCATTAATGAAATTTTACAGTGGCTTTGTTTACTCAATAATAACTGTATAAACGCATTTTTGTATTTTAGGATGGACGTCTAATATCTGAATTAACTTTATTATTTATTCAGATGTTCATAAAATTATTTGATTATCTAGATAAGTAAAACTGAAGTATAAATTAAATAACAATAAAACTACATTTGTATAGGTACGTGATCGAATATATTTGATTATACTCCAAACTATAAAGTAGAAAATTGTGTATAAAGTTATGCACAAAAGTTATTCTGAAGGACGAATACAACAGCTCACTAAACTAACATATAAAGCTAAAAGGACTCTAGAAGCAAATCTTTAACAGTATTGACAATAAGCCAAAAAAAAACGGCCAAGCGCGAGTCGGACTCGCCCATGAAGGGTTCTGTAGGATTTATAACGTATTAAAAAAACTACTTACTAGATCTCGTTCAAACCAATTTTCGGTGGAAGTTTGCATGGTAATGTACATCATATATTTTTTTTGGTTTTATCATTCTCTTATTTTAGAAGTTACAGGGGGGGGACACATTTTACCACTTTGGAAGTGTCTCTCGCGCAAACTATTCAGTTTAGAAAAAAATATATTGGAAACCTCAATATGATTTTTGAAGACCTATCCATACCCCGCACGTATAGGTATGATGAAAAAAAAATTTGAGTTTCAGTTCTATGTATGGGGATTCCCCATACAAAAGCAATAAATTAAAGCGAAGGATTCCCCAATGGGGAACCCCCAAAATTTATTGCTTTATTCTCTTTTTGTGTGAAAATCTTAATGCGGTTCACAGAATACACCTACTTACCAAGTTTCAACAGTGTAGTTCTTATAGTTTCGGAGAAAAGAGGCTTTGACATACGGACGGACAGACAGACAGACAGACATGACGAATCTATAAAGGTTCCGTTTTTTGCCATTTGGCTACGGAACCCTAAAAATGAAGTTACAATAACTCGCTACCACGAAGAAATAAATCGAAAACGCCCTTGAAAGCATAGCAGACAATGCGTAACCTCTAATTGACTTCTTTATCTAATTTAAACGCCAGACGTACACGTAGGTGTGGGGGAAACTAAATTATATGTACCTATAGAGTTCGCTATTTCACAAATCAATTACAATAAAAGTCCATTAATACTGTTTTAAAACGTTTGTAACATTCAGACAATACATCATTGTGATGTGTCGTAATCAAATCTTAAGCCAGTATATTTACAAACATTCAGATTGAACTGATGAGGATCTTGATACTTTAGTTAATTCAGAAGCGATAAGTGTTAAATATTATATAATGATACCATTTTAAGGCGGAAATAGTAGATTGTTTACAAGGGAGCAAAGAACTATTTTTAAGGTGAGGGTGTTTTTTGAATCCAAAAAGGAGCGAAGGATTCTAATATAGATTCCTGACCTCAGCGAGGGATTCCAAGTACGAGTAAGTCACTCGAACTTAAAGTGTGTGACCTTGGAACCGCCCCAGGAGTATACTCTATCGAATACACGAAGAATTTTGAAAATCGGTCCACGGCGGCGTAATCGCGTAACATACACACAAAAAAACATACACATCGAATTGAGAACCTCTTACTTTTTAACCGACTTCAAAAAAGGAGCAGGTTCTCAATTTGATGCGTATGTTTTTTTTTAAGTCGGTTGAAAATACACGTTTATCTATTTAATTACATCACATGAGTAGAGAAAACTTACATTTAGTTAGGGACAACCCTTAGACCATAAGGGAGAACTAGACTAGATTATGATTTTTTAAATTTAGAACTTTCTAGATGATCATCGTTTCGCACTGACTTCAATATAAAAATGTAATGTCGTGTCTCCTTATATATTTTTTTTACTTTTAAGTGTTTTTTCTAGTCGGTTTTTATTCGTTGTGTTTTTTTTATTATTGTTATCTTTTTAGTGAATTTACTCATTTATCTTTACTCAGTTATCTTTTTAACTCACCAAAATAGCTTGAAGGAAAATAACTAAGGGTCAATACGTACCTATTGTATTCAAAAAACTAACCTCTTACTCCTTAAGGGTCCTCCCATCATCAACTCGGTTCGTGACTACCAAACGCAAATTCCTGAATAGCTTCAGATAAACATGAAACACGTTGGACGTACCTATAAATTTTAAGGGTTTCCCTCGATTCTCCTAGAACCTCATCATCAGATCCTGACTTTGGTCACAATGGGACCACCTTAGGAGTATACTCAATCGATTAAAAAAAGAATTTTGAGAATCGGTCCACAATTGGTGGCGTAATCGCGTAACATACACACACAAAAATTACACACGTTGAATTGAGAGCCTCCTCCTTTTTAACCGACTTCAAAAAAGGAGGAGGTTCTCAATTCGAAGCGTATATATTTTTTTGTGTGTATGTTACGCGATTACGCCGCCAATTGTGGACCGATTTTCAAAATTATTTTTGTATTCCATAGAGTATACTCCAAGGATAGTCCCATGGTCACCAAAGTCAGCATCTGATGATGGGATCCTATGAAAATCGAGGAAAACCCTTAAATTTTAAGGTGTATCCAACGTGTTTTGTGTGTATGATACGTGATTACACCGCCAATTGTAGACCGATTTCCGAAATTCTTTTTGTATTCGATAGAGTATACTTCTAGGGTGGTCCCAATGTTACCAAAGTTAGGATCTGATGATGGGATCCCATGAAAACCGAGGGAAACGCTAATGAAATATCAGCTCACCGAAGGTGAGCTGGTATTAAATTAGGGTTTTTTTCACTAAAAAGATTTCATTCACTAAAAATTAAAAATATTTTACAAAAAATAAAAACCGACTTCAAAAACACTGAAAAGTTAAAAACTTGTTAAAAATAATATAAGAATAGGTACAGACAACATCACATTTCTATATTGAAGTCGGTGACAAATTTTAAGACTTTCTAGGAGATATCGTTTGTTACCGACTTCAATATATGTAGAAGTGTGATGCTGTCTGTACCTATTCTTATATTATTTTTAACTTTTCAGTGTTTTTTATTTTTTGAAGTCTGCTAAAAAGAAAAACTATTCAATATAAAAAACTCTTTGGTAGTTGGAAATTTTACTGGGAATATCCACATTCTAAATTCAATAAAACACTTTTAGTCTCTGAGGGTTACAAAAGCTATTTTGCTCCCTGTTTACGAGGAACCAAGTAGCTCTTTTCGAATAGATGTGCTAAGAAATCTACTAAAATACTAAGAGGACAGGCTGACAAAACCGCTTGGTTGGGAGTGCCGTGGGACTCTCTCATGCTGTAACAAATCCCACTGCTGTCCCGACTACCGGACTAAACGGTTTGTTCTTGTAAATAAAAACCTCCTCACAGAACTTCTCTGCCCTATGAAGAGCCCACTCGGGGTCTGTAGGCCCAATTTGTCGAATGAAAAGGACCAGTGTTGGATATACATGATGAATTTTAACAAATAGTTAATGTAATGTTAGCACTGTTGGTTTACCTATCAAATTGCTTAAAATATGTCAAATTTTATACGATTTGTCAGATAAGTTAACAATTTGTAACTTCATATTCGTGTTACCATTACATCAACTAATGGTTAAAGTGTATCAACAATAAACCTTTTTTTACCAGAGGAATGCTTTTACGCACCTCCAAGCCCTTGGATAGGAGCAAGGGTGTGTGGGACTCCACGGCAGAGTGCCATAACAACCCACTAAGCCCCACGGACACCTCTCCGGCCATATTAGAGCGACTGCAAGCACGCGCATAGCGCTGCGCTCACTTGAGCCAGCTCGGCATAGCCCGTAGACTATCCTCTCTACCAGAGGCATGAGAACAGCTTGTGTCCCAGAGCTGCTCCCATCGTCACAGGGGTCGAGTGCAATACAGGCAACACGGCGCCCAACCAAGTTGCCCGCCGCCCCCACTAAGGTGGCGGGATCAGGGCGCTCTGCTGTAGCCCCTTCTTCGCCACCCTAACCTTCGACGCCTTCTCGCACTGGCGAGGGGATCCACCTCACGAGCTCTCTCGTGGTGCTCCTTCGTCTCCATGACCACTTCACAAAAGTGAGAAGCAGCATCCCAGGCCGCCTGCTCGGCGAGCCTAGCTCATCAACAAGAAATCCTAACTCAATTGTTAATTGGGATAGCAACAAACACAAGAAGGAGCTTGAACTTATTAAACACTATTTTAAACTACTTCTCCGAATGTAGATTAGACATACGCCTACATAAAATACACCTACATAGTAAACTTTGTTATCGCTATACAATGAATGAGCAACCAAAGATATCTAAAACAGACAATTTTATTACTTTGTGAATAGGTACCTCAAATAGCATCTCATCGGTGATAATTACTGTTTCAGATTCTTATTTCATTCAATTATACTGTATTGTCAGTGCCGAATTCTTAGATTTTCATTTGATTGTACCAATTTATAATGGTGTTTTTGTGTTTAATGAAATATTAAAATTGTTATTTTGTTTCAGAATTGGTCAGATGAGGCGCAGCAAGAACAGACCTCGTGCATGATCTTAGTTATTTGTATGCATTATTTTTATCTGACGAATTTCTTCTGGATGCTTGTTGAAGGTAATCATATATATATATATATATATATATATCATAGAGTTAAGCGAGAGTCCGTGCGGTGGCGGATTTCAAATACATATTGTGTCACCGCTTTCTTTCTTCCCGTGGATGTAATTAAAGCCGACTGAGAAAGGCTATCTTCCTTTTGCTATCCAGTCTGACCAGCATAGTGTAGTAGACTTATTTCTCCTATCATAAGGAGAGACCCGTGCCCAGTAATGAGATGTATAAGAGTTAAATAAAATGAGATGAATCGCAAATGAGGACTGACAATGTAGTAAAAGTAACGGTAACCTCGGTAACTAGATTCTGATAGCACAGTACTGCCCCCCAACCATGATCGTTCAAAACAATATTAGAACCGCACTGAGAGCGGGATGGCGCTATACGCATCAAGAGCGGTGTCTCTGTTTCAATATTGTTTTATCCTTGCTATAAGCGATCATAGTAACCCTGATCAGTTTGGAGGCACTAAGAATCTCCATTCTGATTTCGGGAAATATTCATTTGATCGAATTAGTACGACGACAATTATTCTTTTCTTTAAGCCTTTTACTACTATACATAGTGGTAAAAGCCTTCGTGAAGTTAAATTGGAACGTATTATTTTTTTAAAATCGTAAAATACTAGCTGTGCCCGCGAACCACATTTTGCCGTATTGAAGTTTAACGCAATATAATATATTCATAAATATTGAGGTCAATAATCTAGATAAAAATTATCCTTTCTTATATGTTGGACCAATTTATATCGTTTATGTAGTTCCGGAGTTTATCCCGGACAATCATCGTGACACGAGATTTTTATACATATAGATATATCCCTATGCTATTTATATCGATGATTCAGAGGTAGTAACTCCTTGGCAGTGACCTCTTAGACAGAGTCAATATTGTTGATGGCGCGCTCACGTGCGAAGAAATAAAAATATTATTTGCCATGCAGAATTTTAGTGCGCTATAAAGTTTCCTCAATAACCTTAAATCTGATGGTTGGTGGGTTACATTGCATACTGTAATCTGAATTTTATCGCTCCGATTTTGATCGATCGATTACAGAATTTTCTAGATTTAAGCCGGATGAAGCTATCAGTCAGGTCACGGTAATAGTATATTACCGTGGTGAGGTTATGGTAAAAGTACGGAGTTTTGGTTAGGCAACGAGCAAATAACTGGTCTTACAACCTTCCATATAGAATAGAGCCTTATGTTTTCTTGTCACAAAAATTGTAAAAAAGGCAATATCGTAAGAGCATTCTAGCCATAGTCATTATATTTTCTTCGAATATATACTAAACTCTAAGATGAAGTACAAACAATCTTTACAACCCTAGCTAACGTAATAATAATTCTTCTCAAAATTTGTTCACAGAAAACATTAAAATCTCGAACATTCTGTCAAATATTTTCGGGAATTTGAAATTCCAATGGAATTCGGTTTTATGATAGGTTACCCGGGTGGTGAATGGAAACTCGTAACAAAGCCATGAATAACCCGAAATACATATATCCCGGCTAATAGCGCACTCAGGGAGAATTGCAAGATATCTTTCCGCGCGATAAAAACGACTTAACGTGTCGCTGTTTACAGGCAATTCTTTTCCTTTGGGAAAAAAGTTTCCGATCCTGTTTTGTTTTCTTTTCAATAAAAACAACTAAAGCTTCAACTCTTAAATACAATGAAGTTTTTCAATTGTTATTGTTGCAAGAGTCTGGTCAGGCGGAGTTTATGAGCTAAAATAAAAAGCTTCGTTACTCCAAGCTATACTTACATATTTTATAAAACACTTTCAGGGTATAATATGAGTAAAGTACGAGAATTAACGCGATAGATTACCTTTTTAAGATGCCTGACGTTTCAACCGGGTTACCTGTGACCACGGTCGCTGTAACCCGGTTGAAACGTAATCATGCAACACGAAAGTTTAAAAATGATCACCTTCAGGGAGTATACCCATATGTATGTGAGTAGGTAATGTTAACTACTGTATCGTTGTTCAATGTCACATTCATTGTCACACATGTCATTAAAAAGTAAACACAAACATATACTTATTACTATAAACTGTTTTTGTTACAGGACTCTATCTATACATGTTAGTAGTGGAAACGTTTACTGCTGAAAACATAAAGTTGAAAGTCTACACTACAATAGGCTGGGGTGAGTTTTATTATTATATACTCATATGATATGATATGAATAAACTCAAGTCACCTTATTAAGCTTCGTTGTAAGTAAAACATAAATATGTAGTTTAAGTAAATAGAGCAGATTCGTTCTCGGTAGCAAAGATTTTTAAATTTAAACAGTATAGTCACGGTATTTGAATGTTTAGCAGGTTAAAGATATTTCGATTTCGTCATATTATAATAACAAATGAGCATGAGGAGTAGATATCTACAAAAAACTGTCAAAATATCGGTGGTTCATATGTCAAAGTATTAGTATTAATTAATTTTTGCAACTATTATACAAATCATCGTCATCTGGCTTATCATTTAAACTCTTTAATTTTAAAATTTTGTGGGCTCCACTTATATGAACCAATAAATGAATTATTGCTTACAATAACCCCATATTTTGGCAGTCCAACTTTTGGTTTTAAATCTCTTATCAGTCCTTCAATTATTATTCTATATTATCAACAACAATAATACTCGTATTAACAAATCCAATCATTCGTTTTGAAGTTAATTTTAAAATCTCCTCTTAATTATTTAACTCTACTGTGATCAATCAGCGACTGCAAGCTAAGTATTTATCTTCCTCGGTACGCTATCGGATTTCAATTAGGATCCATTTAAATATTACGTTGCCTAATGAAAGCAATCAGGATAGCAATTAGCCCGATTTCATAAATATTGGATTAACAGAGATGCAAGCTTTCAAAGGAAAAACCTTCATTAGTTGCAATACTATGTTGCAACAGATACAGGCCAGTGGTGCAGAACCCGACAGTAAATAAGACACATAGAGCTATGAATAGAGATAACAGCTAGTTTCGTAGAGCGTTGTCTCTGTCACACACGAAGCACTGTTAAATCGGTATCTTCTATAGAGCTGTCAAAATAAAAATCGGTAACTAGGTATCTGATTTTTATTTTGACAGCTCTTTTTACTATAGAAGCGATCGTACTGCTTAAAGTTGGTGGTTTTAACAACTCTGCTGTACATAATATACAATGTTACTGGTAATGCCAAAAGATGCAGTAAAATTAGGTTTACCCGGGTAAAACTAGTATTACCCAAGCCTCTTGTGTAAATTCCGTAGCAAGCATGCAAGTATGCAGACAAGCCTGCAGCGTGCAAGCTGCAGGCTTATTACTTGCATGCAGTTTGATGCTCCGCTGTGTATAGTCACAATGTGGTCACTCTTTGTGATTCGACAAGGGACTAAAAATCTGACAATGCTGCACCTTGGATATGCCATTGGACTCGGGTAAAAACCCCATACCTGGCTAAACCACCCTCCAGTAACTTCCACTCCCACGGAGGCACGTTTGGGATCGGGCTAGCCATTCCCCGAACAAACCCCCTGGAGCACATGTCTAACCTTTTTTTTAAGCGGGGGAATCTTCTTACGATTCAACAAGGGGTAGGCTGACAAGGCCGCCCCAAGGATATGCCATTGGACTCGGGTATAAACCCCATACCTGGCTAAACCTCCTCCAGCAACTTATACCTCCGTTGGGACACAATCGGGATCGGCGTTAACCATTCCCCGAGTACAATGTCTAACCTAACCTACAGATTTCAGTTTTATCCTACAAGTTTCTTTCTTGCTGGGGTCTTCCTCCCTACGATTTTCCCAAGCAAGGGGGCTGCGCCCTCTGCACCCCCCGTTCATGCCAGTGTTGGTTAGACCTAGATGTGTATGGATAAACATCGGATATCAATTAAGTTTGATTTAATAATTGGACTTTACCCAAAAGGCTTGGGTAGTAATAGTTTTACCTGGGTAGTCCTAAGTGAGAGAGAGAGAGACGATAACTTAGCATTCCATGGATTCACCGTGCGGGTGCCGGGTCCATCGCGTTGCATAGAAAAGAGCCAAGAGCAGTGCCTGGGGCTTACCACCCAGGTGCAGATTTAAGTAGCTACTTGACATTGCAATCTTCTAGCATTATCCGTAACATATACCTACATAGAACAAAGATCAAATTTAAAATATTCAAGAATCAAGAAAAAATATGTTTGCTTCATAAGTATTTGCCGCGGCCTTGTCGAATATATGTATTAAAAAAATAAATATACATACTCGTAAATAGAGAACATAAGTACGTCCATAATCAGGAACAAAAGCCAATTTGTCCTTCTCGTCCTCGAAACGCTCCTCTTTTCTTCCCTTCCTTACTCGTTTTTATAACCTCATTTGACCCATTATTCATAATTAATAAATTTCCCTCGCTCGGCGAAAATTGTCTTTATTCGGCCAAACGACGGGGTCCGTCGCTTAGCTATTACTTACATGACCAGATTTTTTACTGCATTTCCCTTATTAAATCATTAACGGAGATAACCTATCTTTTCCCAAATAAAACCCGTGTAAGCCTGTATGATAGGAATAAAGAATATAACTTATGTTTAATGTTTAGAAATACCTTTATTTGCATAGAGTTGATTATTTACTTTTTATGTTATTTGTGTTAATATTTATGATAAAAACATTGTTATCAATGTGATCTTCAAATCGCACTTTCGATTCTAGACCATTATAAGTACCTACATGTATAACAATTTTGACTTTTTACACTATTATGTTTTTTAATGTTCCGCTATTGTTTTTCTCAGGAGCCCCGGCTATCTTCATCACCGTGTGGATAATATCCAGGTGTTTCGTGAGCGTGTTGCCTTCGACAGACTCTGACGGGGTATGTATTTTAGATATTTTAAATGACTAACACCAAAACTTATATTTTCAGTTAATTAAAATCAAAATGACTTTAAAATCATTATAAATATACATTTTAACAGCACAAGTTATATACTATATATTTTTCAGTAGGTAGTTAATTAGTACTCGCTTATTTTAAAAATAATATTGAAAAAAATCCCAAGTGGTCCCATATGGGCAGCATAGGATTTCTACCAGTGAATAACAAAGTACTAGTTAAGTCATTTTATGTTTATTTTTCATACAGTATAATAAAAAAAATAAAATGTAACGTTGTCAATCATCTCTTCATTTTCTTTTCGTCATCGATGTTCATTAATATTTTTATATCACCTGCTCGACAGTGCTTAATTATAACCCCCTTAATCCCAACGTAAAGCAAGACATTATCTCCTAAGGGAGATTACCACATAAGTACATTGTTAACAGAATCTGTTCAAATGTGCCTAACAGAAGCTTTGGTTTAAGAATTCGTAAAATACTAACTATTACATAAAATCAACTTAGGGCTCATATATAAAATATGCACGCTTTATTATGAGCTCTGCAGGCCAATTATGAATTTTTCATCGTATGACATGGTATAAATTTGAGAAAAAGAAGTCATGAAATGCTGCATTTTGTATTACCGATCTCCAATGATATCATCACTATGGCATAATTTCAATGATGTCATCGTTAAATAATGAACAAATGATCAAAAATCTGACCGGAAATCGTATTTTTCGTTTTGCACTATGATATCATTTGCAAAACCATGAGATCGGTAATAGCCCCTCTGAGTTTTATTGTTTCGCAGATGGTATAAAAAGATGATATTCACCTCTGGAATAAAGCAGTGTCTTCGTCTTAGGCGACTTAGGCCCCTCGCTTCACTCAGGACTACATAACATTAAATTTTAACTCCTGATCTAAGCCCTCGCTACGCTAGAAAGTTAACTCTAGAGTCCCATCGTTACGCTCTAGATTCAATATGGCGCCCATGACGTAAGACACTGCTCTATCTCGATGCATAATCTACTATTATCGAGTTTAATACTTTACCCAACTATTACTAATGAATTATCTGGACATGAACAAGTGAATTGAGCACTTATGTAGTTAAAGTGGTTAACTGGTTGCCACGTACACTTTCAACTTAGTGGGTGTAATTAAATTTCACACTAAGCTGGCTCCTTATTTACTTATCTACAGACCCGTACCTCTTCGCCTTAGGTAATTACACACTAGCGTTACAGCCCAACCCATAGCAGCCCTAGACAAGACGCATCTCGATAATTGCTATCGCAGTCACAAAACGGAAAATGACTTGATATATCGCTTAGCTTTCGAGCGCATTTTTCAAATCTGGTCAGCAGGGTTGACCAGAAACGAACCATTCGGTTTCCTAAATCACCTCGCTTTAGGACAAGATAGGTCGTGACTGGTTTAGTGGTTATACCCACTCTGCGGAGAGAGTCCCACACATGACTGACCAAGATAAATAAACCTCTTTAAAAACGACAAGTACCATTGTTAATTCAAGCTATCTGACATACGTACGTGAGACAGGAAATCTGAGCTTTTGTCATTCATAAGGGAGAATTCCAACCCGTATCGACGTCGACGGAACGCTTCCTCGCAACAAGTGCGCTGTTCATTGTTCTAACTCCATTTACATGCAGATAGGTCCCGCAATACTTGACGAGATTAGATTAACTGCACTATGGTTATGATATGCATATTACCGTATCTGCTTATTAGCTAACGAGCCGATGAGAATGTCATTATATTGCTGTACATGCAAGTATCAACACAAATTTGGCTCGCAGTAGGTAGGTATGAGTTGATCGAAACAATCTGATTACGTTTGATAGTGAAATTTATATCCTGTTTGTTATTTTTGTATATAAAAAATATTCTATGAGAGGGAGACAATAGGTACTGGAATGATCTGTCTGGGTAACTCCGTTACCTATTTCTGTCAGCAGCAGTGCCTTCCATCTCGAATGGTAAGACAGGCAGTTTAATTACCGAGCACGTACCGAGCATGTAAGAAGTTGGCTACGTACACAGTGTTTCCTGCAGAGGTTGCAATTTACAAGAACCACGAGGTCTATAAGTGACTGTAAACACTTACCATCGGAGGAGCCGAAGCAATTTGGGCAAGTCGTGATTTTGAAACGTTTTGAGATAAAAAAAGCGGGATTCTTTCGTCGAAAGCGGGACGTAGTAAAAAAACCAGCCAAGTGCTAGTCAGACTCGCGCACCGAGGGTTCCGTACAACCCTGTAGGTATATAAGTAAAAGTTCACCCATATATTTTTATTATATGACTAGCTTTTGCCCGCGGCTTTGCTCACGTTAAATTTTACCCCGAATTTAACGTGAGCAAAGCCGCGGGCAAAAGCTAGTCATATAATAAAAATATATGATAGCACGGAAGATTTCAAAAAAAAATAAGGCTGGTATTTTTCGTTGTTGACAAAGAGTCTGTGTACCGATTTTTAGCTTCCTATCTTGAAAACTGCGAAAAGTCCCTTATAAAATTTCACCCCCTCTTTTAAGGGGTTGGGGGCAGATTTCCAAAAAAAATGATGCACGATTTTTTTGTTAGTCACAAATAGTCCGCATACCAATTTTTAGCTTTCTACCTTGAAAATTGCGGAATGCTCCATACAAATTTCCACCCGCCATTTTAGGGAAGTGGGGGGTTAGAAAGAGACAAAAAGTAGCTTATGTCACTCTCCATCTCTTCAAGTATCTCTACTTAAAAAATCACGTTTTGCCGTGACGAACGACGGACAAACAAACAGACACACACATACACTTTCCCATTTATAATATTAGTATGGATGTAACTAAAAATTTAGGGTTTTCGCAATTTTTCCTTTATCTGTGCTATAAGACGTTACTTCGTACCAAATTTCAAGATTCTGAGTTCACGGGAAGTACCCTGTAGGTTTTGATTCCCTTGCGAGTGTCAAAAAATTGCGGAAATTTGCGGCATAAACGGCTGTATCTTTTGATTGCGTTGGCTTAGAAGTTTGATTTTTTCACAGCTCTAAGGGACAGTAGACCTGAGTATTTGATATAAATTTCAGCTTGATACCTCCACGCGTTCCTGAGAAAAAGGGTCTTGATAGACAGACAGACGGACGGACGGACAACAAAGTGATCCTATAAGGGTTCCGTTTTTTCGTTTAGAGTTAAGGAATCCTAAAAACGTATATAATAAATTATAATAAATAATATCTTAGTTCGTTAGAGTTTCATGTAGACAATCTGTAAGTGTTTGTTTTATGCTAACAATGCTTCTTTCTTTTTTTTCATCTCCCTTAACAGCTGGCGATCGCAGGCGAAACGAAAATGTGTTTATGGATCCACGAACACCAGGTGGATTGGATTCACAAAGCGCCGGCATTGGCCGGCCTTGCTCTCAACCTTTTCTTCCTTATCAGGATCATGTGGGTGAGTTTTTTTGGTTTCTTTTGACGCATTAACATGTAACAAGATTACATAATGATATAGAATCCTTCGATACGAGTGATAATGGACGTAAACAAGATTACATAATGATATAGAATCCTTCGATAATGAAAGTATGTCCAACTATGTTTTACAGTCAAGAATACATTTAGTGCGAACGCACACGACCGACTATCGGAGATCAATTTTTTGATTGACTTTTTGTGCGTTAACGTACACATACGAGCCGCTTAGCCTTAGACGCCACTTCGCAAAATGTCTACAAGTTGCAAAATGTCCCTTTCGCACAATGTCCCTTTCGCACAATGTTCATTTCTCATAATGTCTCTTTCGCATAATGTTCCATAACGTTCCATTTTTCATCGATAATCGGGTCGGCCGGGATTCAGCGATTTTATTGCCTGACGTTTTGTAGTTTGTGTGCGTTGCAACGTAGAATTCATGTTTCATTTTCCACCTTCAAAGCATTGGTCACCGATATTGGGTCGTGTGCGTTCACGAATAAGGTGCAAGATTCATAGTTAAAATTTAAAGTTTTGAACTGCCGACCGTTGCTCCGCGTGCTGTTTTCACACGTCGTTGCAGATTGGCACAACATTGATTAATCGTTTATAGGAGTCGTCTCTTAGATTACCCATAACTAATCTTTTTCTAACTCATCCTTTACTGAAAATGAATATTGTAAAGCTCAAAATAATGAGGAAATGTTTTGAAAATTGACTTTTCTAAAAAACACTGTTTTTACATATTTTAAAAATCTAAACAGTATATAGCAGTACAGAAGAAATCTACAATTGAATCTTTATCAAAGGATTTCTATCTATCAAAAGAGCAGGAAAGATAAGATAGGGAAAGGATAATAATGGTTGGTCGATTTCTGTTTAATTTGCAAGTCGAAATCGGGGAAAGTTTATGAATTCGCGTTCAGAAATTATCAAGAAGTTTGCTTAACCGCGAAAACTTTTAATGATAACGATTTTTCAGCGGCTTTTAAATAATTCCGTCGAGTTTATTTCGAAGACAGATGAAGTATTGAGCAGCCACGAACAAATAATTATTTTAAAATTTTCTGCCACTTCATCCTCGTTAATACGTCTGCTAATCCGAGGGCCCGAGTCCGATTCTAGGATCGGGCAACTCTTGAGTTTTCTTTAACAATATATGTAATAATAAATATTAATATAATTAATTAATAAAAGTACTGCCATTTATATTTGTAATGCTATTTGTAATTATTGATGACATAGAATATTATTATTGAAATGAAAATATCTTAAGATTATATAATAATGTATTTAATTACATAAAAAATTTTACTTACACTTAATTGAAATACCTTAGAATATACATAAATATTAAAAAAAATATGGTGACAAAAATGAATTCAAGAATTGATAATGAAATTGTATAAAGATAATGATTAGATAAATTTAAACAATATAAAAAATATTTTGAATTTGAATTTGTAATAACTTTAAAATGGACAATATAATTTGCATGCTATTTATAAATAGTTAAATAGGTAAAGGACATAAAATATATAAGACCACCATAATGTACCCTATTTAAGTCAAATAAAGTGATTTGATTTGATTTGATTTTTCTGCATAGAAAATTCTTAGCAGCTGCTCGGAGAGTGGAATTAGTGTCCGGATGTTGGCAATATAGGTACCTACTAGTATTACATGGGACTTAAAAATGCAATATGTGGATGTACTAAGCTTCACCACTAACTTTTGGACAGAACAGGCGTGATGATAACACTGTCTTTTGTTTGCACGAATAGTACACATTTAAATAAAACTACAGTTTGCTAATTTACTCGCATATATTTGGTTTTCAGTGATCCCGCCGTGACCACGAATCCTGAAAAGCATTCGAAACGTCTGACTAAATAATTAAAATATTTAAAACCAAATATACGCGAGTGAATCCAACAAGTGTAGTTTTATTTAAAGACGTGATGATTTTTTTAAATAAGTTTTATTTTTTAATTGAGGAAATGCTCATGTTTGTAACCTATCGGAATGTTAAACGGTTTACTATGTGCAAAAGTAATCTGTTTTACGGTTATACGGTATAATTAGTTCAATGAATTAACTAAGGCGTTTTCAAGTGTACCTCATACCTACGAAATAAAAATATTTTCATTTCATTTTACTTTTATTACAACTATTGCTCAAAATTAACGTGTCAAATTAAAAATTCCGACTTAAGAACCTCGAAAGATATAAAGATTCAAGTGTAAGAGGGATCAATTTTTAAAAGTCAATTTCAAGTGTATTTCTTCTTATTGTTCGTCTTACATTATTTTTACTTTTCATTTCAATCTATTATTCGTTTATAATAGAGTTCAGTAGATATTTACTTTGTATAAATCAAAGCAAAATTTATTCATTGGTAGTACTAGTGCTATCAAATTTAAATATACACAGATGTTTACTTTCTCTCCAAAGAACCTCTTTGTAATTCAATATTTTATCATCATTTTTGTATATGATTAAAGTAAATTAAATTCTTTCGTATTATTGGAAACCAGATTGATATTATGAAGCACAATAATAATATTCATTCAACAGGTACTAATAACAAAGCTGCGATCCGCAAACACTCTAGAAACGGAGCAATATCGGAAGGCGACGAAGGCGCTGCTCGTGCTGATCCCATTGCTGGGCATCACCAACCTGCTCGTGCTGTGCGGGCCCAGCGATGACTCGTGGTTCGCGCACGCGTTCGACTACACCAGGGCCCTCATGCTGTCCACACAGGTAAGCGAAAATGTTTCAAAAAACATAATATGGTGGTACTTCACTATTTGTTACAGCGGCCATCTTGGATGTGATTTTTTTTATAGTGCACTGTATTCTACAAGTCGAGTTCTTTTATTTGATAGGTACCAATACCGTGGGGGTAGTAGTACAAAAATATGTAATCCGCCATTTTATGACGACGGCCATCTTAAATTTGTTTTTTTTTCTTTATACAATTCAAAGTCAAGCCCTTTCATTTGATATCCATATTGGTATTGGGTGAGTTGTACCACATTAAATCCGACATTTTGTTTACATAGATACCTACTATTTTTTATAAAACTAAGTTGGCAAACAAACATACTGAACTGCCCACCTGATGGTAGTAAGTGGTAACAATCACCTATAGTACATGTGGCTCTTGTGAGATTCGCAGCAAATCTGCAACCCCCACAAGAACCACAGTGTACGTAGTCAGATTAACGAAGCTCCAACATAACTGAAACTTCTACTTACTTGCCCAAATTAAAGTACTCGTAAATTTTATCTTTTTTATTACTGTGTGTGTTCGATGGTATGTACTTTTTTGTTTCATTTGGGCTGTTTTTTTTTATAAACACAAAGTACGACAAATCAGAGGAAGTGATTCCTAGTAGTGGAATATTATATTAGGTTTTTGTATAAGAATTGGGCGTCAGCGGTGCAAAAGTCATATTGTCTTATAAACAATTTCACTATGATACTCCAAGCATAAAACCAACATTTATATTAAGCTCCCACTCCCACCCACTTTACATTTATAACGCTTGCATACCGCAAGAAAATTTATGACAGTGAAATTGTCACCGCTTTCCTTAAAGAAACATAAATGTCAGGTGTAATTTAGACTTTCAAAATGGTAACGATCTGTCACAATACATCATTTTAAATTATTTTGTTATCATGATACTTATTTATACACATAAATTAGGCAAATGGAGTTGGAGTTGAATACAGAAGGAACAATTACCTTTTATCTATATAATTTTGTATTTATTTTATTGAATTAGTCTAAAATTTCCATAACCCTTTCATTACCTATAAACATACTCGTAAAGTATTGTAATTTAATATTAAAAGTTGCTAAATATTGTAATAATAATGCTATGAGTCTAATAGATTGCTACAATTACGACTGCTATAATTTTAATGCGTCTACTAATACAATACATATAATTAAAACGCCATCATTGAAAAGCAAGGATGATGATAACAAAGCAATCCAGTATTAATCCCGAGCTTGTAAATTTGCAAATTATTTGCAAATAAACTTCTCAGAGATCTTTGAAACTTTATCGCGATCTTTGTGTAGCTTAATTACAACTTCACGCCCACCGGGCCAATTATCTTGTAGCTGTAAAATATTTTTCCTCTTTATGGAACTCAAGGAAAGACAAGGTAACTAAAAGAGATTAAAAAACGGCTCTTCCGTTTCTGGCCACATACAGTTTCACATACTTTTAAAAATTTAAAACAACTCGAATAGGTGAGAAATAACGCATCATTACCATTTAACCATGAGTGTCGACTTATTAAGTCTTTCCACTTCGTTAGATAATGACACAAGCTCTAAACGTGAGAAACTTTAATACGTTATTACGTTTCGGTTTCATTTTCAAAATCTCAAATCTGTAATTTTAAGCGAGACAAAAACATTTCGCCATTGGAATGCAACTGTGTAGGAAAACAGTGACCTAACTACAGATAAGTAAACGTGCTTATTACAATTTATTGCACACATATCATAACGTAACATTTTAGCATTTCCTTTTTCAGCAGACCCAGATTTGAGTTCAAAATTTAAAGCCGGAAAACACGCTTGTCTATTGCTACAATATTCTCCGTTCGCGGTGCCAAATGGAGAACGCTGAAGCCATTCTTAGCTCGTTCGTGCACGTATTTTCAGAATAGCTTTTTCGGACTCTTTATCTTAGGAAAATGAGTTTCATTCAAAAATTATTAGCTTTGCGCAAAGGCAAGAAAAAATTTGCAGAGTTTGAGAATTATTTACTTAGGTATTTATTTATACTTTATGTACATTGTGTACAACGGCAGACTAAATGCCTGAGGCATTTTCTTCCAGTCTACCTTCAGGTGGTGCAGAGAGCAAAAAAATTATATACCTACTCTACTCGATAAAAATAACGTTTTATTTTATTATATTATTTTGATTACATTTGGATTGGGCCCTTTGACTGAAGTACAATGAAACCCCCTCCCACCCACCAAAATAGGAAATGTGGCTCTATTTCTGGTAGGAATCCACGCTGCCCAGTGAGCAGGTTGCACCACGTTAACAGAAAAGCAAATCTAGCTTAAGATACTCAATTATAATAGTTAAGACACACGATTGCTTAATATTGAATTGATAAATCGAAAAAGCTTCGAGTATACTTTCAGAATATGGACGAATTATATAAAATCAAAAAACAAAAAAGATTTGTTCGACCTCATGAAATCATCATGATCCGAAAAGTCGTATTTCCTCAAAAATTTTATCTGTGCACATTCCAGATCTTATGAAATTATAAAATTCGTCAGACCATTATGCCATAGGTCGTTCTTTTATTTGCTAAATCACTCATGTCAATATCTAAATGTATTAAAATACAATGTTTTGTGTTTTTCTCACGGATCTCACAAATAGGATTAAAGGACAAAACAAAACATAGAAAAATATTTGAAGATATATTATAATGAGTCGAAATTGAGTCGTTAACAAAGAGTTTGTAGCTAAGCTAAATACGTGTATATACTATGAAAATACGTGTATAAACTGAGAAAATAAAACCTCATTTGTGTTACCGCTACGGTTAAACTGATGTCATGAACAGAATCTTCAGCTCTGTCCTCGTTAAGAAGATTTAAACAAAGAAACTTTGCCGTTGCACTTCATCTGTTAGGTTTAATATAATTAACCGCATAAAATAAATAGATTTTAATTTCCCATGTTATTTTTTTTACTTACTTTACATATCAATAAATGCTATCGTCTGCCTATCCATAGATAATAATGACAGAAGAATAAAATGAATATAAAATTCTGTTAATTTATCAAATAGGTATATTTTTGGTAAATACGATGATCAACTATTCATAATTATTTTGAAAACTATTGAATTTTCTTTTTTTTTACTTATTTATAGCTACAACAAAAACATTAAGGTGTGTACTTTTAGGCTTATTAAACTGAGCAAAGTACTTACCCAGAATAAAAAAATTCGCAGTGGAAAACTTTTAAAATAAACTGTAGTCTATATTGAGTTACTTTCTTTGGTTGTTATCAAAATAACATCAACAAAATCGTACAAATTAGGTGATACCGAGAGAAAAGATGAAGAATATCAAATAATACAAAAAAGCCAACCAGATAATAGTAGAGTTACAATTTTAAAACTTGCTTACCACTTGACTGAGGCGAATTCGCAAAATTCTAAGACTTTCATAACAAGTTGGAAACTTTACGAACTTTTGATATTAATGGAAAATCAAACGGCCATTTCATTCTGCCACCGAATCACTGTCTATACACGTCGCTCAACAGAATTGAACAGCTATAAAATGTGTGTACAGTGTGTATATAAAAGAATGACCTAAAATACAAGACAACTAAACAAAAATTATGGAAGGTCGTTTTGAATGATGCTATGTGCATTTTTATATCATTGTTTTGTGTTATTATGCCTAAAAAAATATTTCGCTAAGGTAGCGGTAGATAGCGAGACGGAATTAAAAGCCCCACCACCGACCCGGTGGGTTATTGTCTAAGAAATAAAATCTATCACGATCGCTTATAATTTGACAGCCATTGCGCCGTGAACATAAGACTCTGTACCGACTTCCTTTTATAAAGGAGTAATGGATGGGCTGCGACTATCAAATTGTAAGCGATCGCGATAGATTTTTTCTTAGACAATAACCCCCTGACTCCATTGATCAAATAAACAAGCTTAAGGTCGAATTTCACCAACATTTAACAGGCGGTTATAGTTAACAAACAACCGTTTTTGACACTTATTGTATGAGTGAAATGTCAAAAACTTGTTTGTTAGTTAACTAACCACCTGTTTAAATATTGGTGAAATTGGACCTAAAGGAGCTTGGTGGCGCAACGGCACGTACGCTCAGCGAACGATTGCTAAGTTCAAGCAACGTTGGCTGTGATCAATCCTATGATGGCTGACCGAAATACGAAACATCTCGAGCTCCTCCGTATTTCGGAAGGCACGTTAGACAGTGGGTCCTGCGCCTGATCTCGCCCCGGTCGTGCCGGCTAACCGTGCCATCGGACTTTGCACAGAGAGTGCACTTGCATTTGCGCAGTCACTTGTGCACTTAATATCTCCTGCGCTGATGGCTAGTCTCTGTTGAGATTAGCCGCCGTGACTGAATATAGGTTAGGAGGACATTAAATTCACAAGCTTGGACTGACGAACATAAAAAAAATACTTATCATTTCTTGTCACAGGGCTTCACTGTGGCTCTGTTCTACTGCTTCATGAACACCGAAGTCAGGCACGCGATCAGATACCACGTGGAGAGATGGAAGACTGGCAGAAACATAGGGGGTGGTCGACGAAGGGGCGCGTCCTACTCGAAGGACTGGTCGCCGCGATCTCGCACGGAAAGTATAAGGTAAACATTATGCTAAATTGTCTCTTTTGGTTTACGTTTAAGCTTTAAGTTTTAACTGCACACATAATTATCCATGGTAATGAATAACGGGAACATGTTAGAAGAAAAGATAGTTGTTTATGAGGAGAAGAAATGTATACGACTAGACATGCTGTGCGATGCGGAGAAATTTCTGACTAAGTTTAGGTCAAATATCCCCATTAAGGTGGTACACTAATATGAATGGCATAAGTCACTTGACGCTAGCTCGCGTTGTGACGCAATTTTTATTTTCGACAGCCTGTCTCGTAATATACCACAGGTATTTGGTTTTGTACTTATATAGACCTTTTTGTACATAAAATATTAAAGTGCATGTTTCATTGCATGTCTTGAGTTTTAAATTGTTAAAGTAACATTTTCGTTATATGATTGTGATCAGGTTAGATGAAAAATACAATGTAAATTGGCAACGTGGCCACATAAAAATGTCAACACATACTTCGTCGACAACAGGTAATGATCTAACCATACTATAAATACTTACGAGTAGAGTCGGTATTTTTTTCCAGTGTCCACTTCTACACCAACAATGACCCAACAATTCAAATTAATAATACTATATTAATAAATTCAGACCGAAAACAAAATACATGAAAGTAATAAATAGCAAGTTACTTGAAATATTATTATTGGTTAATTAAATATATCATTTTAAATGGCATGGCGTTTTACCTTAAGGTAAAATGTAAAATTTTACCTGTAGGAAGGCATTTCATATAAAATTATTAACGCCATCTTGTGACCCTAACTGTAAAAAACTATAGCTAAGCAATGGACATGACCCCATTTTGATACGTGAATATCAGGCCCCTATTTCACAATTTCTGACAGTTGCAACAACTGCCAAATATATGACATATTTCATATATTTTTTGACAATTATCGCAACTGTCAGTCATGGAAATGTCACGCTAAATCAACTAACTAAATAGAGATAGACAGAGAGACTCGTTACCTCGAACTTATTCATCGAGTCATTGTTAAAAATAAAAGTATAGTTCTCATGAACGTAAATTTGAAAAACTTTCTCTCGTACAAAAATGTAACTAGCACGATATTTGTTCTAATCTAATGATTGATGTTCTAATGATTTTTTTCCTACAAATCAGTTTTCTGCTGAAATTTATGTTATTAAACGCGAGCGAAATTAAGGTAGGCATTCAAGTTGAAATAAAATTCGACTGGGAATGTAAATTGGAAAATTTGTCAACGAACTTGTGAAATCTTCATCTATAAGAGCTCTAAGGATAATAATTTGATTCACGATTGATTCAATTTATTTCGAATAGAAGCGAACCTGTCTATAGTTTGAAGCACAGAAGCGATTCAATTTCATTGATCCTTATCAGTAAATTGTTAAATTGCCTTACGTCTTTTCTTTAGATATACCCCCCTCATGAGCCTAAACGGCAAGCATCGTTATCGTCTTCATTTCAATGAAATCTTTCAGTTGGTTGACTTATAATTAGTGTGTGATATGTTTAAAGAATGTTCTCTTAATATCTCTGAAATGATGAAACATTTAACGTGAACATGAAGCTATACTAACTCATGTGTCTGAAGCTAATATTATTTTAGGTATATAATGGAATCTGTTGAATGCTATTTTCGTTGATTGAATTTATTTTTATGTTTCTTTGGAGACGTTTATGCTTAATAAAATTAAAATTGTTGAAATTGAAAAAAAAAGATTCTTTCTTTTAAGACTATATTATTATTATACAAACACGAGGTTTGTGATATTCTTCGATGGAATCAATTTAGTATGTTCATAATTATATGTCGTGTATTTTTTATTTGTTCAATGAAGCCGACAAAAAAATATACAAGCAAGGTCATTGATAAACAGCTTCAAGAACATTTTTCACATTATTAATATTTATTGTACCTAATCTTACAAGATCGTAAAAGGTTTTTTAAAGTATGTATTTCTCATTTTCTTCGGAAACTAAATATTGTATATTCGAAAACATTATCTATAGACGCCCAAAAACCCAGATCTGTCAAAATAATTTGTTTAATTCAAAACAAAATTCTGTTTCTGTTACAAAATTGTATACTGCTCTGTTGCAAAAGTACCGGACAATCACCCTTTGTAAATCGACGGTGGTATAATAAATTGTAACAAAGATGCTGAAAGCTGTTCCTATTTTAGGTTATAATTTTCTGATGCTCACTTAAGAGTATTGACATTAATAGAATTATTTAGAGAACGACAAAATAAGTTTAATTTAAAAAAGTGCCCTTTGTTTACAATTTCCGAATGCTTTTTCGACTACGTACTATATGTTTCTACACTTTACACGCCTCCACATTGAATGCTCACTGTACTATTTATGTTTTAATAAAAACAGCTTTTGTTCCGCCTCCTTTCCATAAACTCCAAATCCATATTGATCGTGCATTTTTTTCTCAATAGGCTCACGGTATGAAGGAGGCGCAGGCTGCGCCTGGAAACTCTGCGTTGGCTGCCTGCGTCTTTGTTGCATTTACGAAGGTGTCATGTGAATGATGTGATGTGGATTTGGATGTATTTTTATTTTATTACTTTTCAATAAACCGAATGTTCAATCTGCTTTGCTCTGTTTCTTTTTCACGCTTCTCATTTTGCAACCTGTTGACACCGACTATTTTCACTAATGGATACAAAGCAAGTTGACTTTTTCTAAATTTCCATTGATCTCTTAAGGAATCAATTATTGTTATAGAATGTGGCATATTATGAATAAGTTGATGCTTCATCATCATTAACAGCTCATATAGGTACGTCCCCAACAAGGGGCTCGAGCCTACCCTAAACTAGGGCGATTATTAAGTTGATAAGCATCAACTTTTAATTCGAATTTCTTTCACTTTTTTTTTCTATTTCTTTCTTTCACCTAAGCAGGTGAAAGAAATTCGAATTAAACTTTATCTAAGATTAAATAATTGAGGCATCCTTTTAGTGAAATGGTCATTTGAATTTTGCGTGAAGTACGGCATGCATCAACTTCAGACTTTCAGAGCATGCTCTGAAGTTGAATCAAAACAATAATGTTATGCTGGCTGTAATACGCAAACATCACACGAGATTTGGCTTTCATTTGCTTATTGATCTAAGTTATAATACATGCAATATGTATGGTTTTATAGAACAAACAGTTTAGTATTAGTTTGTTTCCGCCTGAGTTTAGCATGCTCCATCTTTATACGTACCATTTTATATCACACTTTTCGTTTGGGGGCCAGTATAGCAATAATCATGCTTAATGAACCTGATACAGAACTAATCCTTTTAATAATATTAATGGGTCTAATGGAATTATGGAAACTCTCTAATCCAATATAAATAGAGGTTTACTAAAGAATTTCTACAGTTAATGTAATTAGAATGCTGTTAATCTTAATGATTAGAGTCAAGTATGTATATCTTCATATAATATTTGTAGCGTTTGAACATTCCTTAGATTTCAGGAAACCCTTGTTTGAAGATTTATGATACGGGGAAGTCAAGTGGTCGGTTTTGATTCCATTACAGTAATTGAATTTCATTATCCGAATTAGGAGATATTTTACTTATATAATATGGGGAAATACAAATTAGAACGAAATTTTCCGCGGTTACATGATTGTTGAATTAATAATAATTTATTGGGGATATACACATTACCGCATAATTTTATTAATGGATGTTACAGATTAGTATCATACATAAAGGTTCACAGTGTAATATTATATAAGCCAGGTTAAAAAAACTACATCAACCTTTATGCCAATCTTAAGAAATTTACAGCATTTCAACGAACTACTCGTAACAAAAATTGAGTGTTCTTCATGTTTTTGTTAAAGATAGAGCAATAAATGGAACAATAACATCTCTCCACACAGAAAATAGAATCAAGACTGATAACAAATCTATATGTTAACGACCCTTCTTCTAAAAAACATTTCATTAAACACACTTAGTATACGTAGCTACGATGCATTGTTGGAACACAGCTTTTGTAAGTCATTCGAGAGCCACCGTCCATAGTACCTTTCCGGTTAATTTGTCGCCGGCCGTCTCTCCGGGATGCTGTTCAAACGGCGCCATTTCCATATCTATTGACAGGAGCCATGAAGCGGCGCGAATTAGGAATAATCTTGTTATCCTTTCAAACGTCACTGGCAGCTTGTCTATTCTGTTTGAAAATTTAATGGCGGCAAATCTCGTTTCGGCAACTTTAGACACAACGCAATTTCGGAACAAACAATTCTCACCCCAGTTTTTTATTGCTTTCGTTACGCGGAATTAAGATTATTACGTTTTAATAAGGAATTCCGCGAAGGCAATTTTCCGTTTGCGCTGGGCCTTACGAAGTTTCCTCGTTATCAAACAGAACAGAGTAGGATAGTTTGTAGTTGTGGCTTTTGTTTACGGAAATACAGTCTTCAGTCTGCCTCGTTGCGTTGGTTCGTAGCTTGTGACGGTTGTAGAAGATGCGGTCCTGGGTCAGTCATCAGATAGGCAACATTTTAGGACGGATTTTGTGTCCGTTTCCTAATGTAAATTATTCTACTTTTATTTAAACACCTAAAGCCCCTGCAATCACGTGCCAGTTTTCTATGAAACAAAACTAGCTTAAATTTTGATTGCGAGTAATGAATATATATAACGGTAGCTTAGAACTTGGAACCATGACCACGGTTGAAAAAGTATCACCTCAAAGAGGCCGACATATAGAGTGGTCGACATATAGAATAAATGGCCATTACACAAACGGCGTATGTCCTTGCAAACTTGCTATTTTCCACAATTGCATTGGCAGATTTAATGATGCTTCTGAATAAATATCTAGAAAATATCACTTACCATCTTATCTCATCTTTATCTTATCCATCAATTGGGGTAAACCATTTGTTCGCTTTGTATAAATACAGTTAAATTCTTAGTAATAATTGATGGTTTGAAAGAGAGAAAATCAGTCAAAGCAATATCCACTGCTGAAATACGTACTACAGTAAGGCTGATGTAAAACTACTCATCAAAAACATTTGATTGCATTGGTCTATGTCCTCTGCCAATCAAGGAATCTCCTATGCTCGGTTGCAGATTCATCAAGTTACTGTACCTACCCACCCACTAGCGAACTAAATATTATCCTTTCTTGGGTTATATCTCACAGGTATCCTAACGTTATATTTTATACATTCTGTTATAGAGTGCTATCGACTTCGTGCCAATTTAAGATTTTTAGAATTTGGCAATCGTGAGCTTTTTGGGCCCTTCGTAAGTTCCTCTATTAATATACTTATTAATGTGATAATTATTTTATATTCTCATTCCTTCTTATCTTATTTTGACTGCTTTTATAACCTCGTACAAGGAAGCAGTGACTTCTTGGCACTCTAAATATTCATTAACAGACGCGGCAGCAAACCAGTTGAAGTGTAGCAAAGGTAAGCACATTATGTCGGGTCGCAGCGCAAAGATCCTTCACATTACTTCTCCATTTATCATTTTCATACTACGCTGTACGCAGTGGCTCGGATTTACACGTATTTCGATAATTACAGCCATAAGTCACTAAGAGCAATAGGTCAAAAACTCATATGCAACTAAGCCAAGTACATTTTGCCCTGCGATCGGACCGGGCCCCGCCGCGGCCCGACACTATATGCTCCTAACCTTAAGCAGTGCATGCGAATGGCCCAGGTTGTACAGCCACCCATCAAAAAGGGAGTCTGCGGCCTCAGAAACTACCACCACGACCCTTCTGGTGCCGCGCACTTCGATCGCCATGCACTACGACGGCAGGCACCTTCACGCTGTAAGTATGTCACATAGTTGATTTAATTTAATTACCTATGCAATCACTAATTAAGTTGAGAAATGACTTAATGAATACAATGAAAAACTTCGACTCGGGTGGGTGGGATTAGAACCCGCGTCTTCAACATACCGTGTTGACGCCCTAAACCAATAGGCTAGATGAATGAAAAAATATTATTGGTTTAATAGAAGCTCATTCATATAATAAATAGAAAGAAAAAATCGGTTTCCGAATAACTATAAAAACAACCAAGATATAAGGTATTAAAAAATTCTCTCCATCTCTTTCTAGCAAAACGGCAATTTACATGGAGTTTATATGGCCGTACTAAACAATGACGTCACGGTTGTTGTCGGATCTCTCTGCCTAATCGCTTCCAAATTAACAGTTTAAAATGCTTATATCTCACGTATTTCTAAGCCGATTTTAATTCTAATTTCACATGATTGCGTCTTTTTCTACGGTACTTTAATATTTTATGACGAGACGTAAAAATTAGAATTCAGTCATCAACCCAATTGGCGTCCATACGGTATGTTGAAGACGCGGGTTCAAACATGGCGTCAACACGGTATGTTGAAGACGCGGGTTCAAACATGGCGTCAACACGGTATGTTGAAGAAGCGGGTTCAAACATGGCGTCAACACGGTACGTTGAAGACGCGGGTTCAAACATGGCGACAGCACGGTATGTTGAAGACGCGGGTTCAAACATGGCGTCAACACGGTATGTTGAAGACGCGGGTTCAAACATGGCGTCAACACGGTATGTTGAAGACGCGGGTTCAAACATGGCGTCAACACGGTATGTTGAAGACGCGGGTTCAAACATGGCGTCAACGCGGTACGTTGAAGACATGGGTTCAAACACGACGTCAACACAATATGTTGAAACATGGGTTCGAGTCGCGCCCGAGTCGAAATGTTTCCTTGTACTAATTTATTCATTCTTCGTCTTTTTTAAGGAAAATTTAAAGTCACAAATATAAAATATGCAATTACTTTTCATTATATTCTCTTCGCGATGAATCAAAATAAAATTGATAAAAGTTTATATTATGTTTCGGTTTGAAATGCGTTGCCGAATATTCATAACTAAAGATTGCATTTAGTCGGAGAAATAGATTTAAAAAAAAGTATATGCAATTTCAAAATAAAAGCGACTCGAGTGATTTTTGTAAATTGAGGAGGATTGTTGAAATAAATTCTGAAAAGTAACAAAGCTACGATGACTATATAACTTAAAAAAATTCACTTGTAACTTCATACAAGTGCTACGAATAAAAGGATTAGGTATTCTGTTCAAAAAATATTTGCGCTGTCGTAAATTTTTCATCTCTTTCATATATCCAGAGAGACATTCATCTGTCCGCTTTTGTATTAGTAGTGCGAATTTTCTTAGTAAGATAGCACTTAGATAATGGTTACCAAATTCAACATTGCTTGTATTGTGCTAAAATAGAAAAGCTTTAGTAACTACATTATAGTACAATGAATTGTGAGAATGACCGATATACTTTAGTGAATTGAATAATTATTAAACTTTGGCGACAATTTGGCACTATTATGTCGATATATGTTTATTTTTTATTACTAATAATCTAAATAAACTGAGAAGATCCAAACCTATTTGTTAAGCAAATGATTAGCTTACGCAATATTTACAACCAATCTCACTGATACGTCTTATACGGTACCTACCTTATAATTACATGCTAAACAAAGTTTTAAAATATATACCTAAATTTATCTATTTATAATTACAGTACGAGTAAAAGCTTGGATCAATTCACCAGATCAATTTAAAGGTGATTATAAAAATACTGCTGATGAATATTTCTAATTCTATAATTTTCATACTATCTACTTACTATGAAACTGTACCTTCACCTGTTTTAATCTGTTACAAAATTTTAATTGATCTGATTTTCACTATAAAAGTTGAGAGACATTTCAAGTAATTTGTAGACAGTTGTTTCCCTTTAAGCGTATAAACAAAAATCGGCGAAACTTCTCGAAATTAGCATGCCTAGGGAATGGTCGCTTTTTACACAATATACTTATTGATGATACCAAATCATCACTTTTGTAAAACTCAACTAATTGAATTTGTCACGAAAGTACGATACGAAATTGGAAATCTACAAAAAAACATAGATTTACAAAGAATTTAGCGATGAAAATCCTACAATAAAAAGTATATATCTCGCACTTGATTTTAATAGATATGTATACTTTTTTTAATATTCAACCTTTTTGTTGCGAGTCTTTTTTCTATCGTACCTTTCTGATTGAGGCAGATGCTATTGCCTAACATATATTTATTCCACCATTTTTGATCACTAGGAAAACGTACACATTAGTATTCACAAAGTTTATATTTATTTATGTTCCAACTTCATAACTGATCATTCACTGCCAAATCATTATACATAATTACTTACTACTCTTTGTCATCGTAACTAACACTATCTACATTTGCATTTATTATAACATTGTTGCATGTTGTTTATATTATACAATAGTCAATAACAAAGTAATAAAATTTCGTATGTGAGTAAGATGACAGCGTGACAAACAGTGTTATGAATGATATTATTATTATTAGGACCTAAGTTTTAAGTGGACTACAGCGGCTAGATTTTCGTCCAGCTCTAATCGCTTGAATGTGAGTGTGAGAGGGCGAAGGGGGGGAATCTTTAAGAAAAGTAGGATTTCTTTTTTAAGAAAACTCGCACTTAAGATAAAATATATCAATGAAAAAGAAATAAAAGGAAATATGACAAAACTTAAACACTATTTTTTCAGTATACAATTTTTAGGTAATATATGTCGAAAGCGAAACACAACTTAACTAAAAAATATCTTATAGGTTGTCTTATATTTTTTGATTAGGTTTACTGATATATATCCTTTTTTTATGCATCATAAAATAAGCGCTTCGCTGCTGTAGTCCTCTTAAAATTAATATATATATTTTGCAATGAAAAAATGAGTATGAACTTTGTGAATTTAGCGGTCTGCATGACAATGCTCTTCGGGAATGCTTTGGGAAAATTAAATTATAAGACTGTGCGCATAATAATATGATGGGCTTGACAAGGATTTTATTGGGATAAAAAGATTTGAATACATCATAGAACATTTCCCAAGGGTCAATACGAATGAAACCGGAGATATGTATATGGAACAAGCTATTTAAATTTCTTTATATATTTACTGTGAACTCTTCTATATGTGAAGACTATTCTGATTTGGATTGATCTGTGGAATTAGCCTTCTGTTCCGATGCGCAGGATTACATCACGAGTGGAAGCGCGAGCGGCGACCAGTCGCCCGTTTGAGCCGGGGGGCGGGGGAGGCTCTCGCGCCTGCGCACACTTCCTGAGGAGGATGCCCTTCCGGAAGCGAACCCCGCCTCCCCCGCCGGTCCCGCAGACAACAATAGCATGAACCACGCGAGTAAGATGGACCACGCGAGTAAGATGGACCACGATGACGTAAGATCGGTGAAAAACGGACCAGCAGCGCCCGTGCCTAATCGATATGATAGCGTTTCCCCCTTGAAGTCTACAGTGAACTTCGACTAAGTGCTGAAACTGTGGTGTGCGGATCTAAATGTCATCTTGTTTTGAACGCTTAATGTTGATATGACTTATGAATGATAAAAGTAAACTATAAAAATAAATGCTGAATCGTTTTTTTTTCTGAATATAGGATAGAAGTTTTCAAGTCCAATAATAAGATAAGTTTGATGGTTGGTTATGTAAAGTTAAAATTATGTAAAAACATATTGAACTATCCAAAACAGCATTCAGAGCATTCTACCTCTACAAAGTTCAATATAAAAAGTCCTAATGCTATAGACCAGAGGTTCCCAAAGTGGGTGCCGCGGCACCCTGGGGTGCCACGGACAGAGATCAGGGGTGCCGCGAGGCGACCCTGATATCTGTGTTAAAAGCAAAATTCCAAAAAAATATACAACAATAATAATAATAACACCCCTCTTTTTGCGTCGGGGGTTAAAAAGAAATAGAAGAAAATGACTAAGGAGCCCTGAGAAAATTCATATTTTCTAAGTGTCCCACGACTTGGAAAAGTTTGGGAACCCCTTCTATAGACAATATAATTGATTGCTACTTTACTGTACTTTCTATTTAGAGATAATTTATTGTTATGCTATTGTAATACTTCTGCTATATTTCTTACGCCCATTCTCCTTTTTAGCTAAAAGAGGGCCTGAATGGGTAAATGATAAAAAAAATTTGGACGTTTCAAAAGTCATATTTGAATAAATATATTTTGATTTTATAAATCTGCTTATATTTTAGTAATACAGCATGTTCAAAAAGATATTTTTTTCTTTGGAATACCTATTATGTTCTACTTTATTTATTTAATACGCGTGTTTAAGACTACGAGTACTGTTACATCAACTTCTTACCTCATAAATTTATTCTAGCAGCATTTATGAAATTCGTTCAAAGAAAATTATACGAGTGAAGAAGAATAAAACAAAAGGGCTGACAAGAAGCTGCTAAAAGCTCCTAAAGAAACTATGCGGTACTAAATAAAATACAAGGTACAAAACAACATAACCAAAGATAGATCTCGAAATTTTTAAATAGTGAGAGGCTGATTCGGATGAGTATCAGACCACTATTAGGAATGATGAGACAATTCCGACTTTTCCTCTCTTTTTATATTATGCTGTAAAACAGCTTGTAAGACAATCATATCGAGTATGATTAATAAAATGTATTAAGCTAAGCATATAAATGTACGTTAATAAATGTGTATGCATGCACTGCTTGTTGATACGTACTAAATCTAATCTAATACATAAAATCTGCGTATCTTTAAGTTAAGCAACGATTCTTGTGAAAAAAATAGGTAAATTTGATGTAAATTTTACTACGAGTATATGCTGAAAACTTATGTGGGAATTTAATTAAGAACTTTGTAATAAAAATATGCGTGAATTTAAGTTATGTGTATCACCAATATGTTCATTAAATTATTTTCACAAACTTACCAAAAAATTATTTTTGTGATGAATTTTAGAGAAATTTATGTTAAGTATAATTTATTAATATCTATCAAAATACAGCTGAAACCAATGTGTTAGATATATCGAATTTTGTAAATATAAACATTGTATATTGTCTAAATATTTAGTCTAACGGACGCTGAAAATATTCTAAGGCTTATTGTTTTACAATGTTGCCAAATTGTATTTAGTAGTTTATAATCATACATTAAGAAAAACTGGGAAACAAGACGCTATTGTAATATAAATTGTGTATTATGTGCATGTAATAATTTGATGTCAAATAACAGCGTCCACAACAATAAATATAAGTGATAAAATTTTATAATGTTACTAAAGCAGTGATGGCAAACTTTTATACTAAATCATGCGATTTTTTACATACAAACATAAAAAGTTTGGCACATCAAAACAAAACATTCAACGTTCTGGTGAATTAAAGAAAATAGACATTGTTGGTCTAATTAAGGTGCTCGATTGATCCCATAGAACACACCACTTTCTGTGTTCTATTATTGATGCCGCGACCATAGTATTTCGTTACGTGGCATGTTATATCTCTATCCTATTGTAGAGTAGATGACTATCATACACACCGCAGTATAATTAATTTAACATGTTAAAGCAGGCAAAAGTGATAATTAATTTCACCTTGATACAGGCTTTTTACAGGAATAAGAAGAAATTTTAAACAAATTTCATTTGCCGATCCCTCCTTTATTTAGAAGTGTAGGTAACTTCTTTGGTCTCTCGGTCTTAATTGCAAGCCAAGGGCATACATAAATAAATGTAGTTAAAATGCAATATGGTTTATAGTTTACTGCTGCTTTTAGAATTCAGCAACGCTTTCAACTCGGTCGATATTCTCCTTGGTATTCTCCGTTCGCTCAATTTGTCGTCCGAAGCCGTTAGTTGTTTTGCATCCTACGTCCGTGACCAATCCCAATGTATCAAAATTAATGAAGAACTCTCTGATTGGTGTAAACTATCAGCTGGTGTCCCACAGGGGGGAATCATTTCACCACTTCTCTTCTACTGTTTCATCAACACAGTCACTAAGGTAATTTTACGAGTATCTCACTATCATCTCTATGCAGATGATTTGCAGCTATATCGTCACACAGGATCTAAGACGTGTTTCAGAACGGGCTAAGGATTATGGGTTACCAGTAAATCTTTTAAAGTCAAAAGCATTGGTAATTGGCAGAAAGTACAGGATGAATCAACTTGACTAAGATTCGTTACCTCCCATTATTATAGATTTCCATATAATCCCTTTTGTTGATTCGGCTAAAAATCTTGGCGTGATATTTGGTAAACATCTTAGCTGGAGGGATTAAGTGAATGAGGTCAGTCGTAATGTGTTTCATTCTTTTCACACTCTTAAGTCACTGTAGTACTATTTACCACTTCCGACAAGAATATCTCTGGCTCAAATGTTAATTCTTTCAACTTTGCTTGCACTGATTCTTATTAGGATATAACAGAGGAATTACTAGATAAACTTGAAAGTATGATCGTATCTCCAAATTTCGTTCACAACTTAAGTGGCTTCCTATTCGACTTCCTAGAAACTCGCGTATTCTTTATCTTCTTTTTATAATATCATACACAATCCTACATATCCACCTTATCTTCGTGAGCGCTTTGAGTACGTTCGTTCCACTCATACGCTCATTTACGCACACTTCTAAAGTTTACCTGTCAGCCTTTTCAGACGATTTTTCTGGAATACTCTTTCACTATTCACGCTGTTTGAGGGAGCACTATCTGTCACAACTATAAACCCGTTTTTCGTGGTCATGCATAGGTAAGTAGTTATTTTGTTTTTGGTATATATATATATATATATATATATATACACGGTTATTTTTTTATCACCCTGGTTATTTTAAGGGTGGCTTCAGGACACGGTAGAAGAATTATTTAACCATTAATAATAAAATTTACTCACCTGTTTAATTAGATATTTATTATCTAAAATATCCAAAAAATACTGCACTGGTATGGACACTGAGTGAAGTTGTAGGCAAAACATTGAATGAACGCGAACTGGCAACAACGTCGCCGATTCAAAGTCATCACTGAGTTGATCACAATTTCACCTTCCTACTTTACGGGCTTAGGACCGGCAAAACAAAGTTTTCAAAGAAAACAAACAGTACTAGGTAGGTATTACGGTTATGGTAGGTTGTTTTGGCGTAGTTAAAAAATTGGAATCAACTTTAAATACTTACCTACCTAAGAAACAATTTAAATCAACTTTAGTTCTAATAACAAAAGAGTTCTAAATTTAAAGGAAGTCCTCTAACTCATACATAGTCGTGCACGTTTAAAACTATACATGACCACAACAACATATCACTTTGGTTAGTGTTTAACGTCTCGAAATGCAGTTTTCGCTTCCAAGTCTTACGTTTGTGGGTTCACTTTCTTACACCAAACACTTAATTTCACTTCACAAGTAAAGTCTACGGTCTACCGGAGTAAGGTCTGTGTATTCGCGAGATGTGTTAACTTGAAACTAAAATTCCGAATGCGCCCGATTGCCGCGCGTCAGGCGCGGGCGCGACATCGCGATACGGTCACACGCGCCAGGGTCAAAGGCGAACTAAAGCCGGCCGGCTCGTGCCGACAAGCCACAGCAAACAACAAAACGACGGCGCTCGGCGCCGGCGCCGACTGTCTCTGTCTTTCACTATTGTAGTGTCTAGTGCAATAATAACTCTTATTTCAAACGAGTTGTAGATTAATCTTGCTTGAATTAATAATGCGACGTTGCCGCATTTTCCTAAGCCCGTAGTAGTAAATGCTTTATTCATTCATAATCTTACCTTATCTTGTAGTAAACAAGAACAATGTCTATAATTTAATATTATTGGCGGATAAAATTTAAAAAATATAACCACATGTTTTTTTTATTGATATGAGTCGTCTAGCGTCTACCGAGCTGCCTCTAAAATTTTCCAGTATGATAAAAAAATAACCGTGTATAATATATTATCTAAGCATTATAATATTTTGGTATATATGAAATTTAGTTCATTACTTGTTATTTTATATTGTACGCGAATATCTTATATCCATGCACTTCTCCCATTGCGGGTGAGTTGGAAAAGATTTCTATGAGAAATAAGCTCACCTCTTGTACCGTCTTCACTTAGAATAATATTTCGACATATAAGTATATCTAGTGTACAATAAATTATTACATAAAATAAATAAATATAATATTGAATTACCTACTTATTTTTAGTTTCGCATTACGATATTTCATAACAATTGGTTAACTATGTAAACCACGATATCTAGATTAATCAAGTTGCCGCAAAAAAACATGATTAGCTAGTTTTCGCAAAGACTGACACGTCGACGAAGACATCAAAGCTATCCATGTGGACGTTGTTACTTAGTTGTATTAAATTAAGTATATAATCATTTCAAGAATATTCGTAACGTTTTGTAAAATACTTTAAAATTCTTAAGAACATTATGTCGCCTCACAAAATCGCTCACTGTGTAATAATTTTAATGTATAAAGTAGTAAAAACTGTACACAATAATATCTGCGAGCTTTTTATGGAATGAAATGCACGATTTATTAGTTTTCTATTTTATAGTGGCTACTTGCATAAAACATGGATCTTTTCTGTTTTAATCTTGCTATAAAGAATGTCAGTACCTAGGACATAAAATTAATAATATAGATTAACAAATATATCGAATACATAAAATACTTTAAAATATTGACTATGAAAATGTAAAAACATAATAATATAACTCTGTAAATACTATAAACTTGACAAAATAAATTTCATTAAATCGGTAAGTTTATATATTGCATATATGTATATGTATGAGATATTAAAAAAAATTGTTACACCATTTTTATATTCCTATGTCAATCATGAGATTACTCTTTTATAGCTATAAGTATGTACTTATGTGACATGGCACTATTGTGTAATCAATCAAATATTTACCTAATTGTTATCAATGTATGGTCAATGTGATTGTAGTTGTGCAGCGTACTGCCATTTATTTATGTTTATTCATTCACCTGTAATAAATGACTCATTTATCTCGTCTTTTTATTTATTAAGAATTTAACTAAGATCCTGCATCGTTACAAAAGTATCTGGAAATGTATAAATCTGTTTAGTCATACTATTAACATAAAAAACCAACTTACTAAAATCAATAAATTGAAATTTTGTTTCAATCATTCATAATAATAAAAACACAGTGAAATTATATAAGTACGATAAAAAATAAGAATATATGCATAATAATAAGGTCCGATCATTATAAACAATGTCTGATCTATACTTTATTCAGTCATCACAGCTCATATACGTCCCCACCGAGGGTCTCGAGCCTACCCTATATTAGGGTGATTAGGCCTTAGTCATGAACACATTGGTACATGGCGGTCTCGAACCCCGGACCTCCCGATTGGAAGGCAAGTACCGTGTCCACGGCGCCACCGAAGCTCATACGAGGTCGCCGCGCCGCGCCGACCGCGTCTTGATTCTTGATTTTACGATTTTTACGGCCAGTGTCATTTGGATACGCGTGCGCACCACTACGGAGTGTGAATTGTCGTAGAGAAGCCCGCCATTTTTTGTGTTTTGTGCCGGCTTATTGTGCGTATGCGGGATCACCGTCGAGGGTGAATTTGGTGGCCTGATAGGGCTTGTGTATTTTTGTTTGTTCCTACGGTTATTGGTCGGTGGATTATTGACAGCAGTCCTTCAAGAAACTCGACCTCCTTCGAGCTAGCTCGGGGGGTCCGCCGTGGCTACATAGTGCTGATCCACCATAGTGGTCATTTGGTAGGTAAAACTTATTAATTAAATGAGATTCAGTCTCATTTGGAATCAGCAAAATAATCGGTGAAACCCCGAATTGGTTGCGTCGACCTTGGACGCAATCATATGACATCTTTCAAGGGGGGAAAACTGGAAGATTAATGAGTCATATAATCACCTAACCTAAAAGGTATTGCCCGTGGTACTACCAGTAGAACTACGCAGTAGGACCACGGGCAGCGAATGAATTTAACTACCCTACCAGTCCGCTTGAGAGTCTGTTTCAATTTCAAGTCAAATGTGTCAATTTTGCCAATGTCGAGTAGCGAAAGCACGTTTAAAATTGATAAGATACTAAAATACTTGATCGGTTGGGCTACCTGTAGACAAAGCAGAGCGAACTTTAAATTGTTAGTAGCGACACAGATTAGACAATAGTTAACTTGAAATTATGGTTACAAATTATTCATAAAATCGTAGTTGAATTATGTTGGGAAATGTATGAGGTAAAATAAAATCGACGGTTAAGAACCAAGACCACCTATCTCCTGTAGACAGGTGGTCTTGGTTCTTAATCCTCCAAATGTGGAATAAATTGTCTGATGACGTCTGATGTCTGATGATGTAAAGAAATTAATCACCTCTATCAAGTCCAACGCGATGGGGAGTAATAACATCAGTCGTCCAATGATTATTCCTATTTTGGATTACATCCTCTCTGCTCTCACAGATATAATAAATACTTTACTTGTGACAGGTAAATTTCCGTCTCTTTGGCGTAAAGACTTTGTGCGCCCACTGCCCAAAGTATCCAGTCCATCACTTCCCAATCAATACCGCCCAATCTCTATTCTCCCTTATATGTCTAAAGTGCTTGAGGCCTGTGTCTATAAGCAGTTTTCCAGTTTTGTTCATACTAAATCTCTTCTGAGTCCTTTCCAATCTGGATTTAGACCAGGTCACAGCACGGTGTCTGCTCTCCTTAAGGTGACTGGAGACTTAAGAGCTGGGATAGAGGCCACTAAATTAACTGTTCTGGTACTAATTGACTTTTCCAACGCTTTTATAGCTGTTAATCACCAAATCCTTTTGTCAATCCTCTCCCATTCTGGGGTTTCTCGTGAGGCGGTAGATTGGTTCTCCTCATATCTTCAGGATCGCCAGCAGTCGGTGATTTGGGGTGACACATCCTCCTCATGGTGTAACCTTAAAGCTGGTGTTTCTCAAAGCAACATCTTATCTCCTATTCTTTTCTCAATTTTTATTAATCTCATCACTAATCAGCTTCGGTGTTCGTATCATTTGTACGCCGATGACCTTCAACTTTACGCTCAAGCTGGTGCTGATAATTTAAATGAGGCTATTGATAAAGTCAATGAAGATCTAATTGCTATTAAAACCTGGCCTGACCGGTTCGGAATCTTCGTTAACCCGGCAAAATGCCAAGCAATTATTGTAGGTGGTCCCAGGATTATAGCAAAAGTGGTCACAAAGAATTTGCATCCGATTATATTTCACAATAATATTGTCCCATTTTGCAGCAATGTAAAGGATCTTGGTCTCTATATGTATAGACTCGACGCTTAACTGGCAGCCCCATGTCACTAGCATCTGTCGACGGATTACTGGAATGTTACGGTCCCTATACCGGTTAAAGAACTTTCTGCCTCCTGACGTTAAGAAATGCTTGTTCAGACCTTGATCTTTCCCGTTGTCGGCTATGGTGATGTGTGCTATCTCGACCTGAATGCAGATCTTCTCAACAAATTAGACCAGCTTCTAAATAACTGCATTCGATTCGTCTACAACTTGAAAAAATTTGACCACATATCCGAGCATCGGCTGCGTTTGAACTGGCTGCCTATTCGGCAGCGTAGACACGTAAGAATATTAAATATACTTTTCGCTTTTCTTAATGGTCCCAACACACCCAATTATTTAACCCCCCATTTCCAGTTCTTATGTGCTTCTCATAATATGCCCCTTCGGTCATCATCCAATTATCTCCTTAAATGTCCATCTCACTGTTCTGAAATAATTCATTCCTCCTTTTTTGTTCAATCCATTCTTCTCTGGAACGCTTTGCCGTTGGATATCAAGAAATCGACGAGCAGGTTAAGTTTCAAAAATAAATTACGAAAACATGTGCATCAGAATTGTATTTTATAATGTCACTTATTATTTTGTTGGCCTTATTAGCCTTGTAACTTGATAGTTTGGTGTCATATAATATGTATTAGTTTATTTATTTAATTAAATTTTGTATTAGGATTATAAATAGTCTAAGTTTTTTTATTTATTTAGTAAGGCTTACCAACTAAATACATACAATGCATATTATATTAAGTACATTATTGCAGGGTTACTACTTATATGTATTCATATTAAAGGTATGCACAACAACCACAATACATCATAGTCATTTGAATAAACTGACATATGTAAGTACTTTATCTTTATTTTCCTAAAACTATTTTTATGTGTTAATATTCTTTAAATAATTTGGAGTAATCGACGCTAAGTAAAATCTTCTTAAAAAGCCCAAAATTGTCCGAAAAAATATCCATATTACAGTTTTGATAAATTGCATTGCATAATTTTAGCATGTATGATAATGGTATATTACTTCCATATTTATTTTTACAAACAAGGGTCATGAATGGTATGTAATTACAAAATCTAGCCTGTATACGTGGTACTTTAATACTGATGTCCTCCAACAAGGATGGACAGTCAACCGAATTGTGAATTAATTTATAAAGATATATGATTGCCAACATTATTCTTCTCTCTTCCAGTGATGTCATTTTTAAATGTTCAAGCCTTTTATAGTAATTCCTTACTTGATACGTGTTTCTGCTTATATACGTTAAATATTTTGTGAACTTTTTTTGTATTGTTTCCAGACGTTTAATGTTATTTTGATAAAGAGGATACCATATTACATTACAATAATCTACATGACTTCGAACTAGTGCAAAATATAAGACTTTTAAAGCTTCTATAGATTTGAGCTCTTTAGTATTCCGCTTTATGAAAGCTATTATATTAGCATTCTTAAACTTATTGATGACCATATTGATATGACTCATAAACCTCATTTCAGAATCCATTAATACACCCAAATCATCTTCCTTTACTTCATCTACCTTTTTTAAACTCTCCCCATTAATTTTATAATAAGTATTTATTTTCTTATACTTTCTCGAAAATCTAATGTGGTAACATTTATCTACATTTAGGGTCATGTTATTATTTTTGCACCATGCAACTATTCTGTTAATAACATCTTGTAATTTAGCTTGATTCTCGTGAGTCGCAACTGTAGCCGAAATCAATAATTAATCTGCATACATTTCAAAAAAAGAATTATGTATATAGTATTTGATGTCATCAATGAATGCCACAAAGAGTATAGGGCCCAGGTGTGATCCCTGTGGTACTCCAGAAGTTGGGGTAATTTGCTTGTTTCTTCATTAATTTTATTTTATGGGTACATCTACCACATTTGCTCTCTGCACCACCTGAAGGTTGACTGGTAGAGAATGCCTCTGGCATTAAGTCCGCTATTGTACATAAAGAATTAATAAATAAATAAATAAAAATTGTCAGTCGAAATGGACTTGTCAACGTTACTTTCAGTTCGTCAGCCACAGTCGCAACTTCTGCATCTCCTGCTCAGCCCCCTAACCATGATCGCCCAAAACAATATTAAAACCGCACTGAGAGCGGTATGGCGCTATACGCAAGCAAGAGCGGTGTCTCTGTTTCAATATGTTTTAACATTGCTATAAACGATCATGGTAAGGCCCCTGATCAATTTATAACAAACATCAAGTGGAAAGAACCGTCGTCGTTGCCTTTGCAACGACCACGACTCACTCGGTCACCAGTACCGGTACGCACCTTTACCACCCCACTGCAGCCATCTGCACCTACATAAATTTCTGTGACTAACGCGAGAGGACAACTTTAACTTGCCTCGTGTGATATTGCTTTCCCTTATGAACAACAAAACTGATGCCCACCATCTTAATATGTCTTCACCCCTTGACTAGGCCCATACTGTTGGCTTTATAGAAAACTTTAGGGAGAAGCTCGTTTATTCACCAGGGCGCACTGATGGGATTTCTATAGTACCTTACCTCCACAACAACATTCTTATTTCCCAACCATCTCCTAATATAATATCTTCCTATCATATTAAAAAATATCTTAACACTATTTTGCGTTGCTAAAGGTTAGGGTGTTATGGTATTCCATTTATCAAATATCTTTGTCTAGTGTATTTTGATCAATGAAATTGGATGAACTCATCAAATGTGTTAGCAACACTTATATTTGATCGCAGGTCGAAGTCCATGTTTTGTTTTTCTTAAATATACAATTACACTTATTGCAATGTATTTAAGATTATTCCACGTTAAGCTCTTGGGTAATATCAACCAGGTTGTCAAATTCCACATTTTTGTGTACTAAAATCACCCGGAACCAAATCCCCTGGGTGATCTAATTACACCTCAATTCATTTATATAAGACCTTGGATCCTTAGGCTTCACCCGAACCTTTTTTATTTTGATTTTTCTTTTTCAGCAATAACTGAATAAAAATTGCAGCACATAAACCTGCTCCGCATTCCTTCATTTTCTCATACTACGCAAAATCTGGGACAAAGATAAAGGACAAGTAGAAAGGACATCCGTCAAAGTTTGATCAAATATTTGACATTGAAATTGAACAAAGATATTTGATATATGGATTTACGGTCCTTAGCTATCGTTAGCCGAACGCAGATGCCAATGCACCACTACGGCTTAGGAAAAAGTGGTTGCTAACTACAAATGTCATTTTTGAAAGAAACTTTATATGCATTACTCGTTTAGTGAGGAGTTTTGATATGGCGGCGCTAATTAAATTGTCATGGATATAAAGTTTCTTGCAGCAGTTAGCAACCTAAGTTACATAACTTCCAACCCCGAGAACTCCTTTACCTTATACAACGTGTAAATTTAAGTGCGCAAAACCTGAACATAATATGTTCAGAATCAAGAATAGAATCGATTTCACAAAAAATATATGGGTCAGATTTTATCCATTAATCTATACCGGGTGTAACGGAATACCGAAATAATATTTTAGGGTTGTTGATTTACAAAAAAATGTAGGGTTGTTGATTTACATAAAACATTTTTTTTGTTAATCAACAATTTTAAATATTATTGCGGTATTCCGTTACACCCGGTATACATATACACGGTTATTTTTTATCACCCTGGAAAATTTAAGGGACGCTTCACGACATGGTATTAGAATGATTTAAATATGAATAAAAAAAATAACTCACTTAATTTTATATTAATTTTCTAAAATATCCAAAAAATGCTGCACTAGTTGAGAGCAGCATTTCTAGATTTTTAATATATATAATAATGGATGTGTCCTGAAGCGTCCACCTAAAATTTTCCAGGGTGATAAAAAAATAACCGTGTATAAAAGGAGAAGTTCCCATCTATGGACGCAAGCACAGCCATAACCGCTAATGGTAGAAACGTGAAATTTGGACAGTTATTTTAGTTCAAAAGGCGGACGTACACTAGGAAGGGATTTAAAAAATGTTTAACCCTGAAGGTATGAAATAGGGATTGCAAGTTTGTATGGAATTTTTTAAAAATTAGCAACGATTTTGATAAAACTTGAGATTCATGCTCTTAAAAACATTTCATTGAACACGTGTTTCATGTTTTATTGGAATTCACCCCCTTAGGGTGCAAAATAGGGGTTGAAAGTTTCTATGGAAAATATTTAAAATATGAAATGAATATGAAAATTTCTATGAAATTTATTATTCGAGCTCCTAAATTTAAATAACAGTCTTCTATACAAGTTTATGTTTTAGTTATTACAAAAATTTTGTGTGCTTGTTCAGACAAGCAAACTGAACAACTTTCACTATGGGACCAACTTCGAAATCGCAAAAAAATTAGCTGTTCCATACAAATGTTCAACATTCACTGAACCTAAATGTATGGAACAGCTGATTTTTTTTCGATTTCGAAGTTGGTGCCATAGTGAAAGTTGTTCAGTTTGCTTGTCTGAACAAGCACACAAAATTTTTGTCATAACTAAAAAATAACCTTGTATAATAATAGGCTACAAAATTATTTTACGGGAAAATATAAAATTCCCACGGGAAAACAATAATAACGCGGGCGAAGCTAGTTAAATCTATAATTACGGCCTCTTATAAATTTACTTAACTCTGTCGTCTTTATACCTCTTTAATGGCGGCTAAGCGGCAACATCATATTTGCAGACGCGCCACCATAGAGTTTCTAATTTGCAAGAAATGTAACAGATCAGAAAGATGGACATATCTTCGTAAATAGTTCGCGACAATTTAATTTACTAATTAACAACATTCTTTTATACCAAAAAAAGTTTAAAAGTAGTATAACATAGCAACAACATTCATAATCATAACAATTTCTATAGACACTTCTGCATCGTGCAAAATCACTGATTCACTCGGCAACAGTCTTGTACGTCGAAAGCATTATTGACTTTATTTTATGGTCCTATGAATCGGATTGATTGGTCCGCTTTACGATGCGGCTTCGATATTAGATAGATTTGATGCCTGGCAACAAGGTCTTGCTCAAACCCTTTGTTATGATAAGGACGTGAAGCTCTTTTATTTGATTTCCGAATATTATATGGAAGTAGGTTCTATAGAAACAAATAATGGATTTAACACAATGTACGAGTATTTCTTTCTACTTAAAACAATTTTCAAGCATTTATAGGCAAATCTTTTCTTAAGAAAAAAAAATTCACAATATTTGTTTTTTTAGGTTAACGACTCCGACTTATTACCTATATCTAAGTCAGTACACATACAAATATTATAAAGCTAAAGAGTTTGTTTGTTTGTTTGTTTGGTTGAACGCACTAATCTCAGTAACTACTGATTGAAATTGAAAAATTCTTTTGTATTGGATAGTCCATTTATCGAGAAAGGCTATAGGCTGTATAACATCACGCTACGACTAATAGGAGCTGAGTATCAATGAGAAATGTTTTGATAAGTGTTTTTTGGACAATTATAATGGCGAAACGTAGTTCTTCGCGGGCACAGCTAGTATTTCAATAAATGAGCGATGAATAAAAATAAGTACTAAGGGTTTTTACAATATTAATGAGAAATATGTCATTTTTTGCCTTGGACTACCCGCCCGAAATTTGGTGTAAAGTTTGTGCAGGCTATTGTCATTAAGTCTTGGAGATGTTGATCGGCGAATCTGTTCCTGAATCTATGTATTTTTAATGAAATTCATCTTAGAAAATGCTGCTTCACAAACATACGAGTATGTTGACCCGAACAAAGTAAGAAGTTGCAAGGCAATTTTTTTCAATTCTGGGTATTTATTAGTACAAAAAAATTTAAACCATAAGATAGGTCGGCGGTCCGCATCCGGACCGCAATCCGCTATTTGGTGACCCCTGCTATAGAACGACACAACAACACAGTATGAGAATCACAGAATTCACGTGGCCTCGTTGTCATTCCCATACATGCCCATACATTGTAGTATGTGATTTTAACCAGACTCTCACACAGTGTGCTATAAACTACTTATTTAGTCTCACTTTGATTTCAATTCAAAATTTAATAGCTATAATCATTACAAATATTAAAGTCATACAATTTGTAGATTTTAAGAAGGAAAATAATCACTAAACGAAAATTAGGAAATACGTAAAAAAATACTGAACTGGTTAGAGCTTTTTTTTGTTTGCTTAAACTGGATCCACATATACATAACATTACTGCTTTAAACAACTTTTCGTTGAGATTTCGTAAAGAGAATAAGAGACATTATATTTTTTGTTAGTTTTTAATTCAGAGTTGAAAGGCTTAGCATTGTGCGACGTCGTCCGAACGAGTTAATCCACCAGGATCCCATAGCCCGATCCCCTAGGCTAGTGGTTCATAACCAATGGTCGGCGAACCCCTGGTTGTCCCTGGAAGCAGACGAAGTGGTCCGCGGAGCCATCCGAAATATAATATTATAGATATAACAAATAACCCTTTATTCATATACCGTACATTGGTCTAGATTCGGTGATTCATGGCTAGACAGATATTTGTAAAATGATCCCTCGTCACTGCTCTAGAGGATCCTAGAGGATCGCATATATATTAACCGATGACTCGACCAATACTTATAGCTGATGAAACTAATTCCGTTTTTTTGTCATCAAGTAACACAATTTCACAACGCTTGCTGATCAATCGACGTCATTAAATCTCATTCATCATCACAGCTCATATACGTCCCCACCGAGGGGCTCGAGTCTACCCTTAGAGTGTTAAGGCCTTAGTCAACCACGCTGGCCCAGTGCGGATTGGTTGACTTCACATACACCTTTGAAATAATCTCTTCGCGGATGTATGCAAGTTGCCTCACGATGTTTTCCTTCACTGTAGGAGCGTCGGCAAATGTACATATGAAATTCGAAAAAGGAAGAACACATTGATACATGGCGGAATCGAACCACGAACCTCCCGATTAGAATGCCAGTGCCGAGTCCACAGCGCCACCGACGCGATTAAATCTCATTATCTATACTTACTAATATTATAAAGCTAAAGAGTTTGTTTGTTTGTTTGGTTGATCGCGCTAATCTCAAGAACTACTGATTCAAATTGAAAAATTCTTTTTGTGTTGGATAGTACATTTATCGAGGGAGGCTATAGGCTATATAACATTACGCTACGACTAATAGGAGCTGAGCATCGATGAAAAATGTTGCAAAAATGGGAAAAACTATATGACGAAACGTAGTTCGCGAGCACAGCTAGTAATTAATAAATGTCATGCCCTTTTTTTCAGTCTGTCATCTAAGACTACTGTAAGACCATATCATTTTTGTCTGATCACAGAGAAGTAAACAAATATAAATGATATGGTCAGTCTTAGATAAGAGATTGAAAAAATTGAAATCCTACATTTATTTAATATGAAATAATAACATGAACTTTATACTGAACATAAAAAGTTGAAAAGCTTAAAGAACTAGTTGAACAATGCACATGTACGCTCGAAGTAAGGATGTAATGAGCAACATGGGGAAACTATACCTTTTGTTTGAGGACTGCAATGGCCACGTTATTTCCATTCGTGCGGGAAGCACTATCATTTACCCGCAACTTTTTACTCAAGTCAAGCTGCAATGGATAGAATTAATAATAAAGATACAAAAAATATAAACAACAGATTTCCGCAAGAATAAAAACTTCCTTTTGCTGATGAACCATGCCACAAAATTTGTAACAATGTTGTTCACAAACATCATGTAAAGAAAGCATAATTTTACACAAAGATATAGGATATCGTAAACTAAAATGTACCTAGTTATATTGATTTTCAACAAACTTCAAAAAAGCAGTAGATTCTATAGTCGACTGCTGCCTTTTATTTATTTTATTTTTATTTATTCGGAACACAAACAGTTACATTTACACACATAAGTATTACATATAACAGCACATAAACCAGTAAAGTGTTCACATATAGTTAGAACTACGGACTAAGCAATCAAATACAATACAAATAATTAAAAATGATTATCAAAAACATGGAAATAAAATACAATCAAATTCAATGTCAGTAAAATAATTAAAATATAATATAAAACAATATAAAATCAGAAAAAAATTTAAAGTCATTTAAAAAACTTAGGTAAAATTAGTGTGGTAAGTAGGGAATGCAAATCTCGCGAGATTGGGGCTCAAGCGAGATCCCGCGAGTTTATGAATAACAATACTGCGAGATCTCGCTAATTTCGAGATCTCGCGAGATTAGCAGTTTGGTGTTTTTTTTTTCAAATAATCCCAATATTTGAATAAATTAGGAAAAAATAATAAGTATTATAAGATAAACATTTATTTTCACGAATTTTTTCAATAGACTTTTATGCTGCATCAAACATTGTTTGACGTATCTGTCTATAATTTTTTAATAAACTTCTAAGTAGTAAACTTTGACATACGTATCTATCAAATAACAAATGAAAGAAACAACCAGTCTTCTCTTCTAATGGCAAACAAAAATCTTTTAGTAATAAAACAGTTCTTTTATAACAAACAAAACAACGAGAAGTCAAAAAAAATGAAACTTATTATCTAAGTTGAGTTGACTATTAAACTGAGATATTATTATCAATTAAATGAAGGTCATGAAACTATATCTACTCAGTAGATCCATTAGATATTACAGATTAATTAACAACATATACCAATTAGTCAGACTATTAGACTATTTTATGCTCAAGTGCAATCTCGTTAAACTCGCGAGATCTCGCCTTTTTTTCGTCCGAGATCAATCTCGCTAAAAAAGGCCGAGATCTCTTGAGAACGAGATTGCATTCCCTAGTGGTAAGCTCACATGACATAATTAGGTAAGTCAGAATATTAATTAAAGTTTAGACTTCAGTCGTATAAGATGTTTAAATTTATTTATTTTCAGACTGAAGTCCAAAATATCAATATCTGTGAAAAGCTTATTGAAAGATAGACGTGCTCGATGGTTTGGTTTTGTGCATGTTCACCGATTTTCTACTCGAAAAATTACGTCCGAGTGGTCCCATCCCATTTTCACAAAGTCAGGATCAGGGTTGATCAGGATGGCAATTCACTAAAAAGATTAAAATAAAAATATATTGCAAAAAAATAAAAACGGACTTCAAAAATACCCTTAAAGGTACAAAATAATAATAGAATACAAACAAACACTTTTTATATTGAAATCGGTGGAAAGCGTTGATCAACCGGAAAATTAAAAAAAAATTATGAAGCTGTAAGCTGTCTTTGATCAGTTAAAAAATTAACACCGATATTTTTTAACTTTTTATGTATTTTTAGTGGTAGTTGCAGTGTGGACCCTACCCTACCAAGGGCAGGAAGAACACCGGGGGGTTTAGTGGGTAGGCCTGGCACTCTGGCGACGGCGAGTACGGTGCGGTCACGCATTCCCCTCGTAAAAAAGGGGAAATTTGATGTATAACAAGTAAGACTGTTCGTAAAAACAATCTTTACTGTATAATATTATCATATGCCTCGGAATAGACAAACAAACAAAATAAGACAAATGCGTAAACAAAGTTTTATTGAATTAAGTTTATGCGAGATTTGCGTTTATGATCATATTGATCTTCACACACGTTGTTCTCAAACAACAAACAGACACATTGTTTACCAAAATGGCGCCTTTAACTAACAGCCAGTCTTTTGGAAGGCTTGTTTGTTTGAAATCTTATAAGTCGCACTTTACAAAGTACAGTAGGCTCCCATTTAAGCTTTACATGTACACCACGAAAACCGCCGCTATTACGAGCGACATAAGAACGGTCCAAAGGGCAATCAGTATAGCTTGATGAGTAGCTTACTGTACAACTTCATTCGGTCGATTGAAAAATGGAGTTTTCGCCTTTTTAACCGACTTCAAAAACACTGAAAAGTTAAAAATAATATAAGAATAGGTACAGACATCACACTTCTATATTGAAGTCGGTGCCAAACGATGATCTCCTAGAAAGTCTTAAAATTTGGCACCGACTTCAATATAGAAGTGTGATGTCTGTACCTTTTCTTATATCATTTTTAACTTTTCAGTGTTTTTGAAGTCGGTTTTTATTTTTTGTAAAATATTTTTTATTTTTAACTTTTTATTGAATGAAATCTTTTTAGTGAATGAAACCCTAATTTAATACCAGCTCAACTTCGGTGAGCTGGTATTAAATTAGCGTTTCCCTCGATTTTCATGGGATCCCATCATCAAATCCTGACTTTGGTGACCTTGGGACCACCCTAGGAGTATACTCTATCGAATACAAAAAAAAATTGAAAATCGGTTCACAGTTGGCGGAGTAATCGCGTAACATACACACAAAACACGTTGGAAACACCTTAAAATTTAAGGGTTTTCCTCGATTTTCATGGGATCCCATTATCAAATCCTGACTTTGGTGACCTTGGGACCACCCTAGGAGTATACTCTATCGAACACGAAAAGAATTTTGAAAATCGGTCCACAACTGGCGGCGTAATCGCGTAACATACACAAAAAAACATACGCATCGAATTGAGAACCTCCTCCTTTTTTGAAGTCGGTTGAAAAGGAGGAGGTTCTCAATTCGATGCGTGTTTTTTTGTGTATGTTACGCCATTACGCCGCCAATTGTGGACCGATTTTCAAAATTATTTTTGTATTCGATAGAGTACCTATATTCCAAGAGTGGTCCCATAGTCACCAAAGTGAGGATCTGATGATGGGATCCTATGAAAATCGATGAAAACCCTTTAATTTTAAGGTGTATCCAACGTGTTTTGTGTGAATGTTACGCGATTACTCCGCCAATTGTAAACCGATTTTCAAAATTCTTTAGTTCTTCTTTAGTTATTGATGACGCTGATCAAAAATGTATGTGAAATACTTCCGGGCGCTCATCAAATGAAAAACGTGTAATTAAAATATGAGGGCAAATACGAAAACGGTACTTATTTTCGTTTTCGTAACTTTAACACTTAATATTAGGTAAAATTAACTGCTTAACATTAATTTGACTTAATTTATTGTATTAAATTACGTAACTCAATAAATTATTCCTTTTCCCAATACTTTACACATACTTGTTAAAGGCAATCAATATCGAATGATTAAAATAAGTGGAATCCTATCATTAACAACGATCTACTTACAATGTGAGCGCGCTCAGCAACGGAACTCCAGGAGTCACGCTTAAGGCGAGGATTTCCCAAATTTGCCGATCTTAGAACGTCTAGATCTGGATTATATTAGAACCCACAATTCTGAAATTCACACACCTTAAACTTGAAGATATAATCTAGTGAACTGTGAAAGCAGAAACACGATTTACTCCATTTCACTCGATAGAAAAAAAATCCAAACAGGTCTAAATCAAAAACTAAAACCACGATTTGAAATCGAAATATACATAAAACAGTATAAAAGTTATACCAAAACATGTAGTTCGTTATTATCTAGTGAACTGTGAAGGCAGATTTTTTGATGTCATATAAAATATTTAGGAAAATGTCGAAAATTCTATAATTTCGCTTGGTTGTGATCGCGCTCCATATAAGACAGTACTCGCCAAGTCGTCTCAGAGTATGGTCATGTCGCTTCGTGTCGCGGGCGCAAGAAATTTTTTACGTGTTTCTTTACGATCGAATTTTAATTTTGCAGTTTGCGTTTATTTTGTTAACTTTCATTATTATTATAGATTAGTGTAGTAATATGGTGAATAGTGTAAATAATGGATTAGGTATTATAAAGGAGAAAACTATTTTAATCCTTCTTCCTAAATTATTTTATGTGTGAAAAAATATGTTTTTCGTTCTTTTTTTCTATAAGTTATTTTATGTGTAAAAATCGCTAATAAAAGAAGTCAAAGACGAAATGTTAAATCAAATGCACACAAAAAATGCTGAAAGAAAAGTGGTAAATATTTATTTCCCAAATGTTTATGTTTTATTGCCGCGGCCATATAGCACAGTGCAGTGTTAATAAACCAGTATGATAATTTCTTCAAGTAAATATGCAACGATTCATAGGTTCAAATTAATGTTTCCTATAAAACTTTATTGCTGAATTCCTTTAAATACTTAATGTTACCCCCTTTATTCACAACGCCTTGCATCAAAGCTTTAGAAGGTTGAATCAACAGCACATTATACATGTAGGTAAATAATAGAGTTTTATTCGAGCCTATGTAAAGTATGATTATGAACAGTAAAACAGTATTTTAGGAATCTTTTAAATTTCGTAACATTTATGGTCAAACGTGAGTTGATTATAAAAAAGTAAAAAATAATTACCATAAATTTTCGTTCGATTTATGTAAAGATCACTTCATTGTATTAAAAGAAAATATCTGATCAGCGGAATTTTGTGAAACTATAAAATATTTGCTTTTGCCCTCTGCTTCGCCCGCATAAATGTCATAGAGATTCCATACAAATTATTCCTTTTTAGTTTTACCCCCTTAGATGGCGAATTTCCAAAATACATGTCAAATTTCCGCTTTTTGTACCTTTTAATTACGGCTGTGCGTAATCTGTCAGTCACTCAGTAATGAAAGTGTTTTTACATAATACGCCCACACTAGGATTTTCAACTGTGTCGTAGGTGCAGTTTTTTTCTTTTTGAAAACGTCGCCCCACACTAAGATTTTCTCCTGTGTTGTTGTGGATGCAGTTACGAACATAGAATATCACATGTACATGCGCCCAGACCGGAACAAATTTCTGTAGGCCATACAAAATATTTGTCCCGTACGGGAATCGAACCCGCGACCCGTTGCGCAGTAGGCGATCATTTGACCTCTGCGCTAACCGTGGCATTAAAGTTACAAACATAGAATATATTACATATCACATGCACATACGCCCAGACCGGGACAAATTTCTGTATTCCATACATAATATTTGTCCCGTAACTACAAAAAAATATTTTACAAAAAATAAAAACCGACTTCAAAAACACTGAAAACTTAAAAAATAATATAAGAATAGGTACAGGCAACATTCATCTAATAATAATATGATGACATACCTGCCAGAGATACCTGTCATAAAAATTGGGATATAATTAAAAACAAAAATACTATCGTTTTTGATGCTTGCTAAGGCAAGGATAAAAATAGCAGATAGTGTGAAAAAATAATGTTTTCGATGTACGCCGCCTGATCGGCCGAGGTGGTTTCGGAAAAGTCTCAAAAGCTTTCGAGCTACCAAGTACGCTTAGAAAACGACGGCAATACCGCGTGGACATCATGAAGTAAAAATAAAAACACCACAAAGTCAAAAAGTATAATAAGAACTCACTAATATATACAATAATATATGACAATTACTGGAGGCAGACTCTGTACCAGGGTCGTGTGCATGGTCGTGTGCTGATTTGCGGCAGAAATAGGTAAGACCTCCGTCTTACCTATTTCTGCCGCAAATCAGCAATGCTTGCATTGCTGTGTTCCGGTGTGAAGGGTAAGATATGGCACTGAAATTACTGGGTACCGTGACTTTACATCTGATGTCACAAGTTAGCAACGTACACTGTGGTTCTTGTGGGGCTTGCAGTTTTACTGCGAATCGCACAGGAACCACATGTATTATAGGTGACTGTTACCACTTACCATCAGGTGGGCAGTTTGCTTGTTTGCCAACTTAGTAGCAATAAAAAAAACACACAACATTACATTTTTATTTTGAAGTAGTTTTTGTTTTGAAGTGGTGTCGGTATTTTTGTAAAAAAAAATATTTTTATTTTTTTCGTGAAATTAATAATAGCTCTCTAAGTCAACTTGAAGAACCTAACTGATAGTCAATACGTACCTTTTATATTTAAAGACTAATCCCCTAACTCCTTAAAGTTAAGGATCCATCGTAAGCTCAGCATAGTGGAAGAATCCTTGAGATGATGTCTTTCAGACGCAAATACCTGAATAGCTTCAAAAAAAAAGGGAAGGCGTTGGACGTGCCTATTCTCTCGATTTTCTTGGGATTCTAATACTATCTTATCTTATCTTATAATGGGGGGGCCCCCAGGGGGCCCTGCACTTCGACCCTTAAGGATCCTTTGTGCTTCCCCAATTTCTACATTCATAGATTGCTATCACCATTTATGGACCAATTGAGTTCACTCATGAGTCTCACAATTGGTCCAGGGGGGATAGCCTTGAAGTCTTCGGGTTTGGGATATCCGATCCCGAAGAGACTCATTCTCCTACGAGAAAGGGAATCGCAGTGGCACAACATGTGTTCCATGCTTTCCTCTCCCTCATTGCAGGCCCTACAGGTCTCTGTGTTGCTCAGACCCATTTTTGCAAGCATACGATTAGTGCCAAAGTGGCCAGTCAGAGCACCCAACAAGAGTCGGATTTGCATTCTGCCTGAATTCATTGTGAATTTGTTGAAGTTATTCAGGCCCATGAACCGCTTGGTATGCGCCATTCCTTTCTGAGCGACCCATTCATTTTGGTGTCTTCTCTTTGCTTGATCTCTGATGACAGAGTTCACTGAACAGTGTGCCAGACTCGCAAAAGGTTCCGGACCCACAAAGTTGGTTTCCGATCCTTGTCTCGCGAGACTATCGGCCTTCTCGTTTCCATAGAAACCTTCATGTCCTGGAATCCATATCAGATGTACTGTATTTTTCTTCGCAAGCTTATTTAGTGCATTGATGGTATTCTGGACCAGTTTAGAATGCACTTTGTATGACATCAGTGCCTTTAGCGCAGCTTGACTATCGCTTAAGATGTATATGTTTAGTCCATTGCGCCTTTTATCAATGTTTTCTTGCGCACAGGCAAGGATTGCATACATTTCTGCTTGAAAAACTGTAGCAAGCTTGCCCATGCTAATACTAGCTTCAAAGCCTTTGGAATAAATTCCTGCACCTGTACCAGTGTCCATTTTGGAACCATCTGTGTACCAAATCATGCTATTCCTATCAGGAGGCGCTAGTCCTTTGTTCCAGTCCTCCCTTGTTGGGATTTGTATACTGAATGACCTCCTAAAGATGTACCTGGGTATCATCCTGTCAGCGACCATTTCCAGTAGCCAATCCTCTTCTTCTTTGCCAAGTGCTGTGTGTCTCGTGTGGGGCTTAGTTGCATTCCACAGATGTACAGTCTGTAGTCTGTGGAGCGCTTTCTTTGCTTCACTACATATGACAATGTGCAGCGGTGTGAGATCCAAAAATCTTTCCATGGCTGCCGTTGGAGTGGTTCTGAAAGCACCAGTGATTGCCATACAGGCAAGTCTCTGAATCTTATATTTAGTGCCGTTTTGCATGTGGTTAGGTTTGTCCTTGGCCACCAGACGATACTTCCATATGTTATAATGGGAAGTACCATGATTTTATATATCCAGTAAAGTATCCTCGGTTTAAGACCCCAGGTTCTCGCGAAGGTAGATCGACACATATTAAAGACTCTTTGTGCCTTTATTAGAGTATCTTCTACATGCTTTCTCCACGTAAGTTCTTTATCAAGTACTACTCCCAGATATTTAACCTCTGTGGACCATGGTAGTTCTTTACCGTACAGAAAAAAATTCCTCATATCACTGAGTTTCCTTTTCCTCGTGAATGATATAACCATCGTTTTGTTGGGATTCTAATACTAGATCCTGACTTGATGGCATGGAACCACTTCGGGGGTATATTTTTCTGAATACAAAACGAATTTTGAAAATCAGTTAATAAATGACGAAGCTATGAGGTATGTGTTACCTCATAACTTCGTGAAGTCAGTGAAGTCGGTTAACAAATACACAGTCAGTGAAGTCGGTTAACAAATCAAATCGAAAGAAGTTATAGTTCTTATTTATTCAGTAATGTATTAAAATACCTACATAAATATATTTAAATATTTTTATTGACGAATAGTAAGCCAAATAAGTTATAGTACTTATTTATTCAGTACTGTATTAAAATACCTACATATATCTATTAAAATATTTTTCTTCAAACTACTCCTTAATTTTACTCTAATCATCGGAAAAGGCAACACTAAGTAATACATTACTATTCTGGAAAACGGCAGTAGTATTGTATGAAATTTCATTAATGACCCGTTCAACATAATTGCCCTGTTGTTTTTTTTTTCTAATTTAAAAAGAAATTACAATTCATATTCATACAACTCATACAAAATGTAGGCATTTTTCCAAAGAGATTTGAGTGGTTGTATAACATGTCACAAAAATACACATGCGCAAAACAAGTTAGATAAGACCCTACAAAGCCAATTTTATTTAAAAAAGAGAGGCAATTGGCTTTAATGGCGAAGGTTAGCTTTTATTTTAATAAATTAAAAATTGTATTCGAGTGAAAGTGGTGTTTTTTGGTGCACATTCATGTTGACGGCAAGAAATAAGGGTTTTGTGGTGTACATGACAGTGAGTTTTTTTTTTTGTGGATTTTCCACTTCCACCACCGTCAAGATAAGGTTTGGTTTTTTAATAAGAACAATTTGTATTTTCTTTGTCATAAATAAATAAGTTTTTCTACAGTCAACTTCAGTTTTTTATTATTTTTTAATAAGTTGAAGGAAAAGCAGATTACGCACCTCGTAAGTGAGCTATTAATGCCCTCGGGTTATTAGTGCACTCGAGCAAGTGCTCGTGCACCAAACATCCGCGGGCATTAATAAGTCACTTAGCGCTCGGTGTAATAATCTTCTATATCTAAATCAAACTGAATAGCCGTCGAAGTCAAACAAAAAAATTTAACAGTGCTTTATATATGCCGCCGCGTCAGTCATATTCTTAGCTTTTGTTTTAAATACTACTTCTAGCTAATCGAGCATTTCTTGTATTCTAGTGATGCATTCTATATTGCACAAAAGAAATATGCATAAAATTTGAATTTACATTTTATTAATAACACATCATAGAAACATTTAAAGCCTTTGAAATTGTGAAGAAACGGTCTTATTATGATGAATCTTGAAAAAGTCGCTAATTTATTGATATTTGCTTTACGTCTCTTTCTTATAAAATATATGTTTGTATCGGTATTATAATGGTGGACGAGTACAATGACGTCACTGGCAAATAAAAGCTTTTTAAACTTTGTTATTTTTAAGTTATTATAAAAATCACGTGGTTGTTTGTCAAATAAAAATACTATGTAATGTAACAATTAAAAAGTATCCATATTTACATACAAGTAAAGATACAATAAAAAATAGCAATTAAGTCATAAAGCTGTATCTTTATTGGTTGTATTACTGTAGGTACTTATCTCAGTTTATAAATCAATACTTATTTGTAACCTAGCAAAAAGTATATTGCATACGATATAAAACGTCCTTGTTGTACTGTTATATTTTTACTGTGCGGCACATGATGTTGGCGCCTGTTCAGTGGCCGCGTCTCAGCGCTAACGTCATGTACAAATGAACGGTGTGAAGTGCGGAACATATGGGCTTGCACGTGGAAATTCCTCGCCTTAAACACGCGTTATCGCTTTATTAATATTGGTTAAGTTTTAATTGAGTTAGCGTAAATTCGGATTGTACAACGTGAAAGCGGTACCAAGTCTATAAATAAATCCCCGTGTAATGTTCTAATCCAGACTAAGTGCACGTTTGCTTCTATAGAAGTAATGAGAATCCTTTAGCTTGTCTTGTTTCGGTGATCTGCCAAAGGTATAGTCTATCATAATCATTATTTTACTATGATTTACATGTAGTTGTACTTTTGAGACAACTTAGTTGGTAAATAAAGAGACTTATCATCTGGTGATGGGCGGCTACAGTAACCTTTAGTACTAGTGGTAATTCGCAAATCTGCTAACCCACTTTTCAGGTGTAACAATTGATATACCAAGGCACTAACTTGAATAGACCACCCACTAGAGTATTTTTTTTTTTTTTTTTAGCATACAAACAAAGTTTTATTTCAGTCACTACCGTGTGTTTACAAGTTAGTGTGGAGACTTTCCTAGTAAGTAAAATAATACCTGTATCAGGAAGTCTCCGCTCTTCCGTATAATTTAATTAACAGGTAAGTGAAGTGAAAAGATAACAAACTTATACACAAACAAAACAAATTGATAACAGCATGTGTGTGAGTGAGTGAGTGTGTGTGTGTGTGCGTGTGTGTGTGTGCGTGTGTGTGTGTGTGTGCGTGTGCGTGTGTGTGTGTGGTAAGTGGAGTGTGTATTATTTCATTATTACATAGCCAGCCTACAACTGAAATGTCAGCAAATTTTCAGTATCCGCATAACTAAGAAACTTAAGCCAATTTGTTACAGTTTTTTTACATTTGTAATTATTCATTGGATAAATATTAAGTTTTCGGTTAATTTTATTGTACAAATATTTTACTTATCTATCGTACTGCCTTGCAGCAACAACCGTTTAACTGAATTATAGGAAAGTACTATGTCATTTCTTCTTTTGTTACTAATATTAGGGTTATACTTATTAAATTTGTGCATCTTTAAAATATAATTTAGTATATAAAGTTTTCTAACAGACAGGAGATTTGCATATTTATATAATTGCTCAGTGGGAAATCTGAAGGGTAGAAGATACGTAACTTTTAGTAGAGCCCTTTGAGACCTTTCTATTTCCAAAAATTTAGTTTTAGTGGCCCCACCCCAAATAGGAATACAATAACATAGAACTGATTCCACAAGAGCTATATAAATTTTATTTAGTAATTCCTTATTAGCAGCATGTCTGAGTTTTTTAAAGATCCATGTGAGTTTCCTAATTCGACACATAGTTTTTTCTATGTGTAAGTGCCAAGATAAGCGAGAGTCAACTACAACACCAAGGTACCTAGTTGAGTCAACCCTCTCAATAAGATCACATGAACAAGTTATATTGAGAGGATTGTCGCAACTATGCAATCTTATTTTAAAGTTATCTCCGGGTTGTGTTCTTTTGTCTATAGTGAAGCAAATATAATTAGTTTTGCAGATATTGAGGGTAAGAAAGTTTACATTTAGCCATTGTGAGATGATGCACAATCCATTCTCTGTAGCTTTTTGCACATCTACCCATGAATCTCCGGAGAATACAATGGCTGTGTCATCTGCGTAAGAAAATATATTTGCATTTTGGAGTGTAAGCTTACACAGCTCATTGATATAAACCAAAAACAAAGTTGGCCCAAGGACACTACCCTGTGGGACACCATAGGATACGTCAACTAAGTCACTAATGTAGTTACCTAACTTTACCTGCTGCTTTCTATCCTGCAAATAATTTGTCATAAGGTCCAGAGAAGAACCCGGTAGTCCATATTGCTCTAACCTATGCACAAGAACGGGCACAGATACAGTGTCAAATGCCTTTTTGAGGTCAAGGAATACTGTAATGCATTTTTTACCACTATCAACATGTTTCACTATTAGAGATGTTAGAGCTGTAACTGCGTCCTCAGTGGAATATCCTTGTCTAAAACCATATTGTGAATCAGATAAGATGTTAAATTTTTGAAGGTAACCAACTAGCCGAGTATTTATGAGTTTTTCCAAAATTTTTGATAAAGAGGTTAATACTGAGATCGGACGGTAGTTATTGACACTGTCTCTGTCTCCGCTCTTGAACACAGGAGTAACAATAGCATGTTTCAGAGAGGTAGGAAATATGCCTAATTCGAAACAAAGATTAACCAGGTGACATATAACTGGTACAAGTATGCCGCTAGTATGCCGTTCAACTACGATCTACCTACCTACGCCTAATCCACTGCAGTCCTGTTTACCCTCCTAAACCTCTTTTCGAAATCTCTCCACCCCCTATGGGTTTATATGGGTTCATCCTCCTCGGTATCAGGAAGGGCCAATTTGCCGGACAAACCCCAAATCTGCAACCCCTACAAAGACCACTAGCACATGGGCTTGATGTCTTGTTAGCATAGCTGGATGGAACCGCCAGCACATACCCACAACCTTGCTTAATAAGTAACTCACCTTCGAAGGACAAATTGGGTGTCCGTACATTTCACTGGAGCCTACAATGGGTCGTCTAAGCGGATAGACAGTGCGTGCTGGGTTTGATATCAAGAGATAACAATTCTCACGCACGTTTGGAAGACGGTGGAGCTTATTGGAGATACCCGCTTAATTAGTTGTGGATTTTGTTTCAATTTTTTCCATGTCTTGGCCTTGTAATTTTTGGTAAAGGCAGGCAGAGTGAAAGAGAAGTTAAAAATTTTGGTAAAACAGTTGACTCAGATACGTTTGGTTCAGTTAAGGCCAACTGCGAGGATAGAAGAGGAAGAGAAGAAGAAAAGGAAGGAAAGTAAAAATGAAGTCGTCGATTATGGGAGCTTAAATTAATTCACCCCTGCAAACCAAGACATGGAAATAATTTTAAACAAATTCCAATTTTTTCCATGTCTTGGCCTGCGGAGAAGAGGAAGAGAAGAAGAAAAAGGAAGAAAAGTAAAAAATGAAGTCCAATGAACAAGTATTAGTGCAAAAGTGACCGTAGTGTACAGTGACAAAGCCATTAGCAAGAAACAGATCCACTGCACTAATTGTAAAATGTCCAGGGACCAGTCCAAGACTCTAGGGATAGAATAAACCCTACGCTACCCTTTAGAAAAGCCCATTAAAAGGTCGGTAGTGAAAGTTATTGTAGACTACGTAGTACTATTATCAATTCTGTGGTAGTGTCGTTTTCCAAAACCATATAGTTGGGGCTGGCATAATAAGAAATGTTCAAAAGCCCCCATTGACGTAAAAAGCCATATAGTTTTTTTTTAAATACTATTATGAAAGTGAGGATACATAGCATTTATAAGTCTTAAAAGCCTTAGATAGAAAAGGCAATATAAAAATAGCCCGATTATTTTCTACATCTTCCCGTGCCTCATCTTTATGTACTGTAACTATAAGATCACTTCCAGATACGCTAGAAAATAAAACATTGAGGAATGCTCGAGATACTTGTACATACCTACATTCACTATCGAGTTGTTAAATAATAGTATAAACAATTATGCTAAAGTGGAATAGGCGACTATTTATTCCTTCTCTCACAGGATATTAAATCTAATCAATCATAATTTATATCTAACTAGCTTTCTGCTCGCGACTTCGCCCGCGTTAGTTTTGTTTTCCCGTGGGATTTTTTTTCCCGAAGGAAAATTACCCTATGATCTTCCCCTAGTCTCGAACTATCCCTATACCAACTTTCATCAAAATCGGTTTAGTAGTTTCGAAGCCTATTCAATGCAAACAAACAAACAATCAAATCTTTCCTCTTTAATATTAGTATACTTACTCGTATATATAGATCGATAGACTCGTATAAAAAAAATAAGGATCGGGAATAAATAGCCGGTAATCACAGCACAACTTGTAATCTAACCGACTTCATAGAAGGTTCTCAATTCGATGCGTATATTTTTTTTGGGTGTATGTTACTCGATTTATCCGCCAATTGTGTACCGATTTCCAAAATTCCTTTTGTATTTGATAGAGTATATACTCCTGTGGTGGTCTCATGATCACCAAAAGTCAGGATCTGATGGGATCCCAGAAAAATCGAGGCAAACACTTAAATTTTATAGATACGTCCAACGTGTTTCATGTTTTCGCCGAAACTATTCAGGTATTTGCGTCTGGTAATCATGGACCGAGCTGATATTGGAATGATCCCTAACCTTTTCGACTAACAGGTTAGCTTTTTTTAATAAAATAGGCACGCTTTGACCCTTTGTCATAATTTTTTAAGTTACTTCGGTGAGCTAGTATTAAATTCACAAAAAAGTACATTTTTTAAAAACAAAAACTGACTTCAAAAACACTTAAAAGTTAAAAATAATATAAGAATGCAGACAACATTAAATTTGTATATTGAAGCCAGTGCCAAACGATTATCTCCTAGAAAGTCTTAAAATTTTGCACCGACTTCAATATAGAAATGTCTGCATTCTTATATTATTTAAACTTTTAAGTGTTTTTGAAGTCAGTTTTTTTTACTAATATTGTCATTTCATCGATCGCTTTCAATTTTGACAGACACAGTGTATACATCGCATCGCTGCTGCTTCATAAATGACAATCAGCACATAGTCTTGTATTTTCACCGCACGGTGTATCTATCGCATCGTTGCTGCTTCATAAATGACAATCAGCACATAGCATGGACTTATTTGTATTGTCACCGCAATCACTGTCAGAGTAAGTGATCCTAATAGTTTTGTTAGACAAGTCTCAGGTCAACCACACGGAGAAGTGTCTATAGTATTGGAATGTCAGCTTCAGTGACAATCTCACCAGACAGCAGCTCAAGACAAACGGCCAGCCAATATGCATTTACGCTAACCCAAGAAAACCTTTGTCTGATTAGGCGGGTGCAGTGCAACGTAGCGCTCCGAAGCAACGTGATCGATTTACCGGTTGAATTGTACTAAGAAGACGCTTAAAACACAAAGCAGCTCTACATCTTCGAGGATTATGTTATTCTACGCAGCTGTCCGCTATTTTCTATTTTCCGATAAACGAGTACGTTCATCGGAAAATAGAAAATAGCGGATTTCTCGGATTTACTTTAGAAAGAATCAGCTAACGTTCGTGGCGGTTTGTGGGTAAAGAATTGGGATTACTAAGTCTAAAGTAACTATTTTTGTTCTGGTTGGATATTTAGGCGAGGTCAGTTCACGATTAAATTGAAATAAGGGATAGCCTTCATTATTTTATTTATATTTGATTATTGCATAGGTTTAATTGTCGCTCGCCGGGATCACAAACGAAAACATAACAATTCAATATATTTTAATTCATGTTTTGAATACTGGATCATTTAATAAAAATCTACCTTGTTATTATATAAGAACAAGAATAAAGGCAATCCATTCTGTAAAACAATTTAATCCTATTATCATCTGTCGTTGAAAATTATGAAATCTTCAACATGGAAGTTTATTTGTTTAGTATGATTTATTGCAGATTTTTTTCATTATCCCTAACGGTTTTAAACTTGCGTTTATTTTTAATATAATGATACATACCTGACTATTTTCAGTAGGCTAAATCTTCTGCTTCCGAAAGAAAGTAAACAGAAATCAATACAGTTGTTCATCGACTTCAAATTCTGCCCTGCACTTTGAGCCAGCACAGACATGAAATGTGTGTGGTCATTTATGTCTGTGCTCATTCCTTTTTTAATCCCTTTTTTTATTGCAGCTAAGTTGGCAAACTGCCCACTTGATGGTAAGTGGTAACAGTCCCCTACAATGCATGTGGCTTATGTGAGATTCGCAGTAAAACTGCAACCCCCACAAGAACCACATAGTGCACGTTGCCAACTTGTGACATCAGATGTAACGTCACGGTACCCAGTAATTTCACTGACATATCTTACCCTTCAAACCGGAACACAGCAATGCAAGGACTGCTGCTTCACGGCAATAGAAATAGGTAAGACGGAGGTACCCAAGCAGACGACCCTGGTACACAGTCTCCCTTGTAGAATCATAAGGGTCATTTAGGTATGACCTACCTTAATTAAGCTAATTATTGCACAGTTATATTGACAGGTACAGCTACACTACACGTGCAACTAACTGATCACATAAGCCCGCGATAATTTACGAGTGGCCTGACTCCTCGTAGAAGATCGTAAACCGGCGAGGTGGCAGCGCCGCGCCCGCCGACATTAATTTATTGCAGTGGCCGCTAAACAACGCTAACTCGGAGGTGATTAGGTCCCACGATTAATGGTCGGCGTCGGGTAAGTCCTGAGTTGATGTTGCATTGGCAAAATAGTGGGAGAGTCTCAACTGGGGCCTTATCGCAATATTTACGAACGTTTCAACCGAAACGAAATCGTTACCGTTCCCATGTTTTTTGACATTTGACAGCTGTCAAGGCCTTCTAATCGGGAAGTCCGGAGCTCGATCCTGTCATGTACCAATGTGTTTTTCGTATTTCGATTTTCATATGCACATTTGTCCGGTGAAGGAAAGCATGGTGTAGCAACCTGCATACATCTACGGAGAAATTTAAAGGTGTGTGAAGTCGACCAATCCGCACTTGGCCAGCATGGTTGAGTAAGGCCTAAACACCCTGACATAGGGTAGACGCTATCCCTCGGTGGGGACATTTATGAGCTGTGGTGATGTCAAAATGTATGAGAGCGGAAACTTCCGATTTGGTTAAACCTTTGAAAATAGTGCTATTGCCCTCTAGACTGATCGAATCGACGTAGAATTAATGGTTAAACAAACTTACCTTTGTGATGTTTGACCATAATTATACGAGACGTTGCATCCGAAGAGATTTATACATTAACCAGGTAGTCCACTTTCCAATGTACCGGGCACCAAGCACAATTTTAGAGCGAAGACATAAAAATAAAAAGATAGGTAGTTAGTTTTAGTATTATTCACCCGCTTGCGCGATGTTACGTCGTTTGACTCATTCCTTTAGAGCAAAATTTCTCAAAAATATTGGGTATTTATTTGCAACACAGCAAATAATGGGTAGGGAGGGAGTATAAATCTCTTTGGATGCAACGTCTCGTATAATTATGGTCAAACATCACAAAGGTAAGTTTGTTTAACCATTAATTATACCACGACGTTGCATCCTCGAGATTTATACATTAACCAGGTAGGATGTTTAGAGAGTATTTTGAGACTATAGGTGCTCTCTCCTCCATATGCTATCTTTATAATCCAACAAACAACAAAATATAACAATTTATTAAAAAATATGTTTGTAAAACCCAGTGTGAGAGCCCCGGGCCATATGATCATAGACATGTTACATATATTTAACCCAACACTGTACTATGAATCTCCAGGGCAGTCCGGTTGACTGTCCGGTTTTTCAGTGGAGGAACTAAGAAACAACTAGTATAACAAGGAAGAATTCTGTGGAATTACATATCTAAAACATATAAAATCTAAGGAATTGGAGTACAGTATCATTGACCCGTGATCGCAAGAACTTAAAGTCGAAGGTACGATCCACTAACCACCGTTACGGGGAAGGCTAATCTTAAAAAAAAGAAACAAAACATTTTCATTTGGTGTATTACATTACCCAGATTTGTACCCAATTTTTAGATACATTAGTTTGATACCGAGATTGATAAAAAATCCCGAACCATTCCGCCCTTTGATTGTATAGATTTCTGTATCTATTATAATATAGGTACCTGATTCTCTTTAATTTAACTTACAACTCTAAGGATATGATTGTATCTGGCTATTATTATGATGGCTAGCTTATGATTGTATTGTTCTCTTATGCTTATGCATAAGGAAACTGTATGTAAACATATAAAGCTTATTATTTCAATAAGTCAAGGATTAAATTTGTTTTCTTTTCCCAAATTTTGACAATTAGCAAGAAAAGAGCATTACAGGTGGGAAATATTATGTTAGTTAGTTTATATATAAATTGATCTAATTCATCATTGCATCATCTTACTGCTCTCATTTAGTATAACTTCTTAATTTCATAACGTAATGTCACAATATTTGACTGTGAAAAACGTGAACTTATAGGTAAACATCTTTGAGATTCGGTTTCTTAAAAAGAAATTTGTAATCCGTTTTACCCGTTACAACTCATAAGAGAACTGGATCGATTGTATTTTTTTTTTCAGGTGTGAATAAAATATTTTCATTTAAGTACCAAAATAATATGTGAATTGCTTTTTATATTTTTCGTTTAAGACAGGTACCCATGTAAAAAAAAGGGTAATTTTTAATAACAATAATATAGGTATACAATCAGCTTCGAATATCAGGATGCCAAGTCAAACCTATTAAAGGTTTTGTGGCATCTATCTCAGTTATCTTGTAACATATTTGTAAGTAGGTATATGCAAAATATTTTTTTTTTTTTATTATGTTTTGATCGGCGCCTTTGGTCGAGACTTCGTTGTCTGATATCGATCTACTACAGGTGCTTTCCTCGCAGACTAATGGTACGAGTGACTCCACGCCTAACCACGTCTCTGCGTGCGTGGCATTTGACGCGGTGGAGCTTTGCAGTTTCCCTGCTGGCTGACTGAAGGCCTATTAGAAGAAGAAGTACTCGCCGCTGGAACTTTCTTGATTTGGAGTCGATATTTCTGCCAACTTCGATGCTTTAATTTTATTAGTGAGATTCCCGCCAAAGAGAAATGAATCACTTCGTACACGTGCAATATCTTTTTAAACTTATCTAATGAATACATTATTAATTTCCTTCGATTAAGCGTGTTTTTATAATGAAGGTCCAATATAAGCTGATTTCTTTGAGTAACACAGCAGTGATTTCAGGATTCGATTTGGGTGTTTTAACTAATTGAAAGTTTTCAAGTATGAAGATGTTGCCCTCTAACTCTTTCTTTTAATCCTTATTTAAGCCTCCGCACAATATATGACCCCAACGTTCAGAGATTTCATCCTGGATTTTTGTTCCGAAAAGCTCGTGTTTCCCTTTTGAGGTCCCTAAGACCTCTAAAATATTCTCAAATAAATTGGTTGCTGGAGGGTTAACATCATTTACACGTACCTGAGAGCTAGTGGGTGGTATGGGACACTTGGCTGATGCTTCTGATATCATCACCTGTACATTACTAGGTTGTCACTCATTACAAGTTTCAGTCACATGAACCACTGACTGAACATATGGGATGTATGATAACACACTGAAGCCAATTCATCCTCTCCATAGATTTTTATTTTATTTTATTTAACAAAATGTACTATTATAAACATAAACACAAAACTACGAAGTAGTTTGTCGGCGAGTAACATTAGTAATATTCTGCGAGGCGAGTCATATTCTGCGAGGCTATCCTCAGCCTGTGTACTAATATATATGACCAAAAAACATCGCATCGTAGTACCATTCTCTATATTGCGGTAGTACTGTGCGCGACTATGATCGCATCATAGTACCAAGGCACACTGTACTATAAAATATAAAGAAATAATAACATTCTTTCAAAAAATAAGCTAGGTCATGATCGCATCATGACAGGAAGTGCTGTGATCGAGACCGTAATCGCGTCACGGTACTAATAAATATGACCAAAAACCATGACTACAATCGCATTGTAGTACTGTGTGTGTCTATAATCGCATCATAGTTCCAAGGCACACAGTTCTATAAAATATAAAGAAATAATAACATTCTGTTGAAAAAATAAGCTAGGTCATTATCGCATCATGACACGAAGTGTTGTGATCGAGACCGTGATCGCGTCACGGTACCAATAAATCTGACCAAAAAACATGACTACAATCGCATCGTAGTACTGTGCGTGACTATAATCGCATCATAGTTCCAAGGCACACTGTTCTATAAATATAAAGAAATAATAACACTTAAACACGTGTACAAGGCGTGTTTCAAAGTGCCGATTCACGGTTCTTTAGTAATTATGAATTATTGCTTGAATAGACGTTTATTTGGTACAAAAAATACAACACACAATGTAACAAAAAAATATAAATATATATTCAGATAGATTTTAGGCCAAATAGGCCCCGCATGCAGAGGCACAGAGTGCTTTGACGCTGGTATTCTGCGGATACCATTTTATTTAACACTGTATACAGAATATTTTCTAATTAAACAGTAACGTTAGGCAATGCGCAAATAGCAAGGCTCTTTTTGTTGCTCAATAAATTTCAAAATGAAATTAATTAGTGAGCTAAATCTATTCTACTGATTCGAACAAACACGAAATATAGTTTTGCTTTAAACGAACGAAATGCAAAGATGAGAACGTGTCGAAAAAATAGTACAATATAATAAACAATAAACACTTATAATTTAAACTTACATAGGTACTTCCAGCACCATCAAAATGCTCGCAGCGGCGGCGGCGGTGACGCAAACGTTTCTCTAGTTTACGAATCTTTTCCTTAATATATTGCTTAGAATACTTACGTTTTCATTTACACATATTGATATCTATAACAACTACACAACACACTAAAAATAAAGTTATAAAATAATAAAACTTTGATCTTTAATATTCCGATGCTGTGATGCCCGCACAAAGAAAGCGAATGAGTCAAACGACGTAACATCGCGCAAGCGGGTGAATAATACTAAAACTAACTACCTATCTTTTTATTTTTATGTCTTCGCTCTAAAATTGTGCTTGGTGCCCGGTACATTGGAAAGTGGACTACCTGGTTAATGTATAAATCTCGAGGATGCAACGTCGTGGTATAATGTACTATCAAGAGATTACTGCAGCAATTTATTAACTCCAAATTGATTCCTAATTTTACCAACATTATGAATTTTACTATTTCTACCTTATTTTCTAATCCGGCCTAAGCATTTTTCAAAATCTGTATTGGCAACGCTCTGTACAGATAGTTCGCCAGCCATTGTATCGCGTTTGATCGCCACTGTCTTACTTCAGATAGACTGTCGGCTATTATATCGCGTTTGCATCACGACTGTTTCGATGCAGTCACAATGTGTAAAGGACCTTGCCGCTAGCTAGATAGAAGCACGGTTGCGCAATTCATTTATTTCATTTCAGTCATTTGCACAAGTTTTCGTAAGTCCTTGGTATTAAACCAGATGGTTATAATACCAACGACTTACGCAAACTTCTATTACATATTATTATTATTATTATATTATATCTGAAATCTTCCAAACTCACAGTGGGATGGCTTATAATAGCTTAATTTGGCGCTTTTCCAACAGTCTGACGATGCACAAGCGTCGCATCTCACTGGAGAAGCAAGTAATTAAGCCTAGCGACATTTTATACCAACGAATTTTCAACATTCACATTTCTCTTGTAGAATGCCGTGATCGAATTCGATTTAAAACGTAATTTAAAGTTTTCAATGATGTTCACGAATTGCAATTCCTCCCGCGTATGTTTCCGCGTTTGCCATTTTTGTTTCTCTGATGTTTTTGTTTTATACAACAAATTTGGAAAATAAACAGGCTGCTCACCTGATGGTAAGTGGCTACAGTCACCTATAGTACATGTGGCTCCCGCAAGACTTACAAATCTACAAGCCCCGCAAGGACGCCAATGTACGTTGCCAACTTGTGACATAAGATGTCAAGTCACAGTACCCAGTAACTTCACTGCCTGTCGTACCCTTCAAACCGGAACAGCAAAGCAAGCACCGCTGCTTCGGAGCAGAAATAGGTAAGATAGAGGTACTCATGCGACAACTGTGGTACAGAGTCTCCCTCTGGTCAACTATCACGTTTCATCATCGTTAACAATGTTAATGATGATAAAATATGTATGTGACAATTTTTGTCAGAGCGAAACTCTTTACCTAAGCCGTCGGCGCTGATACCTCGACCTTTCTTCGATCGTAAAGCATCGGAACTTGCTGTGTTCTGATTTGTATTTAACATGTTATTTCACAAGTTGGCAACGTACTCTGAGATCCTTGCAAGAGATGCATATGTGCTGGCAGCCAATTACCATCAAGGGGGTGAGTTATCTGCCAGCACGCGTAGCAAAGGACCCCGAGATAAATATCTATCATTAACTGCCACATTGTCGACACCAAACAATAGAGCTATCTCATGCGCTACTGTCAAAAGTGACATTTCGGTGTAGAGAAATAGGCCGAGAAAATACTCTGTAGATAGTGGAGTTGCAGTGTGGACCTTACCTAGCGCACCGATAAGGGTAGGGAGAACACCGGGAGGTTTTAGTGGGTAGGCCTGGCACTCTGCCGGGAGAGCCCCTCACATGCTCGCCGTCTAGCCAACGGCGGGTACGGTGCGGTTACGCATTTTCCCCTAAGAAAAAAAAAAGGCCGAGAAAATACTCTAGCGATCCTTGTGCTACGCGTGCTGGTTATCAACCTTCTTGTTTAATAAACGTGATGAATTATCAAAAAAATAAGTGGTTTATATATTTGAAGTTTCCACAATGATTTTGTTTAAACTCTAACTCGATGATAATTATGTTTCATCTGAACTTTAAATACATATTTACACAAGCGAATGAAATTTGGCACACGATCAGGTTAGAGGCAGCTTTGAAATGGTTCTTGGAAACTCTCCCCTTAAAGAAGTAAAATGAGGGTTGGAAGTTTGTATGGAACTTCATCCTTTCTGGACGCAAAAGTATGAAATACTTACTCATACTTTTACGTTCAAAAAAGACTTTTGATAGCATTCAGAGATGATCTTAAAAGTTTTTGGTGTGTGTGAAGATCACCACCCACAAGATCATCGCAGATAACCTAAATTGTTTTATCCTTGTATAAAAACAAATATATCTCGGCACTCTTGTGCGAAGATACAATAGATAAAAGCTAGGATAATGGAAGGCGTTGATATAATCTAACCTCTTTTAAAAAAATACCTACGCAGGAATAAAGAGATAAATTAACAAACTGCACAGTGAAATGTAATGGTATAGTGCAGCACAGAAGCAAAAAAACTACAGCCGCGAGGCTTTGCAACATCTGTATAATGTTATTTGTGTTTTCATATTTTGAAATACAACTTATTCGAAAAGGTACAGATATGTCTGTAACATTCTATATTTGAAAAAAATCGGCCAAGTGCGAGTCGGACACGCCTTCCGGGTTTCGGGTTCCGTACGATTTATGACGTATTAAAATAACTACTTACTAGATCTCGTTCAAACCAATTTTCGATCGAAGTTTGCATGGTAATGTACATCATATATTTTTTTTAGATTTATAATTCTCTTATTTTAGAAGTTACAGGGGTTTTAGAAGTTACAAGTTACACACATTTTACCACTTTGGAAGTGTCTCTCGCGCAAACTATTCAGTTTAGAAAAAAATAATATTAGAAACAATATCATTTTTGAAGATCTATCCATAGATACGTACTATACGCCCACACGTATGGGTTTGAGGAAAAAAAATTTTTGAGTTTCAGTTCTAAGTATGGGGAACCCCTAAAATTTATTGCTTTTTTCTATTTTTGTGTGAAAATCTTAATGCAGTTCACAGAATATCTACTTACCAAGTTTCAACAGTTCCTATAGTTTCGGAAAAAAGTGGCTGTGACATACGGATGGACAGACAGACAGACATGTCGGATCTAGTTTTTTGCCATTTGGCTACGGAACCCTAAAAACTTCATTACAAAAATTTTATGGAACTATAATATATCTAATTACTACTACCTATTTCAAAATTGTTCGTGTAAGTAGACGCCAATAGCCGCACCATAAACGGCAACACTGCAACCAAGTATTGGCAGTTTTATCTGATGTGAACGAGTCGAGTCGCTAATACGATCAATGGGCGATTCTTGTTAGCAACGTATGTATGTACGGGCACTTTCGATAATGGATACCGTAATTAGCTGGCAGCTGAGGAGCTCGCCTCATAAATCCACGGCTTATGGATCTATCAGTCGAGCTCGGTCCATTACCATGCTTTATAGAGCTCGTTGAATAACAAATCAGCGTGTAAATGAAATAAAACTCTTCTTTGACTTGCGAGTTGCTATGAATCACATGACTGTTTTCAGATGGCAATAATCATTTGTCGTTTTCCAGCATATGCTTGTCAATTTAAATCTTTTATTTTTAGAAACAAGTTTTTATTTTAATGTCCACAGGATCAAAGTACTCGTCAATATGAATCAAACGAGCCCAAACTCGATGGGGCTGTGTCGTTTTATAGCGGAGTTCCTATGGCCACCTTCCAGCTCCAGCATCAGATCAGCTCCATGTCATCATAATACTGCATTGCCACGTGATATACATATGCATGTAAATTTCAGCTCAATTGGAAACCGGTAAGTGGGTCAAATTAACTTTGCAAGATTTCATTACAGACACGGGACAGGTGAAAGTAAATAAAAGCTTGTAATTAAAGATAAATTATTTAAAAAAACGTTTTTAAATACAAGCTTTTAGTACTCGTCAATACGAACCAAACGAGCTCAAATAAAAGCTTGTAATAAAAAAACACGTAAAATTAATTTAAAAAAACTTTTTTAAATACAAGCTTTTATATCATCATAATATTGCACTGTCACGGGATCAACATATGCATGCAAAATTCAGCTCAATCGGAGACCGAGAACTAGGTCAAAAACTCGCAAGATTTGATTGCAGATACCGAACAGGTGAAAGTAAATAAAAGCTTGTAGTAACAGAAGTTCATAATTTAAAAAATATATGATTAGGTGATAAAAAATCAAGCTTTTCTCGTAATTTTTACACTCCACACATTTTATTTTCAAAAATTTCAAATCCCGACACGAACACGCTCATTTATGCTGCAAAATAATTGGAAAACTGCGACGGCAAGATACTTGGTAATTAAGCTTACACACCGTTTATTTTCCCACAGCAACTTTAATCCGTGGCGAGGCGTAACCTGCTAATACCGTCCTGAGGTAAGCGTTCGCGGATAGAACCTTTACTAACAAATTAATGGTGTGCAACCTCAATGTTTACAACATGTGAGTGCTCTGTTTTACCCGCTCTAATATAAGTTTTGAGAGTAGGTATGTTTTGTTTTCCATAGTACATAATATGTATGTCCGTTTCACGACTGCCGACTGGTGAATTGCCTCGAAAAGCTGTTATCTCACTTCACCACATATACATATATGACCAAACGGGTTGACGTGGGGTTTAGTTCCAAGTTTTCTATTAGTCGGCCCCTTAAACATCACTGGAACAAAGGGAATGGCGACTGTTCTAAATCTGTCACGTTATAGATGAAAGCAGATACTCCCCTTTCATATAATAATCAAGTGTTATTTTATGACTGGCCGAATTGGGTGACTCGATGAAAAATAAAACGAATCGTTCGTTAATTTATAAAAAATATTAACCTGTGACTTTAAATCATAAGCGTTATATTTGTACAGCACGATGTTTTTCAAGCAAGTCTGGCTTTTTGCATGTGTAAGTTAAGTAAACTTATCACTGTTTTGTCAAGTCTTCTATGTGTGCTTTTGTAACTCAAGTAGTGAGACTCCGATCCTCTAACGAAGTAAAGAATCTTAGATAGATAAATTTTTTGCACATTACAAAATAAGGTAAAAAGGTAATAAAAAATATAATTATGGTGCAATGGGCGGCCTTTTTAACAATTTCTTCCGTGCAGCCTTAATAGTGTCTCGAGTGGTATGTACTCCGAGTTAACTACGGATATGTTATGACTTATGACACAGCCATCGAAATAAGCCGTCTACACTCAAACAGCACTGTGAAGATGCACTTAGGTAATCGTGAAACACTCCTCATAGGTAATGATGAAATACACTGATGACAACAATTACAGTGTTTATTGTCTTTTATAGTAAAGTGCGCTCCGAAAGATTTAGTAACGATCCGTAGCACGTAGGGAAAATGCACATAAACTTGCTAGTGCTACGACTGCTACGAGCTACGACTACATTGCTAGTGATTGAGTAATGGGGGTAATTCTTGAGACAAATTGGTAGATGCCGGGGGCATATTAAGTAGACATTATTTTGCAAAGAAACAGCTGTCTTACGTAACTATTACATCATCATTTTTACAGACTGGTAATATGATATGTAAACTGTTACTGTCCGGCACAATAGCTCCTTTGTAAATCAATCCCAGAGCCTAAATGATTTATAGTCAAATCAATTAGATAAATAAAATAACAAAAGTTCATAATAATTCAATTAAAATTATTGATAAAGGTTTTGCAGAAAATACTTAGAAATCAACTTTTCATCGTATTAATGATATTTGATTATAGAAATTGTACATTTTTTGATTTTGAAATTTTACACACATTATTTTAAAAACAACATATTCACACTGATTTATTTACTTAGTAATAAAGCTTATACCCTCTGTAACCTGAAGGCACTTCTTACATTAATAGATCATCATCATCTTCATACAGCTCATATGTCCCCGCCGAGGGGCTCAAGCCTACCCTATGTTAGGATGTTTAGCTTTAGTCAACCACGGTGGCTCAGTGTGGATTGGACGACTTCATATAAAACTTTCCATTTCTTAGCAGATGTATGCAGGTTGCCTCGCAATGGTACGTTCACCGTAGGAGCGTCGGACAAATTTTCATATTATGAAACTCGAAAAACGAAAAACACATTAGTACATGGCAGGATCGAACCCCGGACCTCCCGATTAGAAGGCCGGTGCCGAATCCACAGCGCCACCGATACCATAATATAGACACTATTTATTTTAAAAAAGTTGATAGCACTCACTCATAATTTAAATATTGTAACTTAAACGTACCTCAGCCTCGGTAGGTAATCCTGAAAAAAATCTCCACGTTAACTCAGATGTCAAAATATAATTAAACACGTGCCGTAAAAATGTAAGTAGGTACCTAGTAAAGGAAAACTGTGATGACATGAAAAAATATGCACAATAATTACTTTAAAAAACCAGAAGTTACATGCAATGCTACAAACGCAGTAAACATAAAAACAATTTCATACTTAAATTGTACACATCTTTCACAACTTGTTAAATTTGTTAAACGCAATTTCGTGTTTTGAATGACAATTACAACACAATAACTGCCACTCTTGGAACAATTAATTGTAAGGACGCGTTTCCTTCGCCTGTTGTTTTTCGTTACAGATTTGCGAAACGGTGTCTGCAACTTGGGCTTAAAAGTTTACGAGCCCGATTAATTACTAAATTAAGTTCACGTATTCAGGCTCCCATCTACAGGTCTTGTTGTTTCATTATTTTAGAATATTGAGTCCGTATTTTCTGTGTGTTTGTCCGTATTTTTTACGTGAGGTAGGCTACCTCACGTAAAAACTAAAACATGTCTTTAACGAAAATAATAATCACCCGCCCTGTTCGAAAAACAAACTTGTTGACTCACCTAAATACTTTCTAATGACACCAGACGGCTCATTTTCTACAAGTTTTACATTATTATAGCATATTAATTAATTTGATATCCCTTAACAGTTCAATGAGTAAGTCATTTAATTGGCCATACAAGAACGTTTTTAACATTATTAATTAGCAATACTGTTAGCTAATACATCATAATTTTATAGTTTTTTCTTTTTATTTATGTTATATCCACAGACTCGTGGTCCGTGCCTATGGAATTCTTAGCTACAAATTGATCTAATAATTAAATGAGGTAAAAAAATATTTTACAAAAAATAAATTCCGACTTCAAAAATACTAAAAAGTTTAAAATAATATAAGAATAGGTACAGACAACATCACACTTCTATATTGAAGTCGATATAGTCGATATAGAAGGTGCTAAACGATGATCCCCTAGAAAGTCTTAAAATTTGTCATCATCTCATGAGCGTATTCATAAGATCCCATCAACAGATCCTGACTTTAGTAATCTTGAGACCACCCCAAGAGTATACTCTATCGAATACAAAAGGAATTTTGAAAATCGGTCCACAATTGGCGGAGTAATCGCGTAACATTCACACAAAACACGTTGAACACACCTAAAACTTTAAGGGTTTCCCTCAATTTTTATGGGATCCAATCATCAAATCCTAACTTTGGTAACCATGGAACCACCCTTGGACTATCCTCTATCGAATACAAAAAGAATCATCAAAATCGGTTCATAAACGACAAAGTTATCCGCGAACAATCATAAAAAAGCATATATACGGTCGAATTGAGAAACCTCCTCCTTTTTCGAAGTCGGTTAAAAAGAATCTAAAAGGAGTTGGATGAAAATCTGATAAAATATATCCTGGGTGAAAGCTTGGATAATTTATTATATCTATAAATGAAATGACCCAAATCTGACTTTCACGCAGACGAAACCAAGGTCAAAAACTAGAATTCAACAAATAATAACCAAAATATACCCATTATAATGGGTATCCCTAATAATATGAGAAGTAAGAAATATTATTTCACTTACTGTTGGGAAAAATAAAGATCTTTAAAGAAGACTAAATCAATAAACGTTGTTAGAATAGGACATTTCCCCAGACGCCGTAAGATTGCCTTGCCTCCGCAAACTTTCAATAAAATCGCAGCGCGGTCGTCTCGGGATAATATATTTTGTGACTGGATACTAAACGCGACACTCATAATATTATTAAACGTTCCTGTCGACTGTGCACATAACCTTTTCATATTATCGTTTGATAACTTTCCCGCAACGCCCAGCCAATCATTTTTCACGTTCCCATAACGACTGTAATTATATCTAAACAGTCCTTAAATTGTTTCAAAACAAAGATATAAAAGGAGGTTGTCGGTAATTTTTCGTCTTTCTCCTCGCAATTTACGAGTAACTGTCGATCGAAAATGTTGATGGAACTAATAAAGAAATTGGAAAATAAATTTGCTTTGAAAGATGGCGATGACCCTTTGGACTCCGCCACGCGAATGGTCAATTATATTCAGGGAGTTGTTGGTATTCGGAACGTGTTTGGTGATAAAAATATAAGGCGTAAGTTTAATAATAATTTCTGTTACTTGCCAATTATACAGTGAAATATGCTGAAAGATCTTTTATGAGGAAATATGGCCCAAAAATGAACATTATATACGTGCTTGCTTTTGATAAGCCCCTTACAAATCTGCTCACGATATTTCATGACTGATTCTCAACGTTTCAAGGGAATCAAAATATTGCTATGGAAATCCAAAGACAGTTAATACTCGTCATCCTATTACCAACGGATAAACTTTCTTTTGTTCGATTACATGAAATATTCAGAATTATTTGTTGCTGAATATGTTCCTATTACATTATATGCTTTACATATTATTTACCAATTTTTGTTATTCTACATTATATTATATTACTAGCTGTGCCCGCGAACTACGTTTCGCCATCAAAATGCTTAACACAGTGTTTAGTTATTTCCTCCATTTTATTCCATAATGATTCAACTTTATTCTGCCTTTCTTAAGCAGCGGCCATTTCGAAATCAGGACAATTTTCGTAGGTTCGTAATGCTCAAGGTACTCTTCAGGGCCTTTCATTTAATACCCATATTGCTGGGTTTGAAAAGCAACTTTTATCCACCCTTTTTGAGCGGTGGCCATGTTGAATTTGCATCAATGTTGCTACGTTCATAGTGCTCTACTGATCAAGGCCTTTCATTTGATACTCATATTGCTGGGTTTGGAAACGAACTATTATCCACATTTTTTTAACCTATATGAATTAAGGGCAATGTTCCTAGATTCATAGTGCTCTACTCTTAAAGACCTTTCATTTGATACCTTTATTGCTAGGTTTGGAAACGAACTTTTATCCACCTTTTTTGAGCAGCGGCTATGTTAAATTTATGTGAATGTTGCTTGATTCATAGTGCTTTACTTATCAAGGCCTTTCATTTGACACCCATCCATATTGCTGGGTTTGAAAACCAACTTTAATACCTTTTTTGAGCGGCGTCCATGTTGAATTTAGGTCGATTTTCCTAGGCACCTAATGCTCTACTCTTCAAGGCCTTTCATTTGATACCCATATTGCTAGGTTTAAAAACGAACTTTTATTCATCTTTTTTAGCGGCGGCCATGTTGAATTTATGTCAGTGTTGCTACGTTCATAGTGCTCTACTCATCAAGGCCTTTCATTTGATACCCATATTACTGGGTTTGGACACGAACTTTTATCCACCTTTTTTGAGCAGCGGCTATGTTAAATTTATGTGAATGTTGCTTGATTCATAGTGCTTTACTCATCAAGGCCATTCATTTGACACCCATCCATATTGCTGGGTTTGAAAACCAACTTTAATACTATTTTTGAGCGGCGTCCATGTTGAACTTAGGTCGATTTTCCTAGGCACCTAATGCTCTACTCTTCAAGACCTTTCATTTGATACCCATATTGCTAGGTTTAAAAACGAACTTTTATTCATCTTTTTTGAACGGCGGCCATGTTGAATTTATGTCAATGTTGCTAGGTTCATAGTGCTCTACTCATCAAGGCCTTTTATTTGATACCCATGTTGCTGAGTTTGAAAACGAACTTTTATCCATTTTTTGAGCGGCGGCCATGTTTAATTTAGGGCAATTTTCCTAAGTTCATAATGCTCTACTCTTTGAGGTCTTTCATTTGATACCCATATTGCTAGGTTTAAAACGATTTTTTATCCACCTTTTTTGAGCAACGGTTATGTTGAATTTATGTCAATGTTGCTAGGTTCATAGTGCTGTATTGATCAAGGCCTTTTCATTTGATACCCATATTGCTGTGTTTGAAAACGAAGTTTTATCCTTTTTTTTGAGCGGCGGCCATGTTGAATTTAGGTCGATTTTCCTAGGCGCCTAATGCTCTACTCTTCAAGGCCTTTCATTTGATACCCATATTGCTAGGTTTGTAAACGAACATTTATCCACCTTTTTTGAGCGGCGGCCATGTTGAATTTATGTCAATGTTGCTAGGTTCATAGTGCTTTATTCATCAAGGCCTTTGATTTGATACCCATATTGCTGGGTTTGGAAACGAACTTTTATCCGTTTTTGTGAGCGGCGGCCATGTTGATTTTATGTCAATGTTGCTAGGTTCATAGTGCTCGAATCATCAAGGCCTTTCATTTGATACCCATGTTGCTGGGTTTGGAAACGAACATTTATCCGTTTTTTTTTGAGTTGCGGCCATGTTGAATTTAGGGTGATTTTCCTAGGTTCATAATGCTGTACTCATCAAGGCCTTTCATTTGATATCCATATTGCTGGGTTTGGAAACGAACTTTTATCGGCAGTCATGTCGAATTAGGTCAACGTGGCTAGGTTCAATGTGTTCTACTCTTTAGGTCCTTCGTTCGATATCCATGTTCTTTGGGTGGATCCGAAAAAATGTGATCCGTCATTTTAGACATTAGGATCAAGAGTCCCGTAAGCGTAACCCAGAATCATTTCAGTCAGATATTTTTTTTTTAATTATCAATATTAATCAATTCCTTATAATAGTTTTAAATGGACGAAAAATTTTAATTCCTTAGTCATAATGTAAAAACATAAACACCTTCCAAAATACCTTGAAAAGGGTATCTTCACTTTTCAACATTTCAAAAATGGTACCGATTTTGTAAAAAAATTGGTCAAGAATTAAACCAACCTACAAATTTTATATTTGTGACGTGATATTGTCATAAAAAATGATGTATACATTGGTTGTATGGCTTGATCCTTTTGCTTTACCACCACGGTAAGAAAAAGACATTTTTGAAAAATCGGCGAAATCCAGATGGGCACAGCCATTAACAGAAAAGATTAAATTTTTCTTTGCACTATGTGACAGACTTGTCAACATAATTTCACGTGCGCCATGTCGATTTTCTACTTAAGCATTGTTCGAAAATTTTATATGGGATTTTTTTCACTAAAAATAAAAAGTGAATTTAAACAAATGAAATTATGCCTAAATGTTCTTCCGGAAAATTCTAAGCATTGTGGTGTAAGCCATATCAAATTCTGTCCAGTAGTTTCGGAAATCTTTCCGAACAAACAGACAAACAAACAAACAATTTTATTAAAAACTATTCTATCGTGTTCTGCTAATGATTTTAAGGCGACCCGTGTATATTTTTTTTCTTAATATTACAGATTTTTGTACCCCTACGATTTTATTATATATATAGAGATAACATTTGAATATTATAGATGCTGTTTTTTTATTATTATTAGTTGCATGTATACATTCCATATTCTAATACGTGTTCTTAACTATGTCTATATTTATGTATACAATAAGTAAATATGTACATCTTTTTCGTTCCACTAATATCTCATGGGACTTTGTAACAATATTTGCTATTAAATATATATAAAGCGCTTTGGGGTGACATAATTTTAAAAAAGATTCCGCAAATAAAAATCCTTCATGAATAAAGCCGGCTTTTGACTATAGGATGTAATATATATTACATGTTCAGCTATATATTACATCCCGGGTTTGCTGTTCTCACTATCAGATATATTTTTTAGAATAGTTCAGCTTCTATGATCCTCACATCATAACGTCTTTTATTGAAACGGTTGACCTCTCGTTATTAAATGGATAATATGGAAATTGTTTTGCTAGATACTTTCGATAGTTCATCAGACGAAGATGATGCAGTATTCGATTTACATGTCTCATTATTTAGAAAAAATACAATAAACGTCAATTCTGGATATCGAATCTTAATAGACTAAAGGCCTTACTAATTTGTACAAACCTTGTATAGTTAAGTAGTGTTTTGTCTCTTTTGTTCGAATTTGAAATGTCATTCGAGTGAACGTGACAAAACACTGTTTAACCAAATCAGGCGTATGAAATGGTTATTAGTAAGGCCTTAAGAAAAGATTATAGTGAATTTCTCCATGCAGCATCCTTAATTTCATTCATTTTATACTCTTCAAGATTAGTCGTAAACAAGGATATTTCCTAACACTTTCTATAAAATGTTCCATTATAGGGATAAATACGTAAATAGGTAAATACGTGGTAAATACGTAAAGAAAAGATTGCGAACCAAAATACCCAAAAATCATAACACGCGGACAGCTACGAGTATGTATGTGCGCATGACCGTCACGATTCGAAATGAAGGCGAGGCAGGGGCAGAGGTGCGGTATGCGGGAACGTGAGGTAAAATATATCGCCTTCAAATATAGCTCGGTCGGGCGAAAAAATATTTACAGTTTGGGGTGTAATATATATTATAGCACAGTGAGAACGGTCTCGTAAAAAAGTATGGCAAGCGATAAAATATTATATCTCAAAATGTAATATATATTACATTATATCCCACAGTCAAAAGCCGGCTTTAATGTGCGTAAATAATAGATTGTTTACCAAACTACAAGTATGTAAGCAGTCGATTGCACCCGAGGTGTTTTGTTTCGTATACGAGTGAACGTAGTGAGCGAGAATGCTAATAAAACATCGAGGGAATGAGTTGAACACTCTACATTTTATCAGTCATGCTAGGAAATTATAAAGGTTTGTTGTGAAATTAATGTAATACAAAATATTTTAAAAGTATCGAATTTAATGAAATTAGAACAAAAATAATATTCGTATTATGTAGTTTTTCTAAGCAAAACTAAGAATAGAAATTGAGAGTGGTATGTAATTGTGCTGTGTAGAGATTGATTATTCCTTTGTATTTTAGAAAGAAATTAAAAGTACCTAATTTACAGAGTACACATTAGTAAATAGGTACTTTTAGGTGCAAAATCCTACTTAATTATATTATAACATAAATTGAACTCACAGGGGCGATAATGAGTTGAAAGTGGGACAATTTGGAGTTTGAATTAATTGGTAATATAAATTTTATTAATTTTCATTTTTTTATACAGTCAATAATATCATTCAAATTATACATATCATTTAAAGGCCAAATGAGTATTAAGAATACCTGGACTAGTTAAGAATATTATACATGAAGCATGTATTATAAAACTATACTTTCACCAACTATATCCATAAATAACACTCATCATCATCATCATCACGACTTCTACCCCACCGACCAACTAGCATGCACAACTAGTTGTGCGGTTGAGAATGCTAATCTGACATCCTTCCCCACGGCATAACCAGTTGTGCAGTTTTACATTTTAACTAAAAAAATATTTCACTTAGTACTCCTTCGACCAACTACTCAATGAAATGTACCACGTATACTTACTTTTTCATTTATTTATTTTTCGGCTGTAACATTTTTCCCTTCGTCCTCAGTCATAACTAAGTTTTCATAACTGGTTATGAATGTGAATGAAGGAACATTTTTATTCTCTAATTTTGTAACACTTGCCTTATTTTATCTTTATTTTTCAATTGCGTGGCCTATAGGTTAATGTTGTAATCATTATGTAGAAAATGTAAATATTGCATTTAAACACGCCGTATCAAGTCACCTTTTATTATGTACCTTTTCTTTCGATTTTGTTTTTCATCCTTCATCTATACAATATCACGGTATTTGGCAATTAAGTTCATTAAAAAGGTTTATTTTCTTGTATCTAGTCCAAGTCAGTCAGTCAACAGAAAAATAAATAAATGAAAAAGTATACGTGGTACATTTCATTTAGTAGTTGGTCGAAGGAGTACTAAGTAAAACATTTTTTTAGTTAAAATGTAAAACTGCACAACTGGTTATGCCGTGGGGAAGGATGTCAGATTAGCATTCTCGACCGCACAACTAGTTGTGCAATGCTAGTTGGTCGGTGGGGTAGAAGTGATCATCACAGCTCATATACGTCCCCACCGAGGGGCACGAGCCTACCCTAACTAGTTAGGGCGATTAGGCCTTAGTCAAACCACGCTGGCCCAGTGCGGATTGGTTGACTTCACATACCTACACCTTTGAATTACTTCGCAGGTGAATGCAGGTTTCCTCACGATAAAATAAAACTACTAATAAGTCATTGATCGTTTGTGATTTTTTCACAACACAAAAGTGTATTTTGAAGTACCCTTTAATTTCAGGCTTCACCACCAGTTCTGTACTGTTGCTTATAATTTTCCCTGGAGGTTTCTTATACATGGCTCAGCTGAGTCAGTTTGCACATTTAATACAAGTTCTGCCGAACAAGGTCAAAAGCTTCCAAGCCATGAACTGCTACAGCTCTACGTGGGTGCCGCTGTCAAAATTTATTTTCATGTGGTTTTCAAGGTAAGACAGAAACGATAAAGTAATGTTAAGCTTTCTTAATGAGGGATTTAAAAAAAAAAATTATTTATTTATACTTATTTATTTATTTATACTATAATTATTTATTTATTTAAACTCGAACAACTTAGGCTCATAGATACATTACCTTATAAGCTAACATACATAATATAAAATACAATTTTGTTAGTATATAGTACTTAATAGGCTATGTTAGTAAAATTATTTCTTAGGCGTATTCTGCGCCATTCCGGTGGTGTTGGGAATCCTTCCACGGAATTTCCTATACACAACTCCCTTTGGCCAGAAGTCCTCCTTCATGAAGGTGTCCAGCGCAGAGTTCGGAACTCGCACCACAAACGCTTTAAAACTAGCGTTATGACGCGACTCCAATGGCTGCACCCTCAGATTGAAGTTGGCCTTCTTCAGTATGTACTGTCCGACATCCTGCTCAGTGGTGGTATAGTACAGGCGGGACAGGTACACGGCCGTGGTCGGTATTGCGGCTCGCAGCAGGAAGTTGGGCCCTGTAGGTGCGGTGCCGCAGCGGTTCTGTGTCCCTCTTTGTCGGTGCACTTTCCTCTTCTGGACCTTGACGAAACCGTCGTCATCACGTTCCTCAGCGGGGGAGATTTTGATTTTGTCGTAGAGCACGTATATATAGACAAACGGCACATTTTCAACGGTGGAGTTAACTTCAGCTGTGACCACCTACAGGTGAACTAAAATCTGATGGCAAATGTAGAGCTGAAAATTATTTAGTAAATATTATTAGTAGTTATAGAAAAAACAATGTTTAACATCTATTGTTAATCCATAAATTATTAGTGATCTGAAGTAGTTAAATATATTAAAGAAATGAATCCTTGTTACTTAAAGTTTATATTTACTTTTACCTGTCCGGTGTTGGTAATGAAATCTTGCAAGTTACATTCCGGTCTCCACTTCCCGGTCTCCGATTGAGCTGTTTTGCAAGCATATGTATATCGCGTGACAATGCAATATTATGATGATATGGAGCTGATCTAATGCTAGAGCTGGAAGGTGGCCATAGGAACTCCGTAATAAAATGTTTGATTCGTATTGATAAGTACTAAAAGTTGTATTTAAAAGTTTTTTTTTTATAATTTCTTTTTTTATTACTGTTAATTCAGCTCTACATGACATATAGTGACATCCGTCGATACGTCGACGGCTATGTCAGTTCACGAACTTTACCATTTCGGGTTGAAGCACAATATTGCATAATTATCATTAATTTGCAAATAATCATGTCAGTGTCATTGAAAATTACAAAATCGTCAACACTTTTCGATTATTTTTTTCGATTATTGTGTTTCTTTGTTTCTTTTTCAGTCAACAATATTTGTTTGTTAGTAGAATTATACATCATGTCATCACACTAGAAGCTCAAATCTTTCCATATTTCGTGGATTGGCCTAGATTCTTAAATGTATTCTTACAAATAACGTTATGAAAATCATAATGTCTTTTGAAGGACATCTACCAATGTTTGCATCTATACTTATTTATCACAAGTAGATATTATGTCCTATTGTCTTGTTTACCAATACGAGTCACTAGTTTCATTATATTCCCCTGCTTCTTTAATAAAGTCTCCTTATTAGATGGAACAGCTTGTCAAACTGCGCGACTAAATTGAAGTGAAGGCGACGACGTAGCAAAATTTAATCTAATAAATTTAACTCATATCATGTTAATGTTTGCCATGAAAAAAGCCAAAAATATTTTGATTCAGTTAATAATATCAATTTCATCTTCATGCAAGACAATGCTCGCGCACATACAGCAGGATCAGTGATGAACGTTTTTCGTGAACGGGCTATCTATCGCACTCTTAGACTAGCCTCCCCAGTCCTGCGATATGAATCCTATTGAGCACGCCTGGGACTTGCTCGGAAGAATGGCTTTTGAACTACTTCCTCAGAATTTACACTCAGACTAAGATCTTTTTTTACATCTTTCTCGGATATTGAGCATAATACCCCAGGCCACTATTGATAATCTGATATTCAGCATGCCAAGACGATGCAGGGCCTTAGCCAATGCTTTAAGAGGTTCAACTGACTATTGATTTATCAGCTACAAACTTTTTAACGTTTTCAAACACCAAAATTGAAAAAGAAGCTTTTTTTAAATGTCTATCTGTATTCATTTTTGCACCAATTCTTTTAATTTAATAAAACTTTTTTGTACTATTAAAACTTTTTTATTTTATTTAAATAAACAAGCCTAAAATTACGCTTTTACAAATCTAACATTGTTTATATAAAATACCTCAAAGTTTTTAGTAATTTACGAAAATAAGCTTGATTCTTAGACTTTGTTGATTAGTGTATTATAAGATTTGTATTTTTGTATTGAATATACTCCGAAACTACTACACCGATTTTAAAAATTCTTTCACTATTAGGGTGCTACATAATCCCTGATTAACATAGGCTACAAAATTATTTTTCCTACGGGAAAATATAAAACCCCCACGGGAAAACAGTAACGCGAGCGAAACCGCGACCGGTAGGCTATTTTTCCTGCGGGAAATTTTAAAATTCCCACGGGAACACAAAAATAACGGGGCGAAGCCGCGAGCGCAGAGAAAACTAGTTATTCATATTGCACTTATAAATGGTACGTTGTTGTTTACTCGATGTACTCTTATTAATTTGTTCTGTCGATTAATTTATTTTGCCTTAAAGCACTGATAGGCGGGCGAGCCTAAGTCCGCAACAAAAAATTGCGAATTTTGTCTTACATCTAGATCGCAATAACACATCTGGATCGGAAGGCAACTATTTTTGGTAAAAAGTAATCATACCATCATATCGCAATGAAGCGATGACACTTACATCTGAATAAATAATTATTACATCTATTGGTCTGGACGAATTTCTTTGATTTCACTTTTAAGCTCTACTGTACTATTTGTATCAAAAACTAGCGTGGCCAAAAACTTTGAATAGCCAGTATAACACTTTGGAATAATTTTGTTCAAATAATTCGAAAGTCGAACTACTGGTAGGACTAGATGGCATAAACCGCATTTATGAGAAATACTGATTATCCCTAGATTTAAAGATAAAGACATATAACTAATTGTTATGTATGATGAAAATAGCATCATAACACTTAATTCTAGTTTTTAACCGAGTTCAAAAAAGGAGGAGATTATCAATTCAATGCGTATGTTGTTTTTTTTGTTACACACACAAACTCGATTACACCGCCAACTGTGGGTCGATATTGTTCTGAAATATCCATTAAGCAGAATCATTTACATATTAGAAAGCTTTACTTTTAACCCAACATAATTTCATTTTAGCTCGCCCTTCGGCCACGATATATTACTACGGCCGATTATATTACTTCATAAGATTATTTACAACGTCTTCGTTAAACTACCTTTTTTACAACTTAGTTGGCAAACAATCATACTGCCCACCTGATGGTAATTGGTAACAATCACCTGTAGTACATGACGTGGTTCTTGTGGGATTCGCAGCAAATCTGCAACCCCCACAAGAAGCACAGTGTACGTTGCCAACATGTGACATCAGATGTAAAGTCACGGTGCCCAGTAATTTCACTGCCATATAATAACCTTCAAACTGCTTTGCGGCAGAAATAGGTAAGACGCAGGTATACCCAAGCAGGCGACCCTGGTACAGAGTCTCCCTTCCCTTTTCATTTCTTATGGAAAAATACATTTTGTCTTCAGTAACCGGCTAAAAATAATAACGGAGATGAGCCGCCAAGGAATGCAAACGCTACCGCCAGGCTCAGCTCACAACGCCATGAGGAGAATTCTTCAGAAAGCGAGACTCATCTCTTGGCTAGTCATAGTGAACCAAGTGCTGACACACTTCTTCTACCTGTTCTTGCCCCTGTTTATGACTATAATCAGCGATAAACGGTATCTACCAACCACACCTGGACCCATGTTCGGTAAGTTGAAACATAATTAGGGTTCCATACATCGACAGGAAAAAACGGAACCCTTACAGGTTCACTCTGTTGTGAATCTATCCGTCTCTATGTCAAGACCCTTTTTCTCAGGAACGCGGAGAAATATCGAACTATTTATATAAAATACTCGGGTCTAAGGTCTCTAAGGTATGGTTTTTTTCATAGCTGAAAGCTATGATAAAAATTATACCTGTTAATCAACACGACCGAAAAATATGTTTAAGTCAAATACTCGTATAAATTTAGTGATTTCGCAAGGGAATAAAAACCTACAGGGTACTTCCCGTTGACCTAGGATCATGAAATTTGACAAAAAAAGTTATTTTAGTACATGTTAAAGAAAAATCTGAAAACCGTAAATATGTACATGGTTAGGAACTTACATACATAGATTAGTTTGTAGGGAACCCTCGCTGCGCGAGTCCATCTTGCATTTGGCCGGCTTTTTTAGCATAGTCAGGCGTAAGATAGCGTTCAGTTTTCAAGCAATATACACGTCAATACCAATCTTGTATTGTTCTGAAATTGACCGAGGAATAGACTTATAAAGTGTCGAGTAAACTAACAACTTGGTGACTCAGTAGCGAGCTCGGATAACGATTGCTAATATAAGCATCGTCAAACTTGGTCACGTAGTGAGGTGGGACCACGAGGAAGACTAGTTCCTTGTGGTCCTACTGCAGATAATAATGTCTTACAGTAGGTCCACGAGGATGCCTAGTTCCTCGTAGTCCTACTGCGAAGTTAAATTATTTAATGATAAATTTTCATGTTACTTTATATCAAATTCGAAGTATGATATAAAAAACAAATAGTATTTTATTCTTCATGTAACTTGACATAAAGGAACACGCCTAACGGCGGCCTGACAGGACGCGTATAACGGCGCAAGGCCAATTTGATTTTTTTACGGATAAATGTGTTTTTACCGAGTGCTTTGAAATTCTCATACTCTTTAAGTAGCCATGAGAATAAAAATACAGAACATCTAGGTATATTATATCTTTATATTAACACAGAACCTTAGAGTAATTATTACAACAAAAACAGTTTATTGAATTTTTTATACTATTTGCTATTCAAGTAGTCATGCAATTAAACATATTTAGAATGCCTAAACTTTGATACCTTTTTAGAATTTAGAATAGCTAAGCAAGTTTTTAAGATGATGGGCACGTTGAGCGTCCTAAATTTTTTATACACTGTAGCTGATCAAACATGAAAAAAATTTATTTCATTTTGAATTTTCTTTGTGTTTTAATTTTTTTTTAAACACTTTACGCTAGTTTGTTTAATTTAAGTCTTTGTTTTTAATAGCTGAACTATCGCTTGTAAAATGGAATAAAACTAATTCGAAAAACCTCTTCATTTGTAGAAATGGCACTATAAAAACTAATCGCACTTGGAAATTTTCGAAAATTTTAAAGATAATAAATATCTCTGAAACCGTGATATTTTCACTAAGGTCAAAATTTGTGGTAGAAGTCCATCTATAGTTATAGGTTTATCCATTGTTTTAGGGACACCCTGTATAATGAAGTTGGCGAACACGCAGTCCTCCCATCTAATTGTAAGACGGCCGACTTAGCTACAGAATCTTCCCCTTATACTCACCATAAATAAATTATTATGCTGTTATACGTATAGGTATAGGTCTTTTAAAACAGAAGATAAAGAAAACTAAAAATCTTTAATTTTATATCTAAGAAAAGAAGCCTTCCCTTTCGTACCCCTTAAGTGTTTAACATCAAAATTAAATTCCTTTCTGATTTATGAAGTCGAGGTGCCATATTACTCTTATTTTCACCGAAAACGCTGACATAATGATCCATATATTAAGATGAGCGCGCAAAATACTCTTCAACAAATTTTATTTCGCAGGTTTCCCTCCTACGATGAAATACATGAGCCCTTACTACGAAATATCCTTCACAGTAATAATCGTTGCCAGCATTTTCTCCGCCGCAAACCAGACGGGCTATATAGTACTTTTCGTGACACTGCTATCTCACGAACTCGGACATTTTTATGCGATCTGTGAAACTTTGAATGACGTGCACGAAATGATTGAGGCTGATGACAAACTGAAACCAAACTACATCGATATTGGCACGAGCGATGACAAGCTCTCAGATGAAGCTCAACCCTCGCTGCATGAAAACCAAATCGACAAAGAAAAGAAAATAGAGGAAAAGTTGAAATTTTGTGTGAAACACCACCAATTCATTTTCAGACTGCACGAGAAAATATGCGGGCTCTATAAGACGATATTTGGGGCACATTTCCTGATTATGGTAATAGTGCTGGTGACAACATTACAAACGTTAAATTCGTGGGGTTTGATAAACACGCTGCTGACAGGTGTCACGGGAATTATGCCTTTGATGGTGTATTGCTTTGGGGGCGAATTGTTGATTGCAGGTAGTACTGAAATGTCACACGCAACGTACTCTTGCGGTTGGCAAGGAATGGACGTCAAACAAGCTAGGATTGTATTCTTAATACTGAGCTTAGCTCAAAAGCCACTCTATTACACGGCCGCTGGCATATTTATAATGAACCGTGAGACGTTTGGAGACGTGGCCCAAGTCGTGTATAAAATATACGCTGTTTTTAATTAGATGATGCTATATATGTAATATCTTCTTGAGGTCATGCTCAATAGAAATTGTGGGCAGAGCAGGTTTTTCAGTTATTTTCGAGCACTATATAAAAATAGTACAAATTAAATTCTTTAATGTGATTTTTACACCTGACTTTTGTCGTGATGTGAGTTTTAGTGATTTTTTAACTAAAATATCTTTGTTCTTTTGTGAAAATTGTATACTTACATAACTACATAATTAGGCTGGCCTTGATTAAACTAATTTATTTTACGTATATTTATTGTCGCTCATTTTAATAATACATACATTCACGTATAGCAAAAGCTTGAATATTCTTTTTTTTTTCACATATGACATTTGCAGGACACACCCATCCAACACTCTCAGCCACCCACTTCAGTAATGGGTTCCAACAAAAAGCCTTCTCGGGGATAACGTGAAGGCTATTTATTGCCTTTATTGGTCGGCTGTGTTTTTGTCTAAAACATCTGTCGTTGACGCCAGGACACATATTTTTCAGTCTATTGTTCGCTAATAATTTAAAAAATCTAGTCTCACATCATCATCCCAGCCTAATGAAACACGTACTTCTGCGTATTAGCTTCCCATATTAAAATGGGATTTTGGCTGCCCACTACGCTGGCTTAGTGCAGGTTGGTGGGGAAACCCCATCTACTGGTCAGCATGGGAGCACCGCTTGCAGGAAAGGTTGCCTTGAGCTCCGTACAGTGTTGTAGGTACAACCTAAAGCTTTTAATAAATATCAACTGTCAGTGAATCAAGTATCCTCCAATATTACTATCATATAGTATTATGATAGTAATATTGGAGATCCCATCAAAAACATAAATGTGACTTCGCCGACAAAAGGATTGATTTGATATCAGCTACTCGTATATATGGGTGCCAAGTTCAGACTAATAACTTAGAGACAATTATTTACACAATGCATTTATTTCACTTCAGATTTGAATTGACTACTTTTTACCAACAAACCAAATTTTAAAAATTGTAGAAAACTAGCTGTTAGTGAGATGTTAGTTCGATTGGATCTGGTGATACTGGGAGCACTAAGAAAGGTTTCAAATTGTATTGCAAATAGAGTGCGTACAATCATCTATAATACCTTGATTAAATCTCATTAGAATATTTAATTGAGGTGTGGGGATCCGCCGCAAAAACAAATTTAAGCCAATTACAAAGAACTCAGAATAAAATAATCAAAGTACTATTTCAATATCATTATCTTACCCTGTTCACGCTCGAGGAAGAGCGAGTGGCAACACTGCATTATAGTCTGTGCAGTGAGAGCCTTTTGGCGGCCGGCCGCATGTAACATGTCAGTCGAGTCGAGTCGAAATGTCATGACATTGAATTAGGTTATGATGACCACCGGGTTTCAATAAAATATATAAGAATCTAACAAATAGTATTGCGCGGCGCACCAAGTGATTGTTGGTGCGAGGTTCCGCCAAGTTTTAGTGCCGGTGAGAGTGTATCAACGCTTTTGTGTTCGTTAACGAGTTCGGGTATTGGTGGCCTAATAGGCAAGTGTACCATCCGGTTCGGTCAGAAAGCAGCCCTTCAGGAGCCGCGACTTCCTTCGAGCTAGCTCAGGAAGTCCACCGGCTACATACGGAGACCAATCGGATCCAAGGTAAGTAATACCAATTTTCTAAGAGCTGGTAGTCGGTGAATAAAATTCAGCAATACAAGTCGGTGAAACGCCGACGTGGTGGAGTCTACTTTGGGCACCACCATACCCCAACGCCAAAATTATACAAAGAAACGAAAATACTAAATATCACACAGCTTTTCAACTACTACACTTGCATACTAATAAAAAATATAACTACAAATGCCATTCATTCTAACTTAACATTTCATAAAAAAAAGTACGCTCACATAATTTAAGAAATAAAGCACAGTTACAGCTGCCTACCGTGCGCACAAACTATGGTAAAAATACAATTATGTTTGAGGGAGCACAGCTGTTTAATAATTTGCCAAATATTTTAAAAAATTGTGATAACATAAACATTTTCAAGTCAAGACTTAAAGATTATTTGCAGAAATTATAATTTAAACATAGCATCTTAGAGGTGAAAAAATTGTATAACACTTAACTGTATATCTCATTATAAGTGAACATTGTTTTTATGAGAAATAAATTTCTTTGAACCTACTGGGCGAAACTTTCTGCGGCTTAGGGCAATTGGAGACCGCCTACGAAGGCACGTCTCGTTCTACCCAACCGCCTCGCCTGCGAAGAAGTAAGGCGGCACGAAGATCCTCTTCCCGCGCTCGCTCCGCAGCCTCCTGCGAGATAATTTCTTCGCTGAAGGAAGAGATAGCCTCTCATATCGCCACGCAAATCGCCATCTTTCTAACGATTAATGCATCGTACTGGGGTAACGAAAGTGGAGCCCAAGCATAAAAATTACACGCGTGCAGTCTTTATGTTTCGAAAAATCGCGATAGTAGACCTATTATGAAATAAATTAGGGTACCTAAATCAGAAAATTCGACTACCTCTCGAGTCTTAGATTCTCAAGTAGAGTAGGTCGGCGTGTCCTTAATCCTTGATTAAGATTACAAACGCAGCAGGAGCCGTTGATGTGTTATACGAGTAACCAAACACAGAGCACTCGGCGTTACACAAACAGCTTACAATGAACCGTAAGCCCCTAAGCATTTGAGACTAACGAACTAGTGAATAATTGATGTACAGTAGAAAGTTCAGAGGAAAAGAGCAAAACATTAAAGTTTAAAGTTGGCCCTTGTTGGGGTGGACTATAATTTTTTGTAGACGGAGGGCCTCCAAAATATGTTTGACGCTAATGATTTTCGACTTTTAATTACAGAACAGACAAACGGCACATTTTCACGCACAGCAGGAAATCTCTTGGCCTTCATGATAAGTGACGAGAAGGCCGTAGATGCAAGCGAGCTTCATCTGGACTCGTCACCAACTGAGGAACTAAGGGATTATCTTAACTCTTTGTGAGGGAACACAACAAAATGATTATTGAATTATTTTTATAAAATAATGTAAACAAGGGCACGGACTAAGAGTCTGTGGAGTTAACAAATTTGTAAAAAATATATTATAGCAACAAACTTAGGTAAGTGTGTCGACTATGTCAGGCTTGGCTACTTTTATAAGTATTTAACGTTTTCATAAAATTCTATAGTCTTTACTAATATTATAAAGCTGAAGAGTTTGATTGATTGTTTAGTTCAATGCGCTAATGAGTTGTATGATTTTAAGATAAAGCAATCATGAAATTCTTCATTTGGTATGACCGATTTCCAATGATAACATCACTAAGGCATAATTTCATCGATGTCATCATGATGTAATGAACAATTTATCAAAAATCTGACCGAAAATCTTATTTTTCGTTTTGCACTATGATTTTATAATGATATCATTTGAAAACCATGAGATCGGTAATAGGCCCGCAGACAGAATAGATACAAACTAGGCTGTATGACTCGTTGGTGGCGCTGTGGCCTCGGTACTGGACTGTGCTCTGAGTAGAATCGGGAGGCCCGCGATCGATCCTGCCATGTACCAATGTGTTTTTTCGTTTCACGAATTTCATATGTACATTTATCTGACGCTCCTACGGTGAAGGAAAACATCGTGAGGAATCCTGCATACACCTGCGAAGTAATTCAAAGGTGTATGTGAAGTCAACCAATCCGTACTGGGCCTACGTGGTTTGACTAAGGCCTAATCGCCCTCACTAGTAAGGGTAGGCAACCTCGGTGATGGGGACGTATATGAGCTGTGATGATGAGGCTGTATGGCTGAGCCTTTGCCTTTCCCAAAATATAGGAAAAAATGTGCTTTTGCATTTTACTCTGCTCTTTCTTACTTGTACTCTTCTTTTTTGGCGTTGAATGAGGTTCTCCCTTTTTACTTATTCTCGAGATGATGGAAGCTACCCAAGCGGACTCAGAAGTTAAACCATGCAAAAACGTGAGCCGTCATAATTGATCGAAACCCAGATTTCTAGATAAATATACCGGGTGATCAACCACAAGACGGGGCGGTACCCATGGACCAGCTCGATTACACAACTAATTGTGGGAACATTTTCGACGAGCTTTCCGCTCGCGGCTTCGCCCGCGTTATTATTGTTTTCCCGTGAGAATTTTATATTTTCCCGTAGGAAAAATAATTTTGTAGCCTATTTAAGCCCGGATAATAAATTTCGTAGAAATTCGAGCAGATTTGAAATATTTTCCATAGAAACTTACAACCCCTATTTGGCACCCTGAGGGGGTGAATTCCAATAAACCATGAAACATGACATGTGTTCAATGAAATATTTTTAAGAGCATGAATCTTAAGTTCTATCAAAATCGTTGCAAATTTAAAGATTTTTAAGCAATTGCATAGCTTTTATCGCGGGCTTTGAGCGCGGCGACCGAATCAAGAAATTCCGTAACGAAAAAAACCTAACACCCCCCACTCCCACCGGCACAGCGCGGTGCGGCGTTGAAAGCCGTGCATCGTCTAACGTCGTATCAGTTCGGCAGACTTCGGCACGGTGTTGTGTGCGTCCACGAGTGGTTAGATATTAAGAGGATATCAAGTCTCAAACTCATGTTTCTTAATTCAGTTACCATAAACCTATAGTTTCAATGATAAAAATTCCTGAATAACCTACATGTATTGTAAGATAATAAAAATATTTTAAACAATATTAACTTCTCATTTATTCAATATGATATGACGACACGTTTAGCGCAGAGGACGAGTGATCACCTACTGCGCAACGGGTCGCGGGATCGATTCCCATACGGGACAAATGTTTTGTATGGCCTACAGAAATTTGTTCCGGTCTGGGCGTATGTGCATGTGCTATTCTATGTTTGTAACTGCACCCACGACACAGGAGAAAATCCTAGTGTGGGGCGACTTTTTTTTTTAAAGTAAAAGAAAAAAAATTGTCTTCTTATCGGTCACCACGCTCAAAACGTGTACCTAACTTGAATTAATATCAAAGAAAAAACTTGAATTAATATCAAAGAAAAAAAATACTGCAGAAATAAAATAAATAAATAATTACAATTGCATAAGTTGATAAAAAATGCTATGCAATAGCTTTACCGCGGCAGTCCCCGAGTGCCAGTTTTATTTTTTCATACAAACTTGCAACCCCTATTTCATGCCTTTCATTACATTTTTTAAAAATCCCTTCTTAGTGTGCGTCCGTATTTTGAATTAAAACAACTGTCCAAATTTCACGTTTCTACCATTAGCGGTTACGGCTCTGCGTGCGTCTATAGATGGGAACATCTCCTTTATGTATATAGATTACGATGGATCTGTGGCACAACCGGGTGGACTACTCAATGTCAACAACCTGAATATCAACAGTAAAAATATCAAAAACTTTTAATCAGCAATTTAATATTTCAATGAATCAAAATACCATTGGTATACAACATAAAAGGTTCAAAATATCAACAACTTCAATATCAACGAATCACATTATAAAAATATAATATTAATTATATTTTTCTAATGTGATCATTATATCATTATATAATATTAATTGTGGTAAAGGTACTTAAAAGTATAGAAAAATCTATGTACCAATAAACCAACTACTGAGACGTGTCATGGGAATAAATCATTCAAAGCATTTCCCGATAGCACAATCAGTTGTGCAGGTTGTGCTATAAAATTGGTCCATGGGTACTCCCTCCACAAGACTGCAGATGCGGTTTTTATCTGAAAGATTAGGGCTATTAAACATAAAGAAAAATATCTAAATTACCCTTCAACTTTTAAATCTTTATTGTCATAACAACCAATAGAAGACAAATAATAAACTCCAAACAGAATTCGGCTCTATTTTTGCGAATGGGACGTTCTGCATCTAAGCATTTATGTCATATTACAAGCGATTTATAAAACACCTACCTAGAACTTCGTAATCTGTGGCACCTTTATCGTCAATATGCCAAAAGAAATGGCATAAGCCTTAGGAGAAATTGCACCTAATAAATCTTAGGAGATCCTCTCATTTCGTGGAGGTCGCAAAATATCTTTTGAAATATGAGTCTGCTAAATAAACGCGAAATGCTATTCTGAGAATAAAACTACTTACATGTATGTAAGTACGAGCGCTGAGTAAGGTTTCATTGTGATTATAACAAATTACCTACCATTTCTTGTGAGTTTTCCAAGTTGCCCGAAACATCCAAAGATGACACAATGACTGATACCACTAAATTCATCTATCCCACTTTGCTTACATTCACGGTGGCCTCATGATTTAGCATAAAGGTACTTTTTGCAGCAATACAGTCGTGCTGCAAATGCCCTACAGTCGCGATCCAGTCAGTTTTTTATCGCTGTATACGCACGTATTAAAAAAATACACTAATATTCAATGTATTCATCTTAACTTCAAAAGCCGTAATAATTATGAAACAATTGGTTATCAAACAATCGTATGTTGACGTATACTACTGTGTTCTGTGTTCAAAATGTTCGATATAATTTATCGTATCGTGTGAAAAAAATTTCACACTCGAATCTCACAAAATCCAAGTTTAATTTTAATTCAAAGTGTACGTTACAACGACAATCATTATATTAGTTTTTATATACCATCATATTAGTATACGATTGAGCTTTATCTATTTTTTATAGCCGTAACAGACGATCCGATTTGGTTGGAGCCAACCGCCCGACGCCGACCAAATTGGCTGTCGGCCCGACATAATTATTATTAGCTTGTCGGGTGCTCGACCGCCTGATCGCTCATCCGACAAGTAGGGACGCGACAAAAGACAAAAGTATCGATACTTTGTTGTTTAATTTAATTATGTGTGGTTAAAATAATAAAGAAATAATTTAGTAAACTAAAATGACTCGACTGCTGTCCTGCCAAACCACAAAGTAGAAAAATAAATGTATTGCATTTTTATTAACTTTTTAGTTGAAATCGCTTCATCCGTTCGGGAGCTATGATGCCACAGACAAACAGACACGTCAAACTTATCACACCCCTCTTTATGCGTCGGGGGTTAAAAACAAATCCAAACGCATTCAAAGACTGCTAAATAATCACCTGTCTGGATCGGGAATCGAACGCGCCAAGTTAAGAAAATTAATATCCTGTATTTTTATGATACCGATCGATAGAGTCGGATTACATTAAAGAAATATCTAACAAAAATTACCTCAAAAAATTAACGACAACCATGAAATCTATCTGTACCCACTTATTTATTCTTTATAAACTAATTTTATAAACTTTATAAAATATAAACAAACGGTGTTAATTTATTTGAGTTTCGCAAAGACAAATTGTGTTTTTGTATTGGCCAAAATAGTATTTTGTATCGATATCGATATAGGTACATAATACTTTTTAGGGAATCCCTACTATTGGATTGCCAACCGCGTCGGACCGTCTGTAGGCGCGTTGGCTCCTCATTTGGTTGGACCACGTTGGATCCAACCAAATCGGATCGTCTGTTAGCACTTTTATATAAGTCGTTTTAGTTACACTATTTATAACTCAAGAACGGCTGAACCGATTTGGTTGAAAATTGGTGGGGGGGTAGCTTAGAACTAGGAGGCGGACATAGGATAGTTTTTATTGCAGAAATCATCCTTTAAGGGGCAGAAAAGGGGGGTGGAAGCTTGTATTGGGAATCAATAACCGCTGAACCGATTTAGATGAAATTTGGTATGGAGATAGTTTGAGTTGTGGGGAAGGATCAAGGGTATAAAAAAGGGGGGGGGGGATTTGTAATTTAACAATTAAATTCGATTGATATGACAAGTTACTAAAGTTGACACATTCTTTTCGGTTATATGAATATTATAATTTTTATGGGGAGTTATTATGAGACACGTTGTAAGTATTGTGAATATGACAACAATTTTATTAAAATGTTGGTATGAAATCACACGAAAATATGATTAATTTTCGTTGCGAGAGAAAAAAGTCATAATCTGCAGTATTACATTTTTTGCGTAAGATATGATTGGGCTGTATGGGCTTTGTTTCCTTTGCAGTAATTGAAAATTAAAAAGTATAACTAAATGCTAGGCTGCTTTATTTAATTAATTGCTTGATTTGTTTTTTATTCATATTATAATCATTTGTTTCCAATTCAATTCAATTCAAAATTTTATGCATACCATAATGTGTAAAATAGGTGGTTCACAAAAAATAAGATCAATAAGGACCCGTTGGGCACGCAATCGTTGAACTAGAGAGAGGAAGCTTATTATTATTAGGTACCTACTATTGTTTTATTTACAGATCATAAAGCTAAATTATACGAAAATCACGGCAATTATAAATATTTGAATAAATAGACAACATTAAACAATATTTTAATATGAAAGGTTTTTATTTATATGGTATTATTATTACACTGAATTTCATAATTAATTCCAGTATTACGTCTTTCATTATTTCCTCGCAATTATTGAGAAAAGCACTATACATACCTCGGCGGGAATGGGTTTGCCGGACTCGTAATTATTGTCAAGGCTCGCTAACGCTCGGCCTTGAAAGCATTACTCGTCCGGCAATCCCTAACTTACCGGCCTCTGCAGTAATGTAATATTCATACTTACTTTCCTGACCTAGGCCGGTAAAGTATAATGCATGAGTCAAGAATTACAAATCTTGTGTCTTCTTTTTACTACAATAATGCCTACATTTCCAAGCATGTTTGAGAAAAAGAATTTTCATTTTTTTATGTTTTCATGTTACGCAATTATATGGCGCGCTGGCATCATTTTTGTACCGATCACACCGGTGCGCTGACGTTCGATGACCCAAACAGCTGATGGAAATATAATACGATTTATTTTGGTTGTATTTTGTGTTGTATTTTGGTGCCAAATAAACTATCATTCATTCATTCATTCATGTACATTGCAATGTTTAACTTTTGTTTAATTATTGTGGGTTTTTTACAGAATATGATTTGTAAACGTCAACGATAAAACACCAGAAAATTTAGAAAAAAATGAATTTTCCGGGAGAAAAGTTCAGTGATTTTCAATTACGAATCACGGTCTGAACGCACTGTTAAAAACTTTTTAACAAAAAATTGATCCGCCGAAAAAACTAATAAGCAAAAACACTGAAAAGATAAAAATAATATAAGAATAGGTACAAACAACACCACACTTCTATATTGAAGTCGGTGCCAAACGATGATCTCCTAGAAAGTGTTAAAATTTGTCACCGAAATATCAATTAATATTAGAGTTCTGTGGCTTTCAAAGCAAATCTATGCGACTCCGTAATATGTAAATGCTTTTTTTAGAATTTATTACTGAACTTCAAGTTTAAGATACAATTAAAGACATTGAAAGTAAGTAATATAGGAGGAGTTAAAGCATTTGTCAATCATATGTATGTTTTTTGAAGAGAGTGCTATTTTTTAAACTACTACCTAATGAAAACATCCGTGGAAATATATCCGACAAGAATATTTGAAAGATGCAAAATCCTTTATACAGCAATACATTCAAAGATTTTTTAGCATTCATTGAGAAAACATTAATTATTACATCCAATTTTTACATCCAATATTTTTGGTTAGCATAAATCCAAACTGTAAGAGTAGATAGCACCAATGTAGCAAAAAATGACTTGGAAATGTACCTGTCTAGCTAGGTATGCATACGAATGTAGTAGGTAATTAATGTAAGTACCTACAGTATACCGTAGAAATAATTCTGTGAAATGATACTTCTATATTGAAGTCGGTGCCAAACGATGATCTCCTAGAAAGTGTTAAAATTTGTCACCGACTTCAATATAGAAGTGTGGTGTTGTCTGTACCTATTCTTATATTATTTTTAACTTTTCAGTGTTTTTGCTTATTAGTTTTTTCGGTGGTTCAATTTTTTGTTAAAAAGTTTTTATTTTATATTTTTTGTGACTTTCATGTTTTAATTTTACAATCAGTGAGTGAATCATCAATCACCGATTTTGTACCTTTAGGATTGGAATTCTTTTTTCAAATTTATATGGGACCACCCTCGCGGTATACCCTTTCCAATAAAAAATAATCATCAAATTTGCATCACTCTGTAAAAAGTAATGCCTGGTCATTGATCACAATTAGTGAGTAAAGCAACAATAATTTCCTGTTTTCCTACCCTTAGGGTAGGAATTATTTTTTCAAAATTAAATGGGACCACCCTCGGGGTATACCCTTTCCAATAAAAAAACAATCATCAAAATCGGAGTACGCTGTAAAAAGTTATGCGTGATCATACATTAAAAAAAATATACGCGTCGAATTGAGTACCTCCTCCGTTTTTCGTCGGTAAAAAAAACGGTACACCGTCAATTACACCCCGTATATACCGGGTGTAACTGAACACCCCAATAACATTTAAGGGGCATATAAGTTAGATACTAAATGGACCTTCGGTGCTTGTCTGAGACCTAGAACCCCAATACTTTCAGAGTTATTTGATTTTAAACTGAAAGCAAAAACTTTCAAGTGACAACCATAATCAGCTCTTAACACAAAAGAAATTTAAACACAAAATGACACGTGACAGACGTGAGCGTAGTATTCCTCGTACGCTTACGTAGGGCTTTCAGCACTTAATCATAATCACAACTCATATACGTCCCCACCGAGGGGCTCGAGCCTACCCTATGTTAGGGTGATTAGGCCTCAGTCAACCACGCTGGCCCAGTGCGGGTTGGTTAGCGCTTAATACCAAAAAATAATTTATTTAGTTTGTATGACGTGAGCGTAGTATCCCTCGTACGCTTACGTAGGGCTGTCGGCACTTAATACCAAAAAATAATTTATTTAGTTTGTATGGGAAAAAAAGTAGGTTTATTAGCCCTAATATTTTTCCTACAGAATCTCTACTTCTGATGGATACATATGCTCAAATGTTATTGGGGTGTTCAGTTACAACCTGTATATAAAATACAAAGAAATATAGGCATATAGTAGACAACGAAATACACATTTTACCTACTCTTAGAGTACACGAGGCAGTATTAAAACTATAGTGACATAGAAATTAATCGAAAGTATTGAATGTATATGAATGAACGACAAATAAACAGAGTGATTTCATTAATATTCATAATTGGTTTTGCCTCTATTGCCATTTGTGTTTTTTGAGCACTGCGCACACTAAGTACCTGCCAGCCCTTACTCTTGTAAACCGCGCCAGCTCTCACCTCCTTGATTTATGAAAATGCATTTGTCAAGATTACGGCCGACTGTTATTTGGAGATAAACAAAACGAGTTGGGAAGTAGGTGTATATTGGGCATTCTAAAACAGTTTTCATCAAAACACCGCAAACGAACGCAGTGAGATTTGAGCTACGCTTCGCTGCGCTCTAGCTCCGCAAATCTCACTGCCTTCGTTTACGGTGATTTGATGAAAACAGTTTAAGATTGCCCAATATACATTATATAGGGTTAAGGGTTAAATGGAAAAGAAGATTTTTTATTTCATTTCATTTCATAATGTTTCTATTGTGTTGTGTTGTTTGACTGTAAACAGTATACTTTTGATTGATTGCGATTTACTAGACACATTTTCAAGGTTTTCTATCTCAGAATATTAAGGCATTCAACTAGGTAGCAGTGCAATAACAACAGAAATTAAACAGGTTGAGGTTTCGTAGCTTCAGGACTCAACTCTCGGATAAGTACCGTTCTACACTCTGCCTGCCATACAGTTTCAAAGCATTCCCACGAAATTCATTTATCAGCAATAAATTTATTGCACATTATTCATATATCCAGTTACGAGTGCTTACTCAAATAATAAGGCTTCTTTCACACGTTAATACTTTTATTTGTTTATTAAATTACTTCAATTAAATATATTCTTTATTATAAAACAAAGTATAAAATTGTTGATTTTTACAAAATATTTAAAAGGGCGGGCTAATCCCTGAAAGATGTGTTCCAGTCATCACACGAATAAAAAATAGAAAATAAATATTCCAATAATTTAAAAAATGAAAATATAAAAAATACTAAGAACATTTTAACTACCTACCTTGGCTGACTAAGGTCTTAACATCCTAATTAAATAGGGTAGTGCGGTGGGAACGTGTATGAGATGCTGCCGATGAATACCACCTATGTATTATTACAATAATTTTCATAAACTTCTATGGTTCTGTCCTCATGTCGTATCAATATCGTTATGCTATAAATACATTCGGTTCGCCTAATAGAACGATATACCTATTGTTTATCTGTTTTAAATAGTAGTATCGAAAAATCAAAATTAGAAATCGCATCCGTTATTATAAAGAAGACTTTTTAATTTGGAGATAATATTCGTTAGTAATTGTAAATATGTATGTACATGTATAATTTAAATAAATATAATAAACCCGAAATGAAAAAAAATTTGGAGCATGCAGCCTTACACGAGATTTCTGCATCAGCAGAATTAAACGGTTACCAACTATTTTGCTGTATATGCACAGCATTGTATTGCAAGTTTGTGGAAATAAACGACAAACAATTAATTTGCTGATTATTTCCGCGTCATATTGCACATTGGTAGAATTATGGGTAAATATCAAATTTTGCTAAATATCATGAAAGTCAGAGGTGCAAAACGTTATTAAGTTTTATATTTCGAGTATGGAACCGACTTTTTGAAAGTAAACTACCAAACTATAATCTTCTCTTAGATGTTGTGATGCTGAATAACGATCTACTACTACCTCGAAAATAAAAATCCAATACACGTAATTGCGTCAGTTCGTCGTTTTGTTTCTTTCTTGCTACGTAAGAACTTTTTTTTTATATAGCTGACGAAGTTCAGCCGATGATCGGACCGTTTTTGGATCATACGCAACTGCGGATCAAAAATTTTGTTGCAGACCTGAGAACTGCTCCACTCACACGTCCCGGGTACCATAGTACCCAGAGCGCTTCGCGTCTCCTTTGCCTAAAACGCGCGGTGTGATAAAAAAATCACGAAAAAAAAATATTTTCTCTAAATAAAGTGTCAGTTCTTTAGTGTTTGAAAAACGAACACTGACCATGGAAGTGGAAGTGAATGCATTAGGATTCTCGATAACGTATAGACATCATATTCGTGAATGCATATTTGTTTTCTTATAAATATTTTGTGTGGATATGATTTGGACGGAAATTAATAATTTTATGATTATATATATAATATTTTATAATATTACTTACTTATTTAACAATATAAAAATTAATGAGCATTCTTTTTTAGATTAGTCATGTTAAATAAAAATGATTATAAAGATAAGGTATAGGTTGAGAACCTCAGTAAAATTATTACTTGCATTGCACTTTTCTTATATAAAATCCGGAAAAACTGTAGTCACAGTACACTCCAGTGCTATCTCTGACCACTAACAGTGCTTCAGTACCTCCTCATCAAAAAATCTCAAGACCAAGACAGCTGAAAAATGTTCGTAAGTTTTTATACTTTATTGCTATACTTTATATCTATTCTTTAATTGTCTATAAGTGGTTGATCATCTTCATGCTTCAACAAATTGAGCCGTTGGACCAGGCTGTATATGACGTGACCTCTCCAAGTGCTGTCTTCACGAGGGACCATCAAGCCCAGCAGTGGCATGCTGATTGACTGATGATGATGATATTTTTTTTATCTTATGAATTGAAGATGTGAATCTTCAACTCGTTTTCTTGTAACCACTCTTAATACTAATATGACATTTACTATTTTCAGGTCGGATAGCAAGCAAAACAAAAGGTGAGCCAAGAAGAGCTGTGAATCTGACCTTTTCTTTGATACCGACGACGAAGACATCAGGTACTTTTATTGCTATATTTACATATATCTAAATTTCAAGTGTTTAATGTGTACAATAATCGTGTATCCTTTTTCTATCTCCCTAGTCCAAAGAAGAGAAGCAAGGCGATAAAGTGCCTATCGAAGGCGAAGAGTGCAGAAGTGAAGAATACATCGTCGTCCAATACTTCTGAGTGGTTGTTCGACTCAGAGTCGGACAGCGAGGTTTCGCGGCCGCCAAACCTGCCAAACAAGACCACCAGTATCCTGACACGCCGAGTACCTGGTGGTGTAACGCGTCGGACTGCACAGCTCGACGGCGACTTGCTAGTGGAGCTACGCCTCTACAACCAGAAGGAGGTATCTAATCTCAGCGGCCTTGACCGGTGCGAGCGCGCTATCGTTTGGGTACGCTTGCAAGGCGAAGCAGAATCTCCAGAATTTTACGCATTAAAAAAATTTGTAAAATTAGCTAAGGCAAAGTTTACCACAGAGGGGATATTTTATAAAGATAAAGTTAAAAAATAGGTTCTCTTTTGTTTCTCTCTGCGTAAATTATGTTTTAGCTGGTTTACTTATTGTTTATCGTTAGCAAACTCAAAGATTAGGTACTTACATACTTAAGCCTTTATTACTTTAACTTTGAGAATTTGTACTGTCCAAATCATAATGTCGAGGTCTACTTTCTGTTCAGTTTGTGACGTATCCGTAAATAACAAAGTTTTCTCTGCACATTTGAAAAGTATTTTACATAAGAACAACAGTTCGGTCGTTGATAGTGAGGGGGTTGAAAAAGTTCATAGCGCTTTTCGTAATCGTATAGCATCGTACCGTGTTCGATATCGAGATGAGGGTCATGATAGTGCGCGTGTTCGCCCGCCCGCCGAGTTTTTATGGCACTTGCGCTCTCGCGTACGCCTATTGCTCATAGCGAAAATTCAAGCTCACACTAATGTTAAAGCTAATTTTGAACTTTTCTGTGAATTCTTTCTGCTTAGTAAGTATGATTCGATTTCAATCAAGTCATTTGCAACGGAAAACTTCATCTTGCATCAAAACTTCAATTTTGAAGATATGTTTTCAAAAATTATTCACTTAATTTGTAAAAAAATTGAAGAATTTGAAGAAAGAGATAGTGGGTGGGCCTATTTACAAAGCCTATATCTAGAAGTAAATATAAACAAATATAACCCGTTAAGAGGCTCCAGTTTTATAGAATTACCAAAGTCCATAAAATGTAAACGAGCATGTATCAACATTCAAAATTCTGATAATTATTGTTTTTTATGGTGTGTCATGGCAGCACTATTTCCTATAAACAGAAACGCACATCGAACGTCAGCTTACCCACACTTTAAAAATGTACTCAATATCAAAAATATGATTTTTCCAGTTGGGTTTGCGGACATCAAAGTTTTTGAAAAGAATAATCCTCGCATAAGTATTAATATTTACGGCATTCAAAAGAATGGTAACATTGTTGGACCTTTATACAAAAGCGAGATTCGCAAAGATCATCACATTAATATGCTTTTCCTGGAAAATAGAAAACGCACCCATTACTGTCTTATTAAAGATTTATCTAAATTACTTCGTCTTCAATTAACTAAACATCATTCTAAAATAATTTATGCGAGGATTGTATGATATTCTTTGATAGTAATGATAAACTGAAAGCTCATGTTTGTGGTGGTGTATCGACAATATTACCCGGTGATGGAACACGAATTCAATTTAATCATTACGAGCGAATGCATGACATGCCCTTCGTCTTATACGCAGATTTTGAATCATTATTAAAACCAACTGAACTCGATTCTGGATCAGGCTGTACAAAGATATTGCAAAAACACGTACCATCAGCATTTGCTTATTACGTTGTGTGTTCTTATGATAAGTCGCGTAATAAATATGTATCTTATCGAGGTCCAGCCTGTGTAGAAAAGTTTTTAGAAAGTCTATTATTGGATATAACCGATATTTATAACGTTTTGCAGTCGCCAGTGGCTATTTGTTTAACAAATGAAGACAAAGCGAACTTTGCTCGGGCTACAAATTGTTTTCTTTGTGATAAAATATTGTTTGACGATAAAGTTAAAGATCATTGCCATCTTACAGGACGGTATCGTGGTGCAGCTCATTCTTATTGCAATATTAGATATTGTTTACCTAAGTTTGTTCCTATATTTTTTCATAATTTAGCGGGTTATGACAGTCATCTTTTTATACGACAGTTGGGAAAACTATCAGGAAAAATACAAGTAATAGCAAAAAATAAGGAAAACTACATATCTTTTACAAAAATTTTTCAAATTAATGATAAAGATATCATACCTGTTCGATTTGTTGATTCTTTTAAATTTTTAGGCACAAGTCTAGAGAAACTTGTCGCAAACTTAAAAAATGACGACTTTAAACATCTGCGGCGTTATTTTCCTTCTCGTGAGCATTTTGCTTTAATAAAACGAAAAGGGATGTATCCATATGAATACATGACTACTTGGAGTTCATACGAAGAAAAAGTACTTCCGCCTCAGGAGTTCTTTTTCAGCAAATTACGCAATAGTAATATATCTAAAGTAGATTATGATCATGCAAAAAAAGTCTGGCAAACGTTTGAATTATCGAATCTCGGTGAATACACAGACTTGTATCTTAAGTCAGATGTTCTTTTATTAGCTGACGTTTTTGAAAGTTTTCGCCAGACATGTAAGATGAATTATAAATTAGATCCAGCCTTTTATGTTACAGCACCGAGTCTCAGTTTTGATGCCATGCTATTAAAAACAGATGTTAAATTAGAATTAATACACGACCTGGAAATAATAAGAATGATTCAAAAAGGTATTCGCGGTGGAATATGTTTATGTTCGACAAGGTATTCAAAAGCCAATAACAAGTATTTAAAAACTTACGATCCAAGAAAAAGTAATAACTTTCTAATTTATATCGATTGTAATAATCTCTATGGATATGCAATGTGTGCTTATTTGCCTCATTCCAATTTTAAGTTATTGAATGACTTCGAAATCGCTGGAATAGATTTTATAAATGTGCCAACTAACGGAGACACTGGTTATATACTAGAAGTAGATTTAGAATACCCCGAACATTTGCATAATGATCATAACGATTTTCCATTCTGTGCTCAAAAATTTACTCCGCCAGGTTCTAAAACTTCAAAATTGATTCCAAATTTATACGATAAATATTTCTATGTCATACATTTTGCTCATCTGCAAACATGTATAAAACATGGTTTGTTGTTAAAAAAAATACATAGAGTTATTCAATTTAATCAGAGTCCTTATTTAAAGCAGTATATTGACATGAATACTGAATTACGAAAAAAAACTAAATCTACATTTGAACAAGATTTCTTCAAACTTCTTAACAACAGTATATTTGGCAAGACGTTAGAAGACACAGAAAAGAGGGTTAATGTGAAATTAGTCAATAAGTGGAATGATGATAGTAACAAAACAAAGAAAAGTTTCTGTGCAGAGCAAATGATAGCTCGACCAAATTTTCACAGTGTTACAATTTTCACTGAAAACTTGGTAGCCATTCAAATGAAGCCTGAAACAATCACTTTGGATAAACCTATATACATTGGTTTTTCCGTTTTGGAAATATCTAAGAGTCACATGTTTGATTTTCATTATTCTATTATGAAGCCTTTTTATAAGGAAAAGTTAAAACTTTGTTATACGGATACTGATAGTTTTTTGTATTCAATAGAAAGTAAAGATTTTTATGCTGATTTAAAATCAAATTTTCTTCCCTATTTCGACACTAGTAATTATTCTGTAAATAACGTATACGACATTCCTAGTTGGAACAAAAAGGTGCCAGGTCTCTTTAAAGATGAGCTAGGAGGAAGTTTGATTTCGAAGTTTGTAGGATTAAGGTCCAAGTTATACTGTATTAAAACGGCAGAAGATGAATTAAAAAAAGCAAAAGGCATACAGAAGCAAGTATTAAAAGATGTACAATATAAAGATTATTACAAGGTATTAAATGAAAATACATTTTTGAAGAAAAAAAATATCATATTTAAATCTCTTAAGCACGAAATATTTACTCAAGAACAGAACAAAATAGCTTTGTCAGGTAATGACGATAAACGTATCATATTAAAAAACAAAATTTCTACTTTATCATGGGGTCACTGGGATAGTTTAGTTTAATATCATTAGTTTTTCTTTAGAAGCACCGTATTGTATAGTTTATTATTATTTTAATGGTAATCATGAATCAAATTGTAAGTTGAGAAATATGTTACCCCATCATCTATTTATTTATTTATTATATGGCTTAAGTAATGAATAAGTTAATAGAATAAAAACATACATGAAATTGTATAGTATGTACCGACACGGCACTTTATATTGTAAAGTTATTTAATTTTAATATTGTTATCCATCAGTTATTTGTTTAATAGTATTATACATTGTTTTTTAATGGTAAATAGGTAAATTAATTACCTAGTTTTAATCAAATACTTAATGTTGTATTGTAACGATGAAAATATATAACGTTATAAACCAGCTACCATGTTTTTTTTTATTTCATAATCCATAAAATATAAAACTATTAATAAAATAGCACACGCAATGAACAATTCGAAACTGGTTGGGACATGTTATTGCTGATTTAGGTATTCCAACTTATAGTTCATTAGTAATTTGTCCAATTGCGATTCCGTGCGAATGCTTTGTTGTTATGTCAGCATTATATTTACACTATAAATAGCTATTAAAGTCGAATGTTTTTAAAATTTGTTTCACACATAATTAATCAAGTGACAACTACGGTCACCCAAATACATCATGGTAAGTCGTATAAATTATTTTTCTTCAAACTCTTTTCTTGTGTAGTGGTTAGATCACTAGTTAATGTTTATTTGTATATTTGATTTAGTTGGAAGATAATGTTGTTGTTAAAACCTTATGGTTGTGATGCTGTTATCGTGATTCTCATATTCTATCGGTTCCGTATAAGATAGTCAGCCTCCTTGTGGATCCTAGATATACTCTTCTACCTCCGCCACTATATCAATCATTTCTTCGATGTGAAATTATTTTTGTTGCATAATAAATTAAATTTCAGAATACCCAAGAAATCTCGCAGTCGCTACTCATAAGCAAGGAGGCAACAGAAGATTATCCTCCTTGCTTTGAGCAAAATGCGCAAGATATGTTGGAGGGCTTCTCTGAAGAATTTCCACATTGGAATGCTAAAGATTCACCGCTGCATGCCAAGGTGGTTAAAAGTCTTTTTAATAAAAAGAAGCCCATGAAGAGGAGAAGCAAGTTACTGCAGAATACGAAGGGGAACGAACCTTCTTATTTAATTAAAACAATACCTACTAAAGGGCGGCGATTAATTAAATTAGAAATATTAGATCTGGGATCAACCAGCAATGATCCATTAATAAAAACACAATATGTGGTAACCGAGCATATTGATCCAATAATGGATCAAGCAGAAAATATTATAACTAATATCTCTAAGAAAATATGTGGTTACAGTTATAGTTTTTAAATAACTATTGCTGACCTAAAACATTTGTAGATGTATATTAAAATTCTCTAATGTGCTAGATGCGTACCTACTATCTTTAGTTACGTGTACACTCACGGAGATACATTATTTCAACAACATTATTCTTCTGAAAAATTATAGTAATGCTTATAAATTTTACTAACTAAGACTTATGTTATTTTAAATAGTTATGTTAGTTTAAGTCTTGTATTGTTTTCAATAAATATTATTTAAAAATAAAAAGACTTGTATGAAAATATTTGTTTTTATTTTAACACCTCTATAATGTAATCAAATATTTTGAAAAACATTCATTCAGAATTACCTCTATAAATAAATCTAAGATAAAATTTATTAGAATTCAAATACATAGTTTAAAATAATGGTAATAAAATTAAAAATATAGTTTTATTTATTAAAGAACGCAGTGTATTACTTTGTTAAAGTAGGGATGCAAGTAATTAAACAATGTTTATTTTTAAGCATCGATTCCTTACTCATATCATTTTTTATTGCACGATTCGAGAGGGGTGAGAGCTCTTTCTTCTCTCTCCATTCTTCTCGATGCTTTAACATTGTGTGTTCTAGACACGTCCAATAACTTAATATAATGAGTGGTAACAGTATCCAAATTCTTCTACTCCTTGCTATTGTTACCGCCGTCGAATGCTTAGTCTATATGGTGGAGTGAGTGCACTTACAAGTAAATATACTGCTAGTTCTCTTATTATTACGAACGCAAAGTGTTATATCCATTTTTTTAAAGCCACGAATCAAAACGGACAAGTTGCTATGAAGTTCCTCAAACAAAAGGAAACGTTAAAATTAGATTATAATATCTGTCCTGCATCATTATGTGAAGCAAAGCGACATGGCAACTTATTGCCGAGCACTATACGATGTATTGTTTGTGGACCATCAAATTGCGGCAAGACAAACTTAGTAATAGGTTTGTTATTACATGAGAATGGTGCACGTTTTCGTAACTTATATGTATATTCTAAATCATTATACCAACCAAAATATGTGTTCTTAGAAAAAGTATTAGATTTAGTTGCAGACATATCTTATAGTAAATATAACCATAATAATGATATCATAAGCCCACACGAAGCTTTGCCAAACTCCATTATAATATTCGACGACGTAGCTTGTGAAAACCAAAATAGCATTCGGGATTATTTTGCTATGGGTCGACATAAGAATATTGATTGTTTTTACATTAACCAAACATACAGTAAAGTACCTAAACAACTTATAAGGGACAATTCTAACCTCATTATTTTATTTAAACAAGACGATGTAAATTTAAAACACGTTTACGATGAGCATGTAGGTTCAGATATGTCGTGGTCTCAGTTCCGTGAAATGTGCTCAACAATTTGGAATAAACCATTTAATTATGTTGTGATCAATAAAGACTGCGAAAGAAATAAAGGATGTTATAGGATGGCATTCGATACTTTTGTAGTAGTAGATTAATATACATAAGTTATTGTTTCATCAATACACAATCACTATTACTCTGGATTTTGCATTGAACGGAATCCTTGTCAAAATGGAAAAGCAACTTAAAAAACAAATTGTAAAAGCTGCAGCTGCTGTAAAAAGAAAGGTTGAAATGATAAAGGATATGAAAAATACAAATGATGCCACTCTGGAATCCATATTCAAACCTATAACCGATCCACTGAAACAAATAGCCATTAAGAACAATGAAATTTCTCATGAAGATGAGGATGAGTTTGAACATTATACAATAAAAAAAAATAAACATAATGACAGCGAGGCAACAAATTTTTCTGATGACGATTTTAATGAAGAAGAGGAACAACAGTTCTATAAAAAATTTAATTCCGAAAAAACCCTTGTCGTATCACCTTCTGACAACAATAATATGAGTGATGCTTCCTTTAAGTCCTTTCAATCATCACCAAATGTTTCACTTAATAGTTTATCGTGGTGTGCTTCACCCGACGCAAATATCCCTTTTGGAATAAAAAATGAACGAGGAAAACTTATGCTCGGCCAAACACGTGTTTTCGACGACGGAAAAATTATAAAAATTGGAAATCGAAGTTTAAACAAAACTCTTGGATTAAAAGAATTACTATTTGAAAAGACACCAAATTTGGATGTTATCACAGATGAAGATTTGCAAAATTATAAAGAGCTTCTAATAGAAACGAATGCACATAGGCGTAATTGTGATCCACGCAAGCCAATTAATAGTAACAAAGGGTTTAAGTACATGCATATTATTAAACCACTGTTTAAGTTCTCTAGAAATAAGTATGACAGCACAGAAAGTCTTACGGTAGGAAAAGGAATAAATCTTTTAAAAAGTGTAAAGAAAGATATAGATTACGTTTATTGGGATGATCCAAATGAATTAGTAGATCGATTGAAATTACTGTTTGCATCTCGTGATGCTGGCAATACCGGCTTAGATAATGAAATTATTGCGATTATAGAAGAGCTGTACGAAGCAGACATCATTAAAAACACCAAATATAAGGAACCTAATTTTAAAAAACTGATCAGTAGTTATACAGCAAACACCGCATAGATACGGAAATGAATGTAGATAAATTTGGTCATCACGTTCATAAACGTTTACGATTAGAGGAATATATTGGAAATCTCAACGATACATTAGTGAAGTCAGAAACAGGTGAATATGATTTAAAATCATCAAGATTAAAAGGGCTTATATCGCCAGGCAATGATGACGAAGCCGCCAATAAAGCTTACGTGGATGAAAAGACACACGAACTAAGAACTAATATTTTAAGTGATGTAAATATTCGTTTAAATGATTTTGAAAGTTCAATACTTAATAAGCTAGCCACCTTGTTTTACACAAGGACAGAAATTGATCACATGCTTCAAGAGAAACCAGATAATAATGAGCAAACAAGACATAGTGAATGAGCTTCACAAAGCAGCAAGAAGGAATTTTTCCCGGCGATGTACGATCATAAAAGGAATAGATGATTTATGGCAAGCCGACCTCATAGATTTGCAAAAATATTCACAGTTTAATAAAGGGTATAAATATATTCTTATCGTAATTGACACTTTATCAAAATATGTATGGATCAAACCTTTAAAATCAAAAGCGAAAAATTATGTTACAGATGCAATGCAAAGTATTTTAACTACATCATTACGAAAACCTAAAAATTTACAAACTGATTTAGGCACAGAATTCTACAATGATAATTTTAAACAATTAATGAAAAAGTATAATATTAATCATTATTCAACATATTCTATTAAAAAAGCATCTATAGTAGAAAGAGTTATAAGAACAATTAAATCTCACCTTTACAAACTATTTAGTTTGAACGGAAATTACCAATGGTATAAAAATATTTTAAAGGACGTTGTAGAACACTACAATAACACTTTGCATAGAATAACAAAATTTAAGCCTGTGGAAGTTAACAAAGTAAATGAGCTTATAGTCAAAGGTTATATTATGAATTCTCAAAAGAATAAAACAAGTCGGGGATATACATTTCGTGTTGGTGATTATGTTCGCATAAGTAGATATAAAGCAGATTTTTACAAAGGCTATACGCCAAACTGGTCCACCGAAATATTTCGTATAGTAAAAGTTAATCACACTAACCCAACAACTTATCAAATAGAGGACAGACGCAATCAAAGAATCCTCGGCTCATTGTATGCATACGAGTTACAAAAAACTAAGTTTCCAGACCTATACCTCATTGAAAAGGTTATAAAAAGAAAAGGAAACAAATTGTTTGTAAAATGGTTAGGATTAAGTAATAGCGAAAATAGTTGGGTTGATAAGAATAAATTGGTTTTATGATATAAAATAGCTCAAGATATCATTATTGATTCACTTTTTGTTTATCAATGAAGAAAGGAAGTGGTATCATAAACAGCTTAATAAATAAGATTCCGTTTGAGTTACATTTACCGGGCTACCAATATTGCGGACCCGGCACAAAGCTTCAGAAACGATTACTTAAGGGTCAGCGAGGAATTAATAAATTGGATAACACTTGTATGCACCACGATATTGCTTACATAAACAACGACGCTAACGTAAGGCACAAAGCTGATCTAGATCTATTAAATATGGCTCAAAGAAGATTGAAATCAAAAGACGCTGGAAAGAAAGAAAAAATTGCTTCATGGATAGTAAAAAATGCTATGAAAGCCAAATTAAGAGCTGGTGCAGGTGCTCGGTCGTTTATGACGGCTGTGAAAAAACTCAAATCTAAATTAAAAAAAATAAAATCTAAAGACACAAATTCTACTATTAAATATGCGGTCGCCGCTGCAAAAAAACTATTTAGAAATAAAAATAAAATGAGTTTACCTCGTTGTATTCCTATTCCAAAATGTGGAGGACTGTTACCGTTAATTCCTATTTTCGCGGGATTATCAGCTTTAGGTTCACTGGCTGGTGGAGCAGCTGGCATAGCAAAAGCGGTTAATGATTCAAAAGCAGCTCAAAAAGCTCTTCAAGAATCGGAACGACATAATAAGATGATGGAGGCGGTTGCTCTCGGAAAAGGATTATATATTAGACCTTATAAAAAGGGTGCAGGTCTATATTTGAAACCCTCAAAAAACTAATAAAGCGGCTACCTAGGCGGGCATTAACTAATTGGGATATATTAGAACATGCTAGTGATATTCCATTTTTTCGTGGTGTTTTCATGAGGGATACGTTGCCCTCAAAACCTAGGAAGATAGAATGCGGTATTATAAATTTAGATACTTCAAATAACATTGGAACACATTGGGTAGCCTACGTGAAAGAAAATAAGTATGCTGAATATTTTGATAGTTTTGGTAATCTGAAACCTCCGTTAGAACTACTTGATTACTTAAGAAATGTTTCTTTAAATTATAACTATGAGCAATATCAAACATTTGACTCTGTTAATTGCGGCCACCTTTGTATAAAATTTTTAAAGGAGTATTGGAAAACACATTTATATAAAGCTTGAAATAAAATTCTTTATCAGTAGTAAAATGTCTTTCACTGTGTCTATAACTGGAAAAGGATCCTCTCTGATAACAAACTACTCACCTACTTTGGAATTAAGTGGATACTATGAGTGTGGATTGTTGTATTTTTCAACATTTAATTCTATACCCAACATAGATAAAAGAAATAATAAATTCTACTATGACGATAACGAAGTAATCGAAATACCTGAAGGAGCTTATGAACTTCAAGATATCTGTGATTATTTAAAGACATACATTAGAAATGCAATGTTAAAATTAACTTGTAATAATAATACTTTAAAAACTACAATTTTTTGTACTAAAGATGTTCATTTCAACAAAAGTGACTCACTTGGAAGGATTTTAGGTTTTGGTGGAGAAACAATAAAGGCATTAAAAAGGACCGAATCTCTGTATCCTGTCAGTATATTGCCAACAACCATTGTGCGCATCGAATGCGACGTAGTTAGTGGGTCATTCGTGAACGGATCTGCAAGTCATATTATTCACGAGTTTGTTCCTAACGTACCACCTGGTTATCGGATCATTGAAGTGCCGAAAAATCTAATATATTTTCCTGTAAATAAAAGTTCTATAAGTGCAATAACTATACAATTATTAGACGCCGAGAATAAACAAATCAATTTACGAGACGAAGAAGTACAACTGTATCTACATTTTCGTAAAAATGATAAATTTCAATAAAAATCATGACACAGCTTGCATTCAAGTTAGTACTAGAAGATCACCTCATAAAAGCACACCGCTTCACATAAAAAAGAAGCTCACCAAAAACAATAAGGAATTTTTGAAGTTGATTGGCTTGTTAAAATGAATATTTTAAATATATCTCAATCAACATCATACGACAATAGTATTGAAAGTTTCGAATATCATTCTTATAAACCGTACGTAACAAGTTTCAACAAGAATGATGAAATAAGAATACCTATTAATCAACAAGATCTATGTCTGTTACCCTCACTCAGCACTTTGTATATTGAGGGTAAAGCCAATGTTTATAATAGTTCGACTAAAGAAAAAATATCAAATGTGTATTTTATTAAGAATCCAATACTATATTTATTTCAAGATATTCGATATGAGTTAAACGGAATAGAAATAGACAAAATAAAAAATGCTGGCATAACTACAACAATAAAATCGTACCTCTCGTTAAATGATAATGAATCTAAATGCTCACGTGTATGGGGATGGTCAACTTCTGGTACAAACAATCTTAACGGAGGAATTTTTTCGGCTTCTGTGCCGTTGAAGAAAATTTTAGGTTTTGCAGAAGATTATGAAAAAGTTATAATTAACTCCAAACATGAATTGGTGCTATTAAGAAGCAATACGAATCTCAATGCTTTGAAATTAAATGTCGGAGAGGTGGTCGAAGATATAACTATTAGCAAAGTTGTTTGGCGAGTTCCGCACGTTAAAGTATCAGATCGTGAAAGAATCAATTTGTTGAAACATCTAGAAAAGGACAGGCCTATTACACTAGCATTTCGAAATTGGGATTTGTATGAATATCCATTATTACCGAAGACACGTAAACACACTTGGTCTATCAAAACTTCGTCACAGATAGAGAAACCAAGATTCGTTATTATAGCCTTGCAAACCAATCGCAAACACAATGCGGAAATGTCAATGGCAGAGTTCGATCACTGCAATGTACGAGATGTAAAAGTATATTTAAATTCATCGTATTACCCTTATGAAGGATTGAATGTCAGTTTCTCAGAGGATAAATTTAATTTATTATACGAACAATATGCAAGATTCCAACAGTCTTATCATGGACGGCGACCAGAGCCGTTGATGAGCTTGAAGGAATTCAGAGACGTTGCCCCATTATTTGTTATTGATTGTTCTCACCAACAAGAAATGATAAAGGGATCAATCGATGTCAGAGTGGAGATTGAAACAGACCAAGAAATCCCGGATCAGACAGCAGCATATTGCTTGATTTTAAATGACTGCATTTTTGAGTACAAACCTCTGAGCAATATTGTGAAGAAAATATCTTAACTAAATAAAGTGCAATCAAAAGGTATTTGAAAGAACAAACTTCAACTTTATGTTAAACAGTGGAATACAACGAAACAATGAGTGCTGATAAGAGTTCGATACTTTTTGTTGATGTTCAAGGATTCAAAGACTGCAAAAATAATTTTATTATTAAGGAATTTGCGTTAGCCACAAAAGAGTTTACGCAAGTCTTTTTAATAAAACCTCCATATTCGTATCTAAAATTATCTGCCGAAGAAAAAAGAGCAGTCAATTGGATTGAACGCAACAGAGGAATATACTGGAGTCAAGGCAATATAGATTTCAGAGAATTTAAGAGATTAATTATTCCAATTTTAAAGGACCAAACCATAATAATGAAAGGTGTTGAAAAGCAAAAATGGATTAAAGATTTGTGTTCTGACTGCTTTTTGATAAATGTTGAAGGCAAAGGTTGTCCTAATTTTGCAACATTGCGCAATAGTTATGCTAAAGGTGGAGCTAACTTCAATTGTATAACTCATAAAAAAGAGTGCGCTCTAAGGAATGTTTTATTCATAAAGAAGTGGTACTTAAGCACATGTAATTTATGACTTCAGTAAATTGTACTTGAATGAAAATTTGTATTTAAAGTATTGTTCTAGTTTAGCTATGATGATATTTGTTACTTGCTTTATAATAAAAAAATATTTTTAACAAAAATTTCTGCGTTTTATTAATGAAAACAAATATGGTGATTCAATATACTCGCATAACTCTTTATTTATCAAAAATTACAATTTAATGGTATGAATAATTTAACCCTGTATAATGTATATTGGGCAATCTCAAACTGTTTTCATCAAATCACCGTAAACGAACGCAGTGAGATTTGCGGAGCGTAGCGGAGCTAGAGCGCAGCGAAGCGTAGCTCAAATCTCACTCCGTTCGTTTGCGGTGTTTTGATGAAAACTGTTTTAGAATGCCCAATATACACCTACTTTGGGATACTTTTGAAATCATTTCACAGAATTATTTCTACGGTATACTGTAGGTACTTACATTAATTACCTACTACATTCGTATGCATACCTAGCTAGACAGGTACATTTCCAAGTCATTTTTTGCTACATTGGTGCTATCTACTCTTACAGTTTGGATTTATGCTAACCAAAAATATTGGATGTAAAAATTGGATGTAATAATTAATGTTTTCTCAATGAATGCTAAAAAATCTTTGAATGTATTGCTGTATAAAGGATTTTGCATCTTTCAAATATTCTTATCGGATATATTTCCACGGATGTTTTCATTAGGTAGTAGTTTAAAAAATAGCACTCTTTTCAAAAAACATACATATGATTGACAAATGCTTTAACTCCTCCTATATTACTTACTTTCAATGTCTTTAATTGTATCTTAAACTTGAAGTTCAGTAATAAATTCTAAAAAAAGCATTTACATATTACGAAGTCGCATAGATTTGCTTTGAAAGCCACAGAACTCTAATATTAATTGATATTTACCAAACCTGTAACAAAGTAGACATCGTTAATAAAGCACACTAGCTTGGATCCTTTACTCCATCTGTAACTAGGTTGAGCCCATGTGCGTATTTTCTTTACATTCTCCTCTCAGAGAACAGATATCTACCTAATTCTCTATTATTGGATTACCTAATATTGGAGATTGGACATTGAGCGAAGTGGAATCATGCTTTTATAAATATTGGCTTTAGCTCAGACTAAACAGCATTAATCATTTGTCAATTGTAGCGTTTTCTTACCTCTTCATGTTGTAAATCTAAAAAAACTCACTAATCTTCTATATAAATAAAAATGGATCTTCGAAATGTATGTACGCCCATAACTTTCGAACGACTGCACCAAATTGGATGATTCTTGGTTTTATGTATTCGTTATTGTTAGGACAAGGTTTGTGTAATATAAAAATTACAATAATTTAACACGTTAAGTGCGTTACCAGCTGATTTTGACTTGTAATAATCGTACCGGCAGTGCGGCGCTAGAAAATAGGCTGTCTTTTTCTCATGCGGCGATCGTTTTGTATTGAAACCTTGCAAGTAGGAATGAGACAAATATATGTTCATGTTTGTAATTTTAAATCCTAACCGAATATATTATCAAAAATATACAAGACAAATATGACTTGTTCGCACTAGACGCAAAAAATAGCTACTCAGTGCGGTACAAGTCAAAAGTGTCTTGTATCCCACTGTCTTGTATCGCACCACAGATTCCTGTTAATTTGCGTTAGTGCAGTGATTGATTCTGACCTAATTACGTAAAATACAGTGCTCACCTGTCAAAATGTATAAAGACAAAAAAATACGTACAGGTACATCACGTTAATATTAGTTATTAATATTAGGTCCTTAATATTAGGATTCTTAAAAACTTTAACCCTATAAAGGGATGAAAAATAGGGAGTTACAAGTTTGTATGGAAAAATCTTTAAATTAGCAACGTTTTTGACAAAACTTGAGATTCATGCTCTTAAAAATATTTCATTGAACACTTCTTTCATGATTTATTGGAATTCACCCCCTTAGGGTGCAAAATAGGGGTTGAAAGTTTCTATGGAAAATATTTAAAATCCGGACTTAAAAATTACAAGCCAAAATTTTTTTCCTACGGGAAAATATAAAATTCCCACGGGATAACAATAATAACGTGGGCGAAACCGCGAACGGAAAGCTATAGTTGTGTATAAAAATAACAAATCTCCAAAGACACACTCGGAGAGACATTTTTTGTATACTTGCGCTACTGCTCCATCGTCCTTTAGCTCGCGCAAGTGCCATGATCGCAGTTTGTTTGAAAATGAATATTGTCGTAATGATACACTGCAAATTTTTGGAGCGATAGCAGTACATTCGCGATGCAAACGCGAGACAGTAGCTGTGGGTCAATTCTTTTAATAAACCATTGCCGAAACGAAGCCGAACCGAACCGTTGATTTCGACAAATCAGCCCGCCTCGATAAGGTGCATTTCGATAATCGCAATCGCTATAAAAGAAGAATGTAGGGGTTTTCACATTTAAGCGCTCGCTTAGCTTTCGAGCGCATTTTTTTTTTGCAATAACACAAATTAATCCTACGACTGTTGGGTTGATATCACTCCCATGCGTGCTCGACGGGGTTGAGGTCTAACGATTGCGAACGGAGCAATTCCCGAATGTTTTCCATTACCAAGGCAAGAACTCGATCCAAACTATTATTAAAAAATTTGTACCTAAGCAAAAAATAGAGAAAAAGCAATATCCACCTTGGTTTAATCATAGCTTAAAAAAATGTTTAAAGGAAAAATATAAACTTCGATGTCGCTATAAAAAATACAAAAACCGGACGAGATTGAATTAGGCTTATTGAGTTTACGTTGTTCATAATTATTATAAACGGTATATTGCTAAAATAGAAGAACAAATTGTTGAGAATCCAAAACAGTTTTGGACATACACTAAAGCTAATCGCGTTGGAGTAAATACATATCCACATCAATGACGGATGGTTCAGTGGTGGCTTCCGAAGGTGGTCAAATATGTGAATTATTTTCAACTTACTTTGCATCTGTATATCTCACCGATACTGGGGATGATAGTGGGACTGCCAAGAATTACACTCACTCTGATTATCTTAAACATCACGAAAACTATAGTCAGTATTTGTCGTTTCCAGTTATAGACTATAAAACTCTTCTTAACAAACTTAAGACACTTAATGTAAAAAAAAGGTGCAGGTCCGGATGGGATACCACCCATTTTTTTAACAAAATGTGCAGAATATTTGGTTGTACCTCTGTTAGCTATCTACAATAGGTCGTTAAGTACTGGCATCTTTCCTACGGAATGGAAGAAAGCTAAGACAGTGCCAATTTACAAGTCGGGCAGTGAAGACTTAATTAGGAACTATAGACCTATGTCTATTCTGTCTACGTTAGGAAAATTGTTGGAGTCTCTTGTATTTCCGTCTATACAGCGCCACTTTAAGCAGGCACTTAGTGACCATCAACACGGCTTTGTTCAGTCTAGGTCTACTTGTACAAACTTAGTTGACCTTACCGAAAGTTTGATAGAAGCATTTGATGCTAACAAGCAAATGGACGTTATATACACGGACTTCAGCAAAGCGTTTGATCGTTTGTGTCCTAATATCCTGGTAAAAAAAGTTATCAGCGTATGGTATTTCAAATGCAATGTTGAACTGGATAAAATCCTATCTGGAAAATCGATCCTTTTATGTTGTCCTCAATGGATATGAGTCAGAATCTCGAAAAATAACATCGGGTGTACCTCAAGGCTCACATTTTGGCCCAATTTTGTTTACCATCTTTGTCAATGACCTACCTAACATCATAAGATTCTCCAATATTTACATGTACGCAGATGACTTGAAAATTGGCAAAGTAATTAATTCTATCGCCGACTCGATCATGCTTCAACGGGATGTTGACGAGCTTGTGAAATGGTGTTCGCTAAATGGAATAAACCTCAACACAGAAAAATGTTATTTCTTACAATACGGGCGTAAACGTAATTTGGTCCCTTACCAGTACCGTATAGGTACAATTAACATTAAAGAAGTAGATCAGATACGTGATTTAGGTGTAATCTTTGACAAAAAGCTCACATTTTTACCGCACATGGAATATATTATAAGCCGGGGTTCTAAAGCCTTAGGTTATGTTATTGGGTTAGGAGTGCTAAAATATTTCGTAACAGTAAAACCAAAATTATCCTTTACAACACCTTCGTACGAAGTATTTTGGAATACTGCTCTGTTGTATGGAGACCCCACTGTGCTACTCACTCTTTACGCTTGGAGAGATTGCAAAAAAGATTTATGCGGCATTTAAGATACACTGCAGGAATCGCAAATAGAAAACTACCGTCTTATAAAAAACAATTGCAGCATTTTAAAATTCACTCTTTGGAAGATCGTAGACGTATTATTGATTTGAAGTTCGTGTCTAAAATGTTAAATAATAAAATCGACTGTCCCCACCTATTTAATAAATTTAAAATCCGCGTTCCATTTCGATATCCTCGCAATAAAATAACCCCATTTCACGTACACCTTGTAGAAAAACAGTTTTTGGCTCCAACTCTCCCATTTCAAGACTCAGCAAGCTGGTTTTTTTTTTATAATGTTTATTAATCTTATTTAATCCATTTTGTTACATAACATAGGCACGTAATATACACTTTTAAACTTTCGCGTTGCATTTTAAATTACTAAAACTTTTACGGGATTAAAACGCGTTTGGTACCTTATTTTGGCTCCGACGTTTCGGCCAGGTTTCACCGGCCGTGGTCACGGGCTGACTGTAGCAGCGATGTTACGCCTCAGTGTCCGATGAAGAATCTTCCTCCACTGTCACACTATTTCTCCAACTACCTCCGCACACAACACTAACAGTGTCCCTATTCCGAACGATAGCCGTATTCTGGAGGTTTACCGACTGCGAATTAAAAGGAGATTTTGTGTTTGCAAACACCGGATTCCACGCTGTTGACAGTTTAAATCCATCTTCCCGATTGAAATTATTTAGATTTTTTCTGATTTCAATCGCTTCTCGTACTACTCTTGAATAAAAGTGACGATCAGTGGAAAGGACTTGCGTACGGTGAAATTCAATCCAGTGATTTGCGCCTTTTTCTAAAAGATGCTCCGCAATCGCCGATTTATTAGACTGGCGGTTTTTGACAGCGGCTATATGTTCTCTAATCCTTTCATGGATCGTTCTTTTTGTTTGGCCAATGTAAGAGCTGCCACAACTGCAGTCTATTTTGTACACCCCTGGTGTTTGTAAGGGCAAGACATCCTTCGGGGTGCCCACCATATTACTCACCTTTATGCCAGGACTATAGATTGTCGGTATAGAGTATTCACGCAATGCGTGGCCGATCTTGTCCGTCACTCCTTTGACATAAGGCAAGTAGGCCGGTTGTCTGCACACCTCTGGACGCCTAAATCTTTTCCTCGGCTGGTTTCGTGGTATATTCACCTGATACCCGTTTTTTTTAGTACCTCCTGAACATGTTTCAGTTCCTCCTCCACATGCTCAGGGTCACAGAGGTCAAAGGCTCTATTCTTTAACGAAGATATCACGGACTGCAGGTGACGAGGATGGTGATGCGACGTTGCATGCAGGTATCTGTCCGTGTGTGTCGGTTTGCGGTAAACACAGTGTGTGAGGGACCCATCAGATCTCACGGTCATCCTGACATCCAAGAAAGACAACGTTCTCTCCGCTTCCATTTCGTATGTAAACCGCATATTTGGGTGAATGGAGTTAAGATGTTGTAAAAGTTGATCTACTTCCTGTTTGCTTCCTATACTTTGAGGCAGGACATTGCTGTGATTTTTTTATTTATTGTTTATTTAAAGAAACAAACAGCTCTTATATCACTTATGATTAATTTAACAATGATCATAATCATTAGCCAAAACAGTTTTCAATATTAAAAAATACATAAGGCGAAGACTTAAATAACAATATTGTAGTTGATTGTAGTAAACAAATGCAGATTATTAGAATTTACCTTTAGAATTCACTATTAGTTGTTATTAACTCTTTTTACAGAGGAAATAAAACCACCAAGATTGCAATCAAATATGTCAATGTGACAATAGAACCGTTTTCCCCCCGAAGGGTAGAAAACGAATATTTAGGTTTCAGCCGTAGCTGATGGAACGGATGGATGGAACCAGCTGCCAGAAAGCGCTTACTAATATGGGTTTCACGTTTAAGGATGTATCTTTATAAACATCTATAAAGTGTCTCCCGTGCGGAAGTAGGCTATCATGAGTAATTATAACACCTAAGCATTAGACTACTTTTTGTCAAGAGTTGAACGGGTTGCCATGCAGGTGTAGCCGTTGCAAGGCTACTATTGACTTTTATGGAGGTGAATACATGGTTGGTTTCTAGATATTTTTGTACTTCAAAATAACAAAATATTTTGTCATTTTTCAGCCCCCAAACGTTGAACTTGGATTTCATGCTTAGCAAGTGATTCCTTTGTGTCTCCAAATAAAAAAGAAGTGTTCCTCTCGGTTATATTAGGAGGTACCAGGTTCATTATATCTGCATCTGGTTCACACCCTGTATCATTCATTCTAATAGAAGGCGTTATATCTGCTATGATCGAAGGTTGATAGCGAAATGGAGTTTGCCTTCTCAATTTTGACCTCGAGGATACGTGATTCTTCACTTTGTGGAAATTAACTCAGATTTTATCAAGGTGTAAAATCTGTATAGCCACTTTCTGTGAGGTGATCATTTTCATTAAGGCGAATGGTGTTTAAACCAGAGCACAACAGAATACTATTTAACAGCTTTTATTTATTGCCTTATATTTTTGTTTGCTCAATGATTATATGTATGCGCGTCATCTTCGCTAAAGCATAAGCTAATTGAACTTTACAGATTGCAAATCGGAGCCGACATTCTTCGTCGGATGAAATCTTATCACCAAAGAGGTCTTTATGATAGACGCAGTCAACAACCCATGATCTCCAATTATCCGCATTAATATCGTCTATTTTTAGATAAACTTTCCATGTGGCAGAGCTACCTAGGGAGGTGGCTCCCAGTTGGCTAGGTCGCAAAGGATCGTGTGCTCCGTAATTTCTAATTGCTAGCCAGCTAATGAAGTAGGCTGCGTAGCTAGTATATTATGTGTAGGGGCAGGACCGGCCCTACCATAGGGCGAACGGAGCGGCCACTCCAGGTTCCAGGGGGCGCGTCAGTTCAAAAATTATCCTCGCTTTTTCAATCTTTGGGCGCAAGGGAGGCGCCATAATTGGATCTCGCTTCATCTTAAAACTTGCCTTGAGCCGGCACTGTAGGGGTCGGATCATTAGCCGACGCGCAGTTCAAAAGTGACGGCTTATGACGGCTTTACAGCCGACAGTGAGGCTGGGCAGTCGACAGTGAGGGCTGCGCAGTTGACAGTGTGGGCTGCGCAGTTGACAGTGAGGGCCGCGCAGCTGACAGTGAGGGCTGCGCAGCCGACAGTGAGGGCTGCGCAGCCGACAGTGAGAGCTGCGCAGCCGACACTATTACATGAAACGCATGCTAGAATGGTGAAGTTGTTCGACCATTCAAGTGTAGAGTCGCAAGTTTGCCGTCCAGAGAGTGACCATTCGTAAGAACAAAGCAATTTGTGATACGAGTGTTAGTTTCTAAAACATGATACGTATGCTAGGATGGCGAAGTTGATTCTCCATTCATGTGTGGAGTAGCGCATCTGCCGTCCGGAGAGCGGGCATTCGCAAGAGTAAAGCACTTTGTGATACAAGTGCTAGTTCCTAAAGCATGATACGCATGCTAGGATGATGAGGTTGTTCCTCCATTCATGTGTGGAGTAGCGAGTCTGCCGTCCGGAGAGCGGGCATTCGCAAGAGGAAAGCACTTTGTGATACAAGTGCTAGTTCCTAAAACATGATACGCATGCTAGGATGATGAATTTATTCCTCCATTCATATGTAGAGTAGCGAGTCTGCCGTCCGGAGAGCGGGCATTCGCAAGAGGAAAGCACCTTGTAATACAAGTGCTAGTTCCTAAAACATGACACGCATGCTAGGATGATGAAGTTGTTCCTCCATTCATGTGTGGAGTATCGAGTCTGCCGTCCGGAGAGCGGGCATTCGCAAGAACAAAGCACGTTTTTAACTTGTACACTAAATAAAGGAAGGATCTTACCTCAAAATCTTCAACAGCTATTCTTAAATAATTTTCAAATATATATATTTCTTATATCAGCAAATAGCGCACAAAAAAAACCTACTTTTTATTGAAATTAATTGTGTTACTTAATTTAAACAATATAGTTTTAACAATTTTGCACACTGCTCACGACAAAATTCAAAAACGTACTGAAGAGAAAAGCTAGTCGGCGATGGCACCCGCACTTACTTACATACCCTCATTGAAAATGTTAGGTGAATAATTGTATATAGGGTAGATGCACACTGCAAACAGGTAAAATTCAAAGCGTTAATCTCACAGTGGGTCGAGCGAAGGCTCGAACACCTAAATAACGATCATTGTGTACATTGCATGCTCAGACGAGAAATCTATTTTTAGAGTAGTTAGTTTTATATAACGGTGTAGTGAAAACTGCCTTAGAACGAGCACTCAATCTCGGGCACCGGAATAACAGACGACTGAGAAGATAGGGAGAATCTACATTATTATTGAGAATTTTGAATAAAAATATCTGATCCCTATGTTCCCGGCGTAATTTTAGGGTCTGAAGTCGCATTGTCGAGCCCTTGAATTTATAACCCAGTCTTCTCAAGAACTTTTTCTGAATGTTTTCATCATCAGCGAACTAAGACTGGAACCTGGAGAGATTATGGTTAGTTTTGACGTTCCAATTGAAGAGTGTCTGAATGTAGTTAAGGACAAGCTAATAGACAACGAGATGCCTCTCCAGTACGTTGATCTACTTAAACAATGTCTAAATGGCAACTTTTTTCTTTTCCAAGGTCAGTATTACCTTCAGATTGATGGTGTTGCAATGGGTAGCCCAGTGGCCCCGGTACTGGCCAACATTTGGATGGAGCATTTTGAAGAGAAGGCACTGATTCTAGGCCCGAAGACCATTCGACTTTGGAAAAGATACGTAGATGACGTTTTTAGTGTCGTTAAAGGTAGCAAACAGGAAGTAGATCAACTTTTACAACATCTTAACTCCATTCACCCAAATATGCGGTTTACATACGAAATGGAAGCGGAGAGAACGTTGTCTTTCTTGGATGTCAGGATGACCGTGAGATCTGATGGGTCCCTCACACACTGTGTTTACCGCAAACCGACACACACGGACAGATACCTGCATGCAACGTCGCATCACCATCCTCGTCACCTGCAGTCCGTGATATTTTCGTTAAAGAATAGAGCCTTTGACCTCTGTGACCCTGAGCATGTGGAGGAGGAACTGAAACATGTTCAGGAGGTACTAAAGAAAAACGGGTATCAGGTGAATATACCACGAAACCAGCCGAGGAAAAGATTTAGGCGTCCAGAGGTGTGCAGACAACCGGCCTACTTGCCTTATGTCAAAGGAGTGACGGACAAGATCGGCCACGCATTGCGTGAATACTCTATACCGACAATCTATAGTCCTGGCATAAAGGTGAGTAATATGGTGGGCACCCCGAAGGATGTCTTGCCCTTACAAACACCAGGGGTGTACAAAATAGACTGCAGTTGTGGCAGCTCTTACATTGGCCAAACAAAAAGAACGATCCATGAAAGGATTAGAGAACATATAGCCGCTGTCAAAAACCACCAGTCTAATAAATCGGCGATTGCGGAGCATCTTTTAGAAAAAGGCGCAAATCACTGGATTGAATTTCACCGTACGCAAGTCCTTTCCACTGATCGTCACTTTTATTCAAGAGTAGTACGAGAAGCGATTGAAATCAGAAAAAATCCAAATAATTTCAATCGGGAAGATGGATTTAAACTGTCAACAGCGTGGAATCCGGTGTTTGCAAACACAAAATCTCCTTTTAATTCGCAGTCGGTAAACCTCCAGAATACGGCTATCGTTCGGAATAGGGACACTGTTAGTGTTGTGTGCGGAGGTAGTTGGAGAAATAGTGTGACGGTGGAGGAAGATTCTTCATCGGACACTGAGGCGTAACATCGCTGCTACAGTCAGCCCGTGACCACGGCCGGTGAAACCTGGCCGAAACGTCGGAGCCAAAATAAGGTACCAAACGCGTTTTAATTCCGTAAAAGTTTTAGTAATAGGCACGTAAACCTCTAGGGTTTATCTGTGCCTGCGGGTCGTCTTACAATATTACAACCCTATAACACAAAAAATACATATAAGTACATACAATAACTTTGAAAACATTTAAGTCCTTATAAAACATACTCATCTATCACTATATATTATATAAGTACTATGTGATACATCCTGGTTGATTTAATATGTAATATAATTTTAGCTTATTTTTATAGTTGCTTTCATTAGCATACATATTTTGAAGTTCCTCCGTCAATTCATTTAGAAAGTATGGTATAATGAAGTTTAACATTCTACTCCCATAAAAATTATTTATTTTAGGTAATATATATTTACTTTTGTCAGTTAAATTCCTTAAATTTTCAGGACTTTTTCTTTCTTTCAAATATTTTGGGTTAACTTCTGTTAAAATATTATATTTAATTTTATCATAAACATTTATTACTCTGCAATATCTAAACAGTTCTTTGTCACTATTCTTATATCGATTCCTTATATATCTAGGCACAATATTTTAAATTATTTTACGTTGATATGTCGTGAATGTATGTTGGAAAAGTTCTTCCGTAGCTACTGAGTCCGTAATTGATAACAGAGTCTGCTAGGGCCATATATAGAAGTCTAAGCGTTTTATACGGTAATTTATATTTTAAGACCATTAACTTACTCATAACTGAACGTAGCTTGGAACAGACATGTTCCTTGTGTGGTCTCCAGCATAATCTGTTATCAATAATAAGCCCAACATAAGTATGACTATCCACAGCGTCTATCTGCTGACATGTACATGGAGATGTCATTTTATGCAGTCAGCTGTGGCTATGGGACAATATCGTCGGTCTGGTGAGGGCCATGTTGTGAGAAGAGTGCATATGAATAAGCTTTGTTTTTTGTGCATTCACCACCAGTCCGACGTCGTGCGTCCATTTACACAACATGTCGTAACTACTCTGGATATCAGCTTACGCTTCCTCTACATTATTGCGAGCAACAACTAGGCAGGGGCCCTACCATGATCGCTTATAGCAAGGTTAAAACAATATTAAAACAGAGACACCGCTCTTGCTGCGTTTAGCGCCATCCCGCTCTCAGCGCGGTTTTAATATTGTTTTAAGCGATCATGGTTAGAGGGCTGGTGTCATCAGCGAACTGATAAACAGTGCCTTTAGTTATAACATTTGCCATGTCATTAACATACAACAGGTATTCTGTAGGTCCTATTATCGAACCTTGAGCCGTACCTCTGACTGTTTCAATCATATTTCCGACCGTATTGGCAATCTTAACAGCCGTAAATCGGTTTGTATGATAATTTTTTAATAATTCTGAAAAGGGCCCTTGTATACCACATCGCCACAGTTTGTCATATAAGGTGTCAAAATTCAAAACATCGAATGCTTTGCTGAAATCAATGCAAATAACTAATACATGTTTTCTGATATTTAAATGATAATTGATTTCGTCTGTGAACATTTGCAAAAGCTGTGTGGTTATTTTTTTTTCTGGAAGCCAAATTGTGTTTTATTTATTAATTGATTATGATTGAGATAGTTATTTAACTCGTTACTAATATATCGTTCCATTATTTTGTCCAGACATGATAGTATAGTAATTGGACGGTAGTTATTATAGTCAGAGTGGTAAATGAGTATAGTGCCGAGATTGATATCTTTGTTGACTCACCAAACAGGATTCGTTTATACATTGTTGATGAAATTAAAAATTGATTGATTGGGCAATGTGTGAACGGATCCAAATAAAGAAAGGTCTTTTAAAAATCTTTTACAGTAACTAGTTGTTAGTTATTTTCATTAATTTTTTAAGCTCGTGTACGTGTTGTTTATTGCGTGATGTATTTAACTATAAGTGTTTGTTGCACTTAGTTTGTTACTTTAGAATAATTTTACTGATAATATATTGGTGTAACAAATGTTGGTAAATCAGTAAATAAAAAAAAAACTCACTGATCCACAAAAACTAAGCGAACGCGCAATGTCATGTATTAACGTGAAAAATATTATTTTTAACCGACTTCAAAAAAGGAGGAGGTTCTCAATTCGTTGCGTATGTTTTTTTTTATTGTGTGTATGTTACGCGATTACGCCGCCAATTATGAACCGATTTTCAAAATTATTTTTGTATTCGATAGAGTATACTCGTGGGGTGGTCCCAAACGTCGCCAAAGTGAGGATCTGATCATGGGATGCCATAAAAATCGAGGGAAACGCTAATTCAATACAGGCTCACCTAAGGTGAGCTGGTATTAAATTAGGGTTTCTTTCACAAAAAAGATTTCATTCGCTAAAAAGTAAAAAATAAAAAATATTTTACAAAAAATAAAAACCGACTTCAAAAACACTGAAAAGTTAAAAATAATATAAGAATAGGTACAGACAACATCACACTTCTATATTGAAGTCAGCGACAAATTTTAACACTTTCTAGGAGATCATCGTTTGTCACCGACTTCAATATAGAAGTGTGATGTTATATTATTTTTAACTTTTCAGTGTTTTTGAAGTCGGTTTTTATTTTTTGTCAAATATTTTTAAATAAGTTTATCAATACCACATTGTAATGGACTCGAAATAATATAACGATATGGGTACCAATGAATATAAATGATAATTTTGACGAAACCCTTGCCGCCTCACTGTATCTACCTACTTAATCAAACCCTGTATTAAAGAAATCCACTAAACCTAAATCTACGACGCCTCTTTTGATCCAATCCATCCCACTTTCCACGTGGGATACCTTTACATATGTAAATGAGAAATACATTAGTCTGTCTGTGTGTGAGGCGATATGTGAAATTTTAAAGAGGCAAAGTACAAAGCTCGGGCTTGCACTCAAGGGAACACCCTTCTACACAGCTTACAAATCATCGTGCTCACTTCGTGGCTCATTCATTGAATCTGCCGACAAACCTGCGCCTAGGGAGATGTAGGTACGTAGCAGTGAATAATAACCAACACGATTAAACTTTAAATGTACCTACATTTTTACGTAAAAGCTGTGCAAAATCCTATAATTATGTATTTAGGAGACTAATTCAAAAGAAAATTTAGGATTGTTAGGTGTATTTTATGAAATTTCGGAGATAAGGGTGCGATACGTTTCATTTTCATGCATTTTAAATATCAGTAGGGACATTAAATAATTTCCCGAAGCAGACCAATACTCATAGAACGTTGAGTAGGTCTACCTATCGACTGTTTTGTGGATCCTGTGTAGTGAGTTTAAATATAAGCGGTCCTTTAATTAGATTCGGAATAAGATACCTATTACAAACAGTTAACCAGACCAAGCCCTTACAACAATATATCGCATTATTATATCTTTCACATAAAATAGTCTTATATTTGCAAATCTAATATATAAAATTCTCGTGTCACAGTGTTTGTTACCGAACTCCTCCGAAACGGCTTGACCGATCTTTATGAAATTTTTTGTGTATGTTTTGTAGGTCTGAGAATAGGTCGTAAACTATTTTTTGTTATGGCGAAACGTAAGTTCGCCGGCACAGCTAGTGATATATAAAATAATAGCAATAAATAAATTTTTTGGTTAGGTGTAGAAAACAAAATTATTCCATAGAAATTATCCAAAATTAGTACAATAAGAGTTTTGTTAAGTGTCTTTATTTAGTTTGATCCATTATATAAAAATGTCTATAAAATTTATACGCTGTGTGTGCATTTAGTGTGTTTGAACACACAAAATGTCCAACCTTTACCACTTAGGAGTATAAAAAATAGTTTACGACTTATTCTCAGACCTACCGAACATACATAAAAAATTTCATAAAAATCGGTCAAGCCGTATCGGAGGAGTTCGGTAACAAACACTGTGACATCAAATGTGATAATCAAAACTACTTACAGCTGTCAAAGTGATATTGACAACTTGACAATGACATTGAAAATATAGCGATATAAGTATTCGATATAAAATATCAGAACGCGACATCGATGTTTTTCGATATATCGTTTAAAAACATAGATATTTTTTCAATATCTAATACAGAAACGCAGAAAGTTTGTTGTTGTTTATTTCGTATATATGAAAGTATATTCAGAGACCAGAGTAACATAGTTATACCGAAAAACATAGCAAGAAATAAAAATATATTTCAAGACGATCATATAGATACTTAAATACTTATATTGACATAGATTAATATAAAAAACCTAATACTTACATAAATAAAATATATAAAATACACTACCATATATTTGCCTAATTTTTTTAAGGAAAGTTTATGACACTAAAACCTACCTAATTCTCAACAGCCTAAGTTTTATTGCTTAAAACTTTGCGAATTTATAGTCGAAATATTTTATTACATAACATCATTTATACATATCTAATACTTTAAAACAGTAAAAAATAGAAATTAAATATGAACATCGACGAGTTCGATCGAAGAGTAGATATGATTGATCGGCTTGCTCTAATGCTTTGTGACTCTGTGCTCACTCACAGATGTCACTACCGGCTAATGAAATTGATTCAAAATTGAAATCATTGAGTAATGTTAAATTTTACTTCGGGTTTATTGTCATTATGAGTCAGCGCTGGTTGTTTTAATCGATTCGATATTTTTATAAATACGCGGTTATTTTTTTATCACCCTGGAAAATTTTTGGGACGCTTCAGGACACATCAATTTTTATAAAAAAAAATAAAAAAAAAATATATATTTTTTTTAATCTAAAAATGCTGATCTCAACTAGTGCAGCATTTTTTGTATTTTTTCGAAAATTTATATAAAATTAAGTGAGTTATTTTTTTTATTCATATTTAAATCATTCTAATAATATCGTGAAGCGTCCCTTAAATTTTCCAGGTTGATAAAAAAATAACCGTATATATCGATATATCGAATAAAAAAATTCGAGGCAAACATCAAGTAAATTCGATATATCGATGATAAGTAAATATCCCTATTGTGTAACCAATTGACAAATATTGGTCTAATTAAGATTTTAATAATGCATCCTGTGTACAAATAACAGTGGAACCAGTGTTTTTTCACATTAGTATTTAAATAAAACTACACTTTTCGAATTTACTCACGTATGTTTGATTTTAAACATTTTAAATATTTAGCACAACGTTTCGAGCGCTTTTCAGCGTTCGTGATCAGAGGATGATAATAATAGCTAGTGGATATCATACAGTAACATTATACCCGTATTTATTATTTTACTACTGTCATCTCATATATTCATGTGGTCCGTTTCACGCAAACAGAGCTCACAGTATCTTTTGTTTTGTATTTAAATTGGTATTTAACGAAATTTAAAAAAAAAACAGTTTTACAATGTAATCATAAAATTTCTTTAATTGATTTATTTATTTATCGAAAAAAATAATACTAGGGACTACCTGTAACAAACTCGTTACCTCTAAATCGCAGTCGACATAATATCTTAATACATACATATTGAGTCTTGTAGCGAGCCTACATTATTTTATATACAACTTACATTCGTTTCTCACTCCACCCGGCAAACAAGAAGGCCTTTATTAAATCAGTATGTATATAAACAGACGCTACACAGACTATAAATTAACTTAATATATTGTGGGCCAACGTCGTAGCAAAGTAAACGTAATATTGCGCTTAATAACATTTCATTTGACGTAAAAATTGTAGAAATTGATAAAACATATTGTGGGTTTCCCCCAAGGACTTTGGACCCCGATCGGTCCTTAGCTGCTCAGATTCAGTGGCTTCCCGCAACCTTCACCAGACCGACGTCGGTCCACTTTTTGGAGGAGCTACCAACGATGCGTGTCCCGATACGCGGCCGTCACTAGAGGACCTTTCCACCCTAATGAGCATCCGTCTTCCAAGCTATATACCGTTCCCATAATCACTTTAAGCCGCAACTCTTTGGGCTATGTTAATGATCTTGTTTCCTAAACTCCGAGTCCTCGGACGTGTGGATCTGGGGATGGGGATTTTGAAATTGCATCGTTAGCCAATAGATGTTTAACATCTTTCTTAAAACAAGCTAGTCTTTTACCATTAGACCACGGAAGACTCGAAGCGACACCGAGACTCCAAAAACAATAACGAAGCGCTTTGATACCACATATATCATTCGAACCGCCGAACTATGGAATTTATTGTCTGTGGGCGGTTCCAGGTGTATGCAACATGACTGTCTTCAAATCGAGAGTGGATCGGTTTTAGAGTGCGAGATAGTGGTATCGCGTTGTGGACTCTACTACACGCAACCTAAGGGCAGGGAGAACACGGGGGGTTTTAGAGAAAATAAAAATGACCGTTGACCCGAGTATTTGATTTCAGTTGGATATCTCTACGCGTTGCTGGGGAAAAGGCTCTTAAAGGCCCGGTCTCGTAATAATCGGTGTTCTAGCAGGATTATCAGAGAAGTAATATTTTTTTTAGTTATTAAAACTGCAATGAAGGAAATACATTTTACTTATCGAGAGTTTACGCGTCGAAATTTCCCTCAGTTCTGCTACGATTTCGCAGCGTAAACTCTCGATAAGTTTCATTTTATAAAATTTACCTATAATGATTTTATAAATAAAGTTTTTTAATTATTTGCCTTAATTAGCTCGTTTCTAAGTGGTTAAAGTTTGATTACGTTAAAGGATGATTTCTTATAGAAAAAGTAATATTTAAACAGTGGTGAAATTCATAAAATTTGAACTATTTAAACCACCTTAAATAAGGAAACTAAAACATTTCGAAAAAAAGTAACAAGTAAAGATAATTGTTGAAGATTTGAGAATAAATGTTGGTCAAATGTTTAACGTGACGAGTGCATGAATATGTCCTTAAACGCATGGAATGTAAACATGGGTTTGTTTAAAGCCTTAAAAAGACATTAAAAATAGCATTTAAGTAAATATTAAAATGTGTTATGGAAACTTCAAGTCATACACTCTAAATTAACGTAAAATGTATTTCCTTCATTGCATTTTTAATAACTAAAAAAAACTTTACTACTCTGATAATTCTGCTAGAACACCGATTATTACTAGACCGGGCCCTTAAGGGTTCCGTTTTTTCCTTCAAGGTACCGAACCCTAAAATTAAGCAACCTGCGGCCCTACCGCCTAACTTACTCACATCGTTATAGCTCTCGTTTAGGACGTCCTCTTATGATTTCGTACCGCCCATCATAGCAAACTCAATTGTGTAATTAAAACGATAGCGAATGCCTCGCTATCGCCATCGCGCATCGCTATAAGGTAGGTAGTAGAGCCGCCGATAGAGACAATGAATGAATGTAATCACCCTAATATAGGGTAGGCTCGAGCCCCTCGGTGGGGACGTATATGGGCTGTGATGATGAATATAGGTGTACCGGAATCTGATGGCAAATGTAGAGCTGAATTTACTGTAATAAAAACAAAATTGTTTCTAAGTAAAAAAATTACTACTTCCGATCAGTATTAAACATTTATAGATTAATAATATAGATGTTTAAAGTTTTTTTTTAAATAACTACTTACCTTAATAATTTTTATTCAAGAAAAGACATTGCTCTGCGTCCATGCATTGTTTGCTCCAATACCAACAGCACTGAAAAAATGCTTTTCATATAACTAGAGGTCAGTAAATACTGTATGTCCACATCAATTACTACGGACAAGCTTCGAAATTAAATTATATATAAAAATAAGCAGATTTTGAGGTTAGTTGAAGTAACACTTTATTTCGTTAGAGCAATACACATAGTCCATACCTAAACAATTATTAAAATAATAATTATTGCAATCAATTAAAGAATGTTATAATAGCCACGTATAAAAAAAACAAGAAATCTCAAATTATAAAGCAAGTCAAAAACACAACGAACTAACAAGCGACAGCACTAGAGTAGTCAATTGACGTGTGTTAACATTGTAAATTGTGAAAGAAGTTATGAAAAACACAATTGATACAAATAAATAACTGTCCATGCCTATATAAAATCGACTCAATTTTATTTGAAAAAAAAGGTAAAACCATTCGTTTATTTTTACTTCATTTGGTTTTATTTCAGAAAATACTTTTAAATATTTTTGATTTGTCCGTCGAATACATATATGTTTGTTATGAGTATTATAAAAATATGTATATAATTATGACGTAAATTAAATATTTGTTGGTCATGGGGAGATTTTCGACATTGTCCTTTCAACTCTACATTTGCCATAAAATTCTGAAGGGTTACTCTTGAAACATTTCCGATGGATCGTCATTGGGATTGTGATTTTTCATACTCTTGAGTAACAACACTAGCGCCAAATTGGATCCTTATTTTGAGAAAATTTAATAACCCAAAATACTCACAATACGGGGTCAATTTGGAGCCAATGCGCAAAAAAAGGCGTACGAAAAATCACAATCTGAATGCCGATCGATCGGATTCGGTTCAAGAGTAACCCTACTGGTACACCTATAGAGATTGGCAATATCACTGGCTTTTGCCAAGCTCTCTCCACTATAAAGAAAATACAGACTTGAAGAGTGAATCTATACAAATTCAACTATTTCCATCTAGCACATTCATCGTAGGGTAAACGTAGCAGCTGTGACTCAAAGTTACGCGATGAACAATACGAGCTTTTAGTTGACAGTCTTGTTCCAAGTTGCACAATATCTTGGGAACCAAAACACGAACAATTTTCTATAGAGATAGTAAGCAATTCGTGATAGTAAGCAGGGACTGTTCTGATTTACACGAACTATTGATTGTTTGGTCCATTCCTGACGCTACACTCTAAATGTTCTGAAGGTATTGAAGAATTTCTGAAGTTTCACTAGAAGAGATGAGTATTGATTTGAAGAGCAGAAATTATTTGACTTTTCTTTTTTTGCAGAATAAAACGTATATGTATATTATTAGGAGAATTTACTTGAGTTTTCTTTTTTTGCAGAATAAAACGTATACCTATGTATTAAATTAGAAGAATTTATTTGACTTTTCTATTTTTGTAGAATAAAACGTATATGTATAAAATTAGGAGAATTTATTTGACTTTTCTTTTTTTGCAGAATAAAACGTATACCTATGTATAAAATTAGGAGAATTTATTAGACTTTTCTTTTTTTGCAGAATAAAACTTATACGTATAAAATTAGGCTTTGGTGAGTGACTCACAGAAGAAGCAACGTAGAGTCCAAACTTTTGGAGCTAGAAGCATGAAATTCGGTACAAGGGTTCGTTAGCTTATGTACAGTCGATAAAGTTGCCGGTCTACCAGTAGAGTTTTTTTGGTCAGCGATATTTGAAAAAGTAAAAGCGTTAAAACAGGTATTAATATTATATAAAGTAGATAGAAGTATTTTAGAATTTTCATATATGATTTAAATGATTGTTTTATACCTCTTATTGTTTGAAATACCTAATGCTTCCCAAAAAAATTCTACTGGTAGACCGCGAACTTTGTCGACTGTACATTGACCTACAAGCACATGGACGTCGGGTCTAATATAAATTTCAACAAAAATGTGTGCGAAAAATTATGAAACGTCAATGCATGTATAAATAATTTAATTTAAATCACATTGACATTACTGTGGTGCTCAATTTGTTTGTATGTCAATGCTTATGTAGGCGCCCACTAAAGAAAGGACTTATCAAAATTTGAAACTGAAAAATCTCCATCCAAAAAATTAGGAAACTTTAGTGTTGAAACGTAGTCTGCGATCACAGCTAGTCAATTATATAATTAACTAGCTGTGCCCGCGAACTATGTTTCGCCTTAACTTATTTTTTCCCGACATCTTCAACAAATATCGTTAATGTACACAGAAATAAATAAAAAAACTTAACAAATTATACACTAAAACCTTCCTCGAGAATCACGCTATCGAGTGGTGAAACCCGCTTGAAAATCAGTGCAGTAGTTTTTGAGTTTATCGCGAACAGACAGGCAGACAGACAGACGCGGCGGGGGACTTTGTTTTATAATATGTAAGGACCAGCTGTGCCCGCGAACTATGTTCGCACTGAAATATAAAGAAAAAACTGTACATCTACTTTCTCGCGGGAACTACTTATTTTTTCGGGATAATAAGTAAGCCTTTATATTCTAATCACTGTCGTAATCCGTCTACTTACAAATTTCATCCAAATCCATTCAATAGTTTTTTCGTGAAAGAGTAACAAACACCCTCACAAACATTCGCGTTTATAATATTAGTTAATACGTCAATGATTAATAAGGATCTTAGTAAAAACTTCTACCTCTCTCCAATCTCTATTGCTGGCGTAGGAAATGATTTCCAACCTACACTTAACTTATTCATAATAAATTTAAAACACTTCTACTGCAAAGTACTTACACAGTCCCGATATATTATAATACTATTCTAACTAAGCGATTATTTGGATAACCAACAAATTTTCCGGAGGTGTGATTGATTTTTACTAAATTACAAAAAAAAACTGAATACGCCTATGCAAATTCTGTCTCCAATTTCGTACGTAGAATTTTCAAAAAAGCAGAGTATAAATTATATCCTACCCTTTTGCGTGATTGTAATTATGCGTGATAAACTTTCTTAAGCTCACATGGTCGTGCCATAGACGAAGAATAATATCCTTGGTCGTACTAAACTGTTTCTTGCTACCCGGAGCTATTAGAGTCTGACATGTGAGTACGCGTATGTAATCCGGAAGTCACTTAATCTCTTGGGTAAGTGAACTCCATTCCCCCGAGCGAAGCCATAAGCTTAAACTTGAAGCGAAATCATTTATAGTCCGACTTCAAGTAAGAGCGTGTACGTATACTTTGACGTGATAATATACAGTCAAGCCTACGGCTGCTAGCAACTTACTATATAATCGAGTCGCTTTTCGCTCGTAGGTTCTCCAGTGGACTCTATTTATAAGAGTATAGAGTTGGAAATTATTACAAAACAATTTACATCTAACGATGAGCTTGGTCGAGACATTCTACACGAAACGTAGGGCTGACATCAATCTTTCACATGTTTTAATTAACAAATGGTTTCAATGAACAATACATCAACGCTGAAAATAGCCCGTCAAATCAAGGAACCATTTTTTTTTTTTATTGCAATGAAGTAAGCAATTAAGCAAACTGCCCACCTGATGGAAGTGGTAACAGTTAGCTATAATACATGTGGCTCCTGTGAGATTCGCAGCAAAACTGCAACCCCCACAAGAACCACAGTGTACGTTACCAAGATGTAAAGTCACGGTACCCAGTAATTTCAATGCCATCCATATCTTACCCTTCAAATCAGAACACAGCAATGCAAGCACTGCTGCTTTGCGGCAGAAATAGGTAAGATGGAGGTATCCATGCACACGACCCTGGTACAGAGTCTCCCTCCGGTATTTCACATTTTTTTGACCTAAATTTTCATAGTTAACTAAACAAAATGGCATAAAGTAGAGCTATACCTACTCAAGATCCAATTAGAAGGAACATTTAAAACATGGGTGGCAGTTAGAGATAATCATCGAATGGGCTCTGCTCGGCTGCCATTACCTTTGACTGGTGACCTACCCTGAGCGTTGATTTACTGGTGATGTGACGTCTGAGACACGTCATGCAAAACACGCTGTTTATTCCTCTTACATTCACAATATCGAGCAGTTTATGTAACGCCTAAGTAAACCTGACTGTAATTAATATAAATACAAATTAAGTTTAAAGATAAAACAATTTAATAGTGAAATAAACGGTATTTATTGCTCTATGACCAAAAAATTTGGAAAAATACATTAACCCAGAAAAAATAAAAAATATTTTACAAAAAATAAAAACCGACTTCAAAAACACTGAAAAGTTAAAAATAATATAAGAATAGGTACAGACAACATCACACTTCTATATTGAAGTCGGTGCCAAACGATGATCTCCTAGAAAGTCTTAAAATTTGGCACCGACTTCAATATAGAAGTGTGATGTTGTCTGTACCTATTCTTATATTATTTTTAACTTTTCAGTGTTTTTGAAGTCGGTTTTTATTTTTTGTAAAATATTTTTTATTTTTAACTTTTCAGTGAATGAAATTTTTTTAGTGTAAGAAACCCTAATTTAATACCTAATTAAATTATGGTACGCTGCTGGTATTAAATTAGCGTTTCCCTCGATTTTCATGGGATCCCATCATCAGATCCTGACTTTGGTGACCTTGGGACCACCCTAGAAGTATACTCGTACTCTATCGAATACTAAAAAGAATTTTGAAAATCGGTCCACAACTGGCGGAGTAATCGCGTAACATACACACAAAACACGTTGGAAACACCATAAAATTTAAGGGTTTTCCTCGATTTTCATGGGATCCCATCATCAGATCCTGACTTTGGTGACCATGGAACCACCCTTGGAGTATACTCTATCGAATACAAAAAGAATTTTGAAAATCGGTCCACAACTGGCGGCGTAATCGCGTAACATACACACAAAAAAAACATACGCATCGAATTGAGAACCTCCTCCTTTTTTGAAGTCGGTTAAAAAGCGCCTCTTTCGCCCATTAAAAATAATAAGATATTAACAAAAAATATATTTTTTATTTACGCCATAACTAAACAACTAGGTATATTCAATAGAGATCGAAAAAGGTACATATTAAAAAAATAACAACCATCAAAGTATGGCAATTTTTCTTCTTCACAGACATGCTTACTTTCAACAAGTTAGGCACATTTTTGAATGACATACGTGCTAAAACAGACTAAAAAGGCGTACTCAATGCCTTTTTAGTCTGTTTGGACATTATAGCGCAAGTCTTCTTTATCCAGCTGGTACTTGGCGGGCAAGAAGTAGAAGGTCTTGCGGCAAATCCTTTGGTCCAATCACTCTCTAGTCAATCTGTGTTACGGCTAACTAAATGCTTTGCTAACTATTGACTTTCTTCGGCAAAAAAATATCAGTGAGATTTTTCTTGCCGAAGAAAATCAATAGTTCGATGGAACTATACCAATTGTGATTGTCTGCCGTTATATTACGATTAGTGCCCTCAATGCATTTAGTTATATCACAGATTGACTAGGTATGCGTAGTTTTTTCTCTTCACCTAAAAGACCAATGCCATCTGATCCTTTTCTATAGTATATGTACATATTGTACACATAAACGTAACAGCATCCACTAGCAACACCGGCTTTAGTCCATATTTGTTTAGTTTCTGTGGCATGTATATAATAAACGAGCACATGCCTTTGTATCCCACGAGCATTTAGTCACTACAATACATGCGTCCCCAATGTGTAGTTGCTTTAAGAGAAAAATTCACCAAAAACTGAAACAGTTGCAAGATTGAAGCAAGCTTATCCTTTTTCAACTGGAAAGCTGAAAAATAATAGGTTGACACCGTTGTGACGTTTCTTAGACACTATAAAAAATGGCATAATCAGTGATGTGACGACTTAAAGACACCATGAAAAAAATCACTTAGTACCGGCCTGACGTCTGTGAGACGGAACAATACCCGCACAGGATACATGGCAGGTGTGATGCAAGCGCAGCGATCACTAGTCCATAGAACCGAACGAGATAGGAAGGTACTGTGACGCACAGGGGGATGCAACGAAGATTGAGAGAGTTACAGCGAAAAAACTATTTGGGTTGTCTGTGAGACGAGCACGTCACCAGTTAAAAGTTAAGTTATTGCAGTGAAAAAAAAATAATTTGTCAATTTGTTTGTAATATTAAAAGGTTTTTTTAATAATACTTAAATAAATTACCGCTTATCTCGTTATCTCTTTTGTTTACTTACGCGACAGCCCTAGTAGCGTATACTACGACACTTTGCAAAGAATTTTAATATAAACGTGAACAATGGCCGAAAAATTATACTCCACAAAAGAGGTGTCATAACTCGGCAACACGACACAGTTAGTCACGTCAGGAAGCAACCTCTGCTACAGGATAATAGGGACAAAATCCGCACCAGCAATTTAAGGTTTTCTTCCCATTCGCAACAGTGTAGTTCTTATAGTTTCGGAGAAAAGTGGTTGTGACATACGGACGGACAGACAGGCAGACAGACAGACATGACGAATCTATAAGGGTTCCGTTTTTTGCCATTTGGCTACGGAACCCTAAAAATACCGCGAGGTTGTCACATTCGACGCACTCTTTCAATTTGATCGCAGCAAACGTGACTCTGTGGTACGAAATTCTAATATGAGGTTCAACCATGGTACAACAAAAATAAGAAAAAGAAATAGAAAAAAATTGCTAGGGTGCCATAAGAAAATTCAAATTTTCTAAGTGTGCCCCAACTTGAAAACGTTTGGGAACCCCTGGTATGGGGCCGCGAGGAGTCCGACATAACCCCGCACCTTCCCAAGCGCGGGGTATGCGTAATGCATTTCCCACCGTAAAAAAAAAGAATCATCTTCATTCTCCCATTTTACTTGTATTTAGAAACATGTTAATTGTGGTTGGGATGTATGTAGGTAGATAGATAGATCGTTTATTCAAACACAAAAAACACGCATAGCAACCATCCAACCAATCAATATATATGTATAACTAGTTTTCGCGCGTTATTTTTAAAATATAGATAATATCAACAATTGGGATGATGACTGAATTCTAATTTTTACGTCTCATCATTAAATATTAAAATACTGTGGAAAGAGATGCAGTCCTGTGAAATTAGAAATAAAATCGGCTTAGAAATACATTAGATACAAGCATTTTAAGTTGTTAATTTGAAGGCGATTAGACAGAGAGATCCGTCATCAACCGTGACGTCATTGTTTAGTACGGCCCTATAAACTCCTTGTAAATTGCCGTTTTGCTAGAAAGAGATGGAGAAAAATCTTTAATACCTTGTATCTTGGTTGTTTTTATAGTTATTCGAAAACCGATTTTTTCTTTCTGTTTATTATATGAATGAGCTTCTATTAAAGCAAAAAAAAATTTTAGTCATCTAGCCTATTGTAAAAAGACCAGGCCAATAAGAAGTAGAAAGGGCCGAGGCTCAATGGGGACTTTTGCCCCAAAAGGAAAAATCACTGATTTTCAGCCATCACCATAAAGGGAGAGACAAGGGCTAGAAATGAAATAGAAATCCTACAAGATTTGAGTGGAATCGAAGCATAAAAGTGATTATATAAATGTAGAAGTGTGCTTGGTGGAATGAAAATGTGTTTTATCTACATACAAAGTATGTGACTAAAAATGAACCCAAAGAGGAATACAATATAATCCATAATAATAAAATTATAAAATACCTACTATTAAAAGTAGTTTTTCCGTCGCTATAATAAATTTAGCTTTTAAGCCCGCGACTTCGTCCGCGTTCCCTTTTTTTTCTCAGGGGGAAATGCGTAACCGCACCGTACCCGCCGTTGGCTAGACGGCGAGCGTGTGTGGGGCTCTCCCGGCAGAGTGCCAGGCCTACCCACTAAAACCCCCCGGTATTCTCCCTGCCCTTAGGAGCGCGCTAGGTAAGGGCCGCCCGGGCAAGCCCGACCAACTGGTCGGGCTATCGCCAAGGGAGGATTGCCCGAGAACACCAGGGCAATCCCCAGACGGAGGGCCTTACGGCGGCGTGCACGGGGCCAACCGTGCACGCAGGCCTCCACGGCAGGGTCATTAGACGGGCATCGCTTGAGCGAATGCCCGCCTTCGCCTGCCTGTCCGTCTACGGCGGATGGGAGCGGCTTGAGGCTCATTCTCCCGCTCCCTCTCCGCGGCCTCGACATCGAGGCGACAGCCCCCCATTCCGCCTCGCCGCGGAGCATGGCCACGACCATACTCGGCAGCAAGAGGTCTCCGCCTCCCAGCGCAGCGTTGAGTTCACTGCGCTGGCTCGTCCGCGTTCCCTAGGGAACTCATCAAAATTCGTGATCAAAAGTAGCCTACGACTTTTCCGGGAACACAAACTATGTCTGTACCAAATTTCATCTAAATCGGCTCAGCGGTTTAAGCGTGAAGAGGTAACAAAGGGACAGAAAGGAACACTTTCGCATTTATAACATTAGTATGGATGGATGACAAGTCTACATGATTTGTGATAAATCATTCCAATATTTAATGGCCTGAATTAGAAAACTGCCTCTTAAAGCTGCATACAAGGATTAAATGAATAATTGTTCAACATCTAAGTTAATAAAAATTTTAATTAGATTCTTGGTTAATTACATTTTTGTGTTTTTATTTACGTCAATAAGTGCCTGTAAAGGTTTAAATATAGTAGATTGGATAAAGACTTTTGAGTTTGAAAGACGGAAAGCACATTCTCGAACATTTGACGCGCGTTTTATTTAAACAAACAACATTCGATATTTAATTCTAAAAAAATAAAGCTGTTTGATTGATGGAAGCTTGAACAATGTTGTTTTTTTGCATAGGTACCTAAAAATTGTACAAATGGCGGATTTAAATGCCATTAGGCATTTTCTACCAGTAAACTATTGGGTTTAATAAAGATTTCATGTCGGTGCATTCTATTCGTTTGCGAGCATTAAGTAGTTAACTCTTTCAGGAAAGCCGATTCTAGCCTGTAATAAAGTCGAACGGCCAGTTAACAAAGCGCCTATTCAATCTCTTTGGAGTCCTTAATCCAGATTATCCAGGCCAATGTCAAAAAGTTGCGTACAACATTCCAAATTAGAGTTTATTTTCTGAAAGCCGCAAATTTCCCAAACAATCTTGTCCGTTCTTTAACGAAAATTTACCTCAGGAGGGATTAATGGAAATCAATGGCGGTCCCCAAGTTAGCTGAAGTAAGGTTAATATTGAAGCTTTTAAAAATACTCCTGCCGAGAGTAAACTAAAGTTATTTTGTTTAGAAACATAACAGGTAATTTCCTACATGCGATATAACGCAAACAATGGACATGTCTTTGGACTACAGTACATCACCTATCGGTTTTTGTATGAAATTTCGTTATTTTTATTTAGAGCCAACCGAAGAGAGACTCCGTAGCAGGGGCGCCCGCTTGAGTACCTCTGTCTTACTATTTCTGCCGCAAAACAGCAGTGCTTGCATTGCTGTGTTGCAGTTTGAAGGGCAAAATATGGCAATGAAATTACTGAGTACCGTGAGGTATATGTCACAATTTGGCAACGTTCACTTTGGTTCTTTTGTGCGGGCTGCAGATTTGCTGTGAATCCCACAGGAACCACATGTAGGTACTGTACTGTTACCACTTACCATCAGGCGGGCAGTATTGCTTGCTTGCCAACTTGCTTGTATAAAAAACCGACTTCAAAAACACAAAAAAGTTATAAATAATATAAGAATACAAACAGCATCACAGTTTTATATTGAAGTTGGTGCCAAATTTTAACTAAGCACATTAGTTATTCTTACTTCTTAGGTGATCATTGCTTGGCACCTTATCTTACCTAACGCTCTAAGCTTGGCGTCGATTATATTACTCTGTAATTTTGTTTGTATTCTTATATTATTTACTAGCTGTGCCCGCGACTTCGTCCGCGTGGAATAGTAACTTTTGTACGCATTTTTTAAGATCTTGATAAAAAGTAGCCTATGTTATCTATATATATAAAAGAAGAAACTGACTGACTGACTGACTGACATAAGAAACTGACTGACTGACTGAAATTTGGCACGTAGGTTCCTTATAAGGTGAAGGGGTGCACTAAGAAAGGATTTTTTAAAATTCACCCTCTAAATGGTTGAAAAAGGGCTCCAAAATTTGTATGGGGTAACCAGATTACTTGCTCTATTTTAATCGAAGCTTCACATGAGTACTCCAATCGATAAATAAGTTAACACCTGTTTCAGGATTTTCCAAATATCAACCCCAAAAAGGGGGATATGGGGTGTCAAATTGTGAAAATGGATAATATCAACGCACAGCCCAAACCACTGGGCCTAGAGATTCCAAATTTGGCACGTAGGTTCCTTATGAGGTGAAGGGGTGCACTAAGAAAGGATTTTTTTAAATTCACCCTCTAAAGGGTTGAAAAAGGGCTCCAAAGTTTGTATGGGGAAATCAGATTACTTGCCCTATTTTATGTGATAATTTAAAGCTCTCTTTAGGAGCTCTACATAGTTCGATATAAACATTTCACACATTAGACTGAAACTGTAACGCTTAACAATTATTATTAAAAATACTCCGTGACCGAATTTAGGCGGGCTACTCTATGACAGCAGGGAATTACGAGTACCTATTATTCGTATTTTTATATAAAATATACATACTGCATACCTATACACGGTGTTTCATAATAACTAATAAATAATCAATGCGTTATCTAAAACTAATTATTAAATTGTGTTTACCCGTAATGTCATTCAACCCAAAATTTTCATGTAAATCATTGACATGATGATGATACTATGATATACATGAAAATTTTGGGTTGAATGACATTACGTGTAAACACAGTTTAATAATTAGTTTTAGATAACGCATTGATTTATTTATTGGTTATTATGAAACACCGTGTATAAAATAACACAGAGACACACAACCTTCAACTTCCCCCCTCCAACTCCCCTCTCACTCATCCCCCTTCTCATCTATTCGCGAAAAACCCCCCACGCCCTCATCCTCCATTAAAGGAGAGGGAGTAAGAATGTATTAAATAGCATTCGCTTGCTCCCTCTCCATTCCTTACTACGAATCCTCACAATACCAAAGCAAACCAACAAAGAAAAGGGGTGAAAAATGGTGCCTCGTCAAAGTTTTCCAACGAGAGTCGGCTAGGTAATTACGCACTTCGAGTTGGATTGCTCGCAGGCTGGATTCACCACGGGCTTTCATCGAACTAATCACAGAGCTCCACCTAGCTGCGACAAGCTATCCAATTACAACGTCCGATAAATGAGCTCGCAATTACATAAAAAGAGAACATTATGCTCAGACCGCGTGCACTTTTTTCGTGTAAGTACGTACCTCCTTTTTAGTTTCGCCATGTCTGTCCGCGGTTTTACTCAGACTATTAGTACTAGAAAGCTGTAATTTAGTATGGGTATGTATATTAACCATGCCAAAAAAGTGGTGGAAAAAAACATTGAAAAACAATTTTTTTAGGGTAGCTCCCATACAAGTGGTAAAGTGGGAGTAATTTTTTTTTCTCAACTGACCCATCGTGTGGGGTATTGTTGAATGGGTCTTTAAAAAATAATGTAGATCTAAACCCAATCGATTTTTTCATCTGGGGATACTACAAAGAAAACGTATACGTGCGGGAGTCTAATAGTGAAGAAGAGCTGAGGCGGAAAATTGAAGAAACGGGAAACATAATAAGAAGCAACAGAGAAGCTTTTAGACACCTCAAACACAATTTCTTTAGGAGATGTAGATTGTGCATTTCTGTGGGAGGACGCCAATTTGAAAACCTTTTATAAATGGCATTTAAATAAAATTTAGGAACTAACAATTGTGTTTTATTTAATTAATCATAACTCTTTAAAAAAATACATTAATTTATTAAATTTAATTCAAAAATCATCTGAAGCCGATAACATGACCGCCATGGAGTACCGAATATTAAGTAATACTAGACACGTTACAATTCAACAACACCTAAAGAAAAACATTTCTTTTTTTTTCAATTTGTCGACCTTTGTTTACCTCAAGGCCAGTCACAGAAGAAAAACCACTATTAAGGTCTGATTTTTATGAATGATATTCATTGTTACAGGTTCTTAGCAGATTTTAAGAATGCTTAGAAACCTCTGGCACCCCTTACTATTTTTTTTAAGCCCTTAACATTTTTGACTACTGAACTCTAACACTAATTTTGAACTTCAGATAAAATTTTATGTAAGTTCTGCAATGCTTAGCCAAACCGCTTTATTTCAGGTGTTAGCTACTATCATGATGATTAATTACACAAAAAAAAACATCTGTAAACGTAAGGAAAAAAAAGATAAAAAAGGAAAACCAATGTCGGTAGAAAATTACTGAAAAAAATCTAAAAATAATTCTAGCTCCCAAACTACAAAAAATCGCTGAACATACATGGGGGTGATTCGGATACCCCATAGCATAGAGCTTCTAATTTTTTCTTTTGGACGCCTATGGATGGGCCACCCTGTATATAACGAAGTTTAAAGGAAAACTATCAGAGTTGAGTACTAAGTAGGTACAAACTAAAAATTAATAGACGACTAACTTAAAAAATGTACTCGGAAAAGTAAAATTTCAATGAAAATTAGTACTGAATATAAATTTACGAACCACGTGAAGTTAAGGAAATATAAAATCATTGCAGCTTTAATAATAACAATAATGCCTAATGTAATAGCAACGTATTTAGTTATCTGTGGCAACGTGTTGTGAGGTGTGAGTGTGAACTCAAAGTTGGCATTTGCAACTACGGACCCTACACTGCGCGGGGCCCGACACGCACTTGGTCGGTTTTTTTTAATTGGCGCTACACTGTTAGAATCACGAACCAAAAACAACAATGTACTTATCCGCATTTACCCAGCGTGATTGACTAAGGCACCCTTACATAGGGTATGCTCGAGCCCCTCGATGGATTCGTATATGAGCTGTGATGATTTACAATATATGTAAATATCTACATATATAAAAGAAAGTCGTGTTAGTTACACTATTTATAACTCAAGAACGGCTGAACAGATTTGGCTGAAAATTGGTGGGGAGGTAGCTTAGAACCAGGAGACGGTCATAGGATTATTATTGATATTAGCTTTTATCGCAGAAATCACCCCTTAAGGGGAAGAAAAGGGGGTGGAAGTTTGTATGGGGAATCAATAACCACTGAACCGATTTAGATGAAATTTGGTATGGAGATAGTTTGAGTTGTATGAAAGGATAAAGAATAGTTTTTATCCCCGAAATCATTCCTTAAGGGTGTAAAAAGAGTGGGGGTGGGGGGGGGAATTTGTAAAGGGGATCAATAAAAAAGGAATAGATAGTTTTAAAAAGTTAAATAAGCTCAGCTAGATTATCCCATTCACGCTTCATAAGTTCTATATAAAAAAAAATATATAAGATACTCGTAGAAAGTAGTTTATTTTTCAACGGGGATTAGGGACGTTCAAATATTACGTAACGCAATTTCGGTATAGGGGCAAGGGCGTCTTGTAAAACGCTGCGATGCAAAAGGGGCGGGAGGGGGGTTCAAACCATGCGTTACGCAACATTGTTTTTTTATTTGGGGACAAGTGGGGCGCATTGGAACACGGGGTACAATAAAACAAAGACCATAATTGATGTAATTTAAAACAAATTCGCGCACTTTTGCTTCGATCAATAAGAGCGCCTCATGCGGCACATGATATACATTTTTTTTGTAAATCATCGATTGTTATTTAGAACTTAATTAAGGATTTTTATCGTTATAATTAAACAAAAGTTTAAATTTAATTGTTTTTTGATACTCCTTTTTGTTACCTTTCTAATGATACCCAACACTATCCTCTAAATAAGGTTTAGGAATTTTTGAACAAGATTTTTAAAAGGTGCGATTTTTTTGATGCCGAGTGTAGTATCTAATAAATTCTAATATTACAAACTTATTCATTTATGCTATATTTATTTTTCAACCCCACCAATTTCCTTCAGTATCTGTGGTTGAGTTAACAAATAATCATATAATTGCGAATTTTAAAATCTAAAAACTATTCAGGACATCCCAGGACACTACAAAAACTAGGACATGTCCTGGGAAAACAGGACGGTTGGCAACTCTATATAGCCTAGCACAGTGGTTCCCAATAACTTTTTCTTGCGTACCACTTCGAGAAAGACCTAAAATTCGCGTACCCTTTATTGCAAGAATAATAATTAAAAATTAAATCGGGTTTTTGGCGTTTATTATTATCTCAATGCAGTTTAAGTGATGGTGAAAATAAGTTTAATGTGACAAATGTGTGCGTTTTTTTTGGCATAACTCTGAAAAATCTTGTTGCTCATTAGTTAGTTTTAGCCTCAAGTCGCTTTCAAATTGAAGTATGTGACGATGTTTAGTTTTATGTTTGACATGGCCATTAAAACCGCTCTCGGAAAGGTACGTCGTGCAAAATGGTAGTAAATACTTAATTGCTGGTTCGCTGATACGATAAATGTCCTTTCGGTTAATAATCCACAATTAAAACAACACAATTGAATAAGCACAGCGACAACACGACTCACGACATAAGCAAAATAGCAAATGAAAACTAAAATATTAGGCGGGAAACGGGCGCACAACTCCGTCTCCTTTACAGAACAAGGATACTTTTTTTATACATACTTCGCGGCCAGTAGGTACTCGGGCAGTAAGGAAAGGACCTTACTACCCGAGTACCGGCCGCGAAGCGCGGTAGGTGCGCGGTAATTTTTTTATGGATTAAATTATCTTATTCAAGAGATTGCTGCGCGTACCCTTTGATGCAACGTCGCGTACCCCTGGGGGTACGCGTACCACTAATTGGGAACCACTAGCCTAGCATTTTTAAGGTTCGGTCAGATAGCGGGCGGGGCGGGAGGGCGACGGGGCGTCGGCGCAATATAAGCAGTTGTAATGTATGAGTTATTATGAAAGACGTCACACAGCGCCGTCCCGCCCGGCGTGTCACGTCCCGCCGACGCCCCGCCCGGCGTGAATACAACAGGCGGGCGTGAGCGCGGCGTCGGCGTGGCGGCGGCGGCGTATTACGCGTTGTGTTCTATGAGTTTTCTTTTTCGTGTTCACACTGACGGCGGGGCGTCGGCGTCGGCGTCCCGCCGGCTATGTGACGTCCACGCCGCGTCGCCGCTCCGCCGACGCCCCGTCGCCGTCCCGCCACGCCCGCTGTCTGACTGAACCTTTAAGGTTGAACCGTCAGTGTGAACACGAAAGCGAAAACTCATAGAACACAACGCGTAATACGCCGCCGCCGCCACGCCGACGCCGCGCTCACGCCCGCCTGTTGTATTCACGCCGGGCGGGGCGTCGGCGGGACGTGACACGCCGGGCGGGACGGCGCTGTGTGACGTCTTTCATAATAACTCATACATTACAACTGCTTATATCGCGCCGACGCCCCGTCGCCGTCCCGCCCCGCCCGCTATCTGACCGAACCTTTACTAATACTAATACTTTTTAATTTTCAATTAGTGCAAAGGATACAGCCCAATCATATTTTACGCAAAAATGTAATACTGCAGATTGACTTTTTTTCGCAACGAAAATTAAGCATATTTTCGTGTGATTTTATACCAACATTTTAATAAAATTGTTGTCATATTCATATACAACGTGTCTCATAATAACTCCCCATAAAAATTATAATATTCATTTAACCGAATAGCATTTGTCAACTTTAATAACTTGTCATATCAATTGAATTTAATTGTTAAATTTAGGAAAATTCAGTTTTAGAACAGTTTTAGGTTGGCACTTTTGATAGTTTAAGGGCCGATTATTCAATAGTCAGATAATTTTATCTGCGGAATAAATATGACAGTTTGACAGCTTTTATATAGAAAATCTGTCAAACCGCCATATTTATTCTACAGTTAAAGGTTATCTGACGATTGAAAAATCTACCCTAAACAAAATTAAATATTATCATTTTTAAGGGGAGATATGGTAGCAATTGGCTGTATGACAAGTTACATAATTCAAGTTATAGATGAATTAAAAAACATTTGAGCAGCGGCCAAAAATGAATTTTCATACTAACTTTCCTGGCCTAGGCCGGTAAAGTAATGTATGAGCCAAAAATTACAAACTTTGTGTCTTCTTTTGACTACAATAATGCCTACATTTCCGAGCATGTTTGAGAAAAAAACATTTATTCGGCACACACCATTGATAATTACAACTAAAAATTATTAAATAAAAAAAAATATGAACAGTGAACGTGACGCTTTTTACAATGCCGAATCGGACACCAACTCAGCATTATACTACCGTCGATTCAGATAATAGCGCTGGTATTTATTTATTTTTTGCTTCCATAGGTATATACAATGGTGGTAGGTACAATAAGTTACAAGCACATCTATGGACTCTGTAGGGCACTGCAAAGAAGAGAAAAGAGGAATAGCTAAATTTAATACGACAATGAAGACCTTTTGAAGTGCCTTCTTTTTAATCGTTTTAATTGTTTAATTTTTATTTAAATATGACGTTGATAAAAATAATCTGGATTACATGTTATGTAATTTATTTTATCGTATCATAATTATTATTCTAAAATTGTAATTATAATTATTATCATTAAAAATAGATTATTTATTATTTTATTATAATATTTTAGTAGATACCAAATCTTTGTTTAAAATATCGGATAAAATGTTTAATTAGAATTAAAAATATTTTAAATAATTTATTAAATTGATAAAGTTATTAAGTAAGTATATCAATATAGTTAAATTACCATTACGATTATTTAAAAATTATTTATTCATTATAAGGTTACACACTTTATTAAAATTTGTTATTAAAAATATCGTTCATTTTTATAATTTCTTGTATTAAGTACTTATAGTAGGTAAATGTTGTGTAATAAGAGTTTATTGTATACTTTCTTAATGAGTTATTCATGATTTTATTTATTATTATAAAATGATTCTTTAAACGTTATCGAATGAATCAATTTTACATTTTAAATCAAATTATTGTTAAAACTACTTTTAATATTGTATTTGTGTTTGCTTCAATAATTAATCAATTAATATAGTTTAAAATTGTTGATATAATAATAATTATTATTATTATTTATTTATTTTTTGTTTGTGCAAAATTATAAATATAATACTTATCAAAATTAGTTAGAATAAATTATTGTTTCATTCTTACAGTTCTGTTAAATATTCGTTCAAAGAATAATAGCATTTTTCGATTAGCAATTTTTTTACTTTATTCGATAAGGTAGTTTTATTTTCTTCATTCCTAATCAATGTTGGCAATTTGTTATAAATTCTTATGGACATGGGATATGTACTCGAGGAGTGTGTTTTTAATCGAGTATGAGGTATAATAAGTTTATTTTTATGGCGCAGTGATTTTCCGCGTGGTCCTTCACAACGCTTTGTGTATAAGTCGGGATATTTGCGAACAAACTTGCAAATTTCAAGTATGTAGATACATGGCAGTGACAGAATATTATATTTTTGGAAATATGGTTTACAGCTATCAGACTGTTCAATGTTAGCTAAAATACGGATCAATCTTTTTTGCATTATAAACACTGTGTGCGCATCTGTACTGTTTCCCCACAAGATTACTCCGTAGCTCAACCACGCATAGGCATACGCGTAGTAGGTAGTAAGAGCAGTTTCTATATCAGTAGTTTTTTTTACTTCTTTGAAAGCATATGCAAAGCTCGTAATGTATTTTCCAATTTGTTTGTATCTAAAACTAATCCAAGCAACGTGAACTCATTTACAAACTCAATCTCAACACCGTCATATTCAAAGCATAAATTTAGGGGATTTTTTTGATATGGATGGAATTGTATTAATTTAGTTTTTTGGAAATTAATTTTTAAATTGTGTTGCTGTAGCCAATATGTAATTTTATCTAGTAATGCTTTTAATTTTACGTTAATTTGTGAGCTATCCTCAAAATCGTTATCCTCAAAATATTCTGTTGGTGCCGTTATAATACTCATTATGCTAACATTATATAATAAAAAAAATACATAAATAAACTCATTAATTCAGTAAATTTTGTTAAATTAAATTAATTTAGAATACAACCAAATTTATTAAAACAATAATTTAAATAATATTAATGCCTAAATTAAATTTATTTATTAAATTAATCCTACTAATATTATAAATGTGAAAGTGTGAATGTGAAATTTAAAGTCACTATCAAGGGCGCACTTATGAAAAAAGCATATTATAAAGTGTCTGATTATATCAAAGTTTTTAGACTTCCGCGATTTGTACACATTTTAACAACTCGGGTCTATTTCGCGGTAAACAATAGAGACGTTTTACCTACCAATAAAACGTTTATTAAGCATACTTACCTTCTTCCAAGCCTAACTAAAATATGAGAGTAGCATTCTTGATTTCCGACTTCCTATGCGGCTCGGAGCCATTTATCGCCGCTTCCGCCGACGGTCGGCTTGCTTCGTGACGTCACGTCCGCACTGCCCGAGCGCGGCTTCATAAAGCCGCGTGGTTGCGGTGTTTAATCATTGGCTCGAATATTTTAACCAGGCAAGCTTTTTAGAAATAGTTAGGCTTGGAAGAAGGTAAGTATGCTTAATAAACGTTTTATTGGTAGGTAAAACGTCTCTATTAAGCCAACTTGACCGTTCTTCCAAGCCTAACTAAAATATGAGAGATGTGTTTGTTGCAGCCTGGTGGCAGTGGGACGCCAATGTGATTTCTTAATTGAATCTTAAGATAAATGGCCGGTTCTGTAATAGCAGTATGCAAATTCATAATGGTGTTTTAATAAAAAATTTTTAATTAAATGTTTTCTTTTATTTGAATATTTCAGTAGGTACATAATCACAAATAAATCAAATATCTAAACATTAGTCGATTGCTGGACTGAACAAAGTAGTGATTAATTGGTCATTGCGAGTATTAGGTTGTTGGATAATTTCCCGTTGGTAGAACTTCTGGAAAGTCTTTGCTGATTTCCAATTACCCCTAGCTAGAATGTCTTCTGTAGAAAAATTTTCGCTCCAGTTCTTTGATGCTACTGCTGATCTGCAGCTCCCAGGCGTAGCTTTTATTCCAGCTTGCTGTAACGCATTTTTAATCCACCCTGCTATTACACGTCTAGAGGCGGGTTTTGGTTCCCCGTGAATGGTAATAAATAAACTGTCCGTATTAGCCTTCGTTCTTCTGGCCTCTGATAATTTTGCGTAGTGATGTATCCAGTGGACCGGATCTAATGATTTGTTTTCTTTGTTTGAGAATAGTTTCCATCCAGACTGACGATAATTTACTGTATCTGTTTTTGAACCATAACTTGGCCACAGTGTCACAGAGTCATCAGACGTTGATAGGTGTTTTGTAGATATTTTAAGTAAAGTTAGGTCGTGAATTCGTCGTCCCGAACATAATAGCAAGATGGCGGCAAGTTGAGTGGAAGCCTCATAAAGGCTGTTTGTGTCTGGTTTTCTATTTGAGAGATGTTTAACGAGAATGTCTATGTCCCAGATTGGGGTCTTTAAGAGCTTAGGTTTTGATAAGGCTATTGCCTTCAGTACTTGTTTTACAAGTGAGTGAGAGCTAAGTTTATACCTATTGTTTGGGTCACAAAATGTGGACACTACAGATTTATGTAACTGTATAGTGCTTAGGGCTAAACCTTCTTTTTGATGAAGGTCTGTCAGGAACCTCGCTAAGTCTGATCCGTTGGGAGTACATGAATGAACGTTGTTTTCTTTTGACCCGGAAAGCCACCTTATCCAGGCAGGTCGATACGTGTTAATTGTCGATTGGCGCCAGCTCGATAACAGGAGAGCTTTTTGTTCAGTTGTCCATTCAGTTAGTGAGTCACCCCACCCCCACATCTCCATATTTCCAGAGTCATTTCCTTGGCATTGGGAGGTGGAAGGCCCGTCGAGATGTCCAAAAGAACCTTTTCGGTGTTCCGCACCGTGAACGGAGCTGCTAAGGCCCTGTTTTTCAAGTCTGGTCTCCAGTAAACTTTCTCCCAGCGCGGGACTACCACCAAGTACACTCCCTGCGCTGTGTTGAGGTGTGCCAAGACTTTTGGAATCAGGGAAGGAGGTGGAAAGACCCACGCCAGTGCATATTTCCAAGTTTGTCCCAGAGCATCGTAAGCTATTGCCTGTTTGTCGCTCCTGTCGAGAGTGCAATATCTGGGTACCACGTGAGCTTGCTTCGATGCGAAGAGATCAATCTCTGGTTTTCCCCATTTCGCAAATATGATTGATGTTATATTGGGGAGTAGATGCCATTCTGGAAGTACGCGATTCCTTGATAGTCTGTCTGCGTGGCAGTTGTATTGACCCGGTAGGTGATAGATCGAGGCATGTATCTGAAAATTGTCTAAGATTTGGAAGACTTGACGAGCGAGCTCTGTCAAGGCCGTGGACTGTGTGCCACCCTCGTTGCGCAGGTAGGCGACTACTGTTTTGTTGTCGCATTGAATGAGTATTGATGATGATTTCATGCAGTGTCCTTCTTGTCTTAAGACGTTTAGGATAGCAATCATTTCCTTGAAGTTGCAATGTAGGTGTTTCTGTTCTGACGACCATGTCCCTGTTATGCTGTTGTTGTTTAATTTGGCTCCCCAACCTATGTCGCTTGCGTCTGTTGTTAGGTAATGATTCGTCAGGGGTGCATGAATCTGTGATCTGTTTGTGCAGTTTGTTTTCCACCATTCTAACTCCTTCAAGGCGTATTGATTTAACGTTATAGTCTTTGCACCTTGTTTGAGTAGGATGTTGCATTGAGCCTGTAGGTACCGATAGTTGAGTCTGCCTCGTGGCACGGCGAAGCTGGCAAAGTTGAAGGTGCCGATAACTTTTTGCAATTCTCTGAGATTTACTTTTTTGGTCTGTATCAATTTTGAGGTTAGTGCGGTCACTTTGTGTATTAGGTGATCCGGGAGGTATTTTACGTTTTGCCAAGTATCCCAGACTATTCCCAGAAATTCTACTGATTTTTTTGGACTGAGGACAGACTTTTTCCAATTTATTTGCCAACCTAGGTATTCTAGTGTTTGAATTATTAGAGAGACATGCTCCGTAAGACGATTTTTGTTTTGGTTTACTATGTAGAAATCGTCTAAATATATCAGTAGTCGAATACCTTGGTTCCGTAGAATTTCGCCAATCCAATTCGTCAGAGAAGCAAATGTTTTTGGTGCTGTACTGAGACCGAATGGAAGCGCAGTCATTTCCAGTAGGGTTTCGTTGTATATCAATCTGAGGTACTTCCTGTGTGCGGGAGCAATGGGTACGTGGAAGTATGCTTGGTGGATATCCAATTTCACCATCCAGTCTTGATGCTGCAGAAAGTCTGGTACTCTGTGTACGTTTATCAGTTTGAATTTGCTTACTTTTAGATATTGGTTTAGACGTTGAAGGTTGAAAATGGGTCGCGTGCTGCCGTCGCTCTTTGGTCGTAGAAACATTGACGACACGAAGCTGGGGCTGTAATGAACCTTTATCAGACTGCCTTGCTTTAACATTTTGTCTATGCTTGAGTCATCTCGGTGGATAGTGCGGTTGCAATGTTGTATTTGCTCGGTGAGCATAGTGGTGGCATGAATTGGAAGGGTATGTGATAGCCCTTTATTACCTTCAAAATATAAGGCGGAGCTCCTAGGCGTTGCCAGTGGGAGTAGTGTAGATGGAGTTGTCCCGCCCGAAATTCCTTGGCATAGTCAGTTGCGACGGGATTTTGTGCGACCTCTCTGATCCCGGTGGGATGTGTGAGAGCGTGTTGCGGGTTCGTTATTGTTTCTAGGTTGGTAAGATCCATATTTTCTTCCGCGAAAGGATTCACGTGCAGCAGATCCTTTAAATCCAGGTCGAGTGGCATTGAATCTTACCTTTGGCCTTGATTCATTAGTGGTACGATGACTGGGACCTGCCGGCGGAGCCGGGCTGTGGTCAGCTTGTCTGTGGTAATAAGCATGGTCTTTTCTATATTCACGAAATATGTTTTTTACGCCTCCGGATTTTTCTAATATACTTCCGAATTTTTCAACATCGAACAGGTGACTTGTAGATGGTGGTACTTTGCGAAGTATATTCTTATGATAGGGGTCCTTTCCCGCAGACAAGATAGATTCCCGCCTATGCTGAATTACTTCGGCTCTATGGCCGCAAACCAATTGCAGCGTGTCATTGTAAGTTTTAATATACTCGCCGTTGGCAAATATATTAGTAATTTTTTCGTGCAAACTATCGTACGATATCATACCACTCTCACGTGTATCAGCAAAGAGTCGGCGAAAATCACGTTCAAGTACCTCTCGTTGCTTCAATAAAGCGAAGGTGATGCTAGAAAAAGCTTTTTCGGCGTTTATATTAGAGCGCGAAAAATCTAACCTTTTAACTTCATCATTTAGTTCCAGCGCGGTGAAGCCAGGCGTGCGTAAATACTGTTTTTGTACGTCGGCATACCTCACATTAATCCAATCTTCGTGGTTAAGTTTTTGTACTTCTTGCAAAAGATTAATGTATTCAGGGCATGCAGGAGGGATGGCCGGTTCTTTTAATTTTGTTGAGAGTGAAAGACTAAAGTCAATGCCATTATCGTTTTGTTCATGTCCTGGACTAGGGTATTCGCGATACATATCACCACTGATGCTGGAGTCAACGTGATCCAGTGACTCCATATTGTCAGTATAATGAGATGGTCGAAGGTATTCTTTCAGTTTATCCAACTCATCAAAAATTTTGTTAAACTTACGATTTTGTTGATGGCGACGCTGTTTCTTACTAGATTTTTTGATTTTATACTTTTTACGCTTATTGGCGTCAGACGATGAAGATGACGAAGATGACTCAGAATCTGATGAACTAGAGTCTATTTTCCTTTTGCGGCTCTGCTGCGCTGTTTCGTCCATTTGTACATGGCTCCATACCTTTTAACTATAATATTTCAAGTATAATTCTAGAAATGTAAAACTTATTAATATACGAAGTAATACGAACGGTAACACCGTTTTAAATTATAAGGAATATTTAAAAAATGTGGCGTAGTCAGTCGGTACATATAAATGTTACGGGTCTGACCGTACTTGTCGGAATTCAAGACGCCAATGATTAAACACCGCAACCACGCGGCTTTATGAAGCCGCGCTCGGGCAGTGCGGACGTGACGTCACGAAGCAAGCCGACCGTCGGCGGAAGCGGCGATAAATGGCTCCGAGCCGCATAGGAAGTCGGAAATCAAGAATGCTACTCTCATATTTTAGTTAGGCTTGGAAGAACGGTCAAGTTGGCTTAATAACTATATTCACTTACTGTTTCCCGACGTTTCGGCCGAATTACATCAGGCCGTGGTCACGGGATGACTGCCGAGCAGCGACGTCTTCGCAAAGCGCGGGTTTGACGACTACCCTCCGCTTGATCTTCAGAATTTTCATTTTTATTTTTATCAGTATCGTCGGTACCTCGACATACCACACTCACGACATCTACACACTGACGTTTTTTATAAGTACCGCACTGCCTAAATTTGCTAATAACAGGGTTCCAGGTAGGTAGTTGATAAACGGTATCCATCTTCCCGGTTGAAGTTTTTATGTTTTTTAATTTCAACCCCTTCTCGTGCTATTCTGGAATTCGGCCGAAACGTCGGGAAACAGTAAGTCAATATAGTTATTGTTTACCGCGAAATAGACCCGAGTTAATTGTATTTAAAATGTCTGATTATATGACAGATAAAACTGCTTGGGATTAACAAAAAATGTGATAATTGACGTTCAAAGGGTGTTAACACTTTGTGATAGTGGAATAAATTTCATTCGAGTAACTTCCACTCACACTGACAGGCATTTCTATAGAAATTATAGAAAAAATATTGTAATGTTGGCATTTTAAAAGAGGAGACAAAAAAATACAAGACCTTCCGAGTTTCTTGCCTGTTCTTCTCGAGAAGGCTCTCCCAATTTCCGAACAGGTGTAGAGTCAATTTTTTTTTTCATTTGACTTGTATTTGCACACATCTTAATAATGGTTGGGGTGTGTGTACATACAAGGATTAAATAATTTAGTTAATTAGATTCTTGGTTGAAGATTTTTATGTTTTTTTTTTGACGTCAATAAGTGCCTGTAAAGGTCTATATTGAATAAAGATTTTTGAGTTTGAGTTTGTAGATGTTTGGATGTTTGTATGTTTGGATGTTTGTTACTCAATTACAACGGCTGAACGGATTTGGATGAAATTTGGCATGCATGTAGCCTTTGACATAGAAAAGAACATAGGCGACCTTTTATCCCGATTCCTGAAGTAGTTCCCGAGGGAAAATTGAAAATTGTTTACGAGCTAACGCAGGCAGACAGCTTTGAAATTTGGTATGCATGTCACCTAAGCTATGGAAAAGGACATGTAATAGTTCCCGTGGGAAGATTAAAAATTGTTAACGAGCGAAGCTTTAGACCCAATTCTGAAGTCCACGCAGACGAAGTCGCGGGCAGAAGCTAGTTTACAATAATTCATTGAAACTATAATTCACATTATAGTAATAATGCCCAACTTTAATTTATTTATACCTACTAAGAGTATTAAATTAAAATTTTCAAAATTTGATGTCAATTATCATAAAACAATGTTAAAATAAAATATCTGACCACCTATATGTATAAATACCTAGAACGGACGCCCTCGATATACTGCCTGCAATTGTAAAAGATGTTTCCTGAAATGTTGTTTAAACATATTTAATGATTGTAAATTCCTAATAGGCGGAGGTATATTGTTCCAGCACTTGGAGGCAGTATACCGGAAGCTACCACGAAAGACAGCCGTTCCATGCATTGGGCATAATAGGCGCAGAGCAATTCTGGGCCCTCTCTGTGTAAATAAGTTTTTCAAAAAGATATGCCGGTTCTTTTGTTTTGATGACTACAAATAGCAGTGAAGCAAAGTGGAGTTCCCTTCTGGCGGTCATATTCAATAATTTGCTATTATTTAAATACGGAGTTACGTGAGATCGTCGGGGTATTGAGAAGAGCAGTACCTCGCGCAGGCATTCTGTACTCTCTGTATCAATTTTTTAGTTCTGACAAGAAGACACTCTCCTATGACAGTATCGGCATAGTTGAGCTTTGAAACAAGGAGTGATTCACAGAGTTTTATTCGCATTTCGACGCTCAGAAACTCTCGTACTCTGTATAGGATCTTAATTCTGTAAAAACAATTGCGTATAATTTCCTTTACATGTTCCTCAAACTGCCAGCCTTTTTTTTTTTTTGAGGCGGGGGAATCTCTTTACGATTCAACAAGGGGCTGAAAGCTGACAAAGCCGCCCCAAGGATATGCCATTGGACTCGGGTTACCTGGGTAACCCCATACCTGGCTAAACCACCCTCCAGAGCAACTTCTACCTCCGTAGAGCCTACCATCCATCAAAAGCCCCAATTTACGAGCCAGTGTGACACGTTCAAGTCGAACACCATCTATAGAAATGATTGGATCTCCAGTAGCTATTTTCGAAATTTGTTGTTTTGAGCCTAATATAAAAAATTTTGATTTGCTTGAATTAATAACTAAGTTATTACAATCACACCAATGGGAAATTCTAGTCAAATCGTATCTCATATTATAGTCTATCTATACTAATAGGTATTATAAAGAGGATAGAGTTGATTGTATGTTTGTTTGTATTGAATAGTCTCCGAAACTACTGGACCGATTTGAAAATTTCTTTCACATTGAGAATCCTACGTTATCCCTGATGAACATACGCTATAAAATTATTTTCCCTACGGGAAAATATAAAATTCCCACGGGAAAAAAAAATAACGCGGGCGAAGCTGCGAGCGGAAAACTAGTGAAGTTATAGACTTATGGCAAGTGACGATTATGGCTATTAACATTATGCATGTTTAGTTTATGACAAAAAAACAAATATATTAAGTATAAAAAATCACGAATAAAAATAGCTTTAGCATGGTATGTAATTCCTTGTGATTTTTTGTGTAATTTTTACATGATTTCACTACACAATACGGTATATTATGTACTAGCTGTGCCAGCGAACTACGTTTCGCCGTATATTTTTTACCCGTTTTTGCAACATTTGTCATTGATGCTCAGCTCCTATTAGTCGTAGCGTGATGTTATATAGCCTAAAGCCTTCCTCGATAAATGGACTATCCAACACAAAAATAATTTTTCAATTTGAATCAGTAGTTCCTGAGATTAGCGCGTTCAAGCAAACAAACAAACAAACTCTTCAGCTTTATAATATTAGTATAGATTAATTTTCTTGACGTAAATTTTGTCAGTTTATCACTGTTGGTCATCAAAATGACGGCGGTTTGTCTTATTACAAACCGCCGTACAAACAAATGAAATTGTCTCACCTTGCATGCTTCACATTTGTTTAATGCAACACTTACGTCCGTATTTTTTGTATGTCCCATGGGCAGCCCGTGTTCCGCCTGCTGCTCCGGCTGGAGCTCGGCCCGACTCCGGCACAGTATAACAATATGAATTAAGAGGATTGTGAAGCTGTAAATTTTCATACAAAAAGCGATAACGCTTTTCTCCCTCTAAACATAGTCCAATTTTCATAATTTTTGGAAATCTTGTAGATATAATGAAAAACTAGGTTTGTACGTTTTGATTTTGAAGAAATATTGCTCAGAATATAAGTTATTAGCATCTAAATATCTATATTTTCGACTTAAAAACTACCTTGAGCATTTTTGTCTTTTTTTGACTAAATTATACTGAATTACAAAAAAAGCAAAACGTACAAACATAGATTACGGTATACTGAATCTAATGAGACCAAAAGCGTCTAATTTCATAAAGGTTTAGGGGGGTAAAACAGTTATCGCCCGAAACAATATTTCAAACAGGAATTGTAGGCAATTTCGACCATTTATTGCAACTCTCTCTATCGCACGATACGGGTCGGGGGCAGGGGTACAATGCAGTGATAGTGATGTGACATAATGTTATCGTAGTTATTGTCGCCTAGGGAGGAGAAAGTAATATCGATATATCGATCAATAGTGAAAGTTATTACTCAAGTCGGAACTATTAATCTTCACAAATACCTTATACCTACATGAAAAAGTAAATATCTTTTTGAATACGTTTATTGATTTTAGTGTTTTATTTTAAAGATTTTATTTCAATACTAATTTCCTTATTTAAGGGTTAGCAGCCTGTAGCCTGTTAACTTTACTGTAAATTCCCAAAACCAAAAAAGGAAAAAATGTAAGTATGTAAGTAGTTGTTTGTTATAATAAATATGTGCCATAAAGAAACCAACTTAAAATAAATTCGTATTTTGTTTCTTGTGATAGGTATTTGTTATGCAATGTATGAAGCTGGAGCAGCTAAAAACGTGTAATAGACTATGCAAGTAGCGTTATTTTTAATATTATTTTATTTGAATTTTATTCCTCTAAAGCTGGGCTCTAAGGTTTTACTCGCGTTATGGAATCTACGATTGTATAAAAAATACAAACGACAAAGTACCTAAATAATATACGAGTATGTAGGGTAGGCAGGGTAGGCATAATTGGGAAGAAGGCACCCTTCATACGGTTTTGAAGTTTGTTTTTTCATTTTAACTATAAAATTTAAAGCAACTGATTACATATACTAATAGGTATTTTTAACCGACTTCAAAAAAGGAGTTTCTCAATTCGATGCGTATGTTTTTTTTGTGTATGTTACGCGATTACGCCGTCAATTGCAGACCGATTTTCAAAATTCTTTTTGTATTCTCAAGATTATATTCCAATGGTGGTCCCACGGTTACCAAAGTTAGGATCTAATGATGGGATCTCATAAAAATGGAGGGAAATCTTTAAATTTTTTAGGTGCGTCCAACGTGTTTTTTTATATAGTATAAACGTCGCCCCACACTAGGATTTTCTCCTGTATCGTGGGTGCAGTTACAAACATAGAATATCACATGCACATACGCCCAGACCAAACAAATTTCAGTAGGCCATACAAAACATCTGTCCCGTGCGGGAATCGAACCCGCGATCTGTTGCGCAGTAGGCGATCGCTCGACCTCTGCGCTAACCGTGTCAACCGTTTTGTGTGTATGTTACGCGATTACTCCGCCAATTGTGGACCGATTTTCAAAATTATTTTTGTATTCGGTAGAGTATACTCCTAAGGTGGTCCCTAGGTCACCAAAGTCAGGTTCTGATGATGGGATCCTATGAAAATCGAGGGATACCCTAAGTTAATTAGGGTTTCTTTCACTAAAAAGTTAAAGAAAAAAAATATTTTACAAAAAATAAAAACTGACTTCAAAAACACTGAAAAGTTAAAAATAGTGTAAGAATAGGTACAGACAACATTACATTTCTATATTGAAGTCGGTGCCAAACGATGATCTCCTAGAAAGTCTTAAAATTTGGCACCGTCTTCAATAATGATGTGTGATGTTGTCTGTACCTATTCCTATATTATTTCTAACTTTTCAGTGTTTTTGTAGTCCGGACGAACCCGACGAATCGAACCCCTCCGTACATCCCGATCAACATCCGGTGGCCTCAACCACTAGACCACGGAGGTGGTAAAAATGAGAATTCTAAGACTATTAGTATAACTACCCAAGGTTAGTGTATAAAAATGAGAGGTATTTTTTATTTGATGCATAATTATTTATTTTACTTTATATTTTTTAAATCCCTGCTCCTATTTAGTTTGTATGTAAAAGTATTAATTCACACGGAAAAAAAAACTTAGCTGTGGTTCCTAAAATTTAGGTATGGTAGCTAAATTCCTTCGAAACTATACGGACAACGAAGTTTTTAGCAACCGTAGCAAAGTGTTTTTAGCTACCAAAACTTAGCTGCGATAACAAATATTTTTTGCTGAAATAACTCAAAATCGTAGAAAACTTAGGAGTGGCAGCTAATTATATTAGCTAAATTTTGCGGACACTGCTAACAATTTAATCCATATTTAGCAGTGACAGCTAATTATTTTAGCTAAATTTAGCTGTGGCTACTAATTATATTAGTAGTATCAGCAAAATTTATTAACAATATTTATTGATAGCTGCTAAAAAAAATTGCCGAGGCTGTTATTTACTTTTACTTCGCGACTAAAGTAATTTGTAGTTATGGAAAATAGTATTAGCTGTAGTAACTAAGTCAGTTGGATATTCTATCGATATGCCTTAGAGATATTCGACAACGAGTTTAGCTGCAACTGTAAATTTTGTTTGTTACTTTAACTAAGAGGTTTAGTTGCGCTGTGCAATCACTTGAGCTGCGACGGCAAAAAAGATTCGTCGCCATAGAAGGTGCTATTAGCTTTATCAACTAAGTAAGTTTGATGCACTATCAAATAACTTTAGCAACGAGTGACAATGATCTTAGCTGTCGCTGTGAATTAAGTTTGTTATTGTAGCTAAGAGTTTTAGTTACGACAGCTAAAATAATTGGTAGCCATTGAAAACAGTATCAGCTATAGCAACTAAATCAGTCTGATACTCTATCGAATTACTTTAGCGGAATTTGACAATGATCTAAGCTGTAGTTGTAAATTTAATTTGTTATTATAACTAAGAGTTTTAGCTGTGAGTTGTAATCGCTTTAGCTGCGACAGCTAAAATAATTCGTCGCCGTATGAAATAGAATTAGCTGTATCAACTAAGTCAGTTTGATGCAATATCAAACTACTTTAGTGACGTTTAACAATTATCTCAGCTGCCGCTGTGAATTAGATTTGCTTGTGCAACTAAGGGTTTTAGTTGCGATGTATAATCACTTTAGCTGCAACAGCTAAAATAATTCGTAACCATGGAAAATAGAGTTAGCTTTAGCAAATAAGTAAGTTAATTATTCTATCGAATTACCTTAGCGGTAGTTGACATATATTTAGCCGTAGCTGCTAATTGGGTTTGTTACTTTAACCAAGGGGTTTAGTTGCGTGATGCATTTTTTTTGTTGGAATAACTAAAATGATTAGTCGCATGGAAGATAATGTTAACTGTAGTAACTAAGCAAATTTGGTACTCTATCGAATAAACCTTAGCGGTAGACGACATATGTTTAGCTGTAGCTGCTAATTGGGTTTGTTACTTTAACCAAGGGGTTTAGTTGCGTTATGCAATTTTTTTGTTGAAATGACTAAAATGATTTGTTGCATTGAAGATAATGTTAGCTGCAGTAACTAAGTAAATTTGATACTCTATCGAATAAACCTTAGCGGTAGTTGACATATATTTAGCCATAGCTGCTAATTGGGTTTGTTACTTTAACCAAGGGGTTTAGTTGCGTGATGCATTTTTTTTGTTGGAATAACTAAAATGATTAGTCGCATGGAAGATAATGTTAACTGTAGTAACTAAGCAAATTTGGTACTCTATCGAATAAACCTTAGCGGTAGACGACATATGTTTAGCTGTAGCTGCTAATTGGGTTTGTTACTTTAACCAAGGGGTTTAGTTGCGTTATGCAATTTTTTTGTTGAAATGACTAAAATGATTTGTTGCATTGAAGATAATGTTAGCTGCAGTAACTAAGTAAATTTGATACTCTATCGAATAAACCTTAGCGGTAGTTGACATATGTTTAGCCGTAGCTGCTAATTGGGTTTGTTACTTTAACCAAGGGGTTTAGTTGCGTGATACAATTTCTTTGTTGAAATGACTAAAATAATTAGTCGCATGGAAGATAATATTAGCTGTAGTAACTAAGAAAATTTGATACTCAATCGAATAAAACTTAGCGGTAGTCGACATATGTTTAGCTGCAGCTGCTAATTGGGTTTGTTAAGTAAATGAAAGGGTTTAGTTGAGTGTTATAATTATTTAGTTGAAATGAGTAAAACGATTCCTCGCCTGGAAGATTATGTTAGCTGCAGCTAACACTATCTTTCACGCAATTATTTTTGTCATTTCATCTAAATAATTACAACACGCAACTAAACTCTTTAATTTAAGTAACAAACCCAATTAGCAGCTACAGCTAAACATATGTCGACTACCGCTAAGTTTTATTCGATTGAGTATCAAATTTTCTTAGTTACTACAGCTAATATTATCTTCCATGCGACTAATTATTTTAGTCATTTCAACAAAGAAATTGTATCACGCAACTAAACCCCTTGGTTAAAGTAACAAACCCAATTAGCAGCTACGGCTAAACATATGTCAACTACCGCTAAGGTTTATTCGATAGAGTATCAAATTTACTTAGTTACTGCAGCTAACATTATCTTCAATGCAACAAATCATTTTAGTCATTTCAACAAAAAAATTGCATAACGCAACTAAACCCCTTGGTTAAAGTAACAAACCCAATTAGCAGCTACAGCTAAACATATGTCGTCTACCGCTAAGTCGTTTCAGTCGCGGCACGTAAGTTAATTTGATACGCTATCGTGTCGCACTCTGTAGCTGCACTTGGTACGATATGCCGCAATGATGCGATAGTCAAAATAAACATATTGCTACTGCTACTAAAAAACATAGTTACAAAGAATTTACATCACGCAACATTGATGAAAAAATTCAAATGCTGAAATTATTGTAATACTTAACTTTATTGTGAAAAACAATAGTTAATTGCATTTTTCTATGAGTAACAGTGTTATTCATTTAGAAAAAGATAGTATACAACAGGATTTTTTTCCCTTTCAGTTTGTTTGGGATAACAACAATTTAAAGCATCAAATAGTTTAAAGAAAATGTCGAAGGCTTTAAGAGGCCTGTCTATATTATACATTGTATCATTTATGATCAAAAAACACTCAGTAATGATGTTTTCGTCGGGTGATACTGCAAATAATTGAGGACCAAGCGGAAGGCCCCGTTGAAAACAGTTTTCCTTATTATGCTATGCAGGTTGGTTGGCAGGACTTCAGCGGCAGACTGAAAAATTTAAAAACATTTGTAAAACATGCCTGATAAAGACCTCACAATAATTAGGTATTAATGAATTTATTATGTTGAACTACTTACTTTAAAATATTGAATAAAGCTATCTTTAGTTTCCAATCTTGATGGCCTCCATTATGTTTTTTTCTTCATTACAATATTTTTAATTGGAAATAACAATAGAAGGGCTCTCAGAGTTTTGATTTTTTTCCATCTGCAAATAAAAAGAACAAAATCACCTGATGCATTTACTTCAACATTCTGTAGTGTTCCACTAGTACGGCGTAAGCTTAAAAGGTCACAATTTATGACTAACCTGATGTACAGCAATCGTCTATTGCATTCTGTTCTTTTACTGGCACTTTACTAATTATAAAAGACGACAACGTCGGCCACTCGCTATAGAGTTGCATTGCAGCGTCAGGATACAAACTACGAAAATCCATTTCTAGCTGTGGGAAATATAATAGACATTAACATTCAGTAAAAGTACACTACTATGTAATAGTCAGGAACAAAATTAGAGGAACGCTTAAAGAAGAATATGCTTCATAAATATCTTGTTATTCTGGTAATTAAAACTATATAATTTGTATCGTCCATCTTGTATTTTGAATGTTCCTCTAATTTTGTTGCCGAGCATGGGAAAAGTAGATATGGAGTAACAACTTCCATACTGAAACAAAAAAATCTTAAGCAATATGTTTTGCGTTCGGCCCAACATTTAACGTCGAACACTGATACTTCAGCCAGTGCAAGCCAGATGGGGTATTCCTATATAAAAAAGCTTCCTAAGTACAATTTGAAGTATGGGACTTGTTACTCCTCATCTATTTCCTCCATGTCCTTGAGTTTATAAACTGTAGTTTAATAGTTGTTAATTACCAATCTATAGCCGTCGAAACATTTGAGAGCTCGAAAATTGTCCATGTATTTGTGGATTTCCATTGATCCTTTCAACATTAACAACCTTTTTGATGTTGTGCGTTCCCAGTTGTCAGTGACAAGATTTACCGTTCTAGTATTTTGTAGCCAGCGTATCAAGTCGTCATGCTCCTCTTCTACAGACAAACACAAATAATGTATTATACACGGTTATTTTTTTATCACCCTGGAAAATTTAAGGGACGCTTCACGACATGGTATTAGAATGATTTAAATATAAATAAAAAAAATTCTCACTCACTTACTTAATTTTATATTAATTTTTATTAAAAATACAAAAACTGCTGCACTAGTTGAGAGCAGCATTTTTGAGATTTTTTATTTTTTTATATATTTTTTTAATTTTTTATTTCATTTTTTTTATTTTTTATGTAATAATGGATGTGTCCTGAAGCGTCCCTAAAATTTTCCAGGGTGATAAAAAAATAACCGTGTATAATGACAAAGTATGGAGGTTATATCATGGTTTAATTATGTAACATTAATGATAGTTAAATAACTAACACTACACATAACAATGGTGATGATACCTGTCTCATCAGTGAGTTTTTCGATTCTGTCTTGAACTACTGTAAGACTTTTTTTTGAGATTGCTCCCACTTTCAAGAGTTTTCTCCTTAGGTAGTAATATCTATTTAATAGTGTGCCACGACCAGCTGCAGAGTCCCTGTTTCTGCCCTTTGTACACCCTGCCCAAACCTCCTAAAATCAAAATTTCCTGCTCAAGTATTCATTTGAACACGCTAACGCTTAACAGTTTAGCATATTAAATCGAAAGTAGGCATATAATAAAAATACAAAGAATAGTCATAAATCATTTTTTTGTTAATCAGCAACCTTAAATATTATTTCGGTATTCCGTTACACCCAGTATATTTTGTTTAAGAGTTAATTAACACAATTACCGAGTTTTAACTATTTATTTTACTATTTAACTTATACACGGTTATTTTTTTATCACCCTGGAAAATTTAAGGGAGGCTTCACGATATGGTATTAGAATAGTTTAAATATGAATAAAAAAATAACTCATTTACTTTATTTTATTTTTTTTAAATATACAAAAAATGCTGATTTTTTTATTTTTTTTATATAATAATGGATGTGTCCTGAAGCGTCCCTAAAATTTTAAAGGGTGATAAAAAAATTACCGTGTACCTAGAAAATCCTATTCTTGACTGAGAGGTCGGAGACTGGGAAGCATTGTCGAGAAAGGTTGTCCTTGTTATCTTAAAAAGTATAATATAACACTGAATATAATTTTAAAATTTTAGCTCTCATATCTATGCACACCTTAATGGCCAGTCTTCGTCCATATTTTGTCTTTTAAAGAAGTGAAAAACCACAAGTGGTCGAAAATTGAGTTAAATTTCTAAGAGACGCCAGTTATCAACCGTTTCTTTAAAATCAGTAGCTAAAAATTATCAAAACATACATTTAGTGCAAAATTTATTGTTTTATTTTACTATTTTTAAATCAATATAACATCGTACTTATGCTTCTGATTTTTTTATTTAAAAATATATATTATACACGGTGTTTCATAATAACCAATAAATAATCAATTCTTTATCGAAAACTTATTATTAAATTGTGTTTACCCGTAATGTCATTCAACCCAAAATTTTCATGTAAATTATAGACATGATGATGATACTATGATATACTTACATGAAAATTTTGGGTTGAATGACATTACGTGAAACACCGTGTAAGTATATATATATTTTATTAAAAATATACCTATAAAATATATTTTCATTTAAAAATATTTTTCATATAAATATATTATATTTTATTTGAAAACATATATACTTAAATCGTTGTTTAATTATAAACATGAGGCTTATTTAATAAAGGTCGAAAACTAGCCAACAGGAGGATGAAAACTAGATTTTCTGGTCTTTTGCTATTTTGAACTTCTATTAAAGTTTAAAAAATAACCATAGAATGAGTACTTAATGTTTTATATTTATCAAAAAAAGACAATGTAAGAAGTATATTCCATTATTTTTATTTGAAAATGTTTTAAAGACATATAGTTGTTGCGTCTTCAACTTGACTACTCCACTAATTGGTAGAGAACCGGCGCAATCACCCTATACATTTACAAATTCTTACATGCTATGACATACCAACATGTTGTTCGATGAAAAATTTGTTATGACTGACGATGTGGACGCCTTACTGGTGGTGTCTGAATCACATGACCTTTTTCTTCTTTTAGCTGGTGTTTCCTATTCAAAAACACATTACTATACTCAAGTGGGATATTTTAATTCCTTCGTCTGAAAAAAATGATAATTGTAAGTAATTATATTTAGACTAATCTAAGACTTGATATAGAGAAAAGTTTTGTGTCTTTGTTTGTTAGATAGATACGGGAGACGTAACCGGGAATACGCTCGGATGATGATGACATAAGTATCTATGTATAAACATAAAAGACCTAGGTAAATCTGAAAAAGATCATTTTCCATCTAGACCTGACCAGGAATCGAACCCAGTACCTACCTCGTGTGGCAGCCTGGCATGATGACCACTAGGCCACAGAGTTCGGTATATAATTGGTTTTTTAATAGTGACAATAACAAGTGACTGATAAATGAGTGATAGATTCACTAGCAGACACTCGAGTTATGCATGAATTTTTAAGGTACCTACTCAGCGGGGAAAAATTAGATATGGTTTTCATTTCATACATTTTGCTACGATTTTGGGCCAATTTTTTGCCCCTGAGTATGGTGCTTTACCTAAACAGGCATAGGCTTGTGGTCGCCATAATACAGTGGTATAGAAAAAAGTACGTACTTACATTATAATAAGTAGTTACTGACCTTTAAATTTTTCAATTATTTGTTGACCGTAGCCCCAACTATCGAGGAGCTGTGAAATTTCACTAGGATAATGGTCCATCTTTATTAGTGTAGCTACTTACTTTTTTAGATATTTTACTTCACTAGTCACTTCCCACACTAACTGAATTACAGAAGAACACAATATTATAAACTAACTCACTCTTACTACTAAAACGGCGGCGGTGCAGCGGCGCGGCCAAGAAAATAATGGCGCGGCGCCGGAGCGGCGTAAGGACGGAACGGAAATACGTAGGACCAGTGTTGCTAGCATAGCCTTTAAACCGTGATCTAAATATTTGGTTTTTGGATGAATATTTGCTTGATTTTTTTCAATTATGTTTCTGTCGGTTAAAATGTAGCAGAAGAAATTTAACATATAAAAATTTGTTATTTATAAATAATGCAAAATATACAACAATTTTGATGTATATGAACCTATTGTTATCCCAATATAACCAACACAAAGTCGATATAAGCATTTTTTGTCTTCGAATTTAGTTACCAAGATTGGAAGAAAAGGGTATCTTCTAGTTACGATACGATACTTCTAGAGTCTTCATACAAAATACGAAAGAACTTATTCCCCCACCAGAAATAATAATAGGAAGAAAAGAAACAAATTTCAATGTTAATTATATTATAGGAAAAGTTTTCAACCGTGGTTCATGATAATACTTGGTTCAAAACGGTAGTTAAGATAGGAAGGTCTATTTTAAATATTGAGTCTGTTGAAAACCCATTTCTATCTATACTATATAAAGCTGGGTAAAAAATATATCTAAGAGAGCTTATTTTGTTTAATTTTTAGGGTTCCATACCTCAAAAAAAAACGGAACCCTTATAGGATCACTTTGTTGTCCGTCTGTCTGTCCGTCTGTCAAGACCTATTTCTCAGGAACGCGTGTAGTAATCAAGTTGAAATTAATATCCAATACTCAGCGGACCTAAAAAGGCCGTATCGCAGAATCATAATACGAATCATATCATGAATCATATTATGAATGGAGTGCAATTCATCATAAGCAATTATTCTGTTTGACAGCTTTGTATGAATATTCGTAAAATGGTCCACAAATAAGGCATTGCTAAAGTGTCAATTAGGACCATTTAATGAATCTTCATACAAAGCAGTCAAATAGAATAGCAGCTATGATGAATTGCACTCAATGCGTAATATGAATCATAATATGATTCGTATTATGATTCTGCGATGCGGCCATTTTAGGTCCGCTGGTCTACACTCTCTTGGAGCAGTGAAAAAATCAGACCTCTAAGTCGACGCAATCAAAAGATACAGCCGTTTATGCTCCGTTTTTGCTGCATATTTAGACGACTTGCAAGGGAATCAAACCCTATAGGGTACTTCCCGTTGACCTAGACCTAGCGTGAAATTGGAGTCCCCGAGAAAATTACCAACTTAAATAGGGCCATCTGCGGGAACTATTCTTGTAGGGTAACTCACTACGGCCTCGTCTCGGAGGATATACCGGTTCATGCGGGTGTGCGCCAAGGGCGTCTTCTTTCACCTCCCCTATTTAGAGGAGAGGCTTTAAAGATGGGAAGTCTGTAAATATTATTAAATAATTTTATTTTCATCCCCCCATCTCGGAAAGAGTATTTTGCTATTTGATATCTGACCGCCAAAGCCGTTTTTATCCGCTTGAGGTTAAAGTAAATTTGAATTTAGAACATCGCGTGCACTAGATATGTGATTTCAAAACATCATTAAACCTATTTACTTCCATCTCCATGGTGCCGAATTTATCATACTTTTTTTAAATTTGTTAAAAACTCAGACTCTGAACCTCCTTGGTGTACTTTTGTTTTTAATTTGCTTTGCGCGCGCCATTTTGTTTTAACGTCGTATTGTTATAAATAAGAAACTTTAAAACAAGTAAAAAAAAACGTATTACTCGTATTTGTTATACATAATATAAATATTTTTTTGTAATACTTACCTATCATAATGTTGTAGTAAATATATACCTAAACTGAAATAAAAGTATCATGTGATTGTAAATGTTTTATTTTGCATTTAGTCATTTCCTCGCTGAGGGGGGATGAAAAGTTACGTGCACATGCACTCGATTGCAAAAATTTTTTACCTTGTGTTCTTTTGATTCCCTTGCTAACCAGGCGCGGATCCAACACTCAAAAAAAAGTTGTGGTCACAGCGATCCAAGAATCGATACATCCAAGAATCGGCCAAGTGCGAGTCGGAGTATGACCTCGCTCTAGATCGTATAGTGCATCCCTACAAAGATGTTTCCAGAACATATGACACTGACCAAGATTTATTGTTTTTTTAAGGCACTGGCATAAGAATAACTGGATAAAATTATCATCAGTCTATCTATCTCAATAGACCATGAAAGTGTGACGTCACAAGTCTATTAGGGTTGTGGGCATGCCCATCGTGCCCACAACGGTGGATCCGCGCTTGTCGCTAACGCTCAGGATTCTAATTTTTGAATCCTTCGCTTGCTCGGTCATCAAAGATGAGCACGCGGCTAAAAAGCAACTCACTCATGTATTAACAAATAACTATTATCTTTGTCATATCCAGTGTCATAGACAAATAACACATAGTCCAAAAACTGGGCAGAAGCAGAGTGTCAAACTTAAGTGGGCGTGTGCTAATTCATGTACAATAAATGTATTGATATTTTACTATTATTCTAATATAATTCTAATTCTTTTTACATATTACAAATCGATCTATGTCTTTATTTCTAAACTGGCAACATTCGTCAACGACAGAGCTGCTCTGCCGTAAACGGATCTACGTGCTTTGCCAATAGCCCGGCCATAGCGACAGTAGAAAAATGAAGCGCTGCTATTGGCGGAACACTCTCTGAAGTTTCTCATGCTACAGTGCATGACTACAAAGCCGTATAAAACACAAAAATTAATACAAATACTTTCAAATACTTTATTGTTAATCCCAACTTTAATTATCATTACAACCTATGATTAATTTATTACTGATAAAATGCTGTTTCATTGTAGTATTTTTTTGTCCTGTCTGGTGCTGGGCCAAAAATGGGCATACTCCTTTAAAACCAAATACAAAAGCCGGTACCTTTTTCCAGTAAAGAAAAAGGTACCGGCTTTTATATTTGGCAACACTTGCTTCGTTGCTTTTCCCGCGTAAAACGCGAAAATATTTGTCGTAACAGCAAAATGCATTTTAGCTACTGTGACGAATATGATATTCGTTGGCGTAACTAAAACATTCGGGCTTATCCTAATTCAAATATCTTAACATTAAACATTTTTTTTTATGCTGGCGGTTGTGTATTTGCACCGCCTTGCACCCCATGTAGATAACTTTTGAACAGTAGCACACACACCATGGCATCAATGACATGACATCTAGAGTAGACTATCATTGCTTGGCATCAAAATTTTGGAAAAATTCAAGGTAGGTAGGTAATAGAAGAAATAGATACCCTAATAGCTATGAATAGAACGTAAAAATATACTTGAAACGAAAATTTTTTTGAACAATACCAGCTTTTAAAGTTTCGGAGATATGTATCGTCAAAATCTTGTACCTACTCGTAGGTATTACAAAAGTACATATCCGAAACGATTTTCATAGGAAAATACCATGAAAATACTGTTTTATGCCAGCAGCGGCTAGCTGGTACCACACCAGGTACCTACTTCGCCGGGTTTTTAATTCGCTGCACTTTTTTAACCGGCTTCAAAAAAAGGAAGATTTTATATCAACCCGTAGGTATCTATGTAGATAGATACATATCGTCAGAATTAAGTAGTTAGTTGGAGACTTGTATACTCGTAAGTTAGTACCTACTTAATCTTTCCTAACCTCGGCAGAGAAGATTAGGGTGGATGCCCCGAATTGCAATCTCAGACCAAATTTTAGATTTAAAAAATTGTACCTACTCCTGTATTTATAGTAAATAGTTGTATTAGTTTTATTTCAGTTAATTGTTTTTAGGGTTCCGTACGTCCGAATAAAAAAAACGGAACCCTTATAGGATCACTCGTGTGTCCGTCTGTCTGTCGGTCACAGTCAATTATATATCTCCGAATCTACTAGACCGATTAAGTTGAAATTTGGTACACAATATCAATTTCTGTGACCCAAACGCAGAGGTGTGACGTGAATAGATAAAATCTGTATATGAGAGGTCATTGTTGGGGGGAAGGTGGAAAATTAAAAAAAATTGAAAACTGCATCGTGTGACATTATGAAATGAAAAGTCTTGTTGTAAAGATCTTAACTGTATTTTTTGTAATTTTAAAATAAATAGTTTCCAAGTTATTGAAGAAAATAGACGAAAATTGACTCCCCCTATCTCCGAAACTACTGAACCTAAAATTTTGAAAAAATACAGACATTAGTTTTTTACCTATAGATTATAGGAAAACATATAAGAAGTCCATGATATTAAAATAACATGGTAAATCACTTAATATAGGTAACATCGTACGGAACCCTCTTCACGCGAGTTCAACTCGCACTTGGCCGGTTTTTTATACCTTGTTAGGTTATTTGTTTGAGAATTATAATTAACATCTAAATTAACCATAAGACGTAGGTACTGAACATTTTTAAAATAAGGAATTAAATATGGAAAAGTACCCTCCGCCTCTAATTACAGCCTCTCAGCATCTAATACTACCCTTTCATAAACATTAAGTAGGTATACTAACCCATAGGAACATTTATTTTTCTAAACAAAAAAAGTAACAGAATCAAAATAAATACCTACTTATGATTATAATAAGGCTAACAAGGCATCTACCCCTCATGGACAGAAATCCTTGGGTGAGGCCTGTGTCCAGTAGTGGCAGGACGAAGGCTGTTATTAGGTACACCTTAATCCTAATACCAGCAATCTCAGACCAAATTTTAGATTTAAAAAATTGTACCTACTCCTGTATTTATAGTAAATAGTTGTATTAGTTTTATTTCAGTTAATTGTTTTTAGGGTTCCGTACGTCCGAATAAAAAAAACGGAACCCTTATAGGATCACTCGTGTGTCCGTCTGTCTGTCGGTCACAGTCAATTATATATCTCCGAATCTACTAGACCGATTAAGTTGAAATTTGGTACACAATATCAATTTCTGTGACCCAAACGCAGAGGTGTGACGTGAATAGATAAAATCTGTATATGAGAGGTCATTGTTGGGGGGAAGGTGGAAAATTAAAAAAAATTGAAAACTGCATCGTGTGACATTATGAAATGAAAAGTCTTGTTGTAAAGATCTTAACTGTATTTTTTGTAATTTTAAAATAAATAGTTTCCAAGTTATTGAAGAAAATAGACGAAAATTGACTCCCCCTATCTCCGAAACTACTGAACCTAAAATTTTGAAAAAATACAGACATTAGTTTTTTACCTATAGATTATAGGAAAACATATAAGAAGTCCATGATATTAAAATAACATGGTAAATCACTTAATATAGGTAACATCGTACGGAACCCTCTTCACGCGAGTTCAACTCGCACTTGGCCGGTTTTTTATACCTTGTTAGGTTATTTGTTTGAGAATTATAATTAACATCTAAATTAACCATAAGACGTAGGTACTGAACATTTTTAAAATAAGGAATTAAATATGGAAAAGTACCCTCCGCCTCTAATTACAGCCTCTCAGCATCTAATACTACCCTTTCATAAACATTAAGTAGGTATACTAACCCATAGGAACATTTATTTTTCTAAACAAAAAAAGTAACAGAATCAAAATAAATACCTACTTATGATTATAATAAGGCTAACAAGGCATCTACCCCTCATGGACAGAAATCCTTGGGTGAGGCCTGTGTCCAGTAGTGGCAGGACGAAGGCTGTTATTAGGTACACCTTAATCCTAATACCAGCAAAAAAAATACCAGCTAGGGTGGCTCGAATTGGGATGATGACTGAATTCTAATTTTTACGTTTCGTCATTAAATATTAAAATAACATGGTAAAAGATGAAGTCCTGTGAAATTAGAATTAAAATCGGCTTAGAAATACATTTGATACCAGCATTTTAAGTTGTTAATTTGAAGGCGATTAGATAGTGAGATCCGACATCAACTGTGACGTCATTGTTGAGTACGGCCATATAAACTCCTTGTAAATTGCCGTTTTGCTAGAAAGAGATGGAGAAAAATATTTAATACCTTATATCTTGGTTGTTTTTTTAGTTATTCGAAAACCGATTTTTTCTTTCTGTATTATATGAATGAGCTTCTTTTAAGCAAAAATTTTTTTTTGTCATCTATCGTATTATATATACCCTGTATGTATAATAAAATTTGATGTACCTTATTACAGCCCTGTCAATTTCTCTTGACAAAACCTAATAAAAAAAAGACAAAACCTAACTAATTACTTAGAAATCGATTCATTACTTTATCATTATTAATAAAAACACACATCATGAACAATAGACCTGAAGAAAAAAAATGTGAAAAATGTCTTGTCTTAATGACTATTATTTTTTACATTTTTTTTTATTATTTTTTACAACTAGCAGATATTTTTTACAAAATAGCCGACATACGCTCGCGCCTTCCTTCAATTGACGACTGACGTCAAGGTATTCATGCCAGTTTTACCAATTGTATTTTCTGCCAAATGGTATATTATTTACTATTTTTCTTACCATTTTTATTATATATATTTTTTAAAATTTTTCATACCACGTTTTATTTACGGAAACTGAATGAAATATAAAAAACGATGAAAAGGCTGGTATTAAGTCCAGAACCAGAGAAAACTCTGTCCAGGACTGGTATTCGGGGCGTTCGCCCTACTGAGAGTGAGTAGCGCCGGGGCCACCACCAAGAAAGCGGCCACTGCACTGGGCTGTGGAGCATGTGGACCGAAACTAGAATAGCACATGGTACACGGTCCTGCAGTAAGCGTCAGTTATATTGACACCGGGGTGGTTTAGTGGTTATTAAGGCCTAAAAAATTTTACCGTAATTAGTATCCTCGTTTAAATATTGATAGTGCCGCGTAAGTGAAAAATACGCCTGTAAAACGCATAAACTCTTTAATTAAATACATAAAATCCCGAAATTTTGTAAAAAGAGTTATCCCGTGGTAAAAGAACATATTAAGTAGGTACTAGAATGGGCATTTCCCTTTAATAAAACGGGAAATACCCATTTTTGGCTATGACGTGCACAACGCTTTCCTTTTATCCAAAAAATATATTGTAATTTATATCTGACTAGCTTATTCATATAACGAAACAAGTCGGCAACATTTTTGCAAAAATAAAAAGTTAAACAACCAAGTGTTAATTGTGATAGCCCCGGCGTTCAAACTGGCTCGAGTAATTCACAGTAATGTAATTTGTGCTTCACAGTGCTTACAAACAGGAGGGCATTTGCGTTTGCATAGAAATGACTAAGGTTTTTTGCAACATTCGCAAATGATTGCTTGGTAATTGCAACAAAGAATATTTGCTAGTTTTTCAAAAAGTTAGTCACACCTACAAAATGTTCTTAGTATCTTCACAGAAGCCTGATTTACTACTACTTCTATTATATTATTGATGTTTGTTGCATAGGAAATTCAATGTTATGACTAATGTTTTTTGCAACATTAGCAAATGATTGCTTGGTAATCGCAACAGAGAATATTTGCTAAAGCTTTTCAAAAAGTTAGTCACAGTTACAAAATATTTTTAGCAGCTTCACAGAAGTCCGATTTACTACTACTTCTAATATATTATTGTTGTTTGTTGCATAGAAAATTCGATGGTATGACTAAGGTTTTTTGCAAGATTAGCAAATGATTGCTTGGTTATTGTAATAAAGAATATTTGCTAAAGATTTTCAAAAAGTTAGTCACAGCTACAAAATATTTTTAGCAGCTTCACAGAAGTCTGATTTACTACTACTTCTAATATACTATTGCTTTTTGTTGCATAGAAAATTCGATGGTATGACTAAGGGTTTTTGCAACATTAGCACATGATCGCTTGGTAATTGCAACAAAGAATATTTGCTAAAGTTTTTCAAAAATTTAGTCACAGCTACAATATGTTCTGAGTAGCTTCACAGAAGCCTGATTTACTACTACTTCTAATATATTATTGATGTTTGTTGCATATGAAATTCAATGTTATGACTAAGATTTTTTGCAACAATAGCAAATGATAGCTTGGTAATTGCAACAAAGAATATTCGCTAAAGTTTTTCAAAAAGTTAGTCACAGCTACAAAATGTTTTTAGTAGCTTCACAGAAGCCTGATTTACTACTACTTCTAATATATTATTGCTGTTTGTTGCATATGAAATTCAATGTTAAGACTAAGGTTTTTTGCAACATTAGCACATGATTGCTTGGTAATTGCAACAAAGAATATTTGCTAAAGTTTTTCAAAAAGTTAGTCACAGCTACAAAATATTTTAGCAGCTTCGAAGAAGTCTGATTTACTACTACTTCTAATATATTATTGATGTTTGTTGCATAGAAAATTCGATGGTATGACTAAGGTTTTTTGCAAGATCAGCAAATGATTGCTTGGTAATTGCAATAAAGAATATTTGCTAAAGATTTTCAAAAAGTTATTCACAGCTACAAAATATTTTTAGCAGCTTCACAGAAGTCTGATTTACTACTACTTCTAATAAATTATTGCTTTTTGTTGCATATAAAATTCGGTAGTATAGGTAACTGAGGTTTGTAGCAACATCGGATTTTTTTTATTAAGAGGTTGCGGCAAAGAATATTAACTATAGTTTGTGCAAAAGTTAGTTACATCTACAAAATGTTCATAGCATAGCAGCTTCACATAAATCTGATTTGCTACTACCACCAATATATTATTGCTCTTTGTTGCCTTGGTTATTTGTTGAATGTATCTTCAAATGAATATGATTATCACATTGGCGAAGAATACATATATTTAGTTGATACTTAAGTGTAATAATAAAATTAGAAACTGCTGCAAAACTGTTGTCCATGTTTGCACAATGTTTTTATCAAATGCAACAAAGACATGATTTTGCTGCCTGGTACATTTACAATTAGCAATAGTAACAAAGTTTTTGTCCACTAGATCTAAGAATTATTAGCAGTCACAGCTAACAGCAACGACTAATAAAATTTTGTTGATACGGATAAAGAAATTAGCTTAAGTTGCTAATTAATTGGTAGCGGAAGCTAATTATTTGAAACTCTTTTAGCTAAATATCGTTAGTAGGGGTAGCAAACGGGTTTTTGTTGCTATAGACAAGGCTTTGTTACAGTTGTTAAGATATTGTAAGCAGCAGCAAAGGAAATATCAGCAAAGCGAGTTTAGATATCACAGCTAAATTATTTCTTTCCGTGCATCTATGTAAAATAATAGATTTTTTGTTATTTATTTTTAAGTTAACAAGAGGTCTGTTCTTGTTTAAAGAATTGTAAATGACATTTTATGTTTAGTGTTTATTTTTTTCATAAAAGGATCCATTATTGATTCACATCTCAAATGAAAATCATTTTAATTCAGTATGACACTCATCTTACAAAAAGTTATTTTCTTAGACAGGTAAATGTACGATAGATATGTACTTTCATAATAAATAACAGCTCAGTCCTATAAAGTAGGACTTGGTAGGGATACCAAGTAAGTGCCTACACTATAAATTTCAAAGGAATACTGAAATAATTTACGAAACTTATCTACTAAAATATTATAAAGAAAGAAGATTTGTATTTTTGTTTGTAATGAATAAACTCAAAAACTAGCTCACTGGGAAGTCTCGGCGTAATTATTGTTAAAATGATTTTTAGAAATAAAGCTATTTTTATTCATTATATTTTTTATTTTTAAAAGCTACAAGGCTGATTTAAAAATATTTTTGACTAATAGAATGCTACATTATCACTGAGTAATATAAGGTTATAAAATAATTTTTCATACGGGAAAACAAAATTCCCTCACGAAAAACGAAAATAACAAAGGCAAAGTTGCGAGCGGAAAGGCAGTCAGGAATACCTAAGCAACGCAAAACATTACAAACGGTAAAATAATGATCTCGAGTTCTCGCGCCGAGGAGTCGCGCGCTGCTGTCGTTGTGTGCGTGAGAATTTGCGCGTGTTGTATTTGTGGTGTAAACGCCAGACGGGAGGCCGAGCGGTGTGAAACAGATAGCATTTTAGAAAATACCTACTCGCGCCGCGCACGATTACTTCACAATCCTCTTAAGTGACTTTATAACTGTGACTTTATGTGTTTCTTTTTTTGACAAAGTGGACAGTGAATGTAACTTGGGTTCATAATTACACTCCAAACACCAAGCAGTAGAAAAAATCCTTTTTTCTTGCGTATCGACCCCAAAAGATAGCAAAGGCAATATGGCAATAGGCTGGCCAAGTTGTGTATGACATCAGTTTTTAGAACGCTTTGGATGTCATGGTGAAAATCGAAACAATAAACTCGGCATACTATTGCACCTTTTGCGTCCATAACGTGAAGAATTTAAAGAGAACGAAACGAGCCCAGAACGAGTGTCATTTCATCGGGATAATGCTCACGTTCAGAAATATTGAAACCATAGCTCATTTGTGGTTTTCAACTACTGCCTCATCCAGCTTGTTCAGCTAGTATTACCATGAAACCTGCTTTCAAAACGTCTTTGGTACTGCAATAAGGCGAAGTAGACAACGTCGCTATCTGAAGCAAAAAAGAATTTCTAAATCTACGTAAATGTTAACGAATCTGAGCTAAAGAAATAAATAAAAACAGAACGTTATCTTCAAATGAACTCTTTTGGTCTCACAAAAAAATATTATGGGTGGAAATTCATTCATTGCTGTTTGCTAATCGTTTTCAGAATAACACGTATATTTCCAATAACACTCATCAATCATCACGCTATAAGTTATTCAACGTATCTTCTTTGCCAGATTTTCCGGGGTGTTCCAGGTAATTGGGCTTTCCAAGTCCCCGGATCACCTCGACTATGGACATGATGGACATCAGTCAAAGGTTGATTTAATCCCTGTCCTGTTGGAAATAAAAATCACAATAGCCACCTGACAGAGGTCTATCAGACCTCCGACAGTAGATTTTTTAACTTAACTTGGATGAATGCGCGCACTTCCATTCAGCCAGCACCTTGCAGCAGCTGCTGCTACTGTAGCAGCTGCTTATCAACTTGTTTATATTTGTCTTTTTCTCGCATTTCTGTATTATGTATCACACAAAAATTAAGATTTTAACTGGAGACGGATAGTAGGGTAGGTGGTTAAGGGTTAAATGAAAAAAGTTGAGATTTTCAAAAAATCTTTTTATTTTTAACAATGTACATCACAAATGTTATACATTATCTACAACACTAATTATTATACACATTACGACATACCTCCATACATACAAGCCGAACATTGAAACAGACAATAACAGGGTTTCTGTCGGCAATCAACAAAAAAGCGCTTCAAATGACACATCTTTTTTATTATTAGATGAGTAATTCAATAAAAAGAGATCGTCACATACCCAAAACTTAAATAAGATCTGTTCAAATCCCAACATTAATATGGTGGTATGGTTAAGTCCCACCCTACCCCCAGGGGCATGGCCAGTGGTATGGTCGGTCCGCAGTGCTAAAGTCCCACTAATATCAAGACTTCCCATTTCTTTGCTATCGGTACACTAAACAAGAAAATTTTCGTGACATAAATTTTTTTTGTGCTGTACACCACAAAAAAAATTGATGTCACGAAAATTTTCTTGTTTGTTTTGAGAAGATATTTCTAAATTAAGGTAGACAGATCCAAATTGTCTTAGGACAGTGAAATTTATGTCGCTATTTAATCTACCATTAAAAAAGATGTACGAGACTAGATTTAGTTTGCTGGTATCAGTAAAAATCAATCTGAATAAGAAAATAACACGTTCGTCACAACTTCCTTTACAAACTCTAACTACTTTACAAAAGTAAAAATTTCCGTTTAGATATAGTACGTAATTACGTAGTAAGGCTTGATATTTATGATGAAGTCTGTTAACAATTTATGAACTTGAATTAAGTACAAATAATTTTAAAAAAATATGCACCGATTTTGCTCATTCAAATTAATAAGCTACTGGAAAATTTTTATAATTATGAACTTTATTTCTTAATTTCTGCATTCTAGTCACTCACAGTACCACCAAATTATATATACAATTTGTTGGGGTGCTAATTAAACAGACCACAGATGATTTAGAGTAATTTGTATAAAAATGACATAATAAAATGATTTTTTTTTCATGTAGTTCCAACTTTGAGAACCTAACCATAGACAATGAAAACCAATAGACTAATAGTATTCGCGCCACGTGCGAGACAAATACAACATTGTGAGGTTTTATTTGACAAAATTGACAATTCTTAGCTCAAAGAGAATTTTATCGTTTTATCCATTTCTTTACACATTATTTGTTATGCTCTTTCTTGCATGAATGAGACGCAAGCTAACTAGAAGTCTTTAATTTTTTCTGTCTACACTGTGGCTCCATAATTAAAATAGCATGTCATATTGTGCGGTGCGGTCCGAAATTTGTTATCCGCGCTCGTGTGCGCTATTTGCGTGCAAACAATCGGTTCAAAATTGCTCATGTGCGCATTTGTTAGCGGTATGACGTAATCGACGTCACCGATTAATGCTGACAGTGCTAACAGAAGACTATTGCACTGTCTCCGGAACTGTCAATATCAAAGTCAACATCAGTTTCCCGCGGAGTTTTATTGTATTTAAGTTTGTTAGATTTTTTATTAGAATATCTACAATAAAAACAAAAGTGCTCTGTGAAGATACTGGAGGCTCAATATCTCCCTCCAATTTTCCTTTTCAAATGACATTGACTGTCAACTTAATTGAGAGACTCGCAGAACGAAAGCTCGGTCCAAAAATGATCTGAGTGCTTATGTCCGTGAGCAGTGCAAACGATATGAATATTTGCACTGTTATCTGATTGTGGACTGCACCCATCGAATTGTGTACCACAATATAGACAACGATACAGTAGCCCGACACAGGCGTGTCTTTGAAATTGATAACTAAAGCTGATCTGGGCAATAGGGTTGGTACTACAAAAAAATCGGTGAAGGTATACGTACATGCCGCACGTGAGCGGCGTGGCGTATTCATGGAGCACAACAATCTTGGCCGGCGCGCGGCGTGACACTGCGTTGCTATGCCGTTCAGAGCATGCTTGGCGACCATGTAAACGACGTTTGTATGTGTGCGTGCGCCGATTCGTCTCTTTATATGGAGTCATAGTACTGTATCGTTCTCTATATTGTGTGTGTACTGTCATTGTCAGCCTGCAGTGAATGAAGCTCAGACTAAGCAAACCAATGGACTCGCAATATATTAATGGCACGAATAAATTTGCGTCCAGTCCGCCATTACAAAGCGCCGTGTTGTTGTGCTAAAATATCAGTCAGTGAGTGTTGTTTGTGAGTGTATTTTAAAGTTCTATGTTTGTCTTTGTTTTTTTAATAAACTGTATAAAAAACATAAGTGTGGAATATTGGATGCGGCGTCCCAAATTTTTTCCGCCATCCTAGAGCACCGCCATACATTATTGGCACGCTGTTTATGGGTATTTCATGTCCTTTGGTTTGCTTAGTCTGAGGAATGAAGAGACAAAACAGTCTATGGGAAGTTACAAGTTAGTTTTTTTCCGCAAGCCATAGGGGAACCTTGTCGCTTGAGAAGGCATGCCACGTGGTGTTGTACTCTTGGTCTTGATTGTGATTTCAGAGCACAAATGTTGGTCCAATGTCTGAAAATACAAATACGTTAAAACATCGGAGAGGAACCGGGGCGATTTTCTTAGTTATTTGCAGACGATAAAATATTTTTACACTCAATAATTTATTGGAATGTACAACACTGATGATTTGATTCCATGGAATTATGTGCAGTACAAGTAACAACACTGTTTATATGTTTTTTTTGGTGGAAATAACATCAAATACAGATTCCGGCCGACTTTGGCAGACTTGCACAATATTCAATACAATTAACGCTTAAATGTGGTAAAGCAATCATTTTGTCTGGCATTCGTTTGAAATTGTCAGAATCAGATCTTCCTATGTTTTAAACGCGTTTGGAATTAAAATCGAAATTGAAATGTATCACAAATCCAATCCCACTAACATAGCATTCAAAATCATACAAAAAACATTGTTTACTTTTTTTATGTCACCAAAGGCGGTGAACGAGCGGACGAGCCGAGGTAAGTGGTCATCGTCGCCCATAGACATCTGCGACATCAAGGGTGCCGCTTATGCGTCACCTGCTTTGAGTTTAAGGACCCCATTTACCTTCCGCTTGAAAAATGCCATGTTGTAGCGCGTTGGAAACACCTCCGGAGGGAGCTCATTCCACATTTTGCAAGTTCGCGGGAGAAACAAACGAGACGCCCACAAGATATGCTGATGCCAGGCGTCCAATATGTGGAGGTGGTTGGGGTGAGTTCTAATTTTCCCAGGCGCGTGGAGCGGTGGCAAAATAGCGATGGAGGAATTAATTTGAAAAGTTCCTCAGAACACTCCCTATTATACAGACGGTAGAACACGCACAGAGGCCCAACATCTCTCCGGTGGCTAAGAGGCTCTAATCCATCTGTGAGTGCCGGATCACCGACGATACGAACAGCCCTGCGTTGGATGGAGTCAAGAGGAAGAAGTTGGTATTTTGGAGCACCGGACCATACGTGCGAGCAATACTCCATGTGGGGTCGTACCTGGGCTTTATATAATAAAAAAAAGTCGGTGACCCGGCGTGAAGTACCGTTTCGCCTTATTAGTACTCCTAATTTTTTGGATGCCAGCTTTGCTTTATTCTCCAAATGACCCCGAAATTGGACCTCGTTCGTAATGTCGACGCTGGGAACCCGATACTCTTAGATATGGTAAGGGGAGTGTTCTGGAACTTAGGCGTCACAGCAAAAGGTGTTTTTTTTGCAGAGTATGCACAGACCTGCGTTTTGGTGGGGTTAAATTGGACAAGATTCCGTCGACCCCATTCCGAAATTTGCTCCAAGGACGTGTCAATGTCTAGTAGAAGTCGTTCTCTGCTCTTTTGTACTGATGCAGAAGGCATGTTAGCACGGCCTGTGTATCGCGCATCGCCAGTGCTGTCATCCGCATAGCAATGAATATTGCTTATTAGCAACATATCATTGATATGCAGATTAAACAGTGTCGGCGATAACACAGATCCTTGAGGAACGCCAGCATTTATGGGCATGGCATCCGAGCACATTCCGTCGACAACGACTTTGATGCTACGCCCAGATAGAAAGCTAGCAATCCATGTGCAGACCTTTCGGGAGCCCGTAAGATGGTAACTTCGATAAAAGTGCCTTATGCCAAACCCGATCAAAAGCTTTAGCAATGTCCAAAGGTGAGTAAGATAGACAAGCAGGTCACCAGCACCGCGACCTTGGCGAAAGCCGTATTGGCGGTCGCTAATAAGCTGGCGGTCCTCCAAGTAATCTAGGAGCTGGTTATTTACCACGCGCTCCATTACCTTCGATAGCAGGGAGGTAATCGCAATAGGTCGATAGTTTGAAGGATCTGTACGATCACCCTTCTTAGGGACCGGATAGACAAAGAGAAAAGACGCGTGAGAGTTGGAGCCAATTCGGGAGCGCATGTTTTGAGCATTGCAGGAATACCATCAGGCCCACTGGACTTTCTAATGTCAAGGGAGAAAAGGACTCGCCGTACCGCACTTTGTGTGAAGCTGATTTCAGGCATAGAGTGCTCACATCGTGGGATGGTTGGTGGTGTATTACCTTCGTCATCCAGAGTTGAGTTTGATGAGAATAGAGAGCATAAAAGATTTGCTTTCTCTTTAGCGGAATGAGCCAGTCAGTCATCAGGATTACGCAATGATGGTAACGAAACTCGACAGCAATTACCCTGAACAGCCTTGGCGAGAGACCAAAAAGCCCGACTCCCTGCAGGATGACTTTAAACCTTATTTTAATACTACATAATACATTATAGAAAAATATAAACAATATTTTATACCTGTGAGTCAATAAGTTGTCGACTTCTGAGCTCCTTTTCAATACTGTCAAATTGCCTCTTGACATCAGCATCACTTGAGTTCTCCAATGCTTGTGTTACTCGCCTTATCTAAAAAGTAAGATAATTCATTAACATATTCAACAGATTATGCCAATAATACCCAAAGTAGTGTATTGTGTAATGTAAGTGACTAAGGAGTAGAAACAAAGATGTGACGTGACCTAAACAATGTAGCCCACCTTACGCCAATGTTGCCCTGAGCTCATACATTCACAGTTTTAGAAAGTCGATCACCTATCGTCGTATTTAGGCCTTAGTTAACCTGGGCCAGCGCCCAGTGTCGATTGGTCGACTTCACATACACCTTTGAATTTCTTCGCAGATGTATGCAGGTTGCATCACGATATTTTCCTTCACCGTAAGAGCGTCAAACAAAAGTACATATTATGAAATTCGAAAATCGAAAATCACATTGGTACATGGCGGTCTCAAGCCCCGGACCTGCCGATTAGAAGGCCAGTGTCACAGCGCCACCGACGGTCCGCGGAAAGTCGATTCATCATCATCATCGTCATAGCTCATATACGTCCCCACCGAAGGGTTTGAGCCTACCCTATGTTAGGGTGATTAGGCCTTAGTCAACCACGCTGGCCCAGTGCAGATTGGTCGACTTCACATACACCATTGAATTTCTTCACAGATGTATACAGGTTGCCTCACGATGTTTTCCTTCACCGTAGGAGCGTCAGACAAATGTACATATGAAATTCGAAACGAAAAACACATTGGTACATGGCAGGTCTCGAACCCCGACCTCCCGATTGGAAGGCAAGTGCCGAGTCCACAGCGCCACCGACGCTCGGAAAGTCGATTAGTTCGACTTAATTACCCATATTATAAAACGAAGGGGTGGCCTACAAATATTATGTGCTCTTATAATAGTTCAGTCGTGCTCTGCAATAGAAAGGCTGGACCAACGATATTGACCATTTCTTTAAAAAAATTCGACACTGCGGCAAAATAGATGATTTTACACATAGCGCCATCTAGCGTCTCACAGAAAACCAATACATGCTATCTAGTGCAGAATTCGCGGCACTACCGCCTAACTCATAGTGACTCACTCGCTATCGTAGTGTCGTAGGCGCTAGAACCTAACTCGCTATCGTTTTAGCTCTCGCTAATGACGTCATCTTGTGATTTCGTAGCGCCTGTGACATTAGAACGATAGCGAGTGCATCGTTAGGAGTTAGGCAGTAGGGCCGCCGGAAGCATGGCATTTTCATTGAATGCAATAGCTTGCTTTCCGAGTTTCTCTATTTGCCAATGGATCCTCATTAACGCCTTATACAGTCATCATCACAGCTCGTATACGTCCCCACCGAGGGGTTCGAGCCTACCCTATGTTAGGATGATTAGGCCTTAGTCAACCACGCTGGCCCAGTGCGGATTGGTCGACTTCACATACATCATTGAATCTCTTTGCAGATGTATGCAGGTTGCCTGACGATGTTTTCCTTCACCGTAGGAGCGTCAGACAAATGTACATATGAAATTCGAAACGAAAAACACATTGGTACATGGCGGGTCTCGAACCCCGACCCCCCGATTGGAAGGCAAGTGCCGAGTCCACAGCGCCACCGACGCGCCTTATACTTATACTTCAGGATAACTAATGGACATCAGCTAACTTCGTATTTCCGAAGATGACCGACACATCTAGGCAGTATAATGATATACTCTTCGATCTGCTCTTGTGATTGTAAATGATTTTTAGGGCCAAACTACTTTTAAAGTGAAACTTTTTTTACATCGCCTCTAATTTTTTTGTCCATCTATCGCATGTCGCATTACATAAAAACATGAGATCTTTAATTTTACTACTTCACATAAGTCGAGATTGGTCTATGCGTTAGATCTTCCACTTTAAATCAGCGTGGCAATGGTTCGATCCCAGTGTAGAGCACTGTTTTTTGTTTTTCTATTATTTTGTTTTTTAATTGCTTTTTTGTTTTTTTTTTAATTTTCTTTTCAAAAGAAAAAGATTTAAGATTAAAAATGCGATTTTAATACCCTAAATAGAATAATTTATCGAAAGTTTTCAGTTAAATGCCTACGATCCGAAAAAAGATCCACTTGCATGTCGGTTTCATAAAACCACACAACTTTCTGTAAATTTTCTTTGATAAGTCAGACGATTGTTTCCGATGCTTTCCGATACCCAATATTTATATTTATGTGCTGTACCCCCCTGTATATTTAACTTTACATAGTTTCGTACAGAAAGTGCTATAGAACATCTCTTTTGTGACAGCTCTTTGATTAAAACTCACTGAGATAGATTATGATCTAACAACGGTCTACTTCAACCAAATTACACAGGCTAACATTTAAAGCAGTAGCCAAGTTTCGCGTGCTTGTTCAGACAAGCGAAATGAACAACTTTTACGAAGGGACCAATCTTGAAATCGCGAAAAAATCAATTCAATACGTATATATGTTCACTTGTATGGAACAGTGAGCTGAGTGCGAGTTTTATCGAGCTTTACTCGATCACACGCATCGAACGCGTAAACGCGAATTTGTATGGAATTAGAGCAGCGCCATCTAGTAGTCACTAGATGAAGCTGTCTCATTCCATAGCAGCTACTAGATGGCGCTGCTCTAATTCCATACAAATTCGCGTTCACGCGTTCGATGCGTGTGATCGAGTAAAGCTCGATAAAACGCGCACTTCTCCAATTTCATTTACGCAACACGCGTAAATGAAATTGGAGAAATTTCTGCATTAATTTCATATAGCGTGCACCACCACATTTAAATATATTATGTGTCCAACTGTTGGGCATGGATCTCTCCTTAACCGAGGTGTGTTTGGCCAACTTTATTGTACTCCGCAGTCGAATCTTACAACATCCACGAGAAGCAAGAAAACTGAGACATATTTATTCGTGACAGCACAACACTGAAATATAGCATAATGGCACACCCCGGACACTCCATACAACGTTCGCAAATCAATTACCTATTACTACTACTTAAACAAATGACGTTCATACACGCGGAAATGTGTGCGTGGAATCTAGTAGGGCTGAGTGAGCGGTTATCAATCGCAATGACGCGGGAAGTGCAGCGACTGCCTTCTCTTTCACCCGCATAGCGCTGTCTCTGTTATCGCCCGGCGCTCGCGTCTACTCGTCCGAGCGATCGCGCGCGCCCTTGTTTACTTGTCAGTGATGTCTACAGGGAAGTGCCGGGTAGGACGAGGTATTTGAAATGAGTGCGAGGAGGTGAGTGGCCGTTCTGTACGTAGTACTATTATCTATTCTGTGATAATGGGTAAATGTTTAGAACAATAAGTGGGTAACGGGGGTTAAGAGGGCCAGCCATTGGTGGTAAAATAAACGTAGTTAATAACCTAATCACAAAAAACTGATTTGGCAGTTGGCACCCCCAGTATATGTTATATTTAAGCATAGTTTCTGTAAGCAAATTGCTGCCAATATTGCATTTACTATTAACTTCAAGAAATAAATAAAACTTGACCGTAAAAACCTCTCAGGTACCCTAGGAGGCGTCCTTCAATGTGTGAGCTTTTAACAAACTGCATTAAAAAAATACATTTAAATAAATAGGTATAATAATGCAAAAGCAATAAAAATGCAAAAATAATGCACTTCAAATATAAAATATCTATTCAAATATCTCATTAAATAAAAGAAAATAAGCTGATGCATTAAAATTTATGAATGTTTATCATAAGCAAATGTGGTACTTGTTTACAAATTCATGCAGTTGTACTAAAACAAAACCGCAAAAGAATTCTAGTCTAGACCAAAAATATGTAAACTAAGGCGTCTATAAAATACTGTTTAGATTGCTATAAAAACCTAAATATAATTAAACATATTTTTAAGACGAATATACAGTGTGCTTCTGCATTAAGTACACATACGAGGCAGGGGGCAAAAGGGGGTCATTTGAGTGATAAAAAAAATAGACAAAAATCCCCATTTTTTTGTATTTTTAGGGGCCACTTAATTTTTTTCCCCTTCGTTGCGAACCTGACGTGCATAAACCATTATAATTCTTGAATGAATAGACAAATATCAATTAAATAAACGCCAACATGATCCTTAAAGATCAATACTGCTGTCAAAACACTTTTGCTGTCAAAAAAAATTGTCAATTAGTATCACACACAATTAATGACAGAGGATTAAGGGAGAAAAAAGCGTTAATATTTATGTTTTTTTTTAAATCAAATCCAATTTTTATACAAAAATTACCCGCTATACTTGTTTTCTAGCGCTTATTTCAATCTGTATCATTTCAGCTATTAAGCGCCACATGAATCGCGTCTCTAGGTCAATTGTAACGATAGCTATGATCATTCGAATCGGGGTTTTGAAAACCTAGTACCATTAACATCGCAAACATTTCTATCAGTGTGATCAGGGAACCCGTTTTGTCGAAGTCTATGTTCGGTCGGGCCCGGGAGGAAGGAATCGCTGCTACATGATGAACTGCCGTTATTATTAGAGGACTAGCTTTTGCCGGCATCTTCGCTCACGTTAAATTCGGAAAAATTCAAAAAAAAAATAAGGCAGGATTTAGTATTTTTGTCCATTCTTTCGATTGGCATCATTAAAATACGGGTGAATTTTTTTTCACATTTAAGTCGGTTCGATTCCCAGATGAAGCAAGTCATTTTTAGAAAATCTTTGAATGCAGTATTTTTAACTTTTAAAAATAACATAATGTCTTCTTCCAGCAAAATATCCTATCAACGATATTTAAGGTACTTTCCCTTCATGACCCATAGTCTTGGGACGCCCTGTATATAGTATGGATGTGCTGCTAACTTTACGGAACGGAATGTTCGTACAGATGGATGGTTGTCCGGCTCACTACGCCAGTATTGTAAGGACATAATATCTCGACGAGATAATAATATATCCAAACAGATGGATTGGCCGACAAGGTCCTATTGGGTGGCCTGCGCGATCACCAGATATGACGCCTCTCGACTATTTCCTATGGGGCACAATGAAGCAACGTGTTTATAGCACTACTATAAACACAGAAGTCGAACTGCGAGACAGAATTTTGAGTTGCGCTGAAGACCTGCCGAATGACCATTTTTTTACGTTAGGAAATGCGTTACGCATACCTCACGCTTGGGAGCGCGAGGATCTGTCGGACTCTCCGCGGCAACTGGAGACATAGTGTCACCCGAGACCGCGACCTACCGACTAACTCACATACGCCTTGGTGCAAGCACGTCCATCACAGCCGCATCCTCCCCGTCATCGGACGAAGAGGACACGCCGAGGAGGGGCGTGTCGCTACCAGACAAGGTCATGTGAACTGTTTCGGACACATGACCTCGTTAGCGTCTGCTCGCCTACGGAGAGTCCCTCTCACCTCCCCAGAACGGGGAGGCCGGCGACGCTCCTGAGCATTAAGAGCGTCAACGACTGACGGCGACCTGAGCAATGCAGGACTCAGGCTTCCCAAGCCTGCGTCCCGCTGGTTACCGTCAGGAGGAAGGAGGCGAGCAAACGACCTGGCCCCCTGCGACGGCACGGATCCGCCAGAGGGTCATCTCCCTGACCCGTTCCGTCACCTCCTTTTGCGTGATGACCTCCACACAGGAGTTTATCGCGTCCCAAGCCTCCTCACTCTCAACCATCTTTAAGATCAGCCCTGCGAGCATGGACTTGTCGATCGACAAAAGCATCTGTCCATTTCACTCCTTAGGAATATCTGTCAAATTTATCGATTTCTGTCGAGTATGTCGATCTTAGCTGTCAAATTTTGTTTATCGAGAGTTCCATGCTCGCAGGGCAGAAACGGGAGAGAAAGGTCAGGGCCAACGCACTAAGCCAGTGTGTTGCGTTGGGAGGAGAAGGCACCACATTCCTCGAGCGTGTGCTGTGCTGAGTCTTCAGCAGCGTCACAGTGGTGGCACTGAGCGGTCGGCTCACGTCCAATCCTGAATCCGGTGCAGGTAACGACCAAAGCAGCTGTGACCACTGATGATCTGCACCAGATGGTACGTGAGTGACCCACGCTTCCTCTCCACCCAGTTTTAGCACGGGGAGCAATGCCTCTACGGTTCTCCTAAGAGTTCCGGAGGCGGCTCACCCAGACTCTCCTGCCACAGGCGAAACATATCATTTTGGGCCTCGTCCAGGACAGCGACCCGCTCTCTTGGGGCTGCGGAATGACCCTGGTATGTTTCGACGCGCAACAGCAAATAGTTTTTCGCACAGCAATGTGCCTACAACAACGAGGGGATCATTTCGAGAGTTTAATACAATAATAATTTCTAATGGTACTTTATGATGTAAATACTTCGTTATTTCTTGATAAAAAAAATACGATTATGAGTTGTTTCATTAAATCTAAATCAAGTCAGAATAATACCAACACAGTCTAGTCGAGAATAATCTACATCTAATTGTAGTATTATTATTCTAAGACTTCAATTAAGTCGAAACTAATAATAGTAAAAGTGTCCAATCACATGACTCAGGTAGAAAAATTTGCGAAGTTATCGGTACTGCGGTCTCCAACACCCCGTTTCGAATAATCATAGATATTGTTACAATTAACCTAGAGACACGATTTATGTAGTTTTTGAAAGCTGAAATGATACAGATTGAAATAAGCACTAGAAAATTAAACTAGAGGGATATTATTTCTATAAAAATTGGTTTAATAAAAGAAAAACAAAAAAATTTACGCTTTTTTCTCCTTTGATCCTCTGTCATTGTGTGTGATAACAATTGACAAAATTAGTGTTTTGACAGCACTATTGATCTTTAAGGATCAAGTTGGCGTTTATGTCATTGTCATTTGTCTATTCATTCAAGAGTTATAACGGTTTATGCACGTCAGGTTCGCAACAGAGTAAAAAAAATGAAATGGCCCCTAAAAATTACAAAAATAAGGATTATAGGAAATGTGGGATTTATTTTCTATTTTTTTATCACTAAAATGACCCCCTTTTGCCCCCTGCCTAGTATATGCACTTTATGCAGAAACACACTGCATAATTAATAACACATACTGTTTCTTCGAAGAATGTGTGCCTGCTATTTTCATCGGGTAGATCAATGTCCAGCACACTTCTGAGAATGGGTAATGAGTCATCAACACGACCCATTTCGGCCAACGCCATTACCTGCACAAAAAGTGTTTTTAATTAACACACAGCTTCTTAATTTCGATTCCATATCTATTCATAATGGTGAAATAATTGTGCATCATCTTTCACTTCGCTGGTGTATATATTTGGTCTAAAGGCGTTAAATTGACAACGACATTTCTGAAAGATTCTGACCTGATACACTTCACGTTCTATGTTTGATATAGCCCTCTACTTATTAACGAAGTAGGAATAGAGGAGATATCCACTATCAAAAGTTAAAACGAATGCTGAATACTCATGCTGTGTAATTCGACCCTCGTGTACTGTACGTCTTGACTCTCCTGTATTGTATGTCATCGCTCTGGGGAGAGTGGCACAGACAATATACTTATTTGATATTAACCATAATTGGCTTATTCCTTATTGCATATTATTTGTCATTCAACTAATTTTTCCAAGAAGGGTTAGCACCATAGAGAATAAAAGATAATATGACACACACTCATTGCACCTTATGTCACTGTTATTTAAAAGAGGAACAAAACGGATTATATTTGGCTCTTGTCACTTTTGCCCGCATCCAATGCTAGGCTTGCTGGGGCCTTATTACAAGCCCTTAGGCAAGTTGAAAACAATATGTAAACAGAGACAGCTATTGTCGCATAAAGCGTCATCACAGCTTTAGAAGCTGATACACTTCACATACAAATCAGGCTTCAACTGAAAATTTTAAAAAACATTGTTGCGAGTAAAATTAGACATCAATTCCACGATAATGATATTGGGCTCTTGAAACATTGTAATGTACTACCTGTTCATACTCAATTTAAGTATTTATTTTTAAAATCACATTATTTTAATTTGGAAATTCAGCATGAAATAAATCACCCTGTGTGTACTCGCGCAGTTTCTAGTCGTATGCTGCAAACGAGCGGGGCAAATAAAATAACGTCTACGGCGAAAGAACAGCAAGGTACCTGATTCCCAGATTCATAAATTCGCTACCCGCGAACTTGCGCGATGGCCTTAATACTAAAAACATTAAAAGTAAACTAAAATTGTACTTTACTCAGACTATAAATTAATTTCTTTACCTAAGAACTAGAAACGCATGTACTCAGTCCCATAGAATATGTATTTTTATTTGCATTTTTTGTAAATTTTATTGATATTTGGTATTTATTGTGTTAAGTAGATAACTCTAAAATGTAAATTGTCTCAAGTCACGTTATACAAACCTCAGTGGTTTCAGAATGTGTCTTATACAGATGATTTAAATGTTTTTTTATATGGTAAATAAATGAAAAAAAAGCGGCATAATTGCCTGCCGGAAATGATCATTGAAATTTACCTTTATGTTTCTAATGGTAACATACTGGGACCTCTGAGAAGACATTGATTCCAATGCTGCCTCTGGTCTGCCCTGTTTAAGAGCTAATGCTGGAAAATAAACAGAAATTGATTGGTAATTTAAAAAAATATATGTATTAAAAAAGATACTACACTAGAAGAAAAAACAATTGTGGAGTGTTCCTCGTGGTTACACCAGTTCAGTGTAACCACGGGGTGCGATGTCAGACAACCTCCTTGTGGTGCACCCTGGGCAACCCGGCAGATTCTCTGCCGCGGGCTAATAGTCTGACGAGAGGACCCCCATAGAGGGGGGGTGTGGGATGGCCGAGTTTAACCCGGCGGGCCACTTCGTGTGGCCACCCGCTTCATGCGGAGAAGGGCGAAGTCCCCTCTTCTTATTTTAAGAAGAGGTGTGGCTTTCGCCAGTAGCCCGATTTGGGCGGCTACCTATGAAGGTATCAAGGTGGAGGCGACTTTTCGCCACGGCGCTTCGCGCCTGCCGGGGGTTTCCAAGAGCTTTGGCTCACCCGCGCGGCGGTGGATCCAGTGGGATCTGCCGTCGGGCAACCCGTTACCCGCACTGAGCGGGCCGGGGGCCCGGCGCACTGAGCGTCGGGCCGCGTGGAAGACAACCACAATAAAAAACCAATTTCGGGGTGTAGAGCGGTGCAATTCTGCGTCGCTCCACAAAGCAGCAGAGCTAGACGGGGCGTCCGGCAACGGACATGTCGCAGGCAGGGGTTCAGCGGGAATAAGGCCTGGCTGTTGTCCCCTTTCCCCTGTCTTGTGACGGATGGAGGAGCTGCTGGGGGGGTTTTTAGTGGGTAGGCCCGGTCCGCTGGGGAGTCCCACATATCCTCGTGGTTTGGCTCGACCACGAGGAATGCGTAAATGCATTTTCCCCCCTCCCAAAAAAAAAAAAAATGTAACCACGTGGTTATACCAGTATGGTGTAAGTGTAATAGTAAGACCCTATTCCTCGAGGTTACACCACGATAGAAATAAACGATCGATTATAGATAAAACACAAGGGACTAATATAATTTTCATGCAATTAAAAAAAAAACTTTTTTCTCAGTTACAATATGTCCCTCCGCCGATGACATCTCACAGGACGACAGGTGTCAAAATTAGAACGCCCTGATCTCATGAACATGAAATTAAGGTGTGTTCCTCGAGGTTACACCACATGTTACACTGGTGTAACCACAAGGAACACAATTGCCATAAAAATTGTATATGCAAAACCTTTATTAGAATTTAATATAGTAGCAGAGAGCAACAAAAAAAAATTACTAGCTAGATAGATTAATTTATTAATTTAACTAGCTGTGCCCGCGAACTACATTTCGCCTTAATTTATTTTTTCCCGACATCTTCTACAAATATCGTTAATGTACACAGAAATAAATACAAAAACTTAACAAATTATATACTAAAACCTTCCTCGGGAATCACGCTATCGAGTGGTGAAAACCGATTGAAAATCGATGCAGTAGTTTTTGAGTTTAACGCGAACAGACAGACAGACGCGGCGGGGGACTTTGTTTTATAATATGTAAGGAAATAGCCAACCAGCAAAAAATGAGCTTGCCCGCCGAAGAGGTATAGTGCCCGCTGATGTCATTTCAGACCATATTTTCGAAGCATATTCCAGACTTTGTGGTGTATTCTGTAACAAATTACAAAACATTACATGTTTTTGTAGGTTCCAGATAGTAGGTTTGTTAATTTTATTATATTTCATTAATAACAAAGATTACCTGTTTGTAGCAAGCCGCCAGTACTAATACTAGGGGATATTTAGGGAACTTGGTCATGTTTATTTGTCGCTCCATGACCCTGTTGAATACTGCCTGCATCTCATCATACATTTCATGATTGTATAACAAATCAAGCAAAATATGATATGAGCTAAGTTGATCGAAGAAGCCATCATTTTTTGGATCTTCAAAGCACTGAAAGATTTGATAAAATATTATTTCAAACTATAGTGAACTTCTATTGATGTATGTATAAGGAAACATAAACAAAATACAATATTACACAGGATTAAACAAAAAAAATTTACAAATCGGGTAATATTAATAAAAAGGCTTCAAATAAACTCAGTGACCACAAGAGACACTTCACAAACTAGGAAATAAACATAATATTTCAGAAAAAAAAACAAATAAGTGAAATCGCCACAGACTTCTAGTCTTGTGCAGGCAGAAACGGTCAGATCGCATCACTGGGGGTTTCACCCACTTCAAGCTCTTACTACACTTTCTATACTTGAGGAAATACAGGCTCAGTGGACAAAGTATACAATAGCTCTAAAAAAGGCCCAGAAGAAGGCCCTTAAAAATGAGACAGCGCAGACCCATAAGTTAAATGTCAATCATATAAAATATTCTCCAAAATAACACTCAGAAAACTAAATAAAATCTTAGATGAGCTGCAATCCAAATAGCAGGTGGGTCTCCGTTTCCAATTAACAAATGAAAGTGAAAAATTTGATTATCTATTAATGTATCAATACTCAGTAAGAAAGTAAACTGTAATAAATTCAAGGCAGAACTTACAATAAATAAAAAGGTTATAAAACTATATTGAACAATATCTTTCATGGCCAATTTATTTCATCTGATTGACATCTAGTCAGCAGCTTCCGTGCCGCGTGTCAGCTCTTCACACAACCCGCGCTCCCACTTTGTACTACACTCTGCCCTTTCTTTGTTTGTCACCGGGACTCTGCCTCACATTTATTCCCTTCCCCAAAATGCTCAATTAAAACATGAAGGTAAATAAAAAGAAGAAGCGAGCTTCTACGGCGGACACCCAATCCACTTTTAAAATGGATTTCTGCAACATCAGGGGTCTACATAGTAATCTTGATGCCGTCCACCGCCACCTAGAGACGGCTCAGCCTGCCTTGCTCTTCTTAACGGTGACGCAAATATGCGCCCCTGATGATATTTCGTACCTGAAATACCCCGGTTACGAATTGGAACACACATTCCTACCTAAAGCCGGGGTGTGCGTTTTCGTCAGGGGCGATGTTTGTTGTCGCCGCCTTCGGGGCCTCGAGCATCGGGACCTGTCGTTACTATGGCTGCGCGTGGACCATGTGGGCCTTACCCGAATCTACGCGTGCCTTTACAGGTCCCATGCCAGTGAAATAGGGTCAGCTCAGCTTTTTGAGCACGTCCAAGAGAGGATTGACCGAGCGTTCCAAGAGGGGATTGACAGTACCCATCTGCGGAGGTGGTGGTCCTTGGTGACTTTAATGCTCACAATCACTGCCTTGTCCGTAGTACTGCTAGTCTTGCGCGGCCCCATCGCGCGTCTGCGGCTGGCAGTCGTGCAGTTTGGCGGTATGAGTCAGCAGACTGGGGTGGACTCCGAGAATTCTTCGGATCCTACCCCTGGAAGCAGCTCTGCTTCGCCTCCGAAGATCCCGATACTTGCGCAGATTGCGTCACTAAAACGGTGCTGATGGGAATGGAAACATTCATTCCCAACACTAAAATACCTGTTGGCGGTCGCAGTCGTCCCTGGTATAACAATACCTGCAGGAAGACTGCCCACCTCAAGCAATCTGCGTACATCGCCTGGGAAAACGCCAGGAAAAGTCGAGATCCTGGTGTGACGGAGAAGAAACGTCAGTACAACGCTGCTTCCAGATCCAACAGGAAGGCTATTGCTGAAGCCAAGGCGGAACACGTGGCCAGGGTTGGCGAGCGACTAGGAAGCTATCCCAGTGGGAGTCGTGCTTTTTGGTCGCTGGCCAAAGCTGCGCAACGTAATTTCTGCCAGTCCAATCTCCCACCACTGCGTAGAGCTGATAGCAGCCTGGCCCACAGCGCAAAAGAGAAAGCCAATCTCCTGGTAGAACTCTTTGCCTCTAACTCGACAATGGACGATGGGGGAGCCACACTACCCACCATCTCTCGGTGTGAAAGTTCTCTGCCTAAAATCCGTATTACACAACGTGCGGTCAGGTGGGAGCTTAAGCTCCTGAACGTCCTTAAGTCGAGTGGGCCGGATGGCATCCCAGCAGTGGTGCTGAAGACGTGCGCCCCTGAGCTGACCCCCGTACTAACGCGCCTTTACCGACTTTCCTATCAGAACAATAGGGTTCCATCTTCGTGGAAGATTGCTCACGTCCACCCAATTCCCAAAAAGGGTGACCGATCCGACCCGTCAAATTACAGGCCAATAGCGATAACGTCCTTGCTCTCCAAGATTATGGAGCGGGTCATCAACTACCGCCTCCTACGGTACCTAGAAGAACACCAGCTGATTAGCGACCGACAATACGGCTTCCGTCACGGCCGTTCAGCTGGTGACCTTTTAGTTTATCTGACCCACCGTTGGGCGGAAACCTTGGAGGGCAAAGGTGAGGCTCTCGCCGTTGGACTCGATATGGCTAAGGCGTTTGATAGGGTCTGGCATAGAGCTCTTCTCACACTGAAAGAAATTTTTAGTAACAAATAACAAACATTTGAGTAACCTATTACATAAAAATAGTGACTTCACAACTAATGTTACTAGTAGCCAAATTCAGTTTTGTAAAAACAGTTATGTTATCTATAGCCAAACAAAAATAATTACTTCCCACCAAATATATAAACCACCAAAGTGTTTCGAGTAAATTACTAATATAAATGTATTAATAACAAAACTTTTAAGTAAGAATAGACCACATCTATGTTTACTATTTACGAAACTGTTTTGTTATAAATAACTATTTCTTTAGTATTAGCATCACTAAACTGTTATCACAACTAAACTATTTTGCTATCTGTTACTAAACTTTTGATTAATTATAACTAGATTCTCAGATTAGTATAACATCAATATATTGTAATCATGACCAAACTAATTTGATACCTGTTACTAAACTTGTGATTAAAATATAGCTAGAGTTTCAGATTATTTACAACATCACTGTTATGTAATCTGTACCTGAACTTTTCAGTTAATAGTAACATTACTTTTAGGTTACTATAGCGGTTTTTTCCTACAGGTTTATAGCTTGTAGCCAAAACTAATAATATGAGAATTTTCAGCAAGAAAGGCAAGCGCTGTTGAAACTCCATATATTAATTTCGACTACAAACTTGGGACAAATTAAAAACTAAATTGATTTGTTCAAATAAGTGAGCATTCATTAATTAACAAATTAATTAATTACAGAAAACTTTTAAATATATTGATCAACAAAAGAAATAATCACAGAACTATAAATAACTACGCCTCAACACTAGGCGCCAATCCTCTTTTGGTATCCTTGTTCAAAATATTGTTGGAGCTGCAGCTGGCAATGCTACCAGCGTGGTGGCATCGGAGATCGTGGTCAATTCTAGTGACTTGTACAATTATTATTCGAAATCGTCAAAGCGGCATAGTCCAGTAGCTCTTCATAAGACTCTGTAAAATAAAAACATGTTTAAGTTATCTGCATTAAAATAAGAAGCAAATGAAAGAAAAATATCACTGGGCCAAAAACACCAGCTCCCTTATTCGCTAACTTCGGTTGCTCCGAACTCTGAACTCCGAAATGTCATTGTGATATACTACTGAGTGTATTACACACAAAACTACTCGCTGAAATAGCAATGGCAACGTGAGTTTTGTTATGGCAGGGTTCATTATAGCAGTATGATATTGTGTTCAAAATGACAGTTCGGAATTGGTAACCGAAGTAAGTGAATAGCTGAGTACACATTAGTCGCACAACTGTACGAAAAACGGACAAACATTTTCTTATAAAAATCAAAAAAGTTTTGTTCTGTTCACTCACCATCCAAAAATTTGAAATAGTCATTTCCAAGCCCCACAACCTCAGATAGTAGGAAATTTTTTCCGCAGGTTCGTTTGCTTCGGGGGGGCTGCATTCATGAATACGGCATCACCATACAGTTTTGACTCTTCATGTGTACCATGATTCTTCTCTATTTTTGAAAAATATCACAAAGTTACCACTAAATGCCACTTGCTTTCTGCGAACTAGTGCGAACCGCAATGGCCGGTAAAGCGAAATGAACATTATGTTCCTGCGTGTCACGTGTGATGCAAGTTCGGGTGGGAAATTACAATTTTTTTTTGTTACACGCAGCATCACTTTTATTACCTCTGACAAAACTATTTCGTTCTGGCTTACAAAAACATTGTTGTAATCAACATTATTAATACTAGTTGGTTTCAATCAAATATTTAATTTGTTTATAGCAACTTTGTAACACGATCTTAAACAATACTATCCAGTTGTAAACAATTTTTAGCTATGGTAATAAATAGCACAATAATTATGTAAAAGCTTAATTCAAGTTTAGCCAACTGCATGTTAGAAAATACTCTAAGTTTGTTTAATTATAGCAACTGTACTGTTATGTTACAAGGTACCGAAGTTGAATTTGACAGTAAATAACAAAAACTTTAGAAGTTCATAACCAAAATTAAATAACTGAACTGATTTTGTAAATTGTAACAAGCCAGGTGATCTAAACATAAATGAAATTAATTTAAAAGTTAACAAAGTTTTGCTAATCTTTATTTAACTCAACTAGTTTAGTTAATTAGTTTTTTCAGTGCACGAAGTTACCATCATATGGAATCCCCGAGGGACTCTGCAAATGGATAGCCAGCTTCCTGGATGGTAGGAGCATTAAGGTCGTCGTCGACGGCTGCTGCTCCGAAACCATGCCCATAAACGCTGGTGTTCCACAAGGTTCGGTGCTCTCCCCAACCCTGTTCATTCTGCATATCAATGACATGTTGTCAATTGAGAACATACATTGCTATGCAGATGACAGTACGGGTGATGCGCGGTATACCGACCACCAGAATGTCCCTCGGAGTTCGTTGCTAGAAAGGCGGTTACAACTTGTGTCTGAAGTCGAAGACTCTCTAGGGCGAGTCTCCGAATGGGGTGCAAAGAACTTGGTTAAGTTCAACCCCACGAAGACGCAAGTGTGCGCATTCACTGCGAAGGACCCATTTATCGTAGTGCCTCAGTTCCAGGGAGTTATTCTTCGTATGTCCGATGGTATTGGAATCCTCGGTGTGGAAATTTCTGCTAAAGTGCAGTTTGGGAGTCATTTGGAGAACAAAGCCAAATTGGCGAGCAAAAAGCTGGGCGTCCTGAACAGAGCCAAGCGGTACTTCACTCCAAGCCAGCGGCTAATGCTCTATAAAGCACAAATTCGGCCGCATATGGAGTACTGTTCGCACCTCTGGGCGGGAGCTCCCAAATATCAGCTCGACCCTCTTGACTCCCTGCAAAGGCGTGCATTCCGCATCGTCGGTGATCCCAATATCACGGCCTCAATGGAGACGCTGGAGCAAAGGAGAGACTTTGGTTCTCTCTGCGTGCTCTATCGGCTCTTTAACGGAGAGTGCTCTGAGGAACTGTTTGCAATGGTGCCCTCTTCACCTTTTTACCATCGCACCACCCGCCATCGCAGTAGAGTTCATCCATATTACCTGGAACCAATCTCGTCTAGTACAGTTCGGTTTCAGCGTTCATTCCTTCCACGTACGTGTAGGCTCTGGAACGAACTCCCAGCTGCGGTGTTTCCTGAGCGCTACGATATGTCCTTCTTCAAACGAGGCTTAAGAAGAGCATTTCTCTCCAGGTAGGCAGTGACAGAACTGTGCCCCTGGCATTGCAGATGTCCATGAGCGGTGGTTACCACTTAACATCAGGTGGGCCACTGGCTCGTCTGCCACCGTTAGCAATAAAAAAAAACATTTTTCATTTCATTTTTTAAAAAAAAAAACGTCGCCCCACTAGGATTTTCTCCTGTGTCGTGGGTGCAGTTACAAACATAGAATATCACATGTACATACGCCCAGACCGGAATAAATTTCTGTAGGCCATACAAAACATTTGTACGGGAATCGAACCCGTGACCCGTTGCGCAGTAGGTGATCACTCGACCCCTGCGCCAAACGTGTCGTCAAATTGAAAAGGAAATACATAGAATATCCAACAGTTGGTCATTATTCTGATCACTGAAAGAAACAATGAAAGGCAAATCCATTCTTTTAACTGAGGAGAAAAAGAAAGGTTATTATGACTCATGCATATTTGTAATATTGACATACAGTTACCAGAAATGATCTCTTACCACAAAACAGAGAGAAGTGCTTGCTGAGCATCAAATTTTATAACAAATGCAAACTCACAACATTTAACAAGAGTGCACTAAATTAAAAATAACTATAATAAAAATAATTTTAGTCTTTATTACATTATATATCTTTATTATATTGTGGCTCAACAGGATACATGGTAAGACACATTATAGCAAAGCGAAATGGAATAAAGCTTAATATTTGCAAATGATTAGTTTTTAAATATTAAGTATAAAAACTGTGATCATTTTAATCATTTATAGTTTTTACAATTATTACTATTATTATGTTTTCCTGTACCTGCAATGCTTCTGTAGGTGCATCTAGAAAATAGAACATCCTCATAACAACAGGCCCAAAAACAAATGATCCAAATCTATATTCGGCCATATTAGAATTGAATCTGGAAAAAGAAGATTAAAATGTTGAAAGACAAACATTATGTAAATTGGGATGATGATTGAATTCCACTTTTCACATCTCGTCATAAAATATTAAAATATAAAGATGCAATCATGTGAAATTAGAATTAAAAAAGGCTTAGAAATACATTAGATACAAGCATTATATGCTGTTACTTTGGAAGCGATTAGACAGAGATCCAACATCAACCGTGACGTCATTCAAATTCAAATTCAAAAATCTTTTTTCAACATAGGCCTTTACAGGCACTTATTGACGTCAAAACAGAGCAAAACATTCTAATTTAAAGGAAACATATTAAGCTTGTATGTGCATACATCCTGAATATAATCAAGATCTCTGCAAATACAAGAATGAAAAAAAAAGTAGACTTTACACCTGTTCGGAAATTGGGAGAGCCTTCACGAGAAGAACAGGCAAGAAACTCGGAAGATCTAATATTTCTTAATCTCCTCTTTTAAATTGCCATTTACAATATTGGTTTTGTTACATAGTCATTATAATTATTGCAAGATAAAATACAATCGGTATGCTTAAATACACTTAAAATGTCAATTAAAATGTTATAAACATATAAACTAAGCATTTACAATAAATTATGTTGTTACCAAACATGACGTATTAGTACGATAACTTTGTTTAGCTAGTTCCATATTGTGTGATCACTTAGATAATCACTCACTGTGTAATAACCTTTGCTCATGAGTCTTTTTGAACATGAACTTTAAATTTATGAATTGGTAAGTAGGTTACACTTTGTGGAAGTTTATTATAAAAAGCTACACACTTCCCCAGAAACGAGTCACTAGTTTTATAAAGTCTGTAAGTTGGAACGGCAAGCTGTTATTGTATCTGATTTGTTATTTTATGTACCTATTAATCTGAATAAAAATTGTTGATCGCTTTATTGGGAACTAAAAAAAGCTTATTTTTATTTCTTGTGTTTATATTATGAAAATTGCTATTTTTATTGAATGTATCATAATGCTTGTGAACATAAATTAAATTGTCATAAATATACTGACCTGCAAAAGTTAATATATTAATTTCTTTAAATAATTCTCTAAGTGAGTCTCTAGCCCGTAAATTAAAAATAGCGCGAATTCTGTAGCAGGAAAATACACTCAATATTAGCTGCCGAACCCCATAATCATAATCCATATGACATAATACTGTGAAAATAACTGAAATAAATTAATCTCGCCATTTCAACATCAGTTAAAAGCCTTATTTTCTTTACAGCATACGCCGCCGAACTAAGTTTGTTTGCTAAGGTTTCAATATGTGGGTCCCATTGCAACCGTGAATCTAAAGTTATGCCTAAGAATTTCGTGTTATCTACTATACTAAGTCAACTACATCCTCATTCATATTTAAGTGGGTATCAACCTGCCTTACATTTGGCAAAGAGAATTTAATGCATTTCGTTTTCTTAGAATTCAGTGATAAATTATTGGTTGTAAACCAGAACAGAACTTGAGAAAGAGCATTATTTACATCGTCAGAAAATTGCTTCCCTCTGTCAACCTTCAATAATAAAGATGTATCATCAGCAAATAATACAGTGTCACATAAGTTTTTAATGTAATAAGGCAGGTCATTAATGTAAATTAAAAACAGCAAAGGACCCAATATTGATCCTTGAGGTACGCCCATAAGAATAGGTGCGCTAGCAGACTCCGATTTATTAACGACAACTCTCTGAAATCTCTCAGATAAATATGATTTAATAAGACTAAATGCTCCATTCGAAACACCATAATGTTTAAGTTTACGAAGAAGCCTTTCATGACTCACACAGTCAAACGCTTTACAAAAATCGCAAAAAACTCCAATTACATCCTGCTTGCCCTCCCAAGCATCAAAAATGTGTTTGAGAAGTGCAGTTCCAGCGTCAATAGTTGATTTTCCTTTGGTAAAGTCAAACTGTTTGCTATGTAGTAATCTATTTGATAATAAATGACTTAATATCTGGTTATAAATGATTTTTTCAAAAATTTTACTTAATATTGGTAATATTGAAATAGGTCTAAAGTTAGAGGGATCTTTTTTATTTCCCGATTTAAACAAAGTTGTGTATTTACTGTATTTCATTAGATCCGGGAATATGCCCTCATCAGCACAAGTATTAAAAATTAGCGCTAACTGAGGAGCTATTTCATTTATAATAGAGTGAATTATGTGAGTAGAGATGCCTCAAAGATCTTCCGTCTTTATCTTGCTGAGTAATCGGAAAGTTTTTAAAATAGTAATTGTATCAACATGGCAAAAAAAAAATTTTTTATTGCAACTAAGTTGGCAAACAAGCAAACTGCCCACTTGATGGTAAGTGGTAACAGTCACCTATAATACATGTGGCTCTTGTGGGGGTTGCAGTTTTGCTGCGAATCTCACAAGAGTCACAGTGTACGTTGCCAACTTGTGACACAAGATGTAAAGTCACAGTACCCAGTAATTTCACTGCCATATCTTACCCTTCAAACCGGAACACAGCAATGCAAGCACTGCTGCTTTGCGGCAGAAATAGGTAAGACGGAGGTACCTAAGCAGACGACCCTGATACAGAGTCTCCCTCCAGTAAATTCAAAGTTTCGTTGAACTTATCTACACTTGACTCCAGAAGGGTGATCGCCACACTTGAAGATGAATTTAGATTACTAGTACGAGTAGTTATAATAGGAATTTGAGAAAAGTAATCTACAAAAGCGTTAGCAACTTCATTGTCCGACTTAATACTCTTATTGTTTATTTCTAACAAGAAAGAGTTTCCAGAAGATTTTACTTTCCCAGTTTCTTGATTTATAATATCCCTTGTTGTCTTAATTTTATTTTTCGACAAATTTATTTTATTGGAAATGTAAAGAGATTAGGCCCGCGATCAATAATTTATATTATTCTCCTGGCAGATTTCGTTTACATACATTTATCTGACTATAAACGAGAAAGGCTGACAATGGAATAAGATGATTGGCCCCTAGGATAGCCACCGTAAATATCAAGCCTGATTGCTACAGTAGTAAATCAAAGTGATTAGCTTTTATTTTTGAAATAATTGTGGCAGTGATATTAATACTAGTTCTACAATTAAATTCATTCAATTCAATTAATTTATTCATTCATAGACTGTGGGGAAGTCAAAATTCGGTGTTAGATGTATGAAGAAAAAAGAAGGTCTTCACAGTTGAGAACACTACGAACGCCTGTTATCATTTGTGCTTTTGCAAGAATTTGATTTGTAATTGTTGTAAAATAAAACAATACAATTACTTTTAATTTATTTATTCAGTTCCATATTCTGTATCCTCTCGCACTAAAACATTCTCATGAAAAGATGCAGGTGGTGTGATGTTCTGCTGGTACCGCTCCCATCCAAGGTACCAAACAGCGCAGGTTCCAATAATTCTTTTACCCACAATACAAATGCAGTAGTACCCGTAAATTCTAGCCTCCAGTTCCCACCCAATGGGTCTAAAAGAATATAATGTAAAATATATTTTGTTGCTTTTGTGGCGAGACTTAATCCTTCATGTGATTAAAACTGTCTCATGTAATGCAATTCCTGGAACATTTACAGTCTCCAATTGATCACTTACCTCGACGTTCTTACCCATATCATATTGGTGGCCCAAATTGAGTCATAAGCGTATGAGATATGGTGAATTTTTGCATACGTCATTTTTGATGGAGCTCATTCCTGTTTAATTGGTAAATCCATGAGTGTACAGTCAGCAACACGTCAAGCGATTACGAAAGATGCCGCTATTACGAGCGACATAAGGGCGGTCTCAAGGTCAACATGTAAAACCTATCGGGTTGCTGTGTGTATGTACATAATAAATAACTGCGAAATGGAACCTAGAGAATATTTCCAATTTTCTCTACGACTTGTGTGAGTGTTGCCAAGCCATAGAACTTAAATAACGTTTTAATGAAACAAAAATTGCTTTTTCAAAAAATAATTGTGTGAAATCGGCTAGACTTAGATTTCTTTTTTTCTTCCGATTCTTCCGATTTTAATTCAATTTGTACCAGCTGGATTTTAGTGAAGAGTCTATGAAAAGTTAGACCGTCTCCTTTCCTTCTAATAGGTTGGGGAAAAAGTTCCTTCGCATTTTTTAAGAAAATTCAAAACATTTTTTAATATAGTTTATTTACATTTAACTAAAGTATGTAGGTACCATTTTGTTCGATAACTTTTTGCTATCTTGTAGGTAGGGACATGATTCCATTGCTATAGAAATTTTGGGACTTCTGGTCAAAATACCGCGACAAGTGGTTTTGGCAGTCCTCTCGTGATGTTAACCTGACACTGCCTAAAGAATTCTGAAGAGACCAAAACAGGTGGAAATCTGAAGGTGCAAGGTCAGGACTATACGGCGGATGCATTAACACCTCCCAGCCAAACTCTCTTAATTTTTGCTGAGTGGCTAAAGATGTGTGAGGTCTAGCGTTATCATGATGAAAAACCACACCCCTTCTGTTGATTAATTCCGGCCGCTTTCTCTCAACTTCTTGCTTTAATCTTATCAGTTGTTCGCAGTAGAGTTCAGAATCGATGGTCCTGCCTGGTGGTAACAGCTCATAATGAATAATGCCCTTCCAATCCCACCACACACACAGCATCACCTTGTTGCGAGTTAACCCGGGTTTCGCCACAGTCTGTGAAGCCTGACCGGCCTTTGACCACGACCTTTTTCGCACGTTCTTGTCGTACGTGATCCACTTTTCATCACCAGTTATCAGCTTCTTCAAAAATGGTTCGGTTTCATTACGTCGTAATAAAGAATCACAAATGAGTACACGGTTCATTAGGTTTCTTTCAGTGAGCTCGTGAGGTACCCAAATGTCGAGCTTTTTTGTGTACCCAGTTTTTTTCAAATGCGCCAAAACTGTTTTGTGGTCAATTCCCAGTTCTTCAGCTACGTCGTAACTACTGACATGCCGATCTTGCTCCACTTTTTCAAAAATGGCATCCATTTTATCTGTAATAGGGCGACCAGAGCGACGTGCATCTTTGACATCAAAATTTCCGGATTGAAAACGCTTAAACCAAATTTGTGCTACTCTCACAGACACTGCACTAGGTCCATAAACATCGCAAATTTTTTTCGCGGCTTGCGTTGCATTTTTACCTTTTTTGTAGTAAAATTTTAAAATGTATCGAATTTCTTCATTAGATTCACTCATCGAAAGGTACGAAAAACAAATGAAAATCACACATTTTCCTAATTTGAATTTGGAATTATGTTCTTTAAAATTTAAACTTTCAATGATACCAAAACCAGCCAGATACAAATAGTATAGCCAAAGAGATTTTATTACAAGTTTATACATACTATAATGCGAAAAGACTTTTTCCCCAACCTAATATTTTCGTTTAGTTTAATTACTTTTTGTGGAAATATATTGTTACTTTCAGTTTTTACTAAATTAAATAAATTATTGTATAAGAGATTAGCATCTTTATTTAGGGTCGGCAGAGATGTAATTTGAGATGATATTTTCCTTTTAACACGTTAACCGCCATGTCGGACAATGGTGACCGCCAGCAAATATACCATTCAGGCCACGTCGGACAATGGTGTCCGACATGACAACCCTCACTTCAACTTACTCTTGCAGGCCGGCGGTCACATTTTCGCTAGATTTAAGCGTTTGGAGTGACCCGCGTGGCCCTGTAGAGTAGTAAAACTAAGGTGTCAACCTAACTTTTGTTAGTATTTTGAAAATTATAAACAGTACTTAAATTAAATTATTCGATTAAAAAATGTAATTTTTGTAATCATTTTGTTTATTTAAAATAAAGACAGTTTTGAATGGCGAACTAAGAAATAATAAATTTTAAATGAACATAGAAATAAAAAGTAATATAAACATATGTGAAATCGTAATTCAGCGATGTTGAATGTTGAAGCAAGCCAGACATAAGTGCGGTTCTCCGGGGCAATTAAGACAGTAAGTCATGACTTTTTTTGTCCTATTGCGTGCTATTACCCTGCCATAAGATTGGACGTTTTTCTTATAGCAACTAAGACAATTCCTTCGCGACTGTTTAGCCTTTCCTTCTTTTGAAAGCAGCTGATGCTTTAGTCGCGACGCTCGTGATGTATTGGGTTGATTTTCTTTATTTTTATTATTCGTCAGATAGTTGACGAGTGCACTTCTGAACTGCACAATGCTCATTTTTTTTTTGTAGTTTGTTTGTATAAAACCAAAGCGTTTACAACAGCTGTATTCAAAAGCAATTCAATCGCCAACTTACGATACCACTCGATCGTCTTTCTAGGAGGAGATGAGTATATGCAGACATCTGGTCTGACAAGTCCACTGCTGCTTTAGCTTCGTTATAATCAAGTATTATCTTTGGTTTTCTTTTTTTGACACCGGTTAACACCGGTTGACACGCGGTTAAGTGCATCTAATTGGTCACAGGTGGCTCACGTGATAAAAAGGGCGGGGCGTCAAAAATATGAAGTGTCCGACGAAGTGACCCGCGTGGCGCAATAGAAATAATTATTCCGTTCGGGCCACGACGGACACATGTGACCGCCAGTAGTAAATAAGCCCTTATATACAAGCTAACATAGTGTATAATATATAAGACTATTACCTATTTCTAGCCTTCTTTTGACGAAATAAACAAAAAAACCGGGATATCAATTTCAGAAATTTTTAGAATTTCCCTTTGGCAGTTAACGTGTTAATTTTATTCAAACTATGTTTTGCTATTGGCCTACAAATTATTTCACCTTCAGAATCAACATGGTGTTTGATACAGACTAATTGACCACTATGGTCGGAGTTAATACAACAAAATCTCCGCATATAACTATTTTTTAAAATTTTTCTACACACTAATTGCAAGACATCCATAGTCGCTTCAAATTCCAGATAGTTGCCAGACGGAGGTCTGTACACTCAAACTATTATAATATTATTAAGCTCCACACAAGATATATCAATATTTCTTTCAATTGAGAGTGATATCTGCATTCTTTGTAATGCAAGATATTTTTTAAAATAATTAAAGACCACCTCTTATTGCTGCCTATTAAATGAGCTCACAATACTGTAATTATTATCAAAAGTAATAAATTCATATTTTTAAGCCATTGTTCAGTATGGCCATATAAACTCCATATAAATTGCTGTTTTGCTAGAAATAGATGGCGAAAAATCTTTAATACCTTAAAATAATTTGGTTGTTTTTATAGTTATTCGAAAACCAATTTTTTTCTTTCTGTTTATTATATGAATGAGTTTCAATTAAAGCAATTTTTTTTTAATTCATCTAGCCTATTCTTTTTCTTTTAAAAAGTGAAGCAATAACTCAAAAATATTAATTATAATGATAGGATTAAACGAACTTACCTAAAATGAAGTTCAATCCATATTATATGAAGTAATTAGTCCAAGGTATAACTATTGTAGTAACGCCTTCTCCCGCTACTAAATACGCGAATTTTAAAGACACCATTAAAAATATAAAAGAAAAATACACCTGGCAACTCCACCGTCACCATAGCTCATTAGTTTAGAGTATTAGGTATATACACGGTTATTTTTTTATCACCCTGGTTATTTTAAGGGTGGCTTCAGGACACGGTAGAAGAATTATTTAACCATTAATAATAAAATTTACTCACCTGTTTAATTAGATATTTATTATCTAAAATATCCAAAAAATACTGCACTGGTATGGACACTGAGTGAAGTTGTAGGCAAAACATTGAATGAATGCGAACTGGCAACAACGTCGCCGATTCAAAGTCATCACTGAGTTGATCACAATTTCACCTTCCTACTTTACGGGCTTACTTAGGACAGGCAAAACAAAGTTTTTAAAGAAAACAAACAGTACTAGGTAGGTATTACGGTTATGGTAGGTTGTTTTGGCGTAGTTAAAAAATTGGAATCAACTTTAAATACTTACCTACCTAGGAAACAATTTAAATCAACTTTAGTTCTAATAACAAAAGAGTTCTAAATTTAAAGGAAGTCCTCTAACTCATACATAGTCGTGCACGTTTAAAACTATACATGACCACAACAACATATCACTTTGGTTAGTGTTTAACGTCTCGAAATGCAGTTTTCGCTTCCAAGTCTTACGTTTGTGGGTTCACTTTCTTACACCAAACACTTAATTTCACTTCACAAGTAAAAGTCTACGGTCTACCGGAGTAAGGTCTGTGTATTCGCGAGATGTGTTAACTTGAAACTAAAATTCCGAATGCGCCCGATTGCCGCGCGTCAGGCGCGAGCGCGACATCGCGATACGTTCACACGCGCCGGAGTCAAAGGCGAACTAAAGCCGGCCGGCTCGTGCCGACAAGCGACAGCAAACAACAAAACGCCGCCGCCGGCGCTCGGCGCCGGCGCCGACTGTCTCTATCTTTCACTATTGTAGTGTCTAGTGCAATAATAACTCTTACTTCAAACGAGTTGTAAATTGATCTTGCTTGAATTAATAATGCGACGTTGCCGCATTTTCCTAAGCCCGTAGTAGTAAATGCTTTATTCATTCATAATCTTACCTTATCTTGTAGTAAACAAGAACAATGTCTATAATTTAATATTATTGGCGGATAAAATTTAAAAAATATAACCACATGTTTTTTTTATTGATATGAGTTGTCTAGCGTCTACCGAGCTGCCTCTAAAATTTTCCAGTATGATAAAAAAATAACCGTGTATAATTGGGTTAGTAATTTATTACTTCAAAAGGGAAGGGTGGGATGCTCCATACCTTGGACTAATTACTTCATATAATATGGATTGAACTTCACTTTAGGTAAGTTCGTTTAATCCTATCATTATATTCATAATTAGTCCAAGGTATAACTATTGTAGATGTTTAGAGTTTTTGATAAATAGGTAAACATTAGTACCTATTTACTAACTATCAATAGGTATTCAATAACATTAAATATTTATTTCATAATGTAGATAACGTTTACTAGTGTGAACAGTTTCATGTTAACCATATAATAACTATAAATTTCAAGAACTACCAGCCGTGGCAAAAAGGTTTGCCAATCTAACTAGCGTGGTATATTATAATATTTAGCAAATATCGATAATTTATTAGATCATCCAATAGTAGGGATATGTCACCCAATGTGTTATCTAACTCTTTGTAAGTTTCGGTTCCCTTTCCAGATTGAAACCTAATGGGATTTCAATGTACAGTACAGAGACTCAATTAATTTTGCCTCAGTGAAATATTTGTAAGTACAGAAGTTAATAATGAATATCAAATACATTAAAAATAATTTAGCCTTAGTCTGTTCCACAAACAAACTACATAATCGCCATCGCATCGGATTGCATATGCCATATTTCATTATGCTAACATACATTGGCTTTGCCAGACATAGTCTTTTAACTCGTTTTATCAATTTTTTAATTTTATCATCTGAACTTATTCTATTGCCTATAGTTAGATAATTGGTGTAAAAGCTGAACAGTGAAAATGCAATGATTGATGCGATGCTTCTGCTTTAAAAATAAACATAAGATTTGAAAAAAGAAACTTTTGGTATTAAAACATTGGATAGATCTGAATGAAACATTATTTCTTTGTAGTAAGCCTGAGTGGTAATGGTCTAAAAAGGAAATACTTAGATTCCTTAAGCTCTGTCAGTTATAACTCTGCAAAAATTTCAAAATCAAAGAAAAGGAGTTTCTTCTTCTTTTATAATAATATTAATCCTATGGTAAAAGTATCAACATTTGAAACATAGGACTATGCCATGATTACATGTATATTATGAAATATAATTTTTATCATATAATCATATATATATTTTTTTTTATTGAAATGTGTTATAAATGAATCAACGCATCACAAATCTTAGAAGTACATTATGTCCTGCGACAGTTTCCAACTTACATCTGCATTGAGACTACAAGATTTAAAATCAGCTTTAATATTTTGAAATTTTATATATTAAGCAAAATATCAGATGCTGCTAGTTTCACACCACCGCCAAATGTTTAGCAAGATCAATTTGATTGATATCAAACTGAGCTTTTTCTGTTAATATATGTATTGAAAGTGTGGTGTTATCTATTTCTAATAAAATATCACATCTACTTGAGAGGTCAGCAAAACATCTTAATGCATAATTATGTATCTAACAGTTCTAAGAAATTGATACTGTCTTGCTTTTACCATTTAATTACTGTCAGTTGATAATACACCTGAGAAAATTTCTAAAGAAAATGTTTAGGAAGTACTCCATATCGCAGAATCATTTTACAATACTTTTCATATACATAAGCATGTTGTAATTGCCCCCCAAACGTTCAAAGTCATAAACTTATATCTATCTGAGCTCTTAGTGTAAACAATTAAACTGCCATTCCTAATGAAATATTGAGCAAAATTACAAACCAAATTTATTTATAAGTGATGATGACTAATAGTGTGATACATTTCCTTTCTATTGCACTTAATCTTTAAGGTCATATCGAAGGAATATATTTTAAAACCTAAAAATTATTTTACATTGAATAAAATTAGTAAAATCTTATTAAAAAAAAATAAAATAAAGCCTAGCTATTGTAAACCGTTATAAGTTATAGTTTAAAATTATAATAACTAACATTTCTTATTGATTTATCAATATTTTAATCAAGTCGTCAAACATTTATTAATTATAATTATGTTCTTTATTCAGCTTTTTTCTTAAATATATATATATATTACAATATAAAAATACACCTCTTTTTTTTATAAAAATACCTGAAATTGACTTGAGACAAATGGTTAAGGTATGTATGTACTGTATTTAACCCGCATGGTAAAAGCAATTGTATTCATACAATTATTCAAACATAAAAACTATCAATTTTCTTCGTTATGAATAATTTGGATGTAAATAGTGCATGCATTAATTTAATCAAATCTATAACATGAATTCTTCATTTGAAAGTGTAGATTTTCAATAAACTTATTATCAACTTATTTTAAGGAATCATTATTTTATTTTAAAATAATCTATGGAACCATCCTTTTAGGAATAGTAAAACTCTAGAAATCTTTGCATGGGGCCAAGCATTTCTGCTACCTATGCAGTTGTTAATTTGTTTGTATAATTATCCATAATCATAAATGTAATAGTAATAAAATCCTGAAATCAATCATTTACCTTTATAGGTACCTATTTGTACTTTGGAATGTCCCATGGACAGAGTACATAATCGCCACGCGAAAATGTAGAATTAACAATTCCTTAGGACTGTCCCACGGACAGAGTACATAATCGCCACACGATAATGTAGAATTAACAATTCCTTAAAATCATTCATATGCCTGGACATATATTTGTCCTTTAACTTGTCCCACAGACAGAGTACCTACATCCTCGCCACACGAAAATGTAGAATTAACGATTCCCTAAAAAAAAACCTTTAATGTGCTTTGAAAGATATATGTCCTTCAGCCTGTCCTTTATTTCTATGGTCCTTTATTATTTGTTACTTACTTCTAAAGCAATAACAAAGTTCTCACAAGTGAAATATCTGGAATAATCTTTAAATAGAGAAGAGTCAACTTGCTTAAGTGTCGCTGTCATAGAACTTTTAATATCTCTTAAAATAGCCATCTTAATTTGAGAAAACTATAATTAATACATAACTAATTATGTATAGGATTTGTGAATTTTTGGGCAGTGGTTTTGCTAATAATAGCAGTTTTTAATGTCAGTTTTCTTGAGTCTAGGTTATTTCAATGTCAGGTTTCTAGATGACCCATGCTTAAGGTAATATAAAACTATGGTAGGATTGCATATGCCATATTTCATTATGCTAACATACATTGGCTTTGCCAGACATAGTCTTTTAACTCGTTTTATCAATTTTTTAATTTTATCATCTGAACTTATTCTATTGCCTATAGTTAGATAATTGGTGTAAAAGCTGAACAGTGAAAATGCAATGATTGATGCGATGCTTCTGCTTTAAAAATAAACATAAGATTTGAAAAAAGAAACTTTTGGTATTAAAACATTGGATAGATCTGAATGAAACATTATTTCTTTGTAGTAAGCCTGAGTGGTAATGGTCTAAAAAGGAAATACTTAGATTCCTTAAGCTCTGTCAGTTATAACTCTGCAAAAATTTCAAAATCAAAGAAAAGGAGTTTCTTCTTCTTTTATAATAATATTAATCCTATGGTAAAAGTATCAACATTTGAAACATAGGACTATGCCATGATTACATGTATATTATGAAATATAATTTTTATCATATAATCATATATATATTTTTTTTTATTGAAATGTGTTATAAATGAATCAACGCATCACAAATCTTAGAAGTACATTATGTCCTGCGACAGTTTCCAACTTACATCTGCATTGAGACTACAAGATTTAAAATCAGCTTTAATATTTTGAAATTTTATATATTAAGCAAAATATCAGATGCTGCTAGTTTCACACCACCGCCAAATGTTTAGCAAGATCAATTTGATTGATATCAAACTGAGCTTTTTCTGTTAATATATGTATTGAAAGTGTGGTGTTATCTATTTCTAATAAAATATCACATCTACTTGAGAGGTCAGCAAAACATCTTAATGCATAATTATGTATCTAACAGTTCTAAGAAATTGATACTGTCTTGCTTTTACCATTTAATTACTGTCAGTTGATAATACACCTGAGAAAATTTCTAAAGAAAATGTTTAGGAAGTACTCCATATCGCAGAATCATTTTACAATACTTTTCATATACATAAGCATGTTGTAATTGCCCCCCAAACGTTCAAAGTCATAAACTTATATCTATCTGAGCTCTTAGTGTAAACAATTAAACTGCCATTCCTAATGAAATATTGAGCAAAATTACAAACCAAATTTATTTATAAGTGATGATGACTAATAGTGTGATACATTTCCTTTCTATTGCACTTAATCTTTAAGGTCATATCGAAGGAATATATTTTAAAACCTAAAAATTATTTTACATTGAATAAAATTAGTAAAATCTTATTAAAAAAAAATAAAATAAAGCCTAGCTATTGTAAACCGTTATAAGTTATAGTTTAAAATTATAATAACTAACATTTCTTATTGATTTATCAATATTTTAATCAAGTCGTCAAACATTTATTAATTATAATTATGTTCTTTATTCAGCTTTTTTCTTAAATATATATATATATTACAATATAAAAATACACCTCTTTTTTTTATAAAAATACCTGAAATTGACTTGAGACAAATGGTTAAGGTATGTATGTACTGTATTTAACCCGCATGGTAAAAGCAATTGTATTCATACAATTATTCAAACATAAAAACTATCAATTTTCTTCGTTATGAATAATTTGGATGTAAATAGTGCATGCATTAATTTAATCAAATCTATAACATGAATTCTTCATTTGAAAGTGTAGATTTTCAATAAACTTATTATCAACTTATTTTAAGGAATCATTATTTTATTTTAAAATAATCTATGGAACCATCCTTTTAGGAATAGTAAAACTCTAGAAATCTTTGCATGGGGCCAAGCATTTCTGCTACCTATGCAGTTGTTAATTTGTTTGTATAATTATCCATTTCACAATTTTTTTTTATTGTCTAGTGGATAATAAAGTTGATTCAAAATAGTAACAAAATGTATTACATAGTCTCTTATCCACTTTTAAAATTAATTGACCTCGGTTATTTATTCCCACGATGGGTAAAAATATGGGGTCTATGGATAATTGGTTCGAGACTGGCTGCTGAAAACAGAGCATATTCATTCGTGACCTGAATGATAGTTGAGGTTGGCCCTCTTTCTATGAGCCTCTCCGAGGAGGATATTGTTAGAAATTATTGCAGCACACAGGCTGCTGGTAGGTTTTCAAATTAGAAGCAAATTTTTGAGGTTTTTATACATGGCTTATATTTTAGAATGTTTATCATTCTTTTTATGACTGTAAATAATTTTACTTTTATTGGAGTACAAATATTCATCCCTCATAATGCTTTTAATAGCTTCTATTAGGTCTTTTATAAAAGTATAGTCATGTTTCCCTCTGATCCTGCTGTACTGACATTGTAAACTTATTGCATTGTAATCTAAAGACATCACTCAGATATTTTAAGAAGATTGTTTGGAAATTGAAGTCAATACTTGTGATAGGTATTACAGCTATTGCAAAGCTCATTTCCTTTGACTTTATTTTTCGAGTAATTTATCTAAGTTTTAGAAGGATATTAGGAATTTCCATGTTATGTTATGGACCATCTAACAGTTTGCAGTTTTCAAGAAACTTTATCTACATAGGCAACCTCAATTAAAATATTTTTCACTGCAATTCTTTGTAAACTTGGTCATAAATATAAACTACTCATATATACCATAATTTCATATAAAGGTATTTGTGCTTTAGCCTATATCCAATGAATAGAGTTCATAATCGAGTAGGTACCTAGATACATCATCTAATTCATTTGCCTTGATAGGTAACGATTTCCCACGGAAAGCAGGCAGTTTTAAAAAATATATTTCTTATTATAAAATTTTATCTAAATTAATTGTATCTAGGTCCTCTTGCCAAGCTAAATCAAAATTACGACGCATCTTCAAAACAGGTAGGTACTTACTGTTTCGACATCTTGGGTTATTTTCTTTATGTTAAGATAACCATTTTACTTTCGAACAACTTTTGACATCTTTTCTCCATTTTTATCACTGCGTATCTGGATTTTAGTTTTATTCAGATAATCACTTTGAAAAACATCAACATGTAAAATATGTCTCAGCTGCGTAGAGCGCGAAAAAACGAATGAGCTATGGTGACGGTGGAGTTGCCAGGTGTATTTTTCTTTTATATTTTTAATGGTGTCTTTAAAATTCGCGTATTTAGTAGCGGGAGAAGGCGTTACTACAATAGTTCTACCTTGGACTAATTATGAATATAATTACTTTGATAATGTTGTACTGCACAAAATCAATCATAGTGTACTCAGCAATGAAGTAGGAAGTCACTGTATAGCTTAAGCATTGGAAAATTCAGGTAATAGAGTGTAAATGGGGGCTATAACAAATTTTTTTATGTGCTAAGTTTTCATATAAATGGTAAACTTTCTCAGCTTAAAACATTTTTCACAGTGTATATTTTTCACAATATACATTGTGAAAAATGTTTTAAGTGTGTAAATGGTGAAATAAACTATAAGTAGACATAGTAGATTTTTAAAAACAATATACCAGGTGTAACGGAATACCGCAATAATATTTAAGGTTACTGATTAACAAAAAAAATATTTTATGACTATTCTTCGTATTTTTATTATATGCCTACTTTCGATTTAATACACTGAACTGTTAAGCGTATTCAACCGAAAGTAGGCATATAATAAAACCACAAAGAATAGTTATAAAACATTTTTTTGTTAATCAACAACCTTAAATATTATTTTGGTATTCCGTTACACCCAAAATATATATACAGGGTGTCCCAGAAGCCGACGTTAAGCCGAAAGCAGGTGATAGACTAACTCATATATGTTATCAGAAAAATATAAAAAAAATCTGTCACCTATTTAAAAAAAATCTAGCATTAAAAAAAATTGATAAAATTTACACCCTGTGACGGTTTTTTCACTGTTGTTGCTACAATTCTTGACTTTTCTAAACATTTTCTTTTGTTTTGTAATCCTGAATAATGTTTCTGTATACTCTTATCTAAAATTTAAAGCCAGCTGCTCCAAATTAGAAGAATATGCCATTTTTATCTAAATTAAATATTCAAAATTAATTTTTCGCATAGCTTTAACAAGCTGTACTGAAAAAAAAATGTACTATGCGAGTTTGGCAAGTAACTGCAAAAGTTGGCGCATTCAATAAGGATTCCAAAATGGTATGATACTTGGTAGATAATTTCTACGATTGCAGACAATATTTTTTTTTCCAAAAACAGGCAGTTTTGAACAAATTTTTCTTACGTACTTAAAATTTATTCTAATGTACCCATGGTTTGCTTTAAGGCCATAACTTTAACATTCTAGTTTGAGTGAGACCTGGAGAGTCATTTTACGAGTGTGAGAGAGACAGATAGTGAAATAAATGAAATACACAAAAATTGTTTAACATAATTTATTTAAATGTCAAGATTTACAACAGGTGTTCAAACTGTCTTCCTTCAACTCTAATGCAGGCTCGACATCTTCCTAAAAAAGATCGGGCTATCAAGCGGGCGAATCTTCCATTATTAACAAAATCATTTGCTTCTATTATTCTTTGCCGTAGGTCAGTCACAGTTTCAATTGGCTTCGCGTAAACTTTTTCTTTCACCGCTCCCCAGTAAAAGAAATCTAATGGATTTAAATCTCGGGAATGGGCTGGCCACAAGATAGTACCAGATCGTCCTATCCATTTGCCTGGGTCACCCCATTCCTCAATACTCTTTTTAAATATATAGAAAAATTTCAGATTAAATTATAACTAAGGTTTCTACTAGAGTTTTAATGTCTGCTTTTACTTGTCCACAGGTAGCCCAACCGGCTAAGTATTTTCTAGACTGTAAAATTTTCCCATTTATAAACCGTAAAACCGTGTTTTCGCTACTCGACATTGGCAAATTGTCAAACCTGACAGAAGCCATTTAACCTAAAAATAGAATAGAATTCCTCATCGAGATATTCTCTTACTGAGCTGGCATAGTGAGCTGGGCAACCATCTTGTTGAAACCACATATCTCTTAGAATGTTAAGTGGCACATCTTCTAGTAGATTTGGTAAATCATTTTGTAAAAAATGTAAATAAACTTCACCAGTCAAGGCGTCTGGCAGCGGAAAAGGACCTATTATTTGTCCATTTAAAATTCCGATCCACATATTCACTTTAAATCGATGTTGTGATCTATCTTGCCTCATCAAATGAGGATTTTCGATATGCCACTCGTGTAAGTTGTGTAGGTTCATGTAACCATCTTTTTTAAATGTCGACTCATCTGACCACAAAATTTTTTCGAAGAATCGCGGAACACAGGGTCGATGGTCCCGGGGTAGTAGAGCTTGTACTCGCTGCACGTAAAAAAAAATATTGTCTGCAATCGTAGAAATTATCTACCAAGTATCATACCATTTTGGAATCCTTATTGAATGCGCCAACTTTTGCAGTTACTTGCCAAACTCGCATAGTACATTTTTTTTTCAGTACAGCTTGTTAAAGCTATGCGAAAAATTAATTTTGAATATTTAATTTAGATAAAAATGGCATATTCTTCTAATTTGGAGCAACTGGCTTTAAATTTTAGATTAGAGTATACAGAAACATTATTCAGGATTACAAAACAAAAGAAAATGTTTAGAAAAATTAAGATTTGTAGCAACAAGAGTGGAAAAACCGTCACAGACTGTAAATTATATCGATTTTTTTAAATGTTAGATTTTTTTTTTATATAGGTGATTTAGATTTTTTTTATATTTTTCTGATAACATATATGAGTTAGTCAACCGCCTGCTTTCGGCTCGACGTCAGCTTCTGGGACAGCCTGTATATCAAAAACAAATGCATGCTTACTTATTTAACATTTTCACAACAAGTTCCAAATCAGATGGCTCAGCCAAATGGATCATGTTCTTCAAATCCTCAGTAAAAATCATGCTCTTCGGGTCATTAGCGAATTCCATCATTTTTGCTCTAAACCTTTCAGAAAAATTAGAAAACTGTTCCTTGATCTTCTTTCTGCCATATATATACTTATCAATTCCCAAAGCTGATTGTGAGTAAAGATAATTAACTAAAATGATTAAAATATGTATTAGTACAAGTATTGAATAACTGTAATTTATTAAACAAAAAACAATCATGCTTCAAAGGAAATTTAGAGAGACAAAATCTAAACAAACCTTTAGCGGTACTAATAGTACGAATTGGCAGTTTATGAGTATTATAACAAAAACAGCTCCTTAGAACAGACTTCGCAAATAAGGACATATTTCTTTGATAAAAAAAATAGGTGGAGAACAAATTATTCGTAATAGCAAAGTGATTTGTAGTAAATCATGGATGATATATTTTTTCCAAACTTGATTTCTATTCTATTCTTTGGGTGGTGGCGATGTCCTTAAACTTGATTTGATTCAATATTTAAAGATTTAGTTTGATTTTGAGCACAGACACAATGATTTTGAGGTTAGATTGGGCTTGCTTGACATTGACATACATGCCCGGTTTTCCATTTAAGCGTCACCATTTTTTCACGCTAATATCAAAATGTTTACATTTCTTTCAAAAAATATTAACATTTTTAACCGCGATTTTTTTTGCAAAGGGAACCTAACCTAAAAATCAAGATATTGTTTAAATGGAACGCATTACTAGTTGTTAACATACGATACTAGCCCTACTAGCGTCAAAAACGCGATGATGCTAAAAATTTTAAAAATGCTGCAAATATAAGCAACTTCGCTTAGATGGAACGCGCCTATGGTATCGTTACCGCCAGGAATAATTAAAGGTAGAAACAAACTATTGTGTCGTGGTGTGTCGTGACGCGTCAGAAGCGTATCGGTTTCATACATATAATATGGCTAGAAACACACTATTACAGTGTGGTGTGTTGTGGAGGTATCTGTCGTGGCGCGGACCGCTCGACTGCGATCGCGCCAGAACGGTGGTAGGGGTTCTGGCGCGCCACAACACAACACAGAAGTGTGTTTCTAGGGTCGCGACCCACAGATTGAAAAACACTGTGCTAATCTATAAAAACTCCGCTGCAATCCCGCGCTCCGTTGAGAATTTACTTTGTTATGCAGATTGTTTTAAGCCAATTTATAATTTTATTGTTTCTTCCATTGGTGATATTTAAACTCTCTAGTTGTTTTGTTCTATGTAAACATTGGGTCGGTAGTCTTAACCTTTATTCTTTATTCTTTATTGTGCATGAAATTCAGGTACATAATGCAGATCACATTGCATACAAAGAAAGGACACCGAAAATCTATCTTCACAGACGTATACACAAGATAATAATTAGCTAAAAAACAATACAGAACTATTTCTATTTCACCCATTGACGTAATATATGTTAATGATTTCACAAAATAATAACAAATAGTAAGTCTTAAATTATCCTAAGTGAATTAATCTAGGTATTTATAATTAAAATATTCCGGAGTACTATAGAAACATCTTTCAGCAAGCCAATATTTTAGTAATTTTCTAAATTTGTAATATTTGTGATTTTTGAATTTGTTTTTGGTCTATAAAGCTTGTTTTTGTATTTCGATCTTAACTGACGATTACTAATTTCCTGGTTTTGTTGAAAGAGGCTTCGATGTTTGTGTACATACAAACACATATCCATTATATATAAACAGGGCAATGTTAAGAGTTTATATTTTCGAAAAAATAGACCTTGCTGTATCGTGTCGATATGTATGGACTGGGCTGTATGGACTTAGCTTCCTTTGCCTTCCCTAAAAGGGGAAAAGTAATCCAAAAAAAAATCTGTCAGAATTTTCGAGCTTGAAATAAATATATAAAATTTTAAAAATAACTAAATAGTTTTCTTGTGTTTATTGGTAATTTTGCTTTGCATTATTGTTATTTAAACTGACAATAATGTTCAGCAATAAAGATTTCTTGAATATTAATTCCGCAGTGTATATTGTTAATTCAATCTAAGTTTCTTTCACAGCGTAATCGATTCGGGGGTATTTACAACTTATATCTTACTTACTATTATGTTACTGTTAAAATAAAAGCATTTTTTGTTTTAGACAAAGCGTTGGCAAATCAAAATAAACCCTGCATTTGTTCTGCATACAAATGTTATTAGTTCAATTTCAAACTCTAAAATGCTCAGACCTGTCTGTGTTTTATTATATTTCAGAAGAAATTTAGAATTATGACTGCTCCATACATACTCTCACCCCCCCTGGTTATCATCAATAATAGATAAGTTTTTGAAAATTATGTCTTTGTACCATTTCTAATAACTCATTAGAAGAACATATTTTGTAAAGTGTATACAGTATAAATACACGTCTTTCTTTAGTATGTGTATTAAATTTTCATATATTTTCATTTTCCTACAATCATTTATTTACTTTAATAATTTTGCAGCTAAAAATCAATATGTGTATTGAATAATCACAGAAATCATGGACGGTTCAGTAAAGTGATGAAAGTTAGATTTCACACCAATATGGAAACAACAGGGAGAACAAAATTGTGAAGATATGAATGTTCGAAATTAGCATATAAAATATTGAAAACTATGGAAATGTAATCAATGATATAGTAACATTGTTTTTAACTTAACATTTAGGTCCAATTCATAACAGTTTCTTGAAAGCAGTTTGTAATATTCAAGAAAATAAGACAATTTTTTATGAATTTATTGAAAAATATGTGATGAAATATAACATTTGAAAATATCTCACTTTTTATTTTTAATTTTTCATTATATTTCAAGTAATTGAGCAATACACTGGCTTTAACAACTTTAATATATTTACAGATACAGAATCTACAAGTGTAATAATCTTAATAAAAGTAATCTATTTGTATCAATTTCAAAGTATTATCATGGCAGATACAAGACGTTCAAGAAGAAAATCTAGAAATCAGAAGCCAAACTCAGAAGAATTGCCTAAGGCAGTAAAGCAAAGAAGTAGATATCAATATTATGATTCTAGGGATAAATTTGGCAGTAAAACACCTCCTTTGCCATCAACATCAAGTTTAGCTGAATTAATAAAACAAAGAGAAAGTCTGAAAAATGAAATAAATACGATTGATTTACAAATAAGTTGTAATATGCTAGATTGTGAGGTGAAATCTGGTAGATTCATTGAATCTTTACATACAAAGAAAAAAAGATGCAATGAAGTTAAAGACACACAAAAAAGGAAAAAAACATGTGAAAAATCTCCAGAATTAAATGAGAGCAACTTAGATTCTGAGGAAGAGGAAATCATAATAGAACAAAGAAGAATAAAAAGAAGACAGTTATTAGAAAAAATCAATTCACAAACACTTACAAGTGCAGTAGAAAAAGATTTAAAACCTGAATGTCTTATTGATAAAAATAATTTACAAATATATACTCCAGCTCTGCCAAATAATCATTCTGAAACAAGTACAACAGAAGTTGACTCTGTAAAAGAAACCACTCAAGATATGTTTTCAGAGAAAGGTTTTAATTCCAAGAAAATCTTTGAACATATTACACATGATAATAGTGACATCAACTTGTCAGAAAATTGGGATAATACAGAAGGGTATTATAATATTACTATAGGAGATGTTATTGATAATAAAAAATATACTATTAAAAGAATCCTTGGTCAGGGAGTATTTGCCAATGTTATTGTTGCCCAAGATAATAACAGCAAAACTGAGGTTGCTATCAAAATCATGCGTAACAATGAGCTTATATATAAAACTGGCTTAAAAGAACTAGCCCTTCTTAAAGAAATCAATGAAGCTGATCCTGAAAATAAATATCATTGTGTAAAATACATTACAAACTTTATGCACAAAGGCCATTTATGTGTCGTTTTAGAACCTTTATTTATGGACTTGAGAAAGGTTATTAAAAAATATGGTAAATATGGTCTTAATATAAAAGCAGTAATGAGTTATAGTAGACAGTTGCTATTAGCATTGCGACATTTAAAAAAATTGGGTATTATACATGCTGACGTAAAACCTGATAATGTTTTGGTCAATGAGAAAAAGAATATATTAAAACTATGTGATTTTGGTTCTGCCTCCAAAGTTAATGAGAATGAAGCAACTCCATACTTAGTTTCTAGATTTTACAGAGCCCCAGAAATAATATTAGGTATACCATATAAATATAGCATTGATGTATGGTCAGCAGCGTGCACCATCTATGAAATGGCTACTGGTAAAATAATGTTTGTTGGAAGTTCCAATAACAGAATGTTAAAATGTTTTATGGATCTCAAGGGCAAAATTCCTGGTAAACTGATACGAAAGGGTACCTTTAAGGACCAACATTTCAACTATAACAATAATTTTCTTTTACATAAAAAAGATGAACTCAGTGGCCGAGAAAAGAATATAGAGATGTCCAGTGTTAATGTGACAAGAAATCTTCTTCTTGAATTTAAAAAAGCTCACAAGAATCCCACCCCAGAAATTGATACAAAACTTGTACAATTAAAAGATTTACTTGAAAAGATGCTTGCTTTTGACAGTAGTAAAAGATTATCAATAATTGATTGCTTGAAACACCCTTTCCTTCAAGAGAAACTATAATATACGACTAAACGTACTCGGTCGCGCAAGGAAATAAAATTATTAGTTTTTACTAGTGCGTTTAATTTTTATTGATAATTTGCATCACTACTACGTTATAAATAAGACCACGCGGCATTATTTTCGCATCCGCTTTAACCGGTCCCATGATCTAGCTAGTGGTTGAGTGAGACCACCGTATTCTGATCTGGAAGCCTGGGGTTCGACTCCCCATGGGGAAGTTTTTCTGTTTGATTTAGGTAGTTGGTGGTGAGGCTTCTGAGCCTGCCTGGCTAGCAACCACCACAGTTTAACCACAGTACATAACAGTAGAATGACTTCATAGAAACGGTCGATACAGGCGCTATGCCTACGCGCTTCGATCTGGAATCGCACTTGGATCATCGTATAATTACAAGGGCTGTCACGAATGCAGTTCGCCGCAGGGCATACGGAGCGCAGAGTCGGTAAGTGAGCAGCCCTATCGCGGGCCACCCACCAAGCGATGCCGAGCGGCCGTAGGTATAAAATTTCAAGTCGGTTTTTATCATTTGTAAAAAAAAATATATAAAAATTACCATAATTTTGTAGATGGCGCTATTAAAACCTTCAGTAGGTAAAACAATGTGAGCGAGCTTACAATGCTTGCAATTGGACATCAATGATTTCTATAGAAAATCGCTTAAGGGAAGCCGAACGTTCGTAGTCTAAGGCCCTTTTCTGATTTGTCGGCGTAGCATCGGTGCGACATCAGCACGCTCGGTATACGCGGTACTGATAGCTTACCGAGCGCCTATATTTAAATGGAGGATTGGTGCGGTAAGCGCGACATCGGCGCGGCACACATTCGGCATAGGTACCGCGTCTCTGTATGCATGTCCAGTAACCGCTCGTGTGGCTGACCCCAGCCGGGCCACAAAAAAAAACTGAAAAATAGATTGTTTGAGTATGTCGCTATAATGTCTAGAGTTTGTCGGAGATCGTTTCAGAGAACTGTGTGGCCCGGCTGGGGTAACGTTGCCCCAGCCGGGCCACACATCTCGAAAACGAAACGACTTAGTGAAAATCTGTTTACTGATATAGATAGGCGGCAGTTTGTCGGATAAGTTTCAGTTTTCATAGGGTTTACGTTTAAGGGGAATGTGTGGGCCGGCTTGGGTAACGTTACCCCAGCCGGGCCACAAAAAAATCTGTGAAAAATAGATTGTTTGAGTATGTCGCTGTAATGTCTTAGAGTTTGTCGGCAAGTTTCAGAGTTTGTCGCTTGCGCGTTTAAGGGGGCTGTGTGGCCCGGTTGGGGTAACGTTACTCAGAGCCGGGCCACACAGATCTCCAAAACCAAACGACATTGCGAAAATCCGTTTGCTGATATAGATAGGCGGCAGTTTGTCAGAGTTCGTCGGACAAGTTTCAGAGTTTGTCGATCCACCAATTCAGAGCTCACCTGCAGCAGTTGCTGCAACTGAGCTAGCTGGATCTCGAAAACAAAGCGACGTAGAGAAAAACTGTTTGCTGGAATAGTGAAGCGGTGGTTTGTCGGAGTTTGTCGTACAAGTTCCACAGCTGGAGACATGTGCATTTTCGAGATATGTGTGGCCCGGCTGGAGAAACGTTACCCCAGCCGGGCCACCTGGATCTCGAAAACGAAACGACCTAGCAAAAATCTGCTTACTGACAAAGATAGGTGGTAGTTTGTCGATACATTCTTCAAAGATTGAGTTTGTCGACTCTTTAATCCAAAGAACGAGACAAACTGACACCCATCTATATCAGCAAACAGATTTTCACTAGGTCGTTCCGTTTTCGAGATCTGTGTGGCCCGGCTGGGGTAACGTTACCCCAGCCGGGCCACACAGATCTCTGAAACGCGCAAGCGACAAACTCTGAAACTTGCCGACAAACTCTGACAATCTCTAGACATTATAGCGACATACTCAAACAATCTATTTTTCAGTTTTTTTTTTGTGGCCCGGCTGGGGTCAGCCACAATATTTTGCCCAAATCTGTTATTTTAAAGAAATAGTTGCAAGTAAAATAAACCCATTTAAAAAAATATTCTTTAATTAAGGTAGGTACTTAAGTGATGTTATTTTAAGTTTACATCGCGCTGTAATTGAATGGCTGTAGGTATAGAAAGTTGGAACATGATTCAATAGAAATGAGAAAATATAACGTTTTTTTTTATAATTTGACAGCTGTCAGTTGAAAACGATTCTCCCTAGGGGTGAAAAGTATTACTTTCAACCCGCTCCTCAGGCTTCTTCAGACCTACTTTCAGGGTATGAGTAATTAAGTTTTTTTTGTAGGTCTGTGTTATCCTTTTCTCATCTACACACACTAGGTGTTCAGTTGATGAAATAAATAAATCACACTTCATGTATAATAGAAGTACTTTATTTATTGCCTATCAGATAAAACAACAAAAAATATACACCACCAACCAACCAAAATATCACTTAAGTTTCACATGAATACCAACATAAACATGTGAAATATCACAAATCACAATTACAAAGGAAAATTGACAATCGCTATGATAGAGAGCTCCTCAAAACTCAATAAAGTTGCTTGCGACTACAATAAAATTCTTGAAGGTACCTAGCTTAATATTTCACACGAATTGACAGTACAGGTATGAAATAAACAAATGAATGAATTGCCACTAGCGTGTATACAAGCAAATTATAAGTTTAGTATGTCTCATACATATATTAGTACGATATGTGTTGCAAGGTTTAATTTTTCTTCCCAAAGTGTCATCAATTCCATAAACTAAACTGTTCAACTCAGAACTGCATGTAATGATTTTTAATCTTGACAGCAATGGACAGAGCAGAAGAGTTTCTCATTATTGCGATATACTCATTGTGGATGAGACATACACATGTAAATATAAATAGTTAATATAATTTTAACAATGCAGAACTACACTTTATGTAGTTAGGTACCTACATTTCATTCGTATAAACTAGCTATCACTTCAGTAACACTATGAAAATTCCTTTCAATAGTACTTAGAAAAAACTAAAATCATCAACAAAATAATTATATAATAAGTAAATACATCACAGAAATAAAATAAATAGAAAAGTGCATAATTTATTCATCTCGAAAAAATAACTCAATGTTATACATTTTTAAAAATTAAAAACATACTCAAATAGGTATTATATATACCTACCTACTAGCCGAGCGTTTGCCGATGACGACCCCTCTTACTTTTACTTTTCCTCCCCCTTTGGTTAGTACCGCAAAAGTACTAACCACCGACGCATGATTTCATCGGCAAACTTTCTACCAGTGGCTAGTACACTAGCACTTACAAGCAACTTACCATGGTAAAATTATATCTTATTGGCCTTATATAATACTTTTATAACTGAATACTGTACAATATAATATCAGTTACACGAACAGACAAACATAATCATCGTTATATTTAATTGGTGCTTCGAGAACAGTGTTTTAAATGAGAGCAGGTGATAGTAGGTTTCTTTTTTTCCAACTAAGTAGTTCAGTTTGACAATTCAGTTATAGTATAATAAAAATATATATAAATAAATATTCGAGATAAGTGCTTTTTTGTACAGAGCATTTTATTGGCGAACAGAATGTATGATTGTAGTTAATGCTACCGGTAGATCTATCAATTTGAAGCAAACTAAATTATGTTAACCAGTAGAAAAAAAATACTTATCAGATATAACTTCTGTATACATAAAAATGTAAGTAAGTGGTAACTTATTTCAAATTGCTACATATTTTAACCTCCTAGCAGAGTTTTTTATTGTAAAACTTATATAAATACATTTGAAATATACAGCTCGAAACGTACAATCTTACTAGGTACATTGGTGTTTCGTAAAATTCAAAAATAACTATGTTATTATTTCGTGAAATAATTGTTTGAGCCTTAAGCAATAAATAAACCAATACCGCAGATAAATCATCAAATCACCTATAACACCATAATATTGTAAAATATAACAGTCTATCGATATATACGATGAATTTAACTTCAATCTAGAAAAAAGTGAAAGTCGTTTCTTTCTTACCTAGTTAAATGTTAAAACAACCAAAACCTTGAACACTATTTTTTTTAAATAAAAAATATGTCGTTATTATAATTATATAATATATATGCCCAATGCCATTTTTTCACACCAATACTGCAGATGACATTTGTATGTCATTCATTACTAGCGTGTCTAATAAATAACAAATTAACACCCAGTACACTTCTGAAGCTATTTCTTTGTAAGGCATTGACTATGATAATTTTTACATTTCTATTGCACGAGACAAGTATCGCGGTAGGTACAGGTAAGAGTTTCGACGCGTGATAGCTAGAACTAAAAAGCTTATACCGTGGTAAAATTAGGTTAATTAAATATTAAACAGTAGGTTTTTGCCTTTGTATTCTCCAAGTATAACTAGCACTAAAATTTAAAGCATGATCAACACATTTGGTATCTTACTGTATCTGTCGCTTCATTTCACAAAGGCGATAATTGTTAAGGGCCTATTTCACATCAGTAGTGCAACAAAGATGGATGTATGTATTGTATAAATAACGATATCATATATATCTATCGTAATCTCATCATCCTCAACTTTTATCCAAAATGACTATTGATTATTTTCTTGCAAACATTAAATTAATTTTCTCACAGCGTAAAATATATATCCAAAGGAAATCTCACCCTAATTTACAAATAACGTTATTTTTATATACAGTTATCAACATTACAGCTAATTCATACCGAGCTAATTCATATCCTAACGTCAGCATTATGGATGGATCCAATACAGAGACTTAAAGCAGAAATGGGATGTAAAGGCTAAAGCAGTCTCAAGAAATTCGATTTGATCACTGGCTCTGTCTATCACAAACAAGCGGTACTGCATATTTTATGGACTTAACAAAAAGAGATTCGTGAAAAAAATTAATCAGGTATCATAAATAAGTCTATCTTAACCTTCTAGGTAGTACTATTACTACTTTCTCTTTGGATGCCGCCATAAACCAACCCAATAGACTCCGCACAATAAAAGACATTTAACCATTCAAATCTCAAAAAATGTTTTTCTTATAATACCTACCTGCATAAAATATCTGATCTCTCTGCACGCTACATTTGGTGATCTATGTTATTCACACTTGATTACAGAAAGGCATAGAATTGACTTCAATCAATACGAAATATGAAGATAATTTTAACGCCCAGATTAAGAGGATTAGGTACGTACGTCTATTAAATACGATGTAAAAGAATCCTCTTTGTCCTACCCAATAATTGTTATAGGTGTGCATTGTACTTAGGGTTGCCAGATTGCTAAACGGACAAAAATTCAATCTCATACAATCACAACTTTATTATAACCGGTGGCACCGAGTAAATAAATGAAAAATAGGATTCTTTAAGGTTAATTTGGCTTTCCAGACAAGTTAGTTTGTTGTAAATAGTAAAACTTGTTAATGAATAAAAATTTAAAACTTGTACGATTTATCATTCCAACCCACCTGGTAACCCTAATCGTACTGTGTAGATTCTCACACAGCATTCGAAGCATGCACTTTAGGTCTCGGAATTAGATTACTTTTATACCTTTTTTTACTTCCTCACAGTCCTTACATAGAACTAATGATCGTGATGCGAAGTCCATTGGTCTGCTGTGTTCACGCGTAGTTCACCACGTGTTGTTAGGTGGATGGTACGTTTGCTGGGAATCCGGACGGCGCGGGGACGTCGATCGACTGGCCGGACGCGATGGAGTCGGGACTTTGGAGCGAGGCGCTGTAAACTGGATTCATCGGGGTAGTGCCGCCAGCCTCGAACAGAGTACTGTCGTACACGCTGTTGCTCTGTTAACAATCAAAACAAAGCAAAAGTAAGAAAGGTGACATAATTAATTACGCGTATTGACTTAGCTCGTAAAATATTTAATCTCCAAATTTTGTGTAGCACTCCACCTGAGTGTCGTAGGCGTAGTTCCCCCGTTTCTTTTCCCGGGGGAAAATGCGTGGCCGCACCATACCTGCCGTTGGCTAGACGGCGGGCGTGGGTAGGGCTCTCCCGGTAGAGTGCCAGGCCTACCCACTAAAACCTATTCTCCCTGCCCATTAGCATTCCACGACGCTGAACTATGTCTATATGCCTTCTTGTGTTGCTGCAGGATGCATACATAATAATATTTTTGTGTGGCGGGCAGATTTGTGATTACAGTCGTCACTTTGTTTAGTAGTTTTTTTTATTTGTTAGTGTTTTTTGCCTTTTTCGTCTCTGTGTATATTGTAAGTATATTTATTGATAGCTTTCCGCTCGCTGCTGGAAATTTAATGGAATTGGAAATTTAATATATTCCCCATAGGAAAAATAATTTTGGAGCCTATGTTCATCAGGGATAATGCTGGATTCTAAATGTAAAAGAATTTTTCAAATCGGTCCAGTAGTTTTTGAGTTATTTTTGTTATTGAGAACATATTTCAAACCATTTACCGAGGCGACCACGCTACAGACATGCCTAGGCTACGGTGACCACTTGACAAGTTATCAATCAGGAGGTACGCATAATTGCTTTCTACCGGCCAAGTGCGAGTTGGACTTGCACACCAAGGGTTCTGTAGTAACTTATCTAAGTATTATGCTTGTAATATTAAAATAAGGGCCAGTAAAAAAACATAAATCCGCTCATGGGATTATGCTTTGACATGTGCTTATAACACATTCTTTTTTACCAAAAGTTAATGATTTGAGATCATCCGGAAGTACCCTATAAATTTTAAAAAATAAATGAAATGAAAACGATACCGTTGAAGACATCGGAAAATTCATAGTCATCAAACAAATTATGCCTGCACTATACAAATATACACATACGCTATGTATGTGCTAACAAATTGGTGGATTGCGGTAATTAAAATCGTTAATATACATTCATGATGACTATTGTTACAACTATGAATTATGTGTCGTCAATGGCGTCGTATGTCAAATTAAGGGCGTTTTCATTATGAGTTTAATTTAACAATAGAATTTCGCTGTGTTAATGTTATCTGTTTAAGTAGTAACCTTAAATGAAATCAAATATTAACTTAAATGTAAAAAAATGAATGAATGATGTACCAAATCTTTCATTCATTACAATTTTTTTTACATTTAAGAGAACATGTGCACAGTGTACATATATTTTAATGATATAGAAAGCTAATATTTTATTTACTAAAAAAACGTCATTTTATAGATTTTAAAAATAGGTGTACCTAAATGTGATTTGTACATTTTCTTACCTGATATATGTAGTCCGAATCCGTCTTTAAGGAACTGAAGCTCTGCTGATGTGGCAAAGACACTTGATCATCGTCCATGGGCTCGTCCATTTGAGCCTTGTACGAGAACATTATGCTTGGCTGCGAAACACTGGGGACAGTAAAGTATTATACACTGTTATTTTTATATCACCCTGGAAAATTGTAGGGACACTTCAGGACACATCCATTATAAGAAATTAAAAATAAAATCTCAAAAAATGCTGCTCTCAAATAGTGCAGCATTTTTTGGATTTTTTTGAAAATTCATATAAAATTAAGTCAGTGAGTTATTTTTTTTATTCATATTTAAATCATTCTATAAATACCATGTCGTGAAGCGTCCCTTAAATTTTCCAGGGTGATAAAAAAATAACCTTGTATATTACATACAGAATGTAAAAAGACGTATACCGAAGCCCGCGTCTACGCATTCAGAATAAATAAAGTAATATAACGACTAAAAATCAATAATGTAAAACGAAATTAATTTTTAGGCTTAAAAAAACAACGACAATAAATACTACGCAATGTAACGCGTACTCGCGTCTGGCTTGCGCGTCTGGATATCGCGTCGGTGTTTTTGAGTCAGCGTGAGTGCGTGTAAAGCAAGACGAGTTTCCCGCGCAAGAGATGCCTTTTCAGTCATAAATTTTGTTAAGAAATACTGATTTTTTCTTTGGACGAAAATTATCAAAATACATTTCGAAGTTCTGTATAAAAATCTCGAAAAACAATTTCAACTTTAACCTTGAATATCTCGGCAACTATTAATTTTACAACCATGGTCTAGAAGCCAAAAACTATAGTGATGATGGGAGCAATACGTGTGTTTCGGCTTCGGTACCGGTCTTTTTACATCCTGTACATACATACAGTATAAATGATTCCAATAAATATGTAGAAACAAAAGGAAAAAATTTTACCTGAAAAATTCACTCAGGAATGTGTGATATACGAGCGGAGTGTACAGCGAGAAATACAGCCAGGTGGTAACATCGACGACGCACAAGCCGGACTGCATGGAACCCCACGCGAGGAGTCCGGCACCTATGGCTTGCGTCGCATCCAGCAGCACCAGCAACAGCACGTATAGGTAGAATGACAATTTCGCTGTGAAATCATTTAGTACCATAAGCTGCACAAATTCAACAACTGAACAAAAGTAGTAGAAATAGCAAGTATTTGTGAGGAAATGAAAAATTTACGTGACCAAGGTCATTCCCGATCATAGCCATTTGTATCGTTTGTGTTTGCAAATTCCTATTGTGACATTATCTAGCTAGGACTTCTGGTATAGGATCTCGGTGGTGCAACACCTCTATACCGACTCTTTTATAAAGCAGTGCTGAGGCACATTCAGAGCCTTAGTACGAGATTCACTTGAGACCATCTTGACACACATACAGTCTGGGGTTTGATTCTTCAAGAGGCAGGAGTTTTTTTTTTGTTGATTCCGTTGGTTGGCTCTGGTCTGTCTGGCGAGCTACCACAATTTTACCAAAGTTTGTCACTATAACAACAATGTTCTCTTCAAACAATTAGATGTAAGAAAGCTGGTTCCCATGTTGTTAAGGAGTTTGGAGTGAAACTTGCTGCCACCTTCAGATTTATCATCACTCACCATCAGGTGAGATGAAGGTTAAGAACTTTCCTATGGTATAAAAAAACTATTTGTTGATTTTACTTGAAGATTGTGAATGAGGCCCTAAGACTTGCAATATTCATTCTTTTTATGTAACATTCTATTCTTAAATAATTGAATCAATATAATCTTGTTAAGGACTTACTTGGTAATGCTAAGTAGTCACGTATTGGTACCCACGGCAATAACAGAATCAAGAAGTAAATCAAGGCAAATATTATTGATGAAGTAAACCAAAATAGCATTCCACCATGTCCAAATAAGTTATAATCTCGTGTGTCAATATGAAATATGTCATCTGGCATCACAATCTCCAAAGTACCCTGAGTGACTGTGAATGCCAGTGAAATTAATGAAGTCGCTAGGAGGACATATCTGATACTACTGCGGCTCTCCAAATGACCTGAAACAAAACAAAACTATTTTAATCAACTCTAATTTAATGTTTTAGCAATCCCTAATTTGCTTTTAGATTAGATTGGGGGTATAAAAAGCCAACTTTGTGGCAAATGTTATAAAAAAGTAAAAGTTTATATTCAGTATAATAAATTAATCAGATACTTTTACCTTTCATAATATTGCAAAAGCACATTAAATTTCAGTTAGTGATTACACAAAAGAAATCAAAACCTGATTGCAACATTATTTCATTAATTATAGAATATCTACTCACCAAATGCCAGTCCAAATATAACAACACTCATTTCAGTGGCCAAAAGAAAAAATCTCACAGTCACCCATAATATTTTGTCCACAAGTCCTCCTAATGGCATAGCAGCATTTACTGTCATTGACACACCACATCGTACAAGGCTTATTAACACATTACCCCAAACTAAAGAGTAAAACGTTAGAAATATTGGACTACTTGTAGCACGAAGTTTCAACTGAGCCTTATTAAATCTTACCACTAGGAAAAGCACAAATAATGCATTTGGTATCAAAATTATTAAATCCCAAATCCGGACCCTGAAAAAATTGAAACACTTTCACCGATTGTCGAAAACAAACAATATAACACATTATTACACGCAGACGTAACGTAACAATATACCTACCTTGAATTATTTATTTCATAGTATAAAACATATTTACAAAATGTATCCTCTTTAACAGGTGGAAAATCGGAACTATTACTGCCATACATTTTTATCAGTATTTAATATAATGTGTTGGTAAATTACGAAAGCTAATGCCTTCGCGTTCGGAGGAGACGACAATGCATAGCTTAAATTTCACAGTCACTAATCACATAAACAAATAGTTTTGGGTATATTTAGCTGCGTACATCATAAACTAAACAACGTTAGATAAGCCCGTATTCAAATTAATAACGAAAAATCACACCACCAACAAAGAAAGCAATATTACATTACAAATTGAAATTACATTACAATTCCATCAAATCCATTAAATAACACTCCATCACAATCTGTGAATCACAGATCACAGACAGAGTAGCTCCATTATTCCCGAATAGTGATGGGACTCGAGCCGTGTTTCACTCGAGTCACTCGAGTAGCTTTTCTTTCACTCACACTCGAGTAATATTTTTAGCAGACGGGTCGCGCCTGCTAATAAAACGCTTTTCGGAGTTACGACCGTCTTCCGTTTCGCGACTATAGTGACCACAGAACATAATTACTCCTAGCGGAGATAGTGACCATCAGCACTGTGAGCGCGCTAAGGTGTCGTCCTAATAGAACGCGAATGCGCGATCATCGCAGGTTCGCGTGAATTTTACTCGTACGAACGGGCGATCAAACATATTGAACTCGAATAGGTGTTCTAATTGACAATCGCACGATGCGGTCGCGCGACTTAAATGTTTAAAATTCTATTCGCACGAACTTAGTTCGAACGAACGCGCAATCAAACATATTGAATTCGAATAGGTGTCCTAACTGACATTCGCGCGACAATCGCGTCGCGCTATGTCGCCCGTTGGGGAGTGCGGCGGGGCACCGCGCCCGCACCCTGCTTGCCTTGCCGGCCATTATTTGATCGTTCGCGTCGTCAATTCGCGCGATGATCGCGTATTCGCATTCTATTAGGACAGTAGTATTTGCTATCGCGCGAACACGCGATAGTCGCATTGCTTACTCGTGCGATGATCGCGCATTCGCGTTCTATTAGGATTACGCCTAACAGGTAGGGCGGCCCGTTTCGCGACAACAGCGTTCACGTTGGATGTGATGACATCATTGATTGCGTCACAAACAACGTTTACAATGCTCAGGCCGAATTCGACAGCACCATGAGTCAAATGTCATTGTCGAGTTGACATTTTGTTTTGGTTCGCTAATTCGATGGTTGAAAATCACTGTATTTGAATTGAAGGCAAAAATAAGCCAAATATCCTAAAAATTGAATTAAATATAAGGAAAAAATAACGACATTAGAATTACCAGTTTTTGTTGAAGAAAAAAACAAAGTAATTTACCTCAAACTGTCTCCTGAAGACGCTAAAAGAGAAGAAAATGGTAAAAGAGGTACAAGGCAATGAAAAACTGCTTTAGCTTGAATATCACAGAGCGCGTTCACGATCGTTCCGAGACGATAGCATGGCATTGGCATCATTATCGCGTCTATTGATTCGTTCCGGGCGTGTGCAGTCTGAGTACTGTGAGTAGTGTAATCTCGAAACGGAACAGAGGCGCTAGACAAATGCCACACGCTAACTTTTCCGCAGTGGTTTCGTAGAAAAATTGTATGGAAATGACATTAGATTACGACAACCTCACGCTATTTTTTCCGCAACTAATGTCATCTCCATACATTTATTCTGCGGAACGACTGTGGAAAAGTTAGCGTGTGGCATTTGTCTAGGGGGGCAGGGCCTACATGAGATAGATACTACCAAAGACATTATACATTATACTAGACTGTGCACTAAGGCGCAAAAACCGGTCCGCGTGAGAGGGCTCCCGATGGTAGTGTGTCCCTTTCTAATGAGGTGGCCAGGACCAAACAGAACCCGGGACAAATTGTTTAAGTATCCTGATATATTGATGTTGTTGTTGTTGTTGATGATGTTGCGCGAGGGAGGCCCTCAGCGATGAATCGCGGACCGGCGGGCAAGGCGAGCCAAAAAGGGCCAAGACACATGGCTCATACAGAGACGCCTTAGTCACTGCTAGGTTAGCGATCATCGCTGAGGACTACCCTGGCACGTATCTGGCGGAGGAGGATCGTGGGGCGGTGATGGGGTTCATCTCGGACCTCATCATGGCCTCTGACGATCCTCCTCCGCATTTAAGGATAGGCTCGTCTGTTTCTGCAGGCGTACTCTATGTCGGCTGCAGAGACAGCGAGTCTGCCGAATGGCTCCAACAGCATGTCTCAGGGCAGGTTGCTGGAGACAAAAAGTTAAAAGTAGTCGATGCTGCGGCTCGTCCAAAGCCTATTAAAATGGCGTGGAAGAGCCGCAACATGAGACTTACCGACAACAAAATGGCTTACCGAGCGCTAAACAAGTATAACCCGACCCTGAGGACGATCGACTGGAAGGTCGTTGATACTAAGGTGGAGGCGAACCACATCCGGAGGATCGTCCTCATGGACGGGGAGTCGGCTGAAGCAATAAAGCGGGCTGGGTATGCACTTGAGGGGTGTCTTGAGGTGTGCCTATTCAAGCTTCTCGCAGACAATGCGAGTGGTGGCGATGGGAACCCTGAAGACACCCCCGAGGCAAAAGGGGCTGCGGCGGAAGAGGCGGGCCACAGTGATGAAGAGGCTGCGTGGTCGTGCTTGGGTGGCTTGGAGCAGCGCGAAGAAGGAGTCGACGCAGTGGGTCTGCCCCTATCGCAACAGTCGGTGGGGACAGATGACATTGTAGACGATCTGGATGCGCTCTGTTTCAAGTCGCCGGAGTACCAAACCTCGGAGCAGTAAGACCAATGCAGGTTGCATCGATACCATCAAGATGGAGGAACTAAGGTTGGTACAGATTAATTTACATCATTGTAAGGCTGCTACTGCTATCCTTGCTAAGCAGCTCAAGGAAAATAAATATGATATAGCACTTATTCAGGAACCTTACTCGTACAAAGGCGAGATTAAGGGCTTAAATATCAAAGGTGGGGTAGTACATAGTTATTGCCCTAATACAATAACGTGCATATACGTAAGGGAGGGCATTATTGTTTCACCTTTGCGTTCGTTATGTTGCAGGGACCTTACCATCATCAAGGTCCGGCTGGAAGGGGGGGACCCAGCTGAAAGTGTTGTAATGTCCTCGGCGTATTTACCATATGAGGAAAAGGAACCGGTATCTACGCACATCAAGAAATTGGTTGAGCTATATGGGCACGACAAACTTGTCATTGCCCTTGACGCAAACGCGCATCATGTCGTCTGGGGTAGCACAGACACAAACAGGCGAGGAGAGGACCTACTGGAATTTCTGGTGAGTTCATCTTTGCTTATATTAAACAAAGGAAACAGGCCTACCTTTATTAACAAGAATAGAGCGGAGGTTATTGATGTCACGGTAGCGTCCAAAAACGCATTCGTTTCGACAGGTAATTGGCATGTGTCAGATGAGGTCTCGCTATCAGATCACAACTATATATGCTTCAGGTATAGGACCAAACAAGTGTTAGGATCTGTAAAACGAAGGAATCCCAGGAACACTAACTGGGAATCGTACAATAGGAACCTAAAGGTTATCTTAGGTACTGGGGTTAAAAGGCTGAACACAATTCAGGAACTTGAAGCGGAGGCAACCCGTATTACAGATGGTCTTATCAGTACCTGGTTTGACAACTGTCCAGAGAAAGAGATAAGACAAAAAAGGGAGCAATGGTGGATACCTGAATTGAGCAAGCTCAAACGGGAAACGCGAAAAGTTTTTAATCTGGCGAAGGCAACGAAAGATTTGTCACAATATGCTAAACAACTGACCAAGTATAGCGGGGAGGTTAGGAAAGCTAAGCGTAAGGCATGGCGTGGCCTCTGCGAATCCATAGAGGCCATGCCTGCGGGCTTACGACTTTGTAAAGCAATGGCGAACATAAAGTCGAATGTACTCACAGTAGTGAAAGATGCGGATGGCAAACTGACAGAAACGGGGAAGGAGACACTGGTCACAATGTTTGAGGCCCACTTCCCTGGTTCTGTTATCATAGGTTCAGAAGCAGACGACAGAATCTCGAACGATGAGCCAAACGCTCTTACCACGAGGGAGAACTGGACATCTGCTAAAAAGGTAGTAACGGAAGAAAAGATTCGGTGGGCGTTGGAAAGTTTCCAGCCCTTCAAGTCCCCTGGACCTGACGGAATTTATCCAGCCTTACTACAGCATGGTAAAGAAACGCTGGTGCCGATACTATGCCGGCTTTTCAGGGTCGTCGTCCTTCCTATTGAAAACACTAGAAAAACTAGTTGACAGGCACATACGTGATGGGCCACTCAGGAAGCGACCTCTGCAATGTGCTTATCAGGCAGGTAAGTCAACGGATACTGCTTTGCATCTGGTTGCAGACAGAATCGAGAATGCCTTAGACTCAAAGGAGTTATGTCTGGGAGCCTTTCTTGATGTAGAGGGCGCCTTTGGCAAGACCACCTTTGAATCTATTAAAAAGGCAGCAGAAAAACATGGCATCAGCAAAACCATCACTAGATGGGTAGACTATATGCTTAAAGGCAGAACTATCACTGCTGACATCATGGGTGAGTCTATGAGTGCCAGGGTAAGAAGAGGATGCCCGCAAGGAGGTGTGCTCTCACCACTATTGTGGAGCCTAGTGGTGGACTCATTGATCTCACAACTGAATGAAGGGCCATTTCGCACAATAGGCTATGCGGATGACTTGGCCATTTTGATTAATGGAAAAGTACCGAGTGTAGTATCCAGCTTAATGCAAGAAGCACTGCGCAAGGTAGAGAGATGGTGTGACGAAACACATCTAACCATTAATCCCAACAAAATGATGGTTATACCATTTACGAGGAAAAGGAAACTCAGTGAAATGAGGAACCATCCTGTACGGTGAAGAACTACCATGGTCCACGGAGGTTAAATATCTGGGAGTAGTACTCGATAAAGAACTTACGTGGAGAAAGCATGTAGAAGATACTCTAATAAAGGCACAAAGAGTCTTTAATATGTGTCGATCTACCTTTGCGAGAACCTGGGGTCTTAAACCGAGGATACTTTACTGGATATATAACATCATGGTACTCCCCATTATTACATATAGAAGTATTGTCTGGTGGCCAAGGACAAACCTAACCACATGTAAAACGGCACTAAATAAGATTCATAGACTTGCCTGCATGGCAATCACTGGTGCATTCAGAACCACTCCAACGGCAGCTATGGAAAGATTTTTGGAGCTCACTCCGCTGCATATTGTCATACGTAGTGAAGCAAAGAAAGCGCTCCTCAGATTACAGACTGTAGATCTGTGGAATGCAACTAAGCCCCACACGAGACACACAGCACTTGGCAAAGAAGAAGGGGATTGGCTACTGGAAATGATCGGAGACAGGATGATACCCAGGATACATCTTTAGGAGGTCATTTAGTATACAAATCCCAACAAGGGAGGACTGGAACAAAGGACTAGCGCCTCCTGGTAGGAATAGCATGATTTGGTACACAGACGGTTCCAAAATGGACACTGGTACAGTGTCTATTTTGGAACAGTGTCTAATACTAGCTTTGAAGCTAGTATTAGCATGGGCAAGCTTGCTACAGTTTTTCAAGCAGAAATGTTTGCAATCCTAGCCTGTGCGCAAGAAAACATTGATAAAAGGCGCAATGGACTCAACATATACATCTAAAGCGATAGTCAAGCTGCGCTAAAAGCACTAATGTCACATAAAGTGCACTCTAAACTGGTTCTGAATACCATCAATGCGCTAAACAAGCTTGCGAAGAAAAATACAGTACAGCTGATATGGATTCCAGGACATGAGGGTTTCCACGGAAACGAGAAGGCAGACAGTCTCGCAAGACAAGGGGCCGTACTCTTAAAATCGACAACGATAATATCGGATTAGCCCTACTCTAAACGCGCTATCGTTGGCGTTATCGTTGTCGTCGTCGGATCCATCACTACATAATATAAATGCTTAGATCTTTAAAATTACGCAACGGATTTTGATACGGTTTGTTTTAATAGATAGAGTGATTCAAGAGGAAGGCTTATATGTATAATACATGCATAGTATAGTAGAGAAACCCTGATAATTTTATAGGTTTCTAATGTGATGTCGTAAATAAACACTTTTTTGCGCTTAGATTGCAAACGCTGGCTGAACTCTACGAAATAAATCAAAATAATTTACTACAGTATTGTACACCTTAAAAAGGTCTACAGAAAAGTCCGCGATGGTATATATCTATCTCTTAGGGATAACCCACAATAACCCTTTTTTATCGTTTACTTTTTACGAGAAATAATGGCTTATTTACAAAGCGATTTTAAGCGATACAGTATTAATCCTTATCCAATTAAGTACCTTAAATACAATGTGCATTTAATATAGATCAATTTGGCCCTTTACAGCATGTAATATAAATCAATATTTTCGAAGATATTATAGATTTAAAATGTAGGGACGTTGCGCACAATGCGGTTTCGGCGGTACCGGCCGGGGTCCGGCGGGCGGCGCGTGCCTATAAAGTACTAGCTTTCCGCTCGCGGCTTCGCCCGCATTATTGTTTTCCCGTGGGAATTAAAATTTTCCCGTAGGAAAAATAATTTTGTAGCCTATTTAAGCCCGAATAATAAATTTCATAGAAATTGGAGCAATTTTAAATATTTTTCATAGAAACTTTCAACCCCTATTTTGCAAAATAGGGGTAACTTCAATAAACCATGAAACACGTGTTCAAAGAAATATTTTTAAGAGCATGAATCTCAAGTTTTATCAAAATCGTTGCTAATTTAAATATTTTTCCATACAAACATGCAACCCCTTTTTCATCCCTTCAGGGTTATTTTTTTTTAAATCCCTTCTTAGTGTGCGTCCGCATTTTGAATTAAAACCACTGTCCAAATTTCACGTTTCTACCATTAGCGGTTACGGCTGTGCGTGCGTCTATAGATGGGAACATCTCCTTTTATATAGGTATATAGATTGTTTAATGACAAAAAAGCTGTGAATGTTGTATTTATATATAACGTTTATATCAGCGTATATCAGCATTTATGTAAATTTTACTCCTAAGGGGGTAAAATAAGTGTTGAAAGTTTGTATGAAAGTCCTTATTTAATGGACTATTGATTAATAATAAATAAATACGTTTAAAAACATGAATAAATTATTCATACATATTTATACAGTTTTTAAATCTGTAAATATAATCACCTTCCACGCGAGCAAAGCCGCGGGCAACAGCTAGTTTAATTATATAACGAATGTCTGAAAGCAAAATACATACTTACCATTAAAATGGCTCCAACGCTTTTAATAAATAAAAGCTTTTTTTCTTTATAAAAGATAACATTTAAAGATACTTTCGAGAAATTACGCATTATATTTAAAAATATTAGAAAAAACTTCGGACTGTAGGTACTTGCAGATAACATAACATTTAAAGATACTTTCGAGAAATTACGCATTATATTTAAAAATATTAATAAAAACCTCGGACTCTTCATTTTCTTATTTTAAAGCATTTAAATCAATAAAATTAAAAAATCCATAATTAATTAGAAATTATTAATTTATTAAATAATTAGTGCTATTTGAGTACTTACTTATTATTACCGTAAAACCTAAATATTATGAACAATAATTGCAAAAATTCCAATAGAGACAGAGATATTTTAATGATAGGAGTGAAATTCAACATTGAATAAATTACGCTGCCCTTTTCGCTTTACGATAATTTCAACGATACCTCAATAGGTGTCGTTGAAATGTTCGTAAATTTTACGAATGTTCGTCTGTCAAATGTATCAAACGTTGTCACTAGATAGACGAACCTTCGATTTTAAGAGTAGGGTTAAGACGCTCGCTTATGACAATCGTTCATTCGGTCGTTCCGTCGAGCGACAGAAGCGAAACAAAACATGCGAGTTAGAGGAGCAAACGACACGATGAAGCGCCGATATTATCGTAAGTTCGATTTTAAGAGTACGACCCCAGGATCGGAAACCAACTCGGAGTCTCTTTGGGACTGGATATCCCAAACCCGAAGACTTCAAGGCTATCCCCCCTGGACCAATTGTGAGGCTCATGAGTGCACTCAATTGGTCCATAAATGGTGATAGCAATCAATGAATGAAGAAATTGGGGAAGTACAAAGGATCCCTAAGGGTCGAAGTGCAGGGCCCCCTGGGGCCCCCCCGTTATAAGAGAAGATAAGATATTGATGTTACCTAACTACGCTACCTACCTACACCTACCTCATTTATTGTAAGTAAAAAAAATTAACCAAAACATAGTATACCTACAAAATAACCTAACCTAACAAACATTTCACTTCTTATAGTACCTACAAAAAATTAGGTATTTTTGTCGAATGTGAGATATCCCCACATATAGTTATTAAGTGGACAAAAAAATGATTTAAATTTGAATAAAATTTTATTGATTTGTTTTTACCTAAACATTACTGAACAATACAGTTTTAGGCAATGTTTTTAGTAATGCAGCTTTATCTCCAACGTGTTTGAGGGTTTAAAACTTCCCGTAGCTTATAAGCTTAGTAGCCACAGAGAAACTGAGTACAGCTAGTTCACTTTTCACGCCAAAAAATCGCCATGTACCCTAGTCAATTTATTTTTCAATTTCAGCCCCTCTTCCTCTTGCAAATCTTGCAATTTCTTTATATATGCGAACTTAACAACAGACGTCTTTGAGATATTTCCAGACACTTCCTTTACTTTCCCACTTTACTTTCCAACTTCAATTTTTGGTTTTCATTCTTCGGAAATCTGCAATATAGGAAATATAACTAATATCAACAAACGTCATAGGTGCAAAGTCGTAGGACAAAAATTTTTTAAAATATAAAACAATATGTTAGTGTTGGATTTTGCCCCTTTTTTACACTCTGACAGTGCCCGGTACTTTCCCAATTAATAAGACAGTCAGTGGTGTCTATTCAGACACACAACTTAATTTAACTAAACTAATTTGACAGGACTAAAACTATCGCCATCTTTCTTTTTCTTTAGAGGATTAAATAAAACAAATAAAATTAGTTTATTTTGGGCTACATGACCCATATAACAGAATATTAAAATTTCATTATTAAATTACATTATTACTTAAATTACTATGATAAAATAAAACAATTAAAATACAATTCCATACAAATCACAGAATCGTCAGTCTAATATTTATTGTTAGTTAGTATATGTACCATACAGCAATGGTGCACATACTGACAGTCAAACCTATTCGCGAATACGCTCAGGATGCTGTTAGCACTGGCCCGAATCCTGCGCACCAGGGATGCACACCGTTTCCGTATGATGGTGTAGATACAGTCCACCTGCACATCTGCGAACATCCCTGACGCGCTGCAGAATCGGGGCAGCCCCATCAACACCCTGAACGCGTAGGGCGCTGTACTGCTTTTGCGTATGATTTATCCATAGGCTGCTCGTGTAGAAGTTGGTACAGTAGGCCCGAAAAAGAGCTAAAAGTGACGGCTTTATTTTTAGACCTGCCAAATTAGTTTAGTTTAATTACCTTGTGTGTCTGAATCGACACCATTAAGTGTCTACCTACCTACTACTACGAAATTGTAAAAAAATTCATGATCAACAAAATTTATGGTTACCCTACAGAACATGATTGTTGTTTTTACTTACCCGTGGAAAGAAAAAGGGCTACCGGGTTATGATTCATTTTTGCACCCTGTCACACAACAAGATTTCACAATTTTTCATTTAAAAAATTACACAATTGCAAATCGAAGCACGAGAATAAACCAAACAACCAAGCAAACCACGTGAGCAAACCGCCATCTTACATTAAGTAATAACAGACCTAAACATTTAAGCACTACTCTTACTCATTATTAATGAGTTATTTTTAAAATACAACGAATTGATTATTAATCATAGGAACTGTAGAAATATTTGAATAAGTTCCAAAGATTATGAATCATTCGTTTCGGTAATACATAAAAAAGAAAAATATAAAATTTTCTACCATTACTACCAAACCGAATGATTAGTTGAGTTGGCAAGACGTCAGACAAGGACACACTACCAGCGGGAGCCCTCTCGCGCGGACCGCTTTTGGCAAGCTACCGCTTTTATTTAAATAGCTACTTTATGTATATAAAAATAGATCTCATTTTAGCTAAACAAAAATTTTTGGTGCACAGTCTAGGTACTAGTATAATGTCTTTGGATCTCAGATAAAGAATGGAATAGATAAGACGTGACCGTATACCCGTAAGGGTCAGACATAGGTGACGTCATACCTGCCTAAAGTAGATGGGTATACAGTGTTGTTTTAAGTTTTACCTTACTTTATGTTTATTTATAGTGCATGGACATATTTTTTAATACATGTAATGGGCTGAGTGAGGATAAGACTTGTGAGCAAATATGAGCAAGTTAGTAAAAAATTGTATTGTAATGAATACGCTAACCTAAATCGTACTACGTCACAGCTGGCTTATTACTACTACTTTCGAGTATGGTTTCAAAGGGAACATCTCGAAACTTTAATCAAATCCGAGTACACATGTAAGAAAAATAGGTAGGTACTTATTACAAAGCTTTTCCAATTATTTGTTATAACTAAAAATTACGAATAAAAAGTAATTTAAAAATATGCCGACTTCAAAAAAAGTTACATGACTTGAAATAATATGTTTTATATATCATACACAAAATTATAGAAAACAAATTAGGATCCTACATTTTTTTGAAGTCTGCCAAGTCTACCAATTTCTTAGAAAAAATAATCAATTTTTTTACCGTATTTTTTTAGTTTTTTGTCTTTTTTAAAAAAAGGAGGTCGTTAACAATGTATTCATGTATTCTTAAGTTGTGCCTTATGAGTTAAACTTTGAAATGATACTAAATTCAATAGCATATCAAGAAAAAAAAACAACTCTTAACTAATAAGCTAAAATGACATAAAAAGAAAGACAATAATTTTAAATCACATTTTTAATAAATCTAATATTGCCGATTAAAAAGCTTTTACATTTAAGATACTACTTGAAAAGTTAACACCATATTTTGTCACTTTAAATATTGTTCAAAATGTCCACCATTGTTTAATAAGCAAGTACTCGCCCTCAATGCTACTTGTTGAGAGGCTCTCTGTATCATTTCTGTATCCGCCCTTAATTCGTCAGCCGTGGTCAAAATCCTTTGTAAAAGCTCCTCTCTTGTGTTAGGAAACTCTAGGTGAACCCGCTGTTTCATAGTCCCCCCATAGAAAAAAATCCATTAGTGTCAAATCAGGGCTACGAGCTGGCCAAGCAATTCAATCCAAATATCACGGCTTATTAATAATAATAATAATTTATTTCAGATATTAATTACAATCCATTGTGTTAGTAAAAATGCCTTAATCTATGTTAATTGGACAACAAAACATTACAATAATCTTTTAAATTGAGGCAAAGGGCCGTGCCATCAACACTGGCTTCAGTGACTATTCCAGATGCGCTGCAGAAGTGAGGCAGCCGCAACAACATCCTGAACGCATCATTATACTGAACGCGAAGGGAGTTCAGCGCTCGCTTCGTGTGTTTATTGGATTTCTTGGAAATCTGAAACATTTATGAATAAAATAACATACATTAATAATTAATAAAAATATTTCGTTTCACCCGAAAATATGGATAGTTTTATCGTTTTCTTACTGGCGTCCCTAAACTACATTTAATACAGTAAAATTAACCGTGCGTTCCGAATGAGGTCCCGTAATGGTATCGCTTTTCATAATACAACATACACAGTAACATTCCTTATTGTATTACAATAAATATATTTTTTAAATCACCAAAATCGGTCCATCCGATGTAAAGTTATAAACCAATTTGCATCAACTGATTTTATTAAATCTGCCGCTGCCTACGGACAGGCTGTGACGTCAGTCGACACTATCCGGCGCCGCCGCGCGCCGCACTATGGGATGAAAGCGTGAGTTGCGTTTCAAAAATCTGCAACTTTTTTTCTACTACACCTACGGATACAAAATTTTGCATACAGGATCTCCAATATATAAGCTATGAAATGATACTAGAATCTTTATATATTTAATTTATTATTACACATAAAAACATACAAAATAAAAAATCGCTACTTTTCCATACAAAATTACTTTTTCCGTTTCATTGTTTGCTTATTACGAGAATATGAAGGTGATTATAAAGGAAATAATGATATAATATTCTTATTATATCACTATTATATTATATCACTAAATGACGTGATAGTTGACTAAAATACACTATAAGGGCATGGACCTACAAGAATCTTTTATTCAGGTCTGTTTATTCGGGAGACATGTTTCCCTCAAAATGTATAAAGTTAAATATAATATTACCTTAAAGTTTATCGTTGTTTGTATTCACTTTGCCCCGATGAACCAACACATCCCCATTTGCTTAACCTGAGACGTATTTGAGTAGGTCTGTAAACACCTTTTATCATCAAAACACGGCCAATAGTATGATCCAGCAAATCTTGTAGCTTTACTTTAGCACTTGTGTATGTTACTTCAATACTCGAAGCAGGCAAATAGTACGTTTTTTTTTGCGTCATATACTCGATATGTTATAATAATGACGGAAACATGACTGAGTTCTTTTTTATAAATTTTAAATCTTAAAAATGTGTACTAGCTTTTGACATCCAAATCTTAAAAATGTGTACTAGCTTTTGACAGATCCAAATCCCCGTAGAGGGCCAAAGCTTCATCTGCAGAGAAACTTTTCATATTGATGGTTTCATGAAATATTTTTCTTCATCACCTTTTTCTCGTTTGTATTAGAGCTTCGCATTATGGCAACAATCGTAGCTTTTTCCGCCCTGACTTCGTCTCTCAATTCTTGCACATATGCGTTATTCGAACCTAATGCACTGTTTAGCCATGTTGAATTTTTAGTTACAAAACGTTCGGCTTGTTTTGTTAACGCGATCTTGAAATTTCGACAACAGTTGTTTTTGTTTCCTTTACTTACATAATAGATTATGTTGCCTGGAAGATATTGCTTATTAGCAATAGCTTTCCGCTCGCGACTTCGTCCGCGTTATTTTTGTTTTCCCGTGGGAATTTCATATTTTCCCGTAGGAAAATTACCCAATGTCCTTCCCTTGGTCTCGAACTATTCCTATACCAACTTTCATCCAAATCGGTTTAGTAGTTTCGAAGCCTATTTAATACAAACAAACAAACAATTAAATCTTTCCTCTTTTTAATATGAGTATAGATTAGTATATTAGTATTAGTATAGATAAGGCCGCCTGTGCTGAACATCTGTGTTGTTTTTGAAAAATTTCTGTTTCTATATCTTTGTATGCTTTGTGGGCAATAAATCATTTATTATTATTATTATTATTATTCTTTTAAGTAAGTTTGAATGATTTCTTGTTTAGTGCTACAATCAATGAAAAAAAAACTCTCTTTGTGGCAGGCAGGGAGACTTGTATCCTACCTACAGTAAACGAGTAGAGAGAGACTAACCGTTGTATGAGTCCATGCATAATGATATAGTGAATCTATTTGTGTTCTCTGACGTTATTCTGACTTTAACAGTGCACAATGTGGCCAGTTCTCTTTACTTGCACCTAACCGGCTTCATCGCCATAAGCTGCACGCCCAGATTGAAAAATGGAAACATTCTTTGTGACGGTAACATTCATAGATAGGTTTACATACATATATGCATAAAATCACGCTTATAATCCCAAAAGGAGTCTAGCAGAGCTGTAGGTATAGTTGTAAATAAACCGTTTTAAACCAAAATCCGCGGTTTTAAACCCGTTTTAAATTTGTTTAAAACGGTTTAAAACCACGACCACGTGGTCAGTACATTAATAAAATAATACTTTAAAAATCAAGATAAAGAGGTTAATTAAAATCATTTACCATTTTTATTAAATAAAATTAAATCACATATCACACTTTACTACATTTTAAGGATTAGACACACTGAAAACTAACTTGATATTGTATTTATATTAATACTATACATTTTAATTTTTTTTTTGGTCTCAGCCATTGCACATTTAGAATATATTTTGTCGTAATAAATAGCTTTGGAAATTATTTCACATCAAGCCGGGTTCGCAGCGCCAATTGTCTAACAAAACATGTTAGCATTGCCAGTCCGCTGCACTTGTATCTATCTAAAGTGTTTTTGTTTCAAAAATTGCCCTTTGAGGCTTATCTATTTTGAATTAACTTCATCTTTTGAATTCCCATAATTATTACTTTTTCCGACGGGGCATCTAGCTTTTTATGTTTAGTTTTTTAGATCTCCGAAGATTATGAAAGTGAAGAATCAGATAACAATACGGAATTTATGGAGGAATGTGATCCTCTTTTGTTACCATAATATCTAGAAAAGCTTATTCCTTAGTTATTGTTGATTGAGTTGATTATTAGTTTAGTTGATTAAAACAATTTAAATTGATACCAAAAACTACCAAAACAGATCTAAAAAAGTATAAATAATGTTATTAATGGTGTTAGTTAATTTTATGTAAAGTATACATGTAATAAAAGGTTATTATAAAACAACTTTTAATAGTTAAAGCTTTGTGTTGTAATTTCTTGATGGAACTCCATGGTATCGGTTTCGATACATCATCGTCAGGCCTGACGATGATGTATCGAAACCGGTCGCAATAACTTAAATATAATAAAGATTCAAGTGGAACTTGTGAAGTTAGTGTTTTAATAACAAAAAAAACCTTTTGGTTTTTAATTTTTTTGACCTGTATATATCTTAAATAAAGAAATAGGTGTTGTCTGTGAGAAGTCTCAGTGAATTCTAATAGAATAACCTTTTAAACCAATATTAAACCGCCAAATGTGGTTTAAAACGTTTTAAACAAAAAAAACGGTTTAAAACCAAATGGTTTTAAACGTTTAAAATTATTTTTGCATCTCTAGCTGTAGGTAACACTCTGTTCAAACTAGGTTTTACACTCAAAGCCACATCTGGCAGTATGGGCCATACAGTACTCCAGCCTGTCGCCTACACTAAACGGGCACCAAAGCCAAATATTATCAATTTTTCAGTAAAAAAATCAACTAAAACCAACGACCGGCAGGCCTATTCGCTAACTACGGTTGGTAACTAGAACTGTCATTTTTGAAAGACATTTTATATCCATTACTAGTTAAGTTATCTTATGTCTTACGGCAGCGTTCATGATAGCAGTAATGGATGATAAGTAAGTTCCTTTCAAAAATGACAGTATTTAGTTAGCAACCGAAGTTAGGGAATAGGCCTGCAGGGCCCTAATTCCGCTAATCTTAACGTCGTTGTCACGGCGTGATAGAGTTTCAATAACACTGCCTTTGTCGCTTTTATGCGCATTTTCTGCTACAATTTATTTGTGCTACAATTTATTGATAAGTCAATAGTTACAAATGTTTTAGTTAGTATTCGGTTAACCAACAATAACTGTCTCAAAAAGCGATGCTATTGAAGCGTTATTGACACGCCACAAATGCATTAACGCTAGCAGAATAAGGCCCCAGGACATATGTTACACTCAAAATCATCTCAGCAGTCCAGGCCCCCGATTCTCAAGCCATAGACATAATGTCGAATTCGACATATGTCGAAATTAAATGGCGGATGTCGAATATTTCACAGTTTCCGTATTCTCAAAATGTCACGATAGAGAAATGTCTATGCCTAGTGGTAGATAGCAATCGACATTTTTTTCATATCATAGAGATTTTTAGTAGAGATGCAAAGTATTAGAGATATGTCGAATTAGAGATATCTCTAAAAAACTGAGAATCGGGCCCCTGGGGGCCGATTCTCAGTTTTTTAGAGATATCTCTAATTCGACATATCTCTATTAAATTGCATCTCTACTAATAATCTCTCAAAAATGTCTATGATATGAAAAAAACGTATTCTCGCTGGCAATAGAGATGTATGTCGAATGATGGTCGAATGACTGAGGGTGCGGTCCGAAATTTGATATCAGCGCTCGTGTGCGCGTTTTGCGTGCAAAAAGTCGGTTCAAAATTGCTCATAATATACAAATGTTTTAGTTAGTATTCGGTTAACCAACAATAACTGTCTCAAAAAGCGATGCTATTGAAGCGTTATTGACACGCCACAAATGCATTAACGCTAGCAGAATAAGGCCCCAGGACATATGTTACACTCAAAATCATCTCAGCAGTCCAGGCCCCCGATTCTCAAGCCATAGACATAATGTCGAATTCGACATATGTCGAAATTAAATGGCGGATGTCGAATATTTCACAGTTTCCGTATTCTCAAAATGTCACGATAGAGAAATGTCTATGCCTAGTGGTAGATAGCAATCGACATTTTTTTCATATCATAGAGATTTTTAGTAGAGATGCAAAGTATTAGAGATATGTCGAATTAGAGATATCTCTAAAAAACTGAGAATCGGGCCCCTGGGGGCCGATTCTCAGTTTTTTAGAGATATCTCTAATTCGACATATCTCTATTAAATTGCATCTCTACTAATAATCTCTCAAAAATGTCTATGATATGAAAAAAACGTATTCTCGCTGGCAATAGAGATGTATGTCGAATGATGGTCGAATGACTGAGGGTGCGGTCCGAAATTTGATATCAGCGCTCGTGTGCGCGTTTTGCGTGCAAAAAGTCGGTTCAAAATTGCTCATAATATGCGCATGTCAGAAAAGAGGAGTGCACTGTCTCTAGAACTGTCAATGACAAAGTTAACGTTAGTTTCCCGCGGAATTTAATTTCTTCGAATTATTTTTTTCATTAGGTATATCTACAGTAGATACAGAAGTGCTCTGTAAAGATAATGGAGGGACAATACACGTCGCCCTTAAATTTTTCTTTTCAAATAACATTGATTGATCAAATTGACATTTGACAGACTCAAAGATCGAAAGCTCGGTCAAAAATTGATCTTAATGCTTACGTCCGTGAGCAGTGCAAACGATTTGAATGGGTTTTTTTGTTTGTATGCACGCAACCACACCCATAAAAATGAATGGTTACGTTTTGTTGATTTATACGATCAAAAAAAAACAAAAAAAAGTAGCGTCCAAGTTGTCATCAAAGTTACTTTCTCAAAGCAGACTTTGAGCATATCAACGCGGCTTTACGAAGCGTATTGTGAACCTTTTTCACATCCTTCGAAACGTTGAAATGTTTCAAAACGTCGTGTTTTGTATTTGTAACATTTTTGAATATTTTTAGAAAACAGAATTATTAGAGATGCAGTAATAAATCTATAATGGACTATAAAAAACAATACCCCACTTCAGCACAGAATTCGTGGCTTTGTCAGTTAAAGGTTGAAGAACTTTGTAAAGCCAAATTTTCGGGGACTTTTACTAAAAAAATCCGAACAAAAGTGGAAATGTATAGCAGAGGAATTAAATTGTTTGGGAGAAGTCAATAAGACTTGGATTGACTAAATATATTACAATGTTAACTAATTCTTTAGATAAGCGAAAGTTCTTAAATGCATATAATGTAATGGTAATTCCACTAAAAACCGAGCTTCTTCTACTATACATTAACAACAGTTGTTATAATAATCATCGATTATTCATATTAATTAAATGTGTTAGCAATTAAAATACATACATAAACTAAAATCGTAAAAAAAGTTCCAACAAATAATGTAAAACAGACACAGAAATAACCAATTACTGTAGCTCGTACTCGACTTTTCAAATGTCGATTGCTATCTACCACTCGTGACATGTCGAACGCTAGGCATAGACATATCTCTAACGTGACATTTTGAGAATACGGAAACTGAGAAATATTCGACATCCGCCATTTAATTTAGACATATGTCGAATTCGACATTATCTCTATGGCTTGAGAATCGGGTCCCAGGGGGGCTACTGCCTAACTCATAGCGATCACTCGCTATCGTTATCGTGACATTAGAACAACAGTTTAAATGTCACCTGTGACATAAAAACTATTGTTGTAATGTCACGATAACGATAGCGAGTGTTCGCTTTTAGGCGGTACGGCCGCGGGTACGAATAGGATAGGTTTAGGTATCAGGAGTAATAAAAAATGTGTGTTTTAAAAGAGAAAATCAAAAGGGAGCGCACGCTCATAGTGTAAATAAAGAATATATTCCGCGCCACGCTGCACCCTCATTGTTTGTTTCGATCATAACATCACCACCATACTATGAAATCCAGACCGCCCAAAACTGTCACTTTGCGATCCTGAAGACAGCCCTGTGTTCATTCGTTCGTACATTTTACGAAATAGACCTACCTACTCATTTTGTGCTCAAAATACCAACCTATACCTACCTACATCAAAAAATATCTATTTGAATGTTTTAAACATAGATAAGAACCAAAGAAATACTCAAAAATAAATACTAGTTTATAACTTAGTGACATAACTTTAGAGGTCAATAACCTACATATTATTGTTCTAATTTTAAAATATGTAGCTTTATTCACTTACCTTTGAAGTTTCCAACCACGGATTTCGGCACTGGTGTACTTTAAGTGGGTAAGTAATCAGATAACCAGATTCCATAAAAATGTCAAAAATAGGACAACACCGATTTCTAGTTTATTACTCATTGCTCAAACTGTACTGAATCTCCTGAATACTACTACCACTATTATATAAAAAAAAAACAATAAAGGTATGTAAAACTTTCGCATGAAACGCTGCGCGCGGCTACTAGTCGAAAACTCGGGAATGATAGCACGGATGCGGAGTCTGCCTAGAACGTGTCGTGTGACGTCTCATGCCTTGTAAAAAAAATTTGGTACCATTTATATTGTTTTTTAATTGTCTACAAAGCTACATTTATAGTTAAAATCGTTACGGAACCTCATTGAGGTCATAATACAACATACATAGTAACATTCCTTATTGTATCACAATAAATATGTTTTTTAAATCACCAAAATCGGTCCATCCGATGTAAAGTTATAAACCAATTTACATCAACTGATTTTATTAAATCCGCCGCTGCCTACGGACAGGCTGTGACGTCAGCTGACACTATCCGCCGCCGCCGCGCGCAGCACTATGGGATGAAAGCGTGAGTTGCGTTTCAAAAATCTGCAACTTTTTTTCTACTACACCTACGGATACAAAATTTTGCATACAGGATCTCCAATATAAAAGCTATGAAATGATACTAGAATCTTTATATATTTAATTTATATATGTTAATAAATTAATATTTAATTTATATATCTTTATATATTTAATTAATATATATATGGCACTGGCAGTTAGTTTGGACATCGCGAAGGCCTTCGATCGGGTATGGCACAAAGCGCTCCTCTCAAAACTTCCTTCATATGGGCTTCCCGAGAAATTATGTGGATGGGTCACTAGCTTTCTAGCAGACAGAAGCATTAAGGTCTTGATTGACGGTGAATGCTCAGACCCAATGTCTGTAAATGCTGGTGTCCCCCAAGGATGTGTGCTTTCACCTACACTATTCCTTCTGCATATCAATGATATGCTGCAAATCAGCAGCATTCATTGCTATGCAGACGACAGCACGAAAGACACCTTCTATAACGGCCGTGCGAACTCTTCTCGGGAAAACGTCATTGAGTCCCGGAATAAACTTGTGTCTGAAATCGAAACTTCATTAGAGAAAGTCTCTAACTGGGGTCGACTTAATTTAGTCCATTTCAACCCCTCAAAGACACAGGTTTGCGCGTTCACCGCAAAGAAAATGTCATTTGTCGTATCTCCTCGGTTTCAGGGCATTCCCCTAACTGCATCAGCCAATATTGGGATCCTTGGTGTCGACATATCGAGCGAAGTCCAGTTCCGTGGCTACTTAGAGGGTAAAGCTAAATTAGCTTCTAAGAAGCTTGGTGTGCTCAATAGATCGAGACAGTATTTCACTCCGGCGCACCGCCTTCAGCTTTACAAGGCGCAGGTTCGGCCTCATATGGAATACTGTTCTCATCTTTGGGCTGGAGCACCCCAATACCAACTTCTCCCACTGGACCGCATTCAACGGAGAGCGACTCGAATCGTCGACTGCCAGGAAATTTCAAATCGGCTTGATACCTTGGCGCTGCGTAGAGATGTCGCTTCGCTATGCATCTTCTATCGTATTTATTACGGGGAATGCTCCGAGGAACTGTTCGGACTTATACCTGCCGCCTCTTTCCGCCATCGTTCCACGCGGCAAAAAATCCATGCCCATCACTTAGATGGTTGGCAGTCCACAACTGTGCGTTTCTCTCGAAGTTTCCTGCCTCGCACAGTCAAACTTTGGAACGAATTGTCGCCTGCGGTATTTCCGGACCGATACGACCTTCAAACTTTCAAAAAAAGAGCGTATTCTCACCTCAAAGGCCGGCAACGCACTTGTAACTCCTCTGGTGTTGCGGGTGTCCATGGGCGACGGTAATTACTTACAGGTGATACGTCTGCTCGCTTGCCCCCTATCCCATAAAAAAAAAAATTATTATTACACATAAAAACATACAAAATAAAAAATTGCTACTTTTCCATACAAACTTACTTTTTCCGTTTCATTGTTTGCTTATTACGAGAATATGAAGGTGATTATTAAGGAAATAATGATATAATATTGTTATTATATCACTAAATGACGTGATAGTTGACTAAAATATAAGAGCATGGACCTACAAGAATCTTTTATTCAGGTCTGTTTATTCAGGAGACATGTTTCCCTCAAAATTTATAAAGTTAAATATAATATTACCTCAAAGTTTATCGTTGTTTGTCATTGATTTACTACCAAACGTAGATAACGAATGAACGATCAAATAGTGGGCCGGTGAAGAACTGCTCAAACGCGACTCGTGCAGTTCCTTTCCATAGTGAGTGATTAGCTGTCGGCAGGTAAACATGCCGAAGTGCGCATTCAAAAGTTGTGGTAACAATAGCCAGAAACGGCAGAAAAAAGACGGGATTTCATATTTTGCGTGGGTAAACTCATTACACATCTTATCATGTATTCAAATATTCGATTTATACTTAAAAACTAATCAAAAACAATTATTTTAATCATAAACATGTCGCTTCGCGTCAGTGTCAGTACATCACAATTGTCTCGCTCGCACGGGCGTCGTATCAAGATGTGTTATCTCATTCATACGTTGGAGCGACAATGCAATAAGCAATTTCAAGCATTAGGTATGTTTGAGAGTATAAAGCTGATATTTTCTTGTAGCAATTACTAAAACGTCGTTAGAGCTGTGGCTAGGTATGAAATGATGTAACTGCCCACGGTTGTACTTAAAATAGTTACCGTAATAATGCAGAATAAGTTTGAATTCGTTAAATACGGTACGTTCTTTATGGTAATTTTCATTCGGGCGTGCATATTCAATTATATATCAGCGAGTACAAATGTATAGTCGATTAGGTGACAGATTTCAAGCGCGTTTTTGTATGAAGCGCTCTATCTACGTTTGGTAGTAAATCAATGTTGTTTGTATTCACTTTGCCCCGAAGAACCAACACATCCCCATTTGCTAAACCTGAGACGTATTTGAGGTCTGTAAACACCTTTTATCATCAAAACTCGGCCAATAGTATGATCCAGCAAATCTTGTAGCTTTACTTTAGCACTTGTGTCTGTTACTTCAATACTCGAAGCAGGCAAATAGTACGTTTTTTTGCGTCAGATATTCGATATGTTATAATAATGACGGAAACATGACTGAGTTCTTTTCTATAAATTTCAAATCTTAAAAATGTGTACTAGCTTTTGACATCCAAATCTTAAAAATGTGTACTAGCTTTTGACAGATCCAAATCCCTGTAGAGGGCCAAAGCTTCATCTGCAGAGAAACTTTTCATATTGATGGTTTCATGAAATATTTTTTTTTCATCACCTTTTTCTCGTTTGTATTAGAGCTTCGCATTATGGCAACAATCGAAGCTTTTTCCGACCCGCCTTCATCTCTCAATTCTTCAATACAAACAAACCAACAATCAAATCTTTCCTCTTTATACTATTACTAGCTTTCCGCTCGCAACTTCGCCCGCGTTATTTTTGTGTTCCCGTGGGAATTTTATATTTTCCAGTAGGAATATCACCCTATGTCATTCCCCAGTTCTCGAACTATACTTATACCAATTTTCATCAAAATCGGTTCAGTAGTTTCGAAGCCTATTCAATACAAACAAACAATCAAATTGTTAAAAGAGGTTTTATGTTTTGTTTATAGTAGGAAAATTGTTGTTTTGAAGTTCGTTGTCAATAAAGGGTAGAAAATAAACAATGGTAAATTTATATGGTTTTTATTGAATAAAAGTAAAATCCTCTCGCAACAAGTGGCGACCGTGACAAAAATAATTAAATAAGCGAGAGGATTAAAAAGTGAGTAAAAACCAGGGCCGACAATAAAGAAATGGAAAAATTAAAGAAACTTCGAGCCGTGGCCAGAACACAATTTACGAAAGCGGCGGACGAAATCATAGTAATTTTATCAGGAGATCGACCGCATGAAGAGGTAAAAGCATTATATTCATTTGTTGAAACCAAATCGGATGCGCTATTTAAAATCGAAGCACAAATAGAAGATGAATTTTTAAAAGACGATGATTTCAATGTGGATCTATATGAGAAGAACCAGGATGTCGCAGACGAATACAGGAAGAGATGGTTAAAGATCAAGGCGATATATGAAAATATAGCAGACAAGGTAGATAAAAATGAAGAAAAATATATGATACCTGAGACAATGACGAAAAGGAATATAAATGGCAATGAAGAAGAATTAGATAACGGTACAAAAAGGAAGTTTAAGTTGCCACAAATTGAGTTAAGGAGGTTCGACGGGAAAATTAGCAATTGGTTATATTTTTGGAGGCAGTTTCAAAAGATAGATGAGGATCCGAAAATAGATGACGATGATAAACTGCAATATTTAATCCAATGTACTGAGGAAGGCTCTATAGCAAGAAGAGTAGTAGAGAGTTTTCCACCGTCGGGCAAAAACTATAAAAAAGCAATCGAGCAACTCAAAAGTCGATTTGGTAAAAATGGTCTACTGATAGAAATTTATGTAAGAGAATTGTTAAATTTGGATATGAATAAAGATAAAGACAATTTGAGCCTTCTGTATGATAAATTGGTTGCACAAATACGAGCGTTGGAAACCTTAAATGTAACGTCTGAAAATTATGCAGCCATGTTGTTTCCGTTAGTTGAGTCAGCACTACCAACTGAAATTCTACTAACATGGATTAGACAGAGAGGGAATGACATAGAAAAGGACGAAGAGAAATATAATCTAAATAGCTTGCTCAATTTTTTGAAGAGGGAAGTCGAAAGTCTTGAACGAATAGAAATTGTGAGAACAGGTCTGTACCAACATAATATCGAAAATAAAGACAATTTTCCATCTACAGCGGCATGCATAGTAGCAGGACAGATTAAGAGTATTCCGGCATGCATTTGATGCGAAAAAACGGGTCACACAAGTTCAGAATGTCACAGAGCAAGCAGAATGAATTATGAAGAGAAGTACGAAGTAATAAAGAAAAAGAATGTATGTTTCTATTGTTTACGAAAGGGACATAACGCTAAGATGTGTAAAGCATTTGTCAGATGCTTAATATGTTCGAAACGTCATTTGACAATTATGTGTAAACAGATTAAAGATAAGGGAAAGAAGATAAGGGTAATGAGAAGGAAGATAAACCAGAGAGTGAAGTTTCAACAGTTTTGCTGTGTCAGACAGAAAGATAAAGATTACGTCACTCTGCTTCCTACTTTAAGGGTATTTATATTAAACGGACAGAAAAGACTGTGTGTAAGAGCTTTAGTAGATTCAGGAGCTCAAAGGTCATATATCAGAGAAGAGTTAGCAAACAAACTAGGGTTAAAACCAGCAGATAAAGAGACATTAGGTCATTTTGTATTCGGAGGTTCAGAAACAAAGCAAAAAAATCACAACGTATATCACGTTGACGTAAAAAATATTAAGGAAGATATAACACTGACAATGGAGGTTTTAGGAACTGATATAATATGTGGTCCAATACCAATTACAACAAACAAAAGTTTATTACAAAAAATCTCACACTATAACATCGAACTAACAGATGTAATGGATGAACAAAATGAAATTCTAATGTTAATTGGGGCTGACAATTCAGGTATATTAGTTGGAGGAGAAATAATAAATTTAGATAAGAATCTTACAGCTATTAAGAGTAAATTGGGTTGGTATGTCCAAGGGCCAGTAAGACGAAAGAGTAAACAAAATATCTTATCATGTGTATTGGACATTACAGATATGTGGAATTTAGAGTCATTAGGTATCAAAGACCCAGCAGATATGGTAAAGAGTGGAGAACAGGAACAGAAACTGATGAGCTATTTTGACGAGTCTGTAAAGATTAATCAAGAAGGAAGATATGAGGTGAAGCTATTATGGAAAGAGGGAGCTGGTGGCTTGTTGACTAATAGAATTTTAGCTGAAAAAAGACTTATAACTACGACTAAGAAATTAGTTGCCACGAATTATCTCAAAGAATATGAAGACATTTTCCAAAATTGGTTAGATGACGGCATAATAGAACAGGTATATGATGATGACTTAAAATCAGGGCATTATTTATCACATCATGCTGTCATCAAAGAATCGAGTGCCACTACTAGGGTAAGACCAGTTTTTAATGCTTCAGCAGAAGACAGCAATGGCAATTCGCTGAACAAATGCATACATGCGGGAGTAAATATGATTGAGATCATACCGAAAATACTTGTACAGTTCAGACTATACGCCTATGGAGTAACAGCCGACATCAGGAAGGCATTTCTCCAAATTTCTCTTGCAGTCGAAGACAGGAATTTTCTGAAATTTTTATGGTGGGAAAATATTCACAAAAGAGACGCATTTATTATTTATCGCCATTGCAGGGTGGTATTTGGAGTTTCGTGCAGCCCTTTTTTGTTGAATGCTACTATAGCGTATCACCTCGATAGAGCACCAGAAGAACTTAAAGTCACTGCGAAGAAATTAAAAGATAGCTTCTACGTTGATAACTGTATAATTAGTTTCGAAACGAAAGAAGAAGTTCAAAGATTTATAAACGAATCGAAGATGCTAATGGATGCAGCGAAGATGGATTTACGAGGTTGGACTGGTAATTATACAAAAAAACACGCAGAGATAATATCAATATAAGGTTTATTATGGGATACAGATAGTGATACTTTAACATGCAATGTAAAACTAGACACAGAAGAGGAGGATGTTCTTACGAAGAGAAAGCTACTTTCGTTTGCACAAAGAACTTTTGATCCTATAGGCTTTACAAGTCCGGTGACGTTAATACCAAAATTATTAATGCAAAGAGTCTGGAACGCAAAGATTAAATGGGACGAACAGGTACCGATGGATATAGTGAAAGAATTTAAATTATAGCGCGAAAACATGCATATATTAAGAAACTGTAAGCTTCCAAGAAGACTATCTGCTATACCGTTGAACAACGCTAAGGCAGAGATACAGATCCACACATACTGCGACGCTTCTAAGAAAGCTTATGTAGCTTGTGTGTTTTTACGGGTCACTTGTGAGGGCATGGTTACTGTGCAATTGGTAAGTGGTAAGTCTAGAGTAGCTCCAAATAAAGACATTTGTATTCCCAGAATGGAGTTAATAGCAGCCACAATGAGGTTCCGTAACGATTTTAACTATAAATATAGCTTTGTAGACAATTAAAAAACAATATAAATGGTACGAAAATTTTTTTTCTACGATGAAAATTGACGAAATTATAACGAAAAAACAGATCGCTCCGTCAAGTGGCCGCCTGGCAGGCGTGTGACGTCACATGACACGTTCTAGGCAGACTCCGCATCCGTGCTATCACTCCCGAGTTTTCGACTAGTAGCCGCGCGCAGCGTTTCATGCGAAATCGTATTACATACCTATATTGTTTTTTTATGTAATAGTGGTAGTAGTATTCAGGAGGTTCAGTACAGTTTGAGCAATGAGTAATATACTAGAAATCGGTTTTGTGTAAGGTCAATCGGATAAACTTCCTATTTTTGACATTTTTATGGAATCTGGTTATCTGATTACTTACCCATTTAAAGTACACCAGTGTCGAAATCCGTGGTTGGAAACTTCAAAGGTAAGTGAATAAAGCTACATATTTTAAAATTAGAATAATAATATGTAGGTTATTGACCTCTAAAGTTATGTCACTAAGTTATAAGCTAGTATTTACCTTTGAGTATTTCTTTGGTTCTTATCTATGTTTAAAACATTCAAATAGATATTTTTTGATGTAGGTAGGTATAGGTTGGTATTCTGAGCACAAAATGAGTAGGTAGGTCTATTTCGTAAAATGTACGAACGAATGAACACAGGTCTGTCTTCAGGATCGCAACGTGACAGTTTTGGGCGGTCTGGATTTCATAGTATGGTGGTGATGTTATGATCGAAACACACAATGAGGGTGCAGCGTAGCGCGGAATATATTCTTTATTTACACTATGAGCGTGCGCTCCCTTTTGATTTTCTCTTTTAAAACACACATTTTTTATTATTCCTGATACCTAAACCTATCCTATCCGTACCCGCGGCCGTACCGCCTTAAAGCGAACACTCGCTATCGTTATCGTGACATTACAACAATAGTTTTTATGTCTCAGGTGACATTTAAACTGTTGTTCTAATGTCACGAAAGCGATAGCGAGTGATCGCTATGAGTTAGGCAGTACCCTGGACTGCTGAGATGATTTTGAGTGTAACATATGTCCTGGGGCCTTATTCTGCTAGCGTTAATGCATTTGTGGCGTGTCAATAACGCTTCAATAGCATCGCTTTTGAGACAGTTATTGTTGGTTAACCGAATACTAACTAAAACATTTGTAACTATTGACTTATCAATAAATTGTAGCACAAATAAATTGTAGCAGAAAATGCGCATAAAAGCGACAAAGGCAGTGTTATTGAAACGCTATCACGACGCCACAACGACGTTAAGATTAGCGGAATTAGGGCCCTGGTCGTTGGTTTTAGTTGATTTGTTTACTGAAAAATTGATAATATTTGGCTTTGGTGCCCGTTTTGTGTAGTCGACAGGCTGGAGTACTGTATGGCCCATACTGCCAGATGTGGCTTTGAGTGTAAAACCTAGTTTTAACAGAGTGTTACCTACAGCTCTGCTAGACCCCTTTTGGGATTATAAGCGTGATTTTATGCATATATGTATGTAAACCTATCTATGAATGTTACCGTCACAAAGAATGTTTCCATTTTTCAATCTGGGCGTGCAGCTTATGGCGATGAAGCCGTAGGTTAGGTGCAAGTAAAGAGAACTGGCCACATTGTGCACTGTTAAAGTCAGAATAACGTCAGAGAACACAAATAGATTCACTATATCATTATGCATGGACTCATACAACGGTTAGTCTCTCTCTACTCGTTTACTGTAGGTAGGATACAAGTCTCCCTGCCTGCTACAAAGAGAGTTTTTTTTCATTGATTGTAGCACTAAACAAGAAAACATTCAACCTTACTGAAAAGAATAATAATAATAATAAATGATTTATTGCACACAAAGCATACAAAGATATAGAAACAGATTTTTTTTTTAAAACAACACAGATGTTCAGCACAGGCGGCCTTATCTATACTAATACTAATATACTAATCTATACTAATATTATAAAGAGGAAAGATTTAATTGTTTGTTTGTTTGTATTAAATAGGCTTCGAAACTACTGAACCGATTTGGATGAAAGTTGGTATAGGAATAGTTCGAGACCAAGGGAAGGACATAGGGTAATTTTCCTACAAATAAAATATGATTTCCTAAAATATGAAATTTCCACGGGAAAACAAAAATAACGCGGACGAAGTCGCGAGCGGAAAGCTAGTAATATTATAAAGAGGAAAGATTTGATTGTTTGTTTGTTTGTATTGAATAGGCTTCGAAAGTACTGAACCGATTGTGATGTAAGTTGGTATAAGGATAGTTCGAGACCAGGGGAAGGGCATAGGGTAATATTCCTACGGGAAAATATAAAATTCCCAAGGGAAAACAAAAATAACGCGGGCGAAGCTATGAGCGGAAAGCTATTGCTAATAAACAATATCTTCCAGGCAAAATAATCTATTATGTAAGTAAAGGAAACAAAAACAACTGTTGTCGAAATTTCAAGATTGCGTTAACAAAACAAGCCGAACGTTTTGTAACTAAAAATTCAACACGGCTAAACGGTGTATTAGGTTCGAACGCATATTTATGTGCAAGAATTGAGAGACGAAGGCAGGGCGGAAAAAGCTACGATTGTTGCCATAATGCGAAGCTCTAATACAAACGAGAAAAAGGTGATCTAGTACACATTTTTAAGATTTGGATGTAAAAAGCTAGTACACATTTTTAAGATTTAAAATTTATAGAAAAGAACTCAGTCATGTTTCCGTCATTATTATAACATATCGAGTATCTGACGCAAAAAAAACGTACTATTTGCCTGCTTCGAGTATTGAAGTAACATACACAAGTGCTAAAGTAAAGCTACAAGATTTGCTGGATCATACTATTGGCCGTGTTTTGATGATAAAAGGTGTTTACAGACCTTCTCAAATAGACCTGAATAAAAGATTCTTGTAGGTCCATGCCCTTATAGTGTATTTTAGTCAACTATCACGTCATTTAGTGATATAATATAATAGTGATACAATAACAATATTATATCATTATTTCCTTTATAATCACCTTCATATTCTCGTAATAAGCAAACAATAAAACGGAAAAAGTAATTGTTACGCGCCACACCGCCTCAGCCAATCGCAAGCCAGCCAAAGCCAGTCAATCAGAGCCAAGCACGTGCAGCCATGTGCCAGCCAGCCAATCAGAGCCAAGCACGTGCAGCCATGTGCCAGCCAGCCCAAGCCAGCCAATCAGAGCCAAGCCAAGCTAGCGCCTTACTACCGGAGAAACTATAAAATGCCGCGCCATCTCATATTTAGATGACTTCTCTGTTTTACTGTTTCTAAGACGGAGCTCTGCCCGATTGTAAATCGAAATTAAATCAGTGTGATTATGCAACGTCTACTTTTTATTATATCCCGTTACATATCAGAAGTGGGATAAATATAAAAAAAAAACCTAAAACGTAGTTACGTCAATGCGTGTCGAGTGTAGGCCGCCTGGTCCGTCCGCACGAATGGGGCAAATCTCCGCGTGAAGAGTCATCCGAGACAACTAGTGAAAACGAAGGCAAAGTTTCGCCACCAGCCTCGCCTTCAGCTCGAAAAATCCTACGCAAGCTTTTGAAATCAGAGGTACAAAAGGCCATGAGTTCTTTAAATTACGAAATACCCTTCGTCACTACAAGAAAAGAACCCCGTGCAGCCTTGCTAATCCCCGAGTTCGACCCGGATAGCGAAGAGTGTACTACTGCGACAGCATGGCTCAAAAAAAAAATTGATCAACTTGGCGAAATTCATATGGATGGTGCGAAAACACGAAGTCGTTTCATCTGCAAGATAGAGTAAGGAGGTCAAGCAAGAAGATGGTACAACCGGCTGGATGAATACGATTACTCTTGGGAAGACTGGAAGCAAATATTGATACGTGCATTTCCCAGACATCGCAAATATGGATTCGATGACCAAATATTATCAGGACAAAGTCGCCATGTGTTTTCGGTGTAAGTTGTCATTCGCGGTCTACCACCACCAGCACAAGCGAATGCGAGAGCATATTATTGCGAGCGACCCGAAGAATTATACGAAGGCTTCCTATGTGTGATGGATGACTATCAGCCACCGTCAATTTGGATTGGAACAAGTCCGTCAAGTAAAGATGTCGTCAGCCGACAAGGAAACAAAAAAATGTCTGCCTCGTTAGCAAGAAGCAGGGCGAAGTGCTGAGCAGAGCCACCAGCTGCACTACTACACCGCCTTCGGAGGTTCAAGTTAGCCCACATTATTTTATTGCACTACCTTTGTAGCCAAAATAATCTATTGCACACTAGCCAAGCCAATATTAGCACAATCGGGGCATCAAACATAGAGGAAATCAGTTCAGATCTATTGAATATAAACCGATTATGATTATTTGATTGCTTTACTAATCAATTTCCCTGGCTATTTTGCGAGTAAAACACAAGACTTAGGATGTACAGATTTATTAAACATAAAAATAAAGTTAACAAGTGAACAGCCTATATACCGTCAACCTTACAGCTTGTCGCAGAGTCAGTAGTTAGATCCAAAGTGTCTGAATTGCTAGACGCAGGTATAGTTCAAGAATCTGAATCATTTTTTGCTTCTCCCGTAATTCGTAAAAAAAAAAGAACGGCGATAGTAGACTTTGTGTTGACCCTTGCCTAATATCGATGATTAGGTCTCCAAATTAGCCGTTAAGAATTTCTTTACGAGTCTTAATTTGGCACAAAGTTACCATCAGGTCAAAATCGACCCTGCAGATAACCACAAAACAGCCTTTATAACGCCACATTGGTATTTGAATATACGCGTGTTCAGTTTGGCTTAGATAACGCACCGTCTGTTGTTATACGAATAATGAATAAGGTTGTAGCATAAGAATAACTAATAATACGAGTATAGAAGCGAATCTCCTTTGTGGGTGCGCCAAATGCCGCTATTTGCATACCTACAGCGCCTTTCCCCCTGTAACGCCCCGCAGTAGTCTGCGGACGCCGCTAGGGTCACCACATAGACGTATGGTTACCACTACAATATTTTTTATATAGGTACCTCCATATTTTACATTAAATGAGAAACTGAGCATACACCGAGTCTTATTGATTTTGTACTTCAAGTGTAGCGAGCGAGCGACTATCTTTAGCAATAGTACGCACATTTTTAGTTTTTTTGATTCCGTAGTTATAAGATTTGATTATTTGAGCTTAATCCCTACACTTCGAGAACAAAATCATTAAAATGTTTCGAATTTCGATGTACAAAAATGGTTTGTAATTTACCTAGGTATCGTACCTACGTTTATCGTCCAAGAGCTGAAGTTATGAATGTACTAATGGATAAAACCTAAGCTCACTTTTTACTATCAGACCAACATTTTCACTTGAAAAAAAATCTGTTGTTTCATAATTTCAATCAAGTATTGATTGTATTTAAATTTTATATGGAACAGTGACAAAGGTCGATAAAAATATATATAGCAGTACCAACGTTTCTCATAATTCAAATTATTCCCGACTTGACAAAAAAAACCCATAAGTACTTACAGAGCTTCAAAATTGTACTACAATGACAGCTTTAGAAACTCGATACATTATGTAATGAATATTACGAATAAACTGTATCTGTATAATAAAAATAATTTTAAAGTATTCAATCATTTTTATTTAAAAGGTTTCAATTCAACAGAAATATTTACAAATGTCTGTGTTCACGCTCGAGGAAGAGCGAGTGGCAACACAGCATTTTAGTCTGTGGCGGCCGGCCGCATGTAAGATGTCAGTTAGTCGAGTCGAAATGTCATGACATTGAAAGAGTTATGTCCGGGCCGGAATAAAATGTACCATTAAGTTAACTAACAAATTGTGTTTCGCGCGGCGCACCTAATATCGGGGTGCGAAAGCCCGCTTGGTGTTGTGCAAAAGTATTATCGTCACGTGTGTGAGCCGTGGTGGCCTAATAGGCATTTGTAGTGCTCCGGTCTCCACCGGTGGATCCACCGCAGAACTTCAGGAGCCGCGACTTCCTTCGAGCTAGCTCAGGAAGTCCACCGGCTACATACGCAGACTAAACGGAGACAAGGTAAACATTATCTGTATCGGTTTTTGGATTCAGCAATCAAAGCATCATTCGGCGAAACGCCGACGTGGTGGTGTCTACTTTGGGCACCACCATCTTTTGGTAGCAGAGCGTGGTTTTTAGATTTGAGTGGTTGATTAGTATTGTACAATTAATATTGTAATCTTGTTGGTTGTCCAAATGGGCAATACATATTAATTGGTTTTTGATTGCTGATTTTAAACCGACTACAATCTCATTTGTGGACCGATCTCCCTAACTAGCTGTCATTGTCATTGTATATGAAAAATTGGGGTTAAATGCCTTTGTTGTTCTAGTTAAGTTCTAGCATTTACCTATATTTGATTTTGGTTTGTTTTTTCATATCTTTGTTTTGCCCTTGAATATTTTGTTTGTTAAGTTGTAAACTTATATTTGAATTTAATTTGTTTAAAAAATTTTGCTGCTAAATGACTTTGCTGTTGTTGTAATACACTATCTTGCTGTGTTAAGTTTTAGCATTTATATTTGATTTTGTTTTGTTTGCCTTTGAATATTATGTTTGTTAAGTTATTGACTTAATACTTGAATTTAATTTGTTTGAAAAATTCTGTTGTTAAATGCCTTGTTGTTCTAGTTAAGTTCTAGCATTTACACTTGATTTTGGTTTGTTTATATATTTTGTTCTGCCTTTGAAGTTCCTCCCGATCTGTTTTGTTGTCTGCGGTTGTCGGTCTGTTTGTCCGTGTATTATTATAGTGTTTATTAATTTTGGTGCAAAATGGTCCCGCCAGTCAGCCCGCTTAGTGGTGCCCGCGCGGGTGCACAAAAAATTTTGAGATGGTTTGCTAGTGCCGTCGCTTTGGTAGACCGACCAGACCGAGAACAGGCCTTGTTAATTCGGCATGAGGGAGTACCTGCTCGCTTGAAGGAATTGGAGCAGCTTTTTGTTGTTCATCAACAATATTTGCTCGACCACCCAGCCGAGGGTGCCGCTGAGTTGCGGGCAGTTGAGCAATTTAATGCCGATTATGATCAATGTTTTGAACAGGCGGATGTGATCATAAACAAGGCTCAGGCTATCCTATTCGCCCGGAGGGGTGAGTCGTGCACGCCCGGGGAGGTCAAGCCTACCCCGGCCGGCTTGCTGGGCAGACTGCCCACTTTAGACATCCCAACCTTTGATGGGAACCTGGCTTCTTGGATGGGGTTCATTAGCCTGGTTCACTCGAGGGACGACCTGTTCCCTAGCCAGAAATTGGCCTATTTGCTCTCTGCCTTACGTGGAGAGGCTGGTGTGCTTGTCCAGCATCTACCTGTCAACGATGACAGTTATGAGATTGCAAGGGCGTTGTTGACCGCCCGGTATCAGAATGTTCGCTTGCTAGCGGACACACATGTGGCTGCCATTTTAGGGCTGCCACGAGTATCGCGGGTCTCCTCATTGAGGAAGGAGATTTCGAACCCGCTGCTAAGCGCTATTAATGCGCTCAAACGACTTGACCTACCGGTGGACCAGTGGTCCTTCATATTGCTCCACCTCATCCTCAATAAGCTTCCCATGGAGATGAAGGGGCGCTTTGAACAAAGATACGGGGGCAATAGTGCCCTTCTCGGATCTCCTCAGATTTTTGGAGGATGCGTGTCGGATGACGGACCACTTGGATCTGGTTCCTATACCGGGACCGAGTACAGGCCGCTTTGAGGCGACCCGGGCAGCGCCACGGAGAGAGCGCCGCCCGTACAAGCAGTATACTGCAGTGCGGCAGAACTCTCCACACGGGGAGAGGCCGAGGCCTTGCAAGTGTTGCAAGCGGGATGGCCATCGTTTGCCGGCCTGTCCCAAATTTGTTGGCCTACGCACCGAGGGGCGTAGGAATATGGCCAAGCAGCGCAATTGGTGCTACCGCTGTCTGGGGGCTCATATGGCATCGGCTTGCCCCCACCCACGAGATTGCCACTGTTGTGGAGGTGCCCATCACCCCCTCTTGTGCTTTAATAATAAAGACACTCGTGAGGTGGTGAGAGAGAGGGACTCGCACACGGGCGGGGGCCCTCTTAGGTCACCCACATCTCCGAGGAGATCGGAGGGGCGTGCCACCCCTCCGCGGAGATTGGACAGGCGCCCCCCCTCCAGTGAGAGGATTGGGCGCCCCACCCCCCCTACGGGCGGGGGGGATCGACGCGCCGCTTATGAGGCGCCACCGCGGGATTGGGCCGCGGTTATTAGGGAGCCACGTCGGGAGCCGATACGCTTCTCTCCCCCTCTGATGGAGAGACCTCGTTTATCGCGGGCTCCCCCAACTTTCGCCCATCATGGGCACAGCCCGGCCCCCCGATGCAGCTTTGGTCGGGGTGTGTACGTGCCGGATTGGGACCCGCTCGAGCGCCTTGAGCGCCCTATTCCTCCGCCGCGCACGCAATTTTCCTTGAACCCCCCTTCCCCCCCGTTGCGGGGAATGCTGGAGGATTTTCGTTAAACCAACTGTCGGCTGCAACCCCCCCACAGGAGCAGGTGCTGTTACCAACAGCCTCCGTACAGGTGTGGGGCCCGAGGGGCACCTTTGTTTTAGTTCGCGCCCTTTTGGATACGGGAGCTCAGGGTTGCATTGCCTCCAGCTGGCTGGTCCGGCAGTTGAGTTTGAACACATCTCCATACCTTGAATCGGTACGAGGAATCGGAGACCTGCGGATCCCGGATCCGATCGGTCAGGTTTTGTTCTCCTTCTCCCCCCACTTCTCTTCAGCGCCCAAAATTGGCGCTACCGCGATTGTTTATGAGAAGGTTGTTGGTCAGCTTCCGCAACAGCACGTTTCGCGCGCTGTCGTTGATGCGACATCAGGATTGACCTTGGCTGACCCTTCCTTTCACCGAACCGGTCCGATTCACTTATTGCTCGGTGCCGATGTTCTAGGCCGCGTGTATTGTGGGAAGAGGAGAGAGTTGCAGACGGGTGGGCTGGTAGCCTTATCTACATCGCTTGGGTTTGTAGTGATGGGACCAGTTAGGCATAACCCACCATCTCCATCGGTGGACAGTTACATAACTGTTAGCTCCACCTTATCGGATGTCCTTCAACGGTTTTGGGAGGTGGAAGAGCCACCTACCGTGAAGCGAGTGAACCCCTTGGACGAGGAGTGTGAGTTGTTCTACCAGAACAATACAGGTCGCCTTCACTCGGGACGGCTGATCACTCGTTTGCCCTTTTTGTCAGTTCGCCCCTCACTTGGCAGCTCCCGGCCGTTGGCCGAGAAGCGGCTGCTGTCCATGGAGCGTCGTATGAGTAGGAACTCCGACCTCAAACAGAAGTATGTCGACTTCATGCGAGAATATGAGCAACTGGGGCACATGTCGGTCTCGCGACTGGACTGGCGAAACGAGGAACATAATTTTCTTCCTCACCACGCGGTTTTAAAACCTTCCACCGGGAAGATACGCGTTGTTTTTGATGGGTCAGCTCCCACGTCTACCGGAGTTTCGCTGAATCAATGTCTGCATGCTGGACCGAAGTTGCACCACGAGGTGGGTGATGTATTGACCAACTTCCGTCGCCATGCCGTCGTCTTTGTGACCGATATCCGGATGATGTTTCGGCAGACTGTGATTCACCCGGACGATAGACGATATCAGCTCATATTATGGAGGGAGGATCCCAGGGATCCCATGCTGGTCTACGAGCTGAACACCAATACATACGGTTTGCGTTCGAGCCCCTTTGTGGCAATTCGCTCACTTGTGGAACTCGCTGAACGTGAGCGGTTGCGATACCCTCGCGCATCCTTGGTTCTCAAGGAGGATGCATTTGTGGATGATATTTGTACGGGCTCCTCTAGTGTCGAGGAAGCCTTGATTTTGCGAGATGAACTAATTGCTCTTCTCGGGGCTGGTGGTTATGAACTGAGGAAGTGGATGTCCAACTCACCTCAGCTTTTGTGTGACTTGCCAGACGACCACCAGCAGGAGTCTCATATTTTTGAGAATGCCAACACTCCAGATTTACTGTCTGTTTTGGGAGTGCAATACAGACCTGTCCAGGACACGTTCACCTATCGATTGGAGCTGCCAAGCCCCAAGGTCTGGACGAAACGGTTGGTTTTGTCTACAGTAGCTCGTACCTTTGACCCAAATGGCTGGATTAGTCCCGTAGTGTTTTGGATGAAGTGCTTCCTACAGGAACTTTGGTCAGCCGAAGTGTCGTGGGATGAGCCCCTCTCGGGCCGTTTGCTGCGGGATTGGGAGTCCTTCATGTCGTCTCTCCCCGACATTAACCGGGTTAGTATCCCTAGACATATACTGCCTAAGGGACGGTTTACGGCCAGCCTTCATGGCTTTTGTGACGCGTCTGAGAGTGGATACGCAGCCGTCGTATATATCCGGACGGTCGATGATAGAGGAGCTGTTAAGCTCCACTTGTTAATTGCTAAGAGTAAGGTTGCTCCACTTCGGACTCGATTAACGATTCCGAAGTTAGAATTTTCTGGAGCTACTCTTCTGGTTCGGTTGATGAACCACGTTGTTGACACCCTGGGACGTAGTATGGACTTTGAGTCGCTCTTTGCTTGGTCCGACAGTCAGGTTGTCCTGTGTTGGATTAAGAACTCCGTCCACTCCCTGGAAGTATTTGTGGCCAATCGGGTATCCCAAATACAGGCCTCGAAGGCCACGTTGATTTGGCGCCACGTGCCAGGTGAAATAAACCCTGCTGACTGTGCATCACGTGGCAGCGAAGCCCCTCAGCTTATTGACCACACTCTGTGGTGGGGTCCCGAATGGTTGTTACAGCCGTCTTGGCCTTCCACACCAGCTGTGGTGAAGGTACCAAATCCGGGCTTGCGTGTTCACGCTGTCGAGACTATGGCGGCTCCAGAGCGGGAATTTTTATTAGACCGCTACAGTTCTCTGGACAAGTTGCTCGGCGTGACCGCTTGGATAAGAAGATTTATACGAAATTGTCGCCGGCCTCAGGACAAAGATTTGTGTCCGGTCCTCTCACCGCAGGAGCGCCAAGATGCTCTTTTGCATTGGGTGCGTATGACCCAGTCTAGAGCGTTTGAACCGGAACTTAAGATTTTCCGTACCGGGACGTCCAAATTGAAGGGACCCTTGGTGCGTTTGACTCCCTTTCTAGATGATAAAGGATTGTTGCGTGTAGGATGCCGATTAAGGCACGCTAACTTGCCTTATAGATCACGTCATCCCCTGTTGCTCCCCAAGGACGGACCATTGGTGCGATTGTTGATCATTGATCGCCATGTGAAGAATGCTCATGCCGGATGTAATGCATTGACCGCGCTCCTCCAACGGGAGTTTTGGATTTTGTCAGCGCGAAGAATCATCCGATCTGTTATCTTTCGATGTCTGCCCTGCTATCGTTTACGCCCCGAGACGACGCAGCCCCAAATGGGTGATTTGCCTGCTGATCGTGTGAATGAATCGATGACCTTCTTAGGAGTTGGAACTGATTTTGCGGGACCATTCACTATAAAAACGTCGCGACTCCGTAATGCTAAGACTGAAAAGGCTTACTTGTGTGTGTTTGTTTGTTTGGCCACTAAAGCCGTTCATTTGGAGGTGGTGAGTGCGCTCACCGTGGACGCTTTCTTAGCAGCGTTAGGCAGATTTGTCTCCCGCCGGGGACTGCCTTCTCTAATTCGGTCCGATTGTGGGACGAACTTCAAGCGCACTGATAGACATATAAGAGAAGTTTGTGAATTTTTAGATAAAAATAATATTGAGATCGGATCCACACTCTCCCGTAGGGGGGTAACATGGCGATACTCCCCGCCGTCTTGCCCTCACTGGGGAGGGATTTTTGAATCTGTTGTAAAGGCCGCCAAGACTCACCTTCGCCAAATTATTGGGGAGACTATTCTCACGTTCGAGGAACTCGCGACGGTGTTTCATAAGATTGAGGCGGTTCTCAACTCGCGTCCGTTATGTCCGTTGTCTACCGACGCGAACGATTTGCAGGCCCTCACGCCGGGCCATTTCTTGATAGGCAGACCACTTAACGCCCTGCCCGAGTATCCTTATAGAGATGTCAATCCAGGACGCCTTTCGCGGTTTGAGTTGCTCCAGCAGCTTACCCAGAGCTTCTGGCGCCGCTGGCACCTTGAATATTTACACATTTTGCAACAGCGCGTTAAGTGGTCAGATAAGACAAATCCACCGAGGGTTGGAGACCTCGTGTTAGTGAAGGACCCAAACCTGCCACCCTTACGTTGGCGTCGCGGACGCATTGTCCAACTTACTCTAGGGTCTGATGGTGTGCCCAGGTTTGCCGAGGTCCTAGTTGGGGATTCTGTTTTGAAGCGCGCGGTCGCTACTCTTTCTCGCCTCCCCTTAGACTGATTTGGCGGACAGTCCGGGACTGTCCGGAGCGGGGGGATGTTCACGCTCGAGGAAGAGCGAGTGGCAACACAGTATTTTAGTCTGTGGCGGCCGGCCGCATGTAAGATGTCAGTTAGTCGAGTCGAAATGTCATGACATTGAAAGAGTTATGTCCGGGCCGGAATAAAATGTACCAATAAGTTAACTAACAAATTGTGTTTCGCGCGGCGCACCTAATATCGGGGTGCGAAAGCCCGCTTGGTGTTGTGCAAAAGTATTATCGTCGCGTGTGTGAGCCGTGGTGGCCTAATAGGCATTTGTAGTGCTCCGGTCTCCACCGGTGGATCCACCGCAGAACTTCAGGAGCCGCGACTTCCTTCGAGCTAGCTCAGGAAGTCCACCGGCTACATACGCAGACTGAACGGAGACAAGGTAAACATTATCTCTATCGGTTTTTGGATTCCGCAATCAAAGCATCATAGTGTCGGTGAATCGCCGACGTGGTGGTGTCTACCTTGGGCACCACCAGTCTGATATTTATAACAGATGGCGTTTTTGTAGATGATTTGAAGTTTCGGTTATTAAACTTCAGCGCGTAGTAAATACGCATTCTTATAAAAAGCTTAATCAGGTAATCAATAGGAAAACATTCACAAGGTACCTGAAACACACGGTGCGCGCCTTGACTGGCGATTCCGTTCAACGGAAATCAAACGGTAGGTAAATAACGTGGCCTTGAGCGCTCGACGGCCGGGAGTTTCGCTTCTATACTCGTATTATTAGTTATTCTTGTGGTTGTAGATTCAATACGAAATTCCAATCACAAAAGGCGGTAGTTCAAAAACCCACAATGACTTTCCCGATAAATATGAAATTTTAGCATTCTTAGACAATTTGTTGCTTTTGATGATTGATGTTTCTTTTGATGTTCAGTCAGGTTTAGATATTTTACAAAAAGTTCTTCATAAATAAAGATCGGAAAATTTAAAGTGAAATGTGAGTAAGTGTTCATTTTTATAAAACAAAATTACATACTTAGGACATGAGATATCTTCGAATGGCATTCAACCAGGTGAATCAAAATTGTTAGCAGTGTCACAGTTTCCTACCCCTAGTCATTGACGTATATTAACTAGACGCGCTGTCCGGTACAGAGAAATTCACCCAGTCAACTGGAGCCGATTGGCCCAGTTGGTTGAGTTAGTCGATCGCGGGCGCTCGTGATATGTAGCTGAGCTGCCGTGAAGATTGTATCGCAAATTTTGCGTAAAATATGTCTTAAAACTTTAGTGTGACAATTGAAAACACTGTTGTTATAACGTATGAATATTGGTTTTGTATTTAAGGTTTGTATTACTGACTAATTATATATTATCTTGATTAAAACAAATGAAAATGGTTTCCGAACTGCGATCTACGCTCGACCGCCTTGACTTTGAACGCTTGACCTTAGTTTTGCTGTCTCTTTTACTGTCATACGAGCGAGCGAGTACGCTACTGTCCACGCCTTAGATAAAGAATGAATAGATAGGACGTGACCGTATACCCGTAAGGGACAGACATAGATGACGTCATACCTGCCTAAAGTAGATGGGTATACCAGTGTTGCTTTAAGTTTTACCCTACTTTATGTTTATAGTGGCTTTTACCACTATAAACATAAAGTAGGGTTGATTGATCTACTTATTTTTTTTGAGACATTTTAATGAGCGCCCCTCGCTCAATAATATGTCTCAAAAAATAAAAATGGGAGGAAGTTGCGATTTTTTTTTATTGAATTCTTCATTCAACCTTCGCAGCAGTCTAAAGTTATTTGCACTTTTAAAATAAAACTACACTTTTCGGATTTACTCGAGTATATTTCGTTTTAAAACATTTTACTTAATTATTTATTTAAGCTATTATGTAAACATCTTTACAAATATAAGAAAAAATATTAGGAATCATAATCATCATCCACACGCGTCCACTGCTGGACATAGGCCTCTCCAAGTGCTCGCCACTGAGCACGATCCGCGACCACTCGCTTCCAGCTTTTGCCAGCTAGGTACCTTGCGAAGATCGTCGCTCGATTAAGAATACAGCGGGCAATAATCATTGTTTTTTCTTTATCTCTGCAGTTTATTTAAAATCCAATATTTACACATTTACTAAATATTTGTGAAGATTTAGAAAATGTATAATATTAAATTTTAAATAAACATTTTCTAAAATTAGATTTCAATCGCACCGTTATTGTCATCGAATAAAGGACTTCGGCTTACAGAGATAAAATTCACTACAATACAGGTAAAAATTCACTTGGGCTGGGTGGGTAAGTTTAAGTACTGAACTACTGATACCGCACTCACTAAGGTGCTAAAAGCCCAGAGTTGGTAAGGTTGCTCACAATGTGGAAAAAAGATCTGGCAAAGAACGCAAGATGCCGATGTAGATAGCTGGTATTCTTAGTTGCCCGTGTTGCCACCCCCAACCTCGCCCCCGCTGGCGGAAACTTGGAAATAGCGCAGGACGACCAATTTGTAGATCTCTGAGGAAGATTATATTCTGTCAAGTACCTATATAATTAATTAGAAACACTTGTTCGGTGCATAGAGCTATATCTACATCCTATGTGTTCTTGTTAAATATTCAGACAAAGTAGAGATATGACTTATTTCATTTGGATTAAGCCAGATTACTAGCTATGGCTCAAAATTGCTAATAAATCACAAACATTTTCTAGAGGCTGTCTACTCCTCGCCACTCACCAGCTGTTTTTGGGTGTAGTAAACACGTATTAAATTGCTTACGTACAAACTCATATGCCTTTGAACTTAAAAAGTGTAAGCACAGCGCGAATTTCCTTAAAGGTTCAGAATACTTTCTTTTGTCAACTCCTAAAAATCTTTTCAGAAAATCTCTATTGGTTCCTCCTACAGTATCTAAAATGTCCAACTACTAATTTTGCATCATTAACTTACACTTCAAATCACTTTACACATTTTCAAGTGTGACTACTTTTTTTCCGAATCGTCTAAGCGATTGACGCACTGGCCGTAGTTTTTTATTTGATGACCTCGCTGATTGTTTCAAACCCAGCATTTGAAGCCGCATTTTTCTCTTTCGGGGCGTATTCAAATTTGAACCGAAATCCAACATCGATGCATCCTGAAACAATATGTATACAGGTTAAAAATAAAAGCAGGTTCTAATTTTACAACATTAAAAATATTAATTAATAAATTTTTAAACTGTATCTGTACTAATGGTCAGACTTGTTATATTAATAGAAAATGACCAAAATCAAACCATTAATAATATGTTTGGCCATATCAAAATAGTAGAAAAGGATTTGGTACCTACCCTACCCAAGTTAATCCAAAACTGTAAAATAAATTTCGAAATCCCCCATAAAAATAGTTGGGTTTGTGAAAAATAAATTTAGGTTTTGGCTTGATAGAGATATAGATATATAGATATAATATGTATAAGTTACTGACCTGTAAAAAAAGTTTAGGAATAGCACCACTCCTAAGAAAAGTGCCTTTTTTGTTTTTCTGAATCCACTGTTGTTCAAAATGCTTAGAACACATTCGGGTATGCTTGGTTGGCTGCCAATTCAATCGACCAGTAGCTTTAACCCAACTGTTTTCGAGTAGTTATCTCCGAAGGAAATCTGTTAAATACAGACAAACAAGCAAATGGAAAGTCTCACTTCAAAAGAATTACCTTTGTTATCTAAAATGCTGAAAATTTTATACTTAAATATGTCAATATTAATGTAACACAGAAACTAATATGTGAGTTCCCTTTCACGTAACAAATTACCTACGAATCAAGGAAAAATAGTCGTAGCGCTTCGTAACTGGTATCATTATAACCCGGCAAAATGTTATACGCGTTGGCTGTATACGTGGCCATATTGTATGGCGACATTCCTAGCTTGTTAGGTTAACAGTAACCTTACTACTTAGTTTGAAATTTCATGTTTAATCCCATAATATGATTGAGAACCATAGTAGAAGGATAAAATATTGCAATATAACTTGTATTTATAATTTAAAAAATAGTTTTGGCGCTTTTTATTGGCACAGTTTAGGTCTTACCTGTGAAAGGTTATATTTTCCAGTTTTCTAGCACTATCACTATTACAACCTAAAACGGAGCAGTGCACCATGATTTAAATGTTCAAATAGTTCACAATTACACTAATTAAAGTGTTAAATAATTACACAGTAAGCTATAATTCACACAACAAATTTCTTCCACGTATTTGTTTAGCACCAGACGCTGGTGATAAACAATCCCCACTACCAGTTTCACCTATATACGGTAACAAGGACAAAAAAAAAATGATGCCATCTTCTTCTTTCCTTTGGCAATGTGTATAAGTTTATCTCTTTTCCTCATGTTTGACGGCTTTTATAGCCCATCTATCATTTCATTCTATATCTATGGTCCACGCCCACCCAGCGCTGCCTCGCGTCGTGGCACAATTTTTGTTCGCAACAGCTTGTCTAGTTAATATACGTCAATGCCCCTAGTAGTGTTCATGAAATACGTCAATTTATAGGGCTATCTAGCTATATATTTCCGTAAATTTATTTAATTGCTCGCCCTTTAACAGATTTAACAAAGAAAAACGCACTTATGGAAATGGGGCACTGAACAAGTCGATAGTTTTCAACAATTAAAACTGTGTTTGTGTACAAGGCCAATACTGGCTTTATATGACCCTGTATTACCAACTGAGATTCACACCGATGCATGCAAATCCGGTATCGCAGGTATTTTTTTTTGTACTAAAACAAACTGATAATTCCCTTAGGCCTGTCATGTATTTCAGTAGGGCAACGAGTAAAGAAGAAAGTATATACCACAGCTACGAGCTTAAAACGCTTGCCGTAGTAGAATCTATGTGTAGGTTTAGTGTATTATAGTAGGGATACATGTTAAAGTGGTAACTGACTGTACTGCCGTTCGCGCCACCCTTACTAAAAGGTGCTGGCTGTCAATACAATATTTTGACATGAGTGTACAATATGGCCTGGGGAAAAAAAATTAACACGTAGACGCGTTGAGCAGAAATCCCGTCGATGCTATTAATGTCAACCGCCTTGAAGTGTCAGACGGGTTCTATACAGTCCAGTACCAGGATGACAAGTTAAGGCGTATCATTGTTCAGCTTAAAGATAGCTCAGCTGCCCCTGATATAAACAACAACTATGTGCTCTCAGATGATAGACTCTATAGGAAGACATTGTATGGTAATCGCCTCGTAGTGTCTGCATTGATCAGATAGACTAATTCAGATGCACCACAATGATATAAGTCATGTAGGCTTTCAAAAATGTATAGATATAATAAAGAGGGAGTAAATGGTACATTGTTCCCTATTCCAAAACCCACAGAACTCATGGTCATGGTTCATGTCGACCATATGCCCCTTTTGTAGAACAGCGGGTTTTCAATATATGTTGGTTATTACAGACTAGCTTCTGCCCGCGACTTCGTCTGCGTGGACTTCAATTTTAAACAATTTTTAATTTTCCCTCGGGAACTACTTAAGGAATCAGGATAAAAGGTAGCCTATGTCACGTTCTTTTCCATGTCAAAGGCTACATGCATGCCAAATTTCATCCAAATCCGTTCAGCCGTTTTTGAGTGATTGAGTAACAAACATCCAAATATCCAAACATCCACACTTTCACGTTTATAATATTAGTAGGATGTAGGATAATTTCTCTAAATTTGTTATTGCTGAGCCCACCCACGGTCAATTCAGTAAAAAAAAAACAATAAGAACACTTTAAAAAATATTTAGTTTGTTTGGTTACCCTCATAAACTTGTCAGTGATCATGGCAAAGCTTTTACCAAATAATTTAAGTACATTTTGACATCTGTTGCATGTCCACGAGCCAATGGTTAAGTGGAACCGGATCTTACTGAATGCGTTACGTGCGATTGATCCTAGCCAGACTTCTAATAATTGGGCCAATAGCTTACCTAACATTATTTGGGGTGTTAATAATACTGTAAATGAAAGTACAACATAGTCGTATAGCCCTATGATTTGATGTTATGAAAGTAATAATGAATCGGTTGAAATCAGGCGTAATAATAGATCTAGTGCGCGATTAAAATTAGAAAGTCATAAGATGAAGCGTAACTTCGATAAAAAAAAGGAAAACTAGTCGAATTTACAGAAAGGGAGATTTAGTTCTTTGGCGGCAAGCACCCACAAGTAGTGTAACAAGAGTGAGCACGAAGCTTGATGATATTTACTCTGGCCCATATATCATTACTAAGGTGTGGGTAATGACATATGCAGAATCCTCAGTATCAAGGGGTTCCGAGGCTACAAGGCCTTTACTAGCCTGGTTGCATCGGACTCTTGAGGCCCTATCACAGAAGCACAGTACCCTATATCATACAGTGCCAGTAGCTCTGATGACCAGCTTGAAACCAAAGATCTCATTGACCTACTTGAAAGCTAACCACGTGTTTTTCCATTGCGGGAGCAATGATTGTTTCAGGACGGCCGACTGTTACGCGCCACACCGCCTCAGCCAATCGCAAGCCAGCCAAAGCCAGCCAATCAGAGCCAAGCACGTGCAGCCATGTGCCAGCCAGCCCAAGCCAGCCAATCAGAGCCAAGCCAAGCTAGCGCCTTACTACCGGAGAAACTATAAAATGCCGCGCCATCTCATATTTAGATGACTTCTCTGTTTTACTGTTTCTAAGACGGAGCTCTGCCCGATTGTAAATCGAAATTAAATCAGTGTGATTATGCAACGTCTACTTTTTATTATATCCCGTTACATAATTTTGTATGGAAAAGTACCGATTTTTTATTTTGTATGTTTTTATGTGTAATAATAAATTAAATATATAAAGATTCTAGTACCATTTCATAGATTATATATTGGAGATCCTGTATACAAAATTTTGTATCCGTAGGTGTAGTAGAAAAAAAGTTGCAGATTTTTGAAACGCAACTCACGCTTTCATCCCATAGTGCGGCGCGCGGCGGCGGCGGATAGTGTCGATTGACGTCACAGCCTGTCTGTAGGCAGCGGCGGATTTAATAAAATCAGTTGATGCAAATTGGTTTATAACTTTACATCGGATGGACCGATTTTGGTGATTTAAAAAACATATTTATTGTAATACAATAAGGAATGTTACTATGTATGTTGTATTATGAAAAGCGATACCATTACGGGACCTCATTGCGACCAGATTATACAGGCAAGCTCTAGACGGTTTACATTTTAAATGTAAAAGTTATTTTTGGACGGACTCTAGCGTTGTTTTGGCTTGGGTTAGAACTTACGTTTGTCAGATATAAATGACTCACATCATATTCCAGGAAATGATAATCCAGCGGATTTACTTTCCCGCGGCTGTTCGGCGAAAGATCTTGAGAAGGGCCGTTGGTGGGAGGGACCAAGTTGGTTAAAACTTGAAATGAGCGAGTGGCCGAAGAGTGAATGTATGCCCGATCCGAATGTTGTCCAATCAGAATCGAAGCAAAGTAAAAGATTATTAAAGTTTTCAAAGTACAGCAAAATCGTTCGATTAGTAGCATGGATTCAAAGGTTTTACAATAATTGTCGAAATGATACCAAAATTAAAGGATATAACATAAGTTCGGAAGAATTTCTAAGATCACAGTATAGTTTATTTGATACAAACAGAACATTTTAACGAGAACAAAGCGAGAGTGCCTAAAATACAAACAGTGACATATCATGGACTGATAAGAGTTCGGACTAAGTTATTATTAAGTCAGGAAGAAAAGGAGTGTGTTAACAGCTTTAGGGTGTAGGGTATGTTCTATTATTAGAATAGATGACAATAAGATCAGTTAATGAACCAAATCGGCAGGTAATTAAGTGAAACAACAGCTGAATCTAATAATTACTTTAATTGAAAAATGATTCAAATTTCAAAACTACCACTCGTTCGGAATGCTGATTTCCCCGAGAAAAACGAGCAAAAAACTCGAGGATTGCTCTTTTGAAATAGGTACATTAAACATTTATTATTAAGAAATTATCAATAATCTTACGAAGAGTCAAAACAAAATAACAAAAATTAAATAACTAAACACTACAGTGTTTAGTTACGTAACAACTTAATATTCCTACATTTAAAACTAAAGAGTTACACATTTACAAACAATAATCAGAATTTCTGACAAGCACAGACAGTTATAATATTGGAAGGAATACTTAACTGTTAAAAACAGCCGTCTCACCAAGAAATTTTGCAGCAGGACAAACTTGTTCCCAGAACCTTGTAGTTCGATGTTTCCAAGACGAAAGTCGAATGAACACTAAATCTTTGAGGCAAAATGGACGCCTTTTATACCGACAGAAATGGCGGGAACAAGTTTGTGCTATACGTCTTACTCAAAATAGGCTTGTTACTTCGTAACAAGAGAACGTAGTACTGTAATGTGAGTTTCTATTCTTTTTAAATACCTTAAACATTATTTATTAAATATAATACAGAATTTAGAGTACGACATTATGACATTGAATCCACGTGGAGTGGCCGCGTGGAGTGACCACGTGGAATGTATTTAAAAGTACGAATTTGTACAACAATATATATTTTGAAATAGGTAAATTAGCATGTATTTAATACACTATTAATACTTATTCATTAATTAAGTTACGTTAAATAGGTACAATATGTTTTACGAAGATAAACAAAAACCACATGGTAGTAATTATCACTTAAGAGGAGTAAACAGAACCCATGTCATAGATATTAGTAACTTAAGTTACTAATATCTATGACATGGGTTTATTATTATTGTAGACTTAATTAAGTCTACAATAATAATATACATACACATATCATTTACTATTGTCATTGTAATGAGGACAACTCATTTTATGAAGTGATGACGCATAATTCTTGTTATCTTTTGTTTTGTTAGATCTCTTAAATTTACAATGATTATTATTTACACACGTTAATGCTTAATTATATAATAAATTAACATACGGTTTATGAATTTTTTCTTTGTTCTATATTTGTTTTTAGAAAAAGACCTTGAATCTATCACGGCCATACTGACTAGTACATCGTTCTCGAAGTACTAGGAACTCAAGGAAAATTACATTTAGTTTAGTAAAATGTTTAATTCTAATGTAACAATAAATTAATCAGTCCCTTTAAATTATATATACTTTTATATAAATATTATGTTATTATATTAAAAATTCTTACAATAAAGAGAATCAAATAAAACTGCAACACATGTACATACTTTATCCAATTTATATGGAAAAAGAACAATAACTTTTATCTTTCCATACTTGAAATAAGGAAACAATAAATAATACAAATAAATATATATATTTTTTTACAGGTATCTTTCAACCCCCTTTTTTTGCAGGTATCTTTCAACCCCTTATTTTTTTGCAGGTATCTTTCAACCCTTTATTTTACAGGTATCCTTCAACCCCCTTTTTTTACAGCTATCTTTCAACCTCTTTTTTTTACAGGTATCTTTCAAACTCTTTTTTTTTTGCGGGTATCTTTCAACCCTTTTTAAATGTACAGGTATCTTTCAACTTTTTTTTTTGCGGGTATCTTTCAACCCTATTTAAATTTACATGTATCTTTCAACCTCTTTTTTTTACAGGTATCTTTCAACCCTTTTTAAATTTACAGGTATCCTTAAACTTTTTTTTTTACAGGTAGGTATCCTCTTTTTTTTTCAACTTTTTAGCTGGTAACAATCACAAAATCAAATGTTCAAATCAATCAAACGTATTTTAAGTCCTATATAAATATTGCACATTTGCAAATGATATATATTTCTGTCTTTTTATTATATCTATCACGGCAAACCTATAAATTTTCATTTTCTTCAAAAGAAGCATTTTGATCTATCCATTCACCTGGCCAAACTCTTATTTTTTCTTTAGCAACAATAATATTTCTTAAATTATTTTGACCTCTTAAAGAAAATCTATCGTTTGGTAATATTTCAATAATTTCATAAGGTCCTTTGTATTTGGGACTAAGTTTATCATGACGTCTATGATCTTGACTTACGTACACAGTATCAGCCAAATTGTAATTTTTATTGGTTCGTCTGGTTGTCGCGAAGCGGAAGGCTTCGTACAAAAAAAAGAGAGGAGGAAGCTAAAAGAAAACAAGTTAGATAATTAACACTGTATATTTACAAGAGAAAACGGAAACAAGAAAAGGCAGAGGTAGGGAGGAATAATATTAGGAGGGCACGACAGGATTTATAACTAAATTAGCCTAAAAGGTAACTATGTACAACAGAATAATATAATCTAGCCTGGCCAGGGTAGGACGCGGGGACGAGTAGCAGCTCCGCCGGTTAGCCGGAGCAGGAGTAGGCACGGCAACGCAGCAGGCAGGATAGGTTGCGCAGGTCAGGTAGTCAGCATAGGAGCGTCCCAACGGCACGCAGTAGGCAGACGGCTCAGGAACACCCAACGGCGCTCCTCAGGATAGGCGGTAGCAGGGACCAGTAGAAGGCGCGACGGAGTGGTCAGGTAGGCAGCAGGCCCACGTAGCAGGCGCGGTGGAGACGCGTGAAGGAACCGGCACGAAGTGATATGATCACGAAGGCCAGGCGGTGCTGGTTTGGTTTCAAGCCGGTGTAAGGAGCTTAGCTACTCCTTAGCCGTTAGCGTTCAATATCAGAGCTGGTAGTAGACTGGCTTCCTAATGACCCTGGTCCGCTTTTATACTGGACATAACAATAGACAACTACATAGCTGTCAAGCGAAAGATTTTTGAACAATAAAATAATTCTATGACATTTGTCAGTCACGTAGGCATTGAGCTACAATATTGAGATCAAATGTCGGACGCTAACAATTATAATAAGAAAATATAGAAAAATACAATAAAGGACTAATAAATATTACAAATATTTATCGCTTGTGAATAATAGCGTTATACAAAGTGAAGTTCAAACAAATAATCAGTTAGTGCTTTACAAACATTCGTGAATCAATAAGTGCTACAAGAATTTGTGTATATTTACAAGATCGACATGTGAAAAGACAATGTAATAATATTATATTTTCCTACCTAGTTACAATAAAGAATTAGTAGGCTTAAATGTAGTTAGTGTAGAGTATGAGAGTTTTGTCTTTTATTTAAATTTATGAAATGAACATTTTATTCGTAAGTCTCGCGACTTTCCGTCAGCGCGAAGCAACCTGACATGGTTAGATCAAAACGCTCTTTAAATTTATTTGACACATCTAGTAAACGTTGCTGAGCTAAATTTCGATCACTTTGTACATCTATAACTGGTTGTTCTATATTATCTATTACATCATTTAGTCGAGCCTGGATTGAAGGTATATTCCCCTCCTTACCAATCAACAGTCGCATTGGAGAAAATCCTGTACTTTTCTGAATAGTTGTGTTAAGAGATAGCTGAACCTTCCAAATTACGTTCGACCATTCTGACAAATCATTAATTGTTGTAGACAACATATTTATTGCTGTAGCTACATACCTCTCTACTTGACCGTTACTTCGCGGAGTGCCAGTAGCGATCATATGATGTTCTATATAGAGATTGAACTTGATTAGCCGAAAAATTTGTTCCTCTGTCTGTAATTACAAGTGATGGTGACCCAAATAATGTTAGAGTGTCACGTAAAACAGATACCAATTCTTGACCATTTAAAGTTCTGAGTGACTTAAGTATGCAGTATTTGGTAAAACCGTCTATTATCAATAGTACGTGTTTATACCCTTCTTGAGTTTGTCTAAATGGTCCAGTACAATCCAGATGCAATGTATGGAATGGAATTGATTTTTGTATTGGATGTAGTAATCCTTGTTTTGGTCCAGAATGCCCCTTTCTTGAAGCACATATCAAGCAGTGAGTTATATACTTTCTGGTGAATCCGGCTATACCAGGAAACCAAAAATTTTGTCGTATTTTACTAATAGTTTTATCATATCCAACATGGCAATTATCATCATGATAAAGTCGTAATATGCTGAGTCTATAGCCTCTTGGAATATATAATTTAGGTGGTGCATCAGGGGTATTTTTATAGTGTAGCAAATTATTAATGACAATATATTGATTGGTATCCACGTCACCAGTAGAGACTCTATTCATTAAAGTTTGAGTATCATTATCATTTCTTTGAGCAGCTTCTAACCAAGACGGTGGATTAGTTGTATCTTCATTTATTAAATTAATTTTAGGAACAGGTACGCTTATACTTTTGACTGGGTTACGACTAAGGTAGTCGACGTGTCCCACAAACTTACCCTTTTTATAAATAATATCAAATTGAAAATCTTGCATAAATGCCCACCAACGTGCAACACGAGGGGATAAATCCTTCTTAGTCATTGTAGATTTAATCGCATTACAATCGGTGACTATGGTGAAATGGATACCCAACAAATATACTCTTAAAATTTTTAAGTGCATTAAAAATTGCCAATGTTTCTAAATCATATGAGCAGTATTTTGATTCTGCAGGAGAAATTCGTTTACTGAAGTATGCTACCACGCGGGTTTTATTGTCAATTTTTTGCATTAGGATTGCACCGTATCCTATAGAGCTTGCATCGGTGTGCAGCTCTGTTGGTAACTGTGGGTCAAATATGGTAAGCAGAGGTTTCGAAATTAAATGATTTATAATATAGTGTCTTGCCTTTTCTTGCTCTTGGCCCCATTCCCATTTTTGGTCGATTTTTGTTAGCTTTGTTATACAGGCAGTACGCGAAGCAAATTCGGGTATGAATTTCCTAAAGTAGCTAGCTAGGCCCATAAACTGCCGTACTTCCCTAACTGTGGTAGGAACAGGGGAATTAAATTCATAATGACCATCAGGGGTCACGAAAGCTGTATATTTAATAGAGTTTGATGCTACAGGAATTTGATGAAACCCATTCTTCATGTCGATAGAAATAAAGAACTTTGCTTTTCCTAGTCTGTCAATGAGAGGGAGAGGGTATCTTTCTCTTTCAATAATTTTATTTAAAGCCCTGTAATCTATACATAGTCTGTCACTTCCATCCTTCTTCTTAACAAGAAGAACGGGACTAGCGTATGATGAATCACTTTCACGTATAATATTCTTCTGTATTAAGTCATTAATCATTTCAGCAACCTTCTCCCTTTCAACAGGCGCCATTCTATAAGGCCGGTAATGTATGATTTCATCCTTTTTAAGGCGTAAAGACATTTCACCTGTCTTAACAGTACCGATATTATTAAATGAAGGTAGAACAGAGGAAAATTTGATAAAAATATTCCTGACTTTTGTTTGTAATTCAGAATCTAAGTGATTTAAAGACTTATTTAAAAGTTCCAATTCGCAATCCGAAGTTAAAGAGATGTTATTGATTAAGTCACTGGATTTTGAATCACGTGTACGAGTTATTCGACAACCCGAGGAATCAATCAAAATTGCTATATCTGGATGCTGAATAGTATTTATACCAATCAAACAATCACAATGAAATTCCTTATCCCTAGCAACATTAAATTCAACTTCCAAACAGATTTCATCTAGTTTAACAGGAACAGTTATTTTACCAGTTATTTGCAATTTGCCATTTCCGATTCCTTCCAGATACAAAGAGCAAGGACTGAAGTGATAACGTAGCTGCCTTGCAATTGAATATTTTAAAATACTGCAACTAGCCCCGGAATCTATAAGGGCTTCAAAAGTCATATCATCGATAACAATATTGGTTAATTTTAGATTAGTTTTTACGGTACAATTGACATCTTGCTTATTTTTTGTTTTTGCAGTCAGTAAATTGGTATCGGCATTACTGGCCCGTTGCTTAAGGAAGCATCTAGATTCCTCGTGGCCAAACTTCTTACAGTAGGAACATTGAACTGTACTAAAGTTATTTGGAGATGTTTTGACATCAGGACGTAAGTATTTGTATTTCATAAAGCACTGACCTCTTACATGGCCCAATTTATTACAGTGATAACAACGCCTTTCTGAAGTATCTTCTAATTTTAAACGTTTATTCGATGAATACTCTAAAGTTTTAAAATCAATAGACCGCTTTTTGGAAGGTTTTACATAAGTTGTAAACAAAGATATAAGTGCTGCGGTAGTCTTAACACAACTATTATATGAAGCCATTCTAACGTTTATTTCATTTACACCTCCACACACAAGCTCAACCAATTGCTCCTCAGTAAAATTAACTTTAGTATTTTTTAGAAGCCTGAGTTTTTCTCTTGCATATTCACAATACGAATCAGAAAAATCAGATGTTAATAGCACAGCTTTAGTTAATTTCTCGGATAAGTTACGTTTTTCCGGATAAAGGTCCTTGAGGGTAGTTTTACTGTACACATCGTGCCTGTCACCATGTGCAGGTTTAAGAATTAAAATTAAACTATCTCCAAAAAGGGGAAAAAAATTCTTTATCCTATTAAGACCATGTTGGCGACTGGCTGGTACGTTGTATTATATTTTTGATATGACGTTTATTTGTATTTTTTATAATTCTTATTTTGATACTTCAGATTTTGTGATTGCTGTTTACTTAGTTGTCAAGTCGAGTTGGTCTAAACCTCAGAACAATCACTACGTCTAAACTATATTGTACGAAATTCATTAAATTGTTATCGCTTTTTAACCAGTGTCTTCATCATTTCACGTATTCCACATTTATACAGTCCACCGCTCGTTAATATTTGGTCCATTCTCGCCGTAAGTAAGAACACATTACCTATTCGGAATATTTTGACCAAATTTGACACATCGCACATTTAGTTCGTTTTCATTTCAATTCATTCATTTTTATTTCGATTCATTAATTTTTCAACCATGGTGAAGACACGTAGGATGATTAAATCGACTGCAGACCTGACAGCTACAGAGGTCGAACGGACGCAGTCCGGCCGCCGTGAGCGATCATCGGGCAGCGTCCGGGCGGCTTCAACTACAGCTTTGGAGCATGTTCCGGCATTGCCCACTAGCACGGCCACGCACCTACCAGGCATTGCCACTTCCATCTCGGGCCAAGCCCACTCTACTAACCGCCATCGTGACCGTACCTGTCAACAACTCGATGACAATGCCCAAACACGCTCTCATCATTCTTTGAGTTTTCGCAGTAAACAATCCGTCAGCGAACGATCGCGTTCGTCACGATCGTCAGCAACAGTACGCGCTCAAAAGCTAGCCGCTGAAGCAGAGGCTTTACGGCGCAACGTGGAGCGCGAGCGTGAACTCGCCCGGCTGGAGCAACAGGCGGAACAAGCTGCACTGCGAGCGAAGCTTGCAGCATTGGAGGCAACAGATAAGTCAACTAAATCTCGTAGTAGTTACACTTGTAGCACTGAAATACGTACTGCATCATGGGTAAGGGAACAAAACGCTAACATGACAACAGCAGCGCAGATCAACATACCTGGTGAAGCACCGACTGTCACCTTGCACAAAATTCAAGGAACAATTTTACAGCCGACTGCTCCCACCAACACGGTTCCGTTCTTGTGCGCGCCCCATGTCAACCACACAACTCGGCCCGTACCCACACAACTACTACAACCAGTTGACCAACCTCCTACAGACCCCATAGTGCAGCTCGCACAAACCATAACAGCTTTGTCCGATCGCCCAAAAAAGCCGGAACTCATTGCCTTCTCAGGTGATGTTGAACAATGGATGGCTTTTAAATCCAGCTACGAAAGATCTAAATCCAATTTTTCGCCAGCAGAGAACTTAACGCGACTTAACAATGCTGTTCGTGGAGCGGCGTACCAGTCCGTGGCATCGCTGCTATGGACGTCTCGCGACCCCCAGGAGGTCATGGACGCCCTGGAGCAGAACTACGCCCGCCCGGAGATCCTGGTCGCCCGCCAGGTCGCAGAGCTACGCAGCAGTAGCACAAAGATAAGTTCTCCCGAACATTTAAATGCTTTAGCGAATAAATTGCGAAATTTTGTTACAACATTGAAATTGCTTAAACAAAATGATTTTTTGTATTCACCCGAGCTCTTTCGATCTGTTTTAATTAAGCTCAGCGAACATACTAGAGCTCGTTTCACCGACTTTGCTGCTTCCTCGATACCTGGAGAAAATAACGCCTCAAAATTAGAAGTACTGTCACGTTTTCTATTGACGGAAGCTGACAAACAACTTAAGTTTAACTTTATTTCTGATTGTACAATGAGGCCACAGAATCCGACAAATCCTTTAAAAAAGGAAACATTACATGCCACAGTTTCAAGTACAAACATGCCACAGTTTCAAGTTCGACTGAATGTACATATTGTAAACAGGGACAACACACAATTAAAACCTGCAAAGGTTTCATACGCCTTCCCGTAAGCGAACGCTGGCGCTGGGTGCGTGATAACAAAATATGTTACCGCTGTCTCAAGTCAAACCCACATACATGGAATAACTGTCGAGCGAAACCTTGTGGAGCTCAAGGGTGCTTGAGACGTCACAGTGCGCTCCTCCACAACACAACCACGACTGTCAACGCTCAGACCCCTGATAACCTTTGCAATACAACCGAAGTCGGTTGTAGCAACCAAACAGATATTCAAACCGAACCATCTGTTAAAGTAACCAATACTGCTGATTCCTTCCTGAATGCGACAGGCCCGTCACCTTCGTCTGTACGCTTTCGCGGCCTGCTGAAAGCACTACCGGTCGTACTCGAAGGACCCGCCGGCGCTTACGAGGCCATGGCGCTACTCGATGAAGGCAGCACTGCGACGCTGATTGACGGCGACATCGCTGCACGCATTGGCGCAACGCCTTTGAGCCGGGAGCGTATTCGAATCGAGGGAGTTGGCGGTATGACGAAGACGGTGGACGTGAGTTACGTAAATTTTTACATTCGTGGACGTAACCTTACGGAACGTTACCTAGTAGAAAACGCGCGAGCCATCACACCATTAGGTTTGCAAATTCAATATCCTAAGCGTTTTGATGTCTCGGCCTACGGTCATTTATCAGATCTTGCCGTCGAACTTTCACATACCTACAACATGCCTACTGTCCTTATCGGCGCCCCAGATTGGCACTTGTCCTTAAGCCGAGCGGTGAGGCGAGGCAAGAAAAACGAACATGTCGCGTCCAAAACCCTGCTAGGTTGGGTGCTTCACGGTGCGTTGTCAGTATCTTCAAAACCATTAGAGTTTGTAAACAATATTGACACACAAGATCTCGACACCTTGATTAAAAGTCAATACGATATTGATTGCTTAGGTATCATAAAACAAACTCAACGTCACAATGAAGACGATCAAAGAGCAGTCAATATTGTTGAAAGCTCTGCTCGACAGCACGATGACGGCCGATATGAGGTTGCTCTACCGTGGAAAAAGAATTTACCCAATATTATACCCGACAGCTATCCGCAAGCATTAACGCGGTTTAAGTCATTAGAACGACAGATGTGCAAAGACCCAGGGTTAGCAACAGCTTATCAACAGTTCATTCACGACATCATTAAAAAGGGATATGCTGAGCCGTGTGACCCCCATACATATTACAAACGGCCACAACCAAACACTTCCTGTATCAACTCTGATGGTTGTGTCCGTTGGTATTTACCTACTTTCGGTGTCACGCACCCACAAAAGAAAAAACTTAGGGTGGTGCATGACGCAGCCGCGGTTACGAGAGATGTATCTCTAAACAGTCTTCTATTACAGGGACCCGACTTATTAGGCTCTCTACTAGACATTCTTTTTCGCTTTAGGGAAGGCTCAGTAGCCTTAAATGCCGATATAAAAGAAATGTTCCCTCAAATAAAAATAGCAGAAAAGGACAGAGATGCTCAGCGTTTTCTCTGGCGCAATTCTGACGGGGAGCTCATAGAATACAGAATGGCATCCATGATTTTCGGCGCCGTATGTAGCCCCCTTATTGCGCTCTACATAAAAAATAGGAACGCTAAGAAATTTGAGGCGCTATACCCATCCGCTTGTCAAGCAATAATAGAAGATCATTACATGGACGATTATTTGGGTAGTTTTTCGAGCACCAATGACGCCGCTCAGATTGCCACTGATATAGTTACCGTACATCAGATGTGCGGTTTTGAGATGCGAGCGTGGACGTCAAACAACCCCACGGCGCTTGGTCTCGTGCCCAAGGAACTCAGAAGCGACTGCGAGTCCGATATCTACTTACCGCAAAATAGCGACGTTGGGGTACTAGGCGTTAAATGGAACCCGTCTAAAGACACGCTCGGTTTCCGTCCAGCGCCACAACACGTACCCTCAGCAGTTTTGACAAAGCGCTTTCTGCTGTCTAGCGTTATGAGGGTGTATGATCCACTTGGGCTACTCACGCCTATCATCATCTGAGGACGCATTCTCATCCAAAGACTGTGGCGAGAAGAAGGTATAGATTGGGACACCCCAATACCGGAAAAATATATTATTGATTGTAAAGACTGGTTTAGCCAATTACAAAGCTCAGCTGTCATCCAAATCCCACGCTGGTACATGACGGAGGCAAACCCAGTCGATATTCAACTCCACGTAGTTTGCGACGGTGGAGAACAAGCATACGCGTGCGTTGCTTACTGGCGTTTCAGCTACCAAGATGGCTCTGTGTCTATCGCTTTGATAGGCAGCAAGGCCCGCGTAGCACCGCTTAAACCACTCTCTATCCCCCGCCTGGAACTACAAACGGCCCTTATTGCTTCCCGATTTGCGCAGTCAATCTTAAATGCTCATCGTTACAAACCATCGAGTACCACTTTTTGGACGGATTCAACCACCGTTCTGAAGTGGCTCCGTAGTGACGCTAGAAAATTTAAGCCGTTTGTAGCTCATAGGTTGGGAGAGATACTAGATACTTCCAACCCCTCTATTTGGAGATGGATTCCTACGAGCATGAACGTAGCCGACGATGCTACAAAACCAAAGAGGTTAAACCTAACTCAAACGCACAGATGGTTCACAGGTCCGTCTTTTCTTTCAGAACCACAATACGAATGGCCTATAGAACAGGCCTCCAACGTCGACGAGACCCTTACAGATTCCGAACTGAAAGCGGATTTTGTAGGATTGCTCAGTGACGTACCGTTACCTAACCCACCAACACCTGACGCGACGCGTTTTAGTTCATGGCTGCGATTACTAAAAGCTACCGCCCGCGTGGTTCAATTCGCTCGAATACTTCGTGATAAACTTTCTCGACCAATACACCAAAATTCAATGTTGTTCTCAGATGGCGCCACGTCTCCCTCCGAACTTCGTGTGTCCGACATCAACCAAGCAGAGAAGCTACTACTTCAGCGAGTTCAGACAGACAGCTCTTTCCCGATGAGATAAGAGCCCTACAAGCCGAACAACCCGTGCCAAAGAGTAGTCGCCTCGGAGCACTTTCCATTGAACTGGACGAAGCCAGTTTGCTCCACTTGAACACCCGCATTAAGTCTGCCCTAGGAGTGACCGACAGCACGAAGTCGCCAATTATTTTAGACGGCCGCCATCACATCGTTCGCCTTTTGATACATTACCATCACATCAATGCTGCACATGCGTTCAATGAACTCGTTTTGAATGAACTAAGGCAACGAACCACATATTAAGAGCGAGAACTGTGATTCGAAGCGTCGCAACAGCCTGTTTGAAATGCCGTAGATGGAAGAGCCAAGCAAGTAGGCCACAGATTGGTGAACTACTACCAGAAAGACTCGACCATCATAAAAGACCGTTTACCCATGTAGGCTTGGATTACTTCGGCCCCGTCCTGGTCAAGGTTCATAGAAGCCATGAAAAAAGATATGTTGCACTTTACACATGTCTAGTTACGAGAGCAGTGCACCTAGAGGTAGTCAACTCCCTAACCACCGATGCGGCCATCATGAGCCTACGCCGCTTCATCGCTCGCCGAGGTGCACCATCCACCATATTTTCTGATAATGGTACTAATTTCATCGGCGCTTCTCGCGAGCTACGCTCGTTGCACGGCGAAACCGTTCAAGAATACGCTACAAACCACAGGATTGAATGGCGCTTTATCCCACCAGCGTCTCCGTTCATGGGTGGAGCGTGGGAAAGACTCGTGCGTACCGTCAAAAGCGCACTGAAGTCCTGCCTCAACGAAAAGTCCCTTAAGGAGGACGTGCTCACAACTCTGTTACATGAGGCAGAGGCAATCGTAAACTCAAGACCTATAACGTACGTACCAACATCACCCGATTCCCCGGAAGCACTGACACCGTTTCATTTCGTCTTGGGTTCATCTTCGATAGCACCTTGGACGTCCTCTTTGTCGGACGCAGACTTAGTGCGGCGCTGCGACTGGCGAAGGGTTCTGCGACTGGCCGACCATTTTTGGGCACGATGGCTAGCAGAGTACCTTCCAATGCTTCGCTCAAGAGGACCTTCCCGCGAAGAAACCACATTGAATGAGGGGGACGTGGTGCTAATAGCTGATCCTATCCTTCCTCGTGGCCTATGGCCACTAGGAAGGGTCGTAAAAACTTACCCTGGTCGCGACGGGTCGGTCCGCGTAGTGGACGTCCGAACTAGAGGGGGTACTCTACGTCGTCGGCCGGTTCGTAAATTGATTTTGCTCGAACCAGAACCCCAGCCAGTCACCACCAGCCTTTAGTGTTTCCACCGGAGGTCCGGTATGTTGGCGACTGGCTGGTACGTTGTATTATACCACGACGTTGCATCCTCGAGATTTATATATTAACCAGGTAGTCCACTTTCCAATGTACCGGGCACCAAGCACAATTTTAGAGCGAAGACATAAAAATAAAAAGATAGGTAGGTAGTTTTAGTATTATTCACCCGCTTGCGCGATGTTACGTCGTTTGACTCATTCGCTTTCTTTGTGCGGGCATCACAGCATCGGAATATTAAAGATCAAAGTTTTATTATTTTATAACTTTATTTTTAGTGTGTTGTGTAGTTGTTATAGATATCAATATGTGTAAATGAAAACGTAAGTATTCTAATCAATATATTAAGGAAAAGATTCGTAAACTAGAGAAACGTTTGCGTCACCGCCGCCGCCGCTGCGAGCATTTTGATGGTGCTGGAAATACCTATGTAAGTTTAAATTATAAGTGTTTATTGTTTATTATATTGTACTATTTTTTCGACACGTTCTCATCTTTGCATTTCGTTCGTTTAAAGCAAAACTTTATTTCGTGTTTGTTCGAATCAGTAGATTATATTTAGCTCACTAATTAATTTCATTTTGAAATTTATTGAGCAACAAAAAGAGCCTTGCTATTTGCGCATTGCCTAACGTTACTGTTTAATTAGAAAATATTCTGTATAGGTACAGTGTTAAATAAAATGGTATCCGCAGAATACCAGCGTCAAAGCACTCTGTGCCTCTGCATGCGGGGCCTATTTGGCCTAAAATCTATCTGAATATATATTTATATTTTTTTGTTACATTGTGTGTTGTATTTTTTGTACCAAATAAACGTCTATTCAAGCAATAATTCATAATTACTAAAGAACCGTGAATCGGCACTTTGAAACACGCCTTGTACACGTGTTTAAGTGTTATTATTTCTTTATATTTATAGAACAGTGTGCCTTGGAACTATGATGCGATTATAGTCACGCACAGTACTACGATGCGATTGTAGTCATGTTTTTTGGTCAGATTTATTGGTACCGTGACGCGATCACGGTCTCGATCACAATACTTCGTGTCATGATGCGATAATGACCTAGCTTATTTTTTCAACAGAATGTTATTATTTCTTTATATTTTATAGAACTGTGTGCCTTGGAACTATGATGCGATTATAGACACACACAGTACTACAATGCGATTGTATTCATGGTTTTTGGTCATATTTATTAGTACCGTGACGCGATTACGGTCTCGATCACAGCACTTCCTGTCATGATGCGATCATGACCTAGCTTATTTTTGAAAGAATGTTATTATTTCTTTATATTTTATAGAACAGTGTGCCTTGGTACTATGACGAGATTATAGTCACGCACAGTACTACGACGCGATTGTAGTCATGTTTTTTGGTCATATTTATTAGTACCGTGACGCGATTACGGTCTCGACCACAGCACTTCCTGTCATGGTGTGAGCATGACCTAGGTTATTTATTCAACGGAATGTTATTATTTCTTTATTTTTTAATAGAACAGTGTGCCTTTGTACTATGATGCGATCATAGTCGCGCACAGTACTACCACAATATAGAGAATGGTACTACGATGCGATTGTAGTCATGTTTTTTGGTCATATATATTAGTACACAGGCTGAGGATAGCCTCGCAGAATATGACTCGCCTCGCAGAATATTACTAATGTTACTCGCCGACAAACTACTTCGTAGTTTTGTGTTTATGTTTATAATAGTACATTTTGTTAAATAAAATAAAATAAAAATCTATGGAGAGGATGAATTGGCTTCAGTGTGTTATCATACATCCCATATGTTCAGTCAGTGGTTCATGTGACTGAAACTTGTAATGAGTGACAACCTAGTAATGTACAGGTGATGATATCAGAAGCATCAGCCAAGTGTCCCATACCACCCACTAGCTCTCAGGTACGTGTAAATGATGTTAACCCTCCAGCAACCAATTTATTTGAGAATATTTTAGAGGTCTTAGGGACCTCAAAAGGGAAACACGAGCTTTTCGGAACAAAAATCCAGGATGAAATCTCTGAACGTTGGGGTCATATATTGTGCGGAGGCTTAAATAAGGATTAAAAGAAAGAGTTAGAGGGCAACATCTTCATACCTGAAAACTTTCAATTAGTTAAAACACCCAAATCGAATCCTGAAATCACTGCTGTGTTACTCAAAGAAATCAGCTTATATTGGACCTTAATTATAAAAACACGCTTAATCGAAGGAAATTAATAATGTATTCATTAGATTATAAGTTTAAAAAGATATTGCACGTGTACGAAGTGATTCATTTCTCTTTGGCGGGAATCTCACTAATAAAATTAAAGCATCGAAGTTGGCAGAAATATCGACTCCAAATCAAGAAAGTTCCAGCGGCGAGTACTTCTTCTTCTAATAGGCCTTCAGTCAGCCAGCAGGGAAACTGCAAAGCTCCACCGCGTCAAATGCCACGCACGCAGAGACGTGGTTAGGCGTGGAGTCACTCGTACCATTAGTCTGCGAGGAAAGCACCTGTAGTAGATCGATATCAGACAACGAAGTCTCGACCAAAGGCGCCGATCAAAACATAATAAAAAAAAAAACTTATTATTATTTTGGTACTTAAATGAAAATATTTTATTCACACCTAAAAAAAAAAATACAATCGATCCAGTTCTCTTATGAGTTGTAACGGGTAAAACGGATTACAAATTTCTTTTTAAGAAACCGAATCTCAAAGATGTTTACCTATAAGTTCACGTTTTTCACAGTCAAATATTGTGACATTACGTTATGAAATTAAGAAGTTATACTAAATGAGAGTAGTAAGATGATGCAATGATGAATTAGATCAATTTATATATAAACTAACATAATATTTCCCACCTGCGCTGCTCTTTTCTTGCTAATTGTCAAAATTTGGGAAAAGAAAACAAATTTAATCCTTGACTTATTGAAATAATAAGCTTTATATGTTTACATACAGTTTCCTTATGCATAAGCATAAGAGAACAATACAATCATAAGCCAGCCATCATAATAATAGTCAGATACAATCATATCCTTAGAGTTGTAAGTTAAATTAAAGAGAATCAGGTACCTATATTATAATAGATACAGAAATCTATACAATCAAAGGGCAGAATGGTTCGGGATTTTTTATCAATCTCGGTATCAAACTAATATATCTAAAAATTGGGTACAAATCTGGGTAATGGCATACACCAAATGAAAATGTTTTGTTTCTTTTTTTAAGATTAGCCTTCCCCGTAACGGTGGTTAGTGGATCGTACCTTCGACTTTAAGTTCTTGCGAACACGGGTCAATGATACCTACTGTACTCCAATTCCTTAGATTTTATATGTTTTAGATATGTAATTCCACAGAATTCTTCCTTGTTATACTAGTTGTTTCTTAGTTCCTCCACTCAAAAACCAGACAGCCAAGCCTTAAGGGAACTGCCCTGGAGATTCATAGTACAGTGTTGGGTTAAATATATGTAACATGTCTATGATCATATGGCCCGGGGCTCTTACACTGGGTTTTACAAACATATTTTTTAATAAATTGTTATATTTTGTTATTTGTTGGATTATAAAAATAACATATGGAGGAGAGAGCACCTATTTTGTGTACAACTACTACCATTAATTCAAAGAAAATAGCCTTTGTGAGTTATTTGCCAAGGAGTGATCTGAAACTTTCTATGGTGAAAATCTAGAATATTTATAACATGAAATCTGTAAATATTGTTCATTAATCCACCAAGATGCCGCTTACTATCAGGTTTTTTTTATGAAATAGGGGATGTAAAAGACGGATTTTGGGAATATATTATATTTGAAAAAAAATAAAATCCTACCTACCAAAAAACTTAATAAAATCTGTTCTAAATCAAAAAGAAAATTCAAGTAATTAAGATATACCTAAGGTACCTTGGTAATTAGCGTAAGTACTTAAATTATTATAACAAATTGATGAATCATTCGGAGAATCCTTATTATTTATAGCTAAATATGTATTGCGTGTCCTGAGCCTTGATCTCGAGCTGGAAACGGAACCTCGAAGGTCGCGTGCACTTGATATGTTCCAACGAAACTATTTCGTAATTTTTCTTGAATAAAATGAAAAGCAGGAGAAATGTTATACTTCGATTATAACTAGGGATTGATTTTTCTAAGGTCAAGGTTGGTAAAGGAATCACACCCATAATACCCCAACCAGTTACACCACCTATGAAACTCTTGTTATGAACTATCAATTTAGATGTCTATTTTTTAGCCACTATGCATTAATCGTCGAAACATTATCTTAGATTTAAATTTGAGCAAATAACTTAAGAATTTCAATGTCTTTCCTTTGCACTTGCTTCAGCTTCATACATTTTCACTAAGCTTTTGAAACCCATATTATCTTATCTTAGAAGTCTAGTTTACTATTATACATTATTTAGGTGATTTTCTGTGCCTTGGAAATTCTTATCAAGATTCTATCAAGTGTCTATCATGCGTAATAAAACTCTTATTCACTGATTTATATTTTGTTATAAATTACAAAAAAAAGTCAACATATACCGAATTAACGACAAACTTTCTTTTTTCTCTCACTTCTAATCAAAAATTTCTCAAAATACTCTAAACATCCTACCTGGTTAATATATAAATCTCGAGGATGCAACGTCGTGGTATAATTAATGGTTAAACAAACTTACCTTTGTGATGTTTGACCATAATTATACGAGACGTTGCATCCGAAGAGATTTATACTCCCTCCCTACCCATTATTTGCTGTGTTGCAAATAAATACCCAATGTTTTTGAGAAATTTTGCTCTAAAGGAATGAGTCAAACGACGTAACATCGCGCAAGCGGGTGAATAATACTAAAACTACCTACCTATCTTTTTATTTTTATGTCTTCGCTCTAAAATTGTGCTTGGTGCCCGGTACATTGGAAAGTGGACTACCTGGTTAATATATAAATCTCTTCGGATGCAACGTCTCGTATAATTATGGTCAAACATCACAAAGGTAAGTTTGTTTAACCATTAATTATATTTTTGATATGACGTTTATTTGTATTTTTTATAATTCTTATTTTGATACTTCAGATTTTGTGATTGCTGTTTACTTAGTTGTCAAGTCGAGTTGGTCTAAACTATATTGTACGAAATTCATTAAATTGTTATCACTTTTTAACCAGTGTCTTCATCATTTCACGTATTCCACATTTATACAGTCCACCGCTCGTTAATAACCACGTGGTTGCAACGTGGTTATAAATTAAGCGAACCAATTTTTACACAAGTTCAAGTTATTAACAATATACTACATTTATTATCAAGAGACCACATGGTTGCCACATGGCAACTGGCTGCCCATACGATGGTATCAACGCAATTTTGAAATTTATACATAAGTAGGTGTATATTGGGCATTCTAAAACAGTTTTCATCAAAACACCGCAAACGAACGCAGTGAGATTTGAGCTACGCTTCGCTGCGCTCTAGCTCCGCAAATCTCACTGCGTTCGTTTACGGTGATTTGATGAAAACAGTTTAAGATTGCCCAATATACATTATATAGGGTTAAATGGAAAAGAAGATTTTTTATTTCATTTCATTTCATAATGTTTCTATTGTGTTGTGTTGTTTGACTGTAAACAGTATACTTTTGATTGATTGCGATTTACTAGACACATTTTCAAGGTTTTCTATCTCAGAATATTAAGGCATTCAACTAGGTAGCAGTGCAATAACAACAGAAATTAAACAGGCTGAGGTTTCGTAGCTTCAGGACTCAACTCTCGGATAAGTACCGTTCTACACTCTGCCTGCCATACAGTTTCAAAGCATTCCCACGAAATTCATTTATCAGCAATAAATTTATTGCACATTATTCATATATCCAGTTACGAGTGCTTACTCAAATAATAAGGCTTCTTTCACACGTTAATACTTTTATTTGTTTATTAAATTACTTCAATTAAATATATTCTTTATTATAAAACAAAGTATAAAATTGTTGATTTTTACAAAATATTTAAAAGGGCGGGCTAATCCCTGAAAGATGTGTTCCAGTCATCACACGAATAAAAAATAGAAAATAGATATTCCAATAATTTAAAAAATGAAAATATAAAAAATATTAAGAACATTTTAACTACCTACCTTGGCTGACTAAGGTCTTAACATCCTAATTAAATAGGGTAGTGCGGTGGGAACGTGTATGAGATGCTGCCGATGAATACCACCTATGTATTATTACAATAATTTTCATAAACTTCTATGGTTCTGTCCTCATGTCGTATCAATATCGTTATGCTATAAATACATTCGGTTCGCCTAAAAGAACGATATACCTATTGTTTATCTGTTTTAAATAGTAGTATCGAAAAATGAAAATTAGAAATCGCATCCGTTATTATAAAGAAGACTTTTTAATTTGGAGATAATATTCGTTAGTAATTGTAAATATGTATGTACATGTATAATTTAAATAAATATAATAAACCCGAAATGAAAAAAAATTTGGAGCATGCAGCCTTACACGAGATTTCTGCATCAGCAGAATTAAACGGTTACCAACTATTTTGCTGTATATGCACAGTATTGTATTGCAAGTTTGTGGAAATAAACGACAAACAATTAATTTGCTGATTATTTCCGCGTCATATTGCACATTGGTAGAATTATGGGTAAATATCAAATTTTGCTAAATATCATGAAAGTCAGAGGTGCAAAACGTTATTAAGTTTTATATTTCGAGTATGGAACCGACTTTTTGAAAGTAAACTACCAAACTATAATCTTCTCTTAGATGTTGTGATGCTGAATAACGATCTACTACTACCTCGAAAATAAAAATCCAATACACGTAATTGCGTCAGTTCGTCGTTTTGTTTCTTTCTTGCTACGTAAGTACTTTTTTTTTATATAGCTGACGAAGTTCAGCCGATGATCGGACCGTTTTTGGATCATACGCAACTGCGGATCAAAAATTTTGTTGCAGACCTGAGAACTGCTCCACTCACACGTCCCGGGTACCATAGTACCCAGAGCGCTTCGCGTCTCCTTTGCCTAAAACGCGCGGTGTGATAAAAAAATCACGAAAAAAAAAATATTTTCTCTAAATAAAGTGTCAGTTCTTTAGTGTTTGAAAAACGAACACTGACCATGGAAGTGGAAGTGAATGCATTAGGATTCTCGATAACGTATAGACATCATATCCGTGAATGCATATTTGTTTTCTTATAAATATTTTGTGTGGATATGATTTGGACGGAAATTAATAATTTTATGATTATATATATAATATTTTATAATATTACTTACTTATTTAACAATATAAAAATTAATGAGCATTCTTTTTTAGATTAGTCATGTTAAATAAAAATGATTATAAAGATAAGGTATAGGTTGAGAACCTCAGTAAAATTATTACTTGCATTGCACTTTTCTTATATAAAATCCGGAAAAACTGTAGTCACAGTACACTCCAGTGCTATCTCTGACCACTAACAGTGCTTCAGTACCTCCTCATCAAAAAATCTCAAGACCAAGACAGCTGAAAAATGTTCGTAAGTTTTTATACTTTATTGCTATACTTTATATCTATTCTTTAATTGTCTATAAGTGGTTGATCATCTTCATGCTTCAACAAATTGAGCCGTTGGACCAGGCTGTATATGACGTGACCTCTCCAAGTGCTGTCTTCACGAGGGACCATCAAGCCCAGCAGTGGCATGCTGATTGACTGATGATGATGATATTTTTTTTATCTTATGAATTGAAGATGTGAATCTTCAACTCGTTTTCTTGTAACCACTCTTAATACTAATATGACATTTACTATTTTCAGGTCGGATAGCAAGCAAAACAAAAGGTCAGCCAAGAAGAGCTGTGAATCTGACCTTTTCTTTGATACCGACGACGGAGACATCAGGTACTTTTATTGCTATATTTACATATATCTAAATTTCAAGTGTTTAATGTGTACAATAATCGTGTATCCTTTTTCTATCTCCCTAGTCCAAAGAAGAGAAGCAAGGCGATAAAGTGCCTATCGAAGGCGAAGAGTGCAGAAGTGAAGAATACATCGTCGTCCAATACTTCTGAGTGGTTGTTCGACTCAGAGTCGGACAGCGAGGTTTCGCGGCCGCCAAACCTGCCAAACAAGACCACCAGTATCCTGACACGCCGAGTACCTGGTGGTGTAACGCGTCGGACTGCACAGCTCGACGGCGACTTGCTAGTGGAGCTACGCCTCTACAACCAGAGGGAGGTATCTAATCTCAGCGGCCTTGACCGGTGCGAGCGCGCTATCGTTTGGGTACGCTTGCAAGGCGAAGCAGAATCTCCAGAATTTTACGCATTAAAAAAATTTGTAAAATTAGCTAAGGCAAAGTTTACCACAGAGGGGATATTTTATAAAGATAAAGTTAAAAAATAGGTTCTCTTTTGTTTCTCTCTGCGTAAATTATGTTTTAGCTGGTTTACTTATTGTTTATCGTTAGCAAACTCAAAGATTAGGTACTTACATACTTAAGCCTTTATTACTTTAACTTTGAGAATTTGTACTGTCCAAATCATAATGTCGAGGTCTACTTTCTGTTCAGTTTGTGACGTATCCGTAAATAACAAAGTTTTCTCTGCACATTTGAAAAGTATTTTACATAAGAACAACAGTTCGGTCGTTGATAGTGAGGGGGTTGAAAAAGTTCATAGCGCTTTTCGTAATCGTATAGCATCGTACCGTGTTCGATATCAAGATGAGGGTCATGATAGTGCGCGTGTTCGCCCGCCCGCCGAGTTTTTATGGCACTTGCGCTCTCGCGTACGCCTATTGCTCATAGCGAAAATTCAAGCTCACACTAATGTTAAAGCTAATTTTGAACTTTTCTGTGAATTCTTTCTGCTTAGTAAGTATGATTCGATTTCAATCAAGTCATTTGCAACGGAAAACTTCATCTTGCATCAAAACTTCAATTTTGAAGATATGTTTTCAAAAATTATTCACTTAATTTGTAAAAAAATTGAAGAATTTGAAGAAAGAGATAGTGGGTGGGCCTATTTACAAAGCCTATATCTAGAAGTAAATATAAACAAATATAACCCGTTAAGAGGCTCCAGTTTTATAGAATTACCAAAGTCCATAAAATGTAAACGAGCATGTATCAACATTCAAAATTCTGATAATTATTGTTTTTTATGGTGTGTCATGGCAGCACTATTTCCTATAAACAGAAACGCACATCGAACGTCAGCTTACCCACACTTTAAAAATGTACTCAATATCAAAAATATGATTTTTCCAGTTGGGTTTGCGGACATCAAAGTTTTTGAAAAGAATAATCCTCGCATAAGTATTAATATTTACGGCATTCAAAAGAATGGTAACATTGTTGGACCTTTATACAAAAGCGAGATTCGCAAAGATCATCACATTAATATGCTTTTCCTGGAAAACAGAAAACGCACCCATTACTGTCTTATTAAAGATTTATCTAAATTACTTCGTCTTCAATTAACTAAACATCATTCTAAAATATATTTATGCGAGGATTGTATGATATTCTTTGATAGTAATGATAAACTGAAAGCTCATGTTTGTGGTGGTGTATCGACAATATTACCCGGTGATGGAACACGAATTCAATTTAATCATTACGAGCGAATGCATGACATGCCCTTCGTCTTATACGCAGATTTTGAATCATTATTAAAACCAACTGAACTCGATTCTGGATCAGGCTGTACAAAGATATTGCAAAAACACGTACCATCAGCATTTGCTTATTACGTTGTGTGTTCTTATGATAAGTCGCGTAATAAATATGTATCTTATCGAGGTCCAGCCTGTGTAGAAAAGTTTTTAGAAAGTCTATTATTGGATATAACCGATATTTATAACGTTTTGCAGTCGCCAGTGGCTATTTGTTTAACAAATGAAGACAAAGCGAACTTTGCTCGGGCTACAAATTGTTTTCTTTGTGATAAAATATTGTTTGACGATAAAGTTAAAGATCATTGCCAACTTACAGGACGGTATCGTGGTGCAGCTCATTCTTATTGCAATATTAGATATTGTTTGCCTAAGTTTGTTCCTATATTTTTTCATAATTTAGCGGGTTATGACAGTCATCTTTTTATACGACAGTTGGGAAAACTATCAGGAAAAATACAAGTAATAGCAAAAAATAAGGAAAACTACATATCTTTTACAAAATTTTTTCAAATTAATGATAAAGATATCATACCTGTTCGATTTGTTGATTCTTTTAAATTTTTAGGCACAAGTCTAGAGAAACTTGTCGCAAACTTAAAAAATGACGACTTTAAACATCTGCGGCGTTATTTTCCTTCTCGTGAGCATTTTGCTTTAATAAAACGAAAAGGGGTGTATCCATATGAATACATGACTACTTGGAGTTCATACGAAGAAAAAGTACTTCCGCCTCAGGAGTTCTTTTTCAGCAAATTACGCAATAGTAATATATCTAAAGTAGATTATGATCATGTAAAAAAAGTCTGGCAAACGTTTGAATTATCGAATCTCGGTGAATACACAGACTTGTATCTTAAGTCAGATGTTCTTTTATTAGCTGACGTTTTTGAAAGTTTTCGCCAGACATGTAAGATGAATTATAAATTAGATCCAGCCTTTTATGTTACAGCACCGAGTCTCAGTTTTGATGCCATGCTATTAAAAACAGATGTTAAATTAGAATTAATACACGACATGGAAATAATAAGAATGATTCAAAAAGGTATTCGCGGTGGAATATGTTTATGTTCGACAAGGTATTCAAAAGCCAATAACAAGTATTTAAAAACTTACGATCCAAGAAAAAGTAATAACTTTCTAATTTATATCGATTGTAATAATCTCTATGGATATGCAATGTGTGCTTATTTGCCTCATTCCAATTTTAAGTTATTGAATGACTTGGAAATCGCTGGAATAGATTTTATAAATGTGCCAACTAACGGAGACACTGGTTATATACTAGAAGTAGATTTAGAATACCCCGAACATTTGCATAATGATCATAACGATTTTCCATTCTGTGCTCAAAAATTTACTCCGCCAGGTTCTAAAACTTCAAAATTGATTCCAAATTTATACGATAAATATTTCTATGTCATACATTTTGCTCATCTGCAAACATGTATAAAACATGGTTTGTTGTTAAAAAAAATACATAGAGTTATTCAATTTAATCAGAGTCCTTATTTAAAGCAGTATATTGACATGAATACTGAATTACGAAAAAAAGCTAAATCTACATTTGAACAAGATTTCTTCAAACTTCTTAACAACAGTATATTTGGCAAGACGTTAGAAGACACAGAAAAGAGGGTTAATGTGAAATTAGTCAATAAGTGGAATGATGATAGTAACAAAACAAAGAAAAGTTTCTGTGCAGAGCAAATGATAGCTCGACCAAATTTTCACAGTGTTACAATTTTCACTGAAAACTTGGTAGCCATTCAAATGAAGCCTGAAACAATCACTTTGGATAAACCTATATACATTGGTTTTTCCGTTTTGGAAATATCTAAGAGTCACATGTTTGATTTTCATTATTCTATTATGAAGCCTTTTTATAAGGAAAAGTTAAAACTTTGTTATACGGATACTGATAGTTTTTTGTATTCAATAGAAAGTAAAGATTTTTATGCTGATTTAAAATCAAATTTTCTTCCCTATTTCGACACTAGTAATTATTCTGTAAATAACGTATACGACATTCCTAGTTGGAACAAAAAGGTGCCAGGTCTCTTTAAAGATGAGCTAGGAGGAAGTTTGATTTCGAAGTTTGTAGGATTAAGGTCCAAGTTATACTGTATTAAAACGGCAGAAGATGAATTAAAAAAAGCAAAAGGCATACAGAAGCAAGTATTAAAAGATGTACAATATAAAGATTATTACAAGGTATTAAATGAAAATACATTTTTGAAGAAAAAAAATATCATATTTAAATCTCTTAAGCACGAAATATTTACTCAAGAACAGAACAAAATAGCTTTGTCAGGTAATGACGATAAACGTATCATATTAAAAAACAAAATTTCTACTTTATCATGGGGTCACTGGGATAGTTTAGTTTAATATCATTAGTTTTTCTTTAGAAGCACCGTATTGTATAGTTTATTATTATTTTAATGGTAATCATGAATCAAATTGTAAGTTGAGAAATATGTTACCCCATCATCTATTTATTTATTTATTATATGGCTTAAGTAATGAATAAGTTAATAGAATAAAAACATACATGAAATTGTATAGTATGTACCGACACGGCACTTTATATTGTAAAGTTATTTAATTTTAATATTGTTATCCATCAGTTATTTGTTTAATAGTATTATACATTGTTTTTTAATGGTAAATAGGTAAATTAATTACCTAGTTTTAATCAAATACTTAATGTTGTATTGTAACGATGAAAATATATAACGTTGTAAACCAGCTACCATGTTTTTTTTTATTTCATAAAATATAAAACTATTAATAAAATAGCACACGCAATGAACAATTCGAAACTGGTTGGGACATGTTATTGCTGATTTAGGTATTCCAACTTATAGTTCATTAGTAATTTGTCCAATTGCGATTCCGTGCGAATGCTTTGTTGTTATGTCAGCATTATATTTACACTATAAATAGCTATTAAAGTCGAATGTTTTTAAAATTTGTTTCACACATAATTAATCAAGTGACAACTACGGTCACCCAAATACATCATGGTAAGTCGTATAAATTATTTTTCTTCAAACTCTTTTCTTGTGTAGTGGTTAGATCACTAGTTAATGTTTATTTGTATATTTGATTTAGTTGGAAGATAATGTTGTTGTTAAAACCTTATGGTTGTGATGCTGTTATCGTGATTCTCATATTCTATCGGTTCCGTATAAGATAGTCAGCCTCCTTGTGGATCCTAGATATACTCTTCTACCTCCGCCACTATATCAATCATTTCTTCGATGTGAAATTATTTTTGTTGCATAATAAATTAAATTTCAGAATACCCAAGAAATCTCGCAGTCGCTACTCATAAGCAAGGAGGCAACAGAAGATTATCCTCCTTGCTTTGAGCAAAATGCGCAAGATATGTTGGAGGGCTTCTCTGAAGAATTTCCACATTGGAATGCTAAAGATTCACCGCTGCATGCCAAGGTGGTTAAAAGTCTTTTTAATAAAAAGAAGCCCATGAAGAGGAGAAGCAAGTTACTGCAGAATACGAAGGGGAACGAACCTTATTTAATTAAAACAATACCTACTAAAGGGCGGCGATTAATTAAATTAGAAATATTAGATCTGGAATCAACCAGCAATGATCCATTAATAAAAACACAATATGTGGTAACCGAGCATATTGATCCAATAATGGATCAAGCAGAAAATATTATAACTAATATCTCTAAGAAAATATGTGGTTACAGTTATAGTTTTTAAATAACTATTGCTGACCTAAAACATTTGTAGATGTATATTAAAATTCTCTAATGTGCTAGATGCGTACCTACTATCTTTAGTTACGTGTACACTCACGGAGATACATTATTTCAACAACATTATTCTTCTGAAAAATTATAGTAATGCTTATAAATTTTACTAACTAAGACTTATGTTATTTTAAATAGTTATGTTAGTTTAAGTCTTGTATTGTTTTCAATAAATATTATTTAAAAATAAAAAAGACTTGTATGAAAATATTTGTTTTTATTTTAACACCTCTATAATGTAATCAAATATTTTGAAAAACATTCATTCAGAATTACCTCTATAAATAAATCTAAGATAAAATTTATTAGAATTCAAATACATAGTTTAAAATAATGGTAATAAAATTAAAAATATAGTTTTATTTATTAAAGAACGCAGTGTATTACTTTGTTAAAGTAGGGATGCAAGTAATTAAACAATGTTTATTTTTAAGCATCGATTCCTTACTCATATCATTTTTTATTGCACGATTCGAGAGGGGTGAGAGCTCTTTCTTCTCTCTCCATTCTTCTCGATGCTTTAACATTGTGTGTTCTAGACACGTCCAATAACTTAATATAATGAGTGGTAACAGTATCCAAATTCTTCTACTCCTTGCTATTGTTACCGCCGTCGAATGCTTAGTCTATATGGTGGAGTGAGTGCACTTACAAGTAAATATACTGCTAGTTCTCTTATTATTACGAACGCAAAGTGTTATATCCATTTTGTTAAAAGCCACGAATCAAAACGGACAAGTTGCTATGAAGTTCCTCAAACAAAAGGAAACGTTAAAATTAGATTATAATATCTGTCCTGCATCATTATGTGAAGCAAAGCGACATGGCAACTTATTGCCGAGCACTATACGATGTATTGTTTGTGGACCATCAAATTGCGGCAAGACAAACTTAGTAATAGGTTTGTTATTACATGAGAATGGTGCACGTTTTCGTAACTTATATGTATATTCTAAATCATTATACCAACCAAAATATGTGTTCTTAGAAAAAGTATTAGATTTAGTTGCAGACATATCTTATAGTAAATATAATCATAATAATGATATCATAAGCCCACACGAAGCTTTGCCAAACTCCATTATAATATTCGACGACGTAGCTTGTGAAAACCAAAATAGCATTCGGGATTATTTTGCTATGGGTCGACATAAGAATATTGATTGTTTTTACATTAACCAAACATACAGTAAAGTACCTAAACAACTTATAAGGGACAATTCTAACCTCATTATTTTATTTAAACAAGACGATGTAAATTTAAAACACGTTTACGATGAGCATGTAGGTTCAGATATGTCGTGGTCTCAGTTCCGTGAAATGTGCTCAACTATTTGGAATAAACCATTTAATTATGTTGTGATCAATAAAGACTGCGAAAGAAATAAAGGATGTTATAGGATGGCATTCGATACTTTTGTAGTAGTAGATTAATATACATAAGTTATTGTTTCATCAATACACAATCACTATTACTCTGGATTTTGCATTGAACGGAATCCTTGTCAAAATGGAAAAGCAACTTAAAAAACAAATTGTAAAAGCTGCAGCTGCTGTAAAAAGAAAGGTTGAAATGATAAAGGATATGAAAAATACAAATGATGCCACTCTGGAATCCATATTCAAACCTATAACCGATCCACTGAAACAAATAGCCATTAAGAACAATGAAATTTCTCATGAAGATGAGGATGAGTTTGAACATTATACAATAAAAAAAAATAAACATAATGACAGCGAGGCAACAAATTTTTCTGATGACGATTTTAATGAAGAAGAGGAACAACAGTTCTATAAAAAATTTAATTCCGAAAAAACCCTTGTCGTATCACCTTCTGACAACAATAATATGAGTGATGCTTCCTTTAAGTCCTTTCAATCATCACCAAATGTTTCACTTAATAGTTTATCGTGGTGTGCTTCACCCGACGCAAATATCCCTTTTGGAATAAAAAATGAACGAGGAAAACTTATGCTCGGCCAAACACGTGTTTTCGACGACGGAAAAATTATAAAAATTGGAAATCGAAGTTTAAACAAAACTCTTGGATTAAAAGAATTACTATTTGAAAAGACACCAAATTTGGATGTTATCACAGATGAAGATTTGCAAAATTATAAAGAGCTTCTAATAGAAACGAATGCACATAGGCGTAATTGTGATCCACGCAAGCCAATTAATAGTAACAAAGGGTTTAAGTACATGCATATTATTAAACCACTGTTTAAGTTCTCTAGAAATAAGTATGACAGCACAGAAAGTCTTACGGTAGGAAAAGGAATAAATCTTTTAAAAAGTGTAAAGAAAGATATAGATTACGTTTATTGGGATGATCCAAATGAATTAGTAGATCGATTGAAATTACTGTTTGCATCTCGTGATGCTGGCAATACCGGCTTAGATAATGAAATTATTGCGATTATAGAAGAGCTGTACGAAGCAGGCATCATTAAAAACACCAAATATGAGGAACCTAATTTTAAAAAACTGATCAGTAGTTATACAGCAAACACCGCATAGATACGGAAATGAATGTAGATAAATTTGGTCATCACGTTCATAAACGTTTACGATTAGAGGAATATATTGGAAATCTCAACGATACATTAGTGAAGTCAGAAACAGGTGAATATGATTTAAAATCATCAAGATTAAAAGGGCTTATATCGCCAGGCAATGATGACGAAGCCGCCAATAAAGCTTACGTGGATGAAAAGACACACGAACTAAGAACTAATATTTTAAGTGATGTAAATATTCGTTTAAATGATTTTGAAAGTTCAATACTTAATAAGCTAGCCACCTTGTTTTACACAAGAACAGAAATTGATCACATGCTTCAAGAGAAACCAGATAATAATGAGCAAACAAGACATAGTGAATGAGCTTCACAAAGCAGCAAGAAGGAATTTTTCTCGGCGATGTACGATCATAAAAGGAATAGATGATTTATGGCAAGCCGACCTCATAGATTTGCAAAAATATTCACAGTTTAATAAAGGGTATAAATATATTCTTATCGTAATTGACACTTTATCAAAATATGTATGGATCAGACCTTTAAAATCAAAAGCGAAAAATTATGTTACAGATGCAATGCAAAGTATTTTAACTACATCATTACGAAAACCTAAAAATTTACAAACTGATTTAGGCACAGAATTCTACAATGATAATTTTAAACAATTAATGAAAAAGTATAATATTAATCATTATTCAACATATTCTATTAAAAAAGCATCTATAGTAGAAAGAGTTATAAGAACAATTAAATCTCACCTTTACAAACTATTTAGTTTGAACGGAAATTACCAATGGTATAAAAATATTTTAAAGGACGTTGTAGAACACTACAATAACACTTTGCATAGAATAACAAAATTTAAGCCTGTGGAAGTTAACAAAGTAAATGAGCTTATAGTCAAAGGTTATATTATGAATTCTCAAAAGAATAAAACAAGTCGGGGATATACATTTCGTGTTGGTGATTATGTTCGCATAAGTAGATATAAAGCAGATTTTTACAAAGGCTATACGCCAAACTGGTCCACCGAAATATTTCGTATAGTAAAAGTTAATCACACTAACCCAACAACTTATCAAATAGAGGACAGACGCAATCAAAGAATCCTCGGCTCATTTTATGCATACGAGTTACAAAAAACTAAGTTTCCAGACCTATACCTCATTGAAAAGGTTATAAAAAGAAAAGGAAACAAATTGTTTGTAAAATGGTTAGGATTAAGTAATAGCGAAAATAGTTGGGTTGATAAGAATAAATTGGTTTTATGATATAAAATAGCTCAAGATATCTTTATTGATTCACTTTTTGTTTATCAATGAAGAAAGGAAGTGGTATCATAAACAGCTTAATAAATAAGATTCCGTTTGAGTTACATTTACCGGGCTACCAATATTGCGGACCCGGCACAAAGCTTCAGAAACGATTACTTAAGGGTCAGCGAGGAATTAATAAATTGGATAACGCTTGTATGCACCACGATATTGCTTACATAAACAACGACGCTAACGTAAGGCACAAAGCTGATCTAGATCTATTAAATATGGCTCAAAGAAGATTGAAATCAAAAGACGCTGGAAAGAAAGAAAAAATTGCTTCATGGATAGTAAAAAATGCTATGAAGGCCAAATTAAGAGCTGGTGCAGGTGGTCGGTCGTTTATGACGGCTGTGAAAAAACTCAAATCTAAATTAAAAAAAATAAAATCTAAAGACACAAATTCTACTATTAAATATGCGGTCGCCGCTGCAAAAAAACTATTTAGAAATAAAAATAAAATGAGTTTACCTCGTTGTATTCCTATTCCAAAATGTGGAGGACTGTTACCGTTAATTCCTATTTTCGCGGGATTATCAGCTTTAGGTTCACTGGCTGGTGGAGCAGCTGGCATAGCAAAAGCGGTTAATGATTCAAAAGCAGCTCAAAAAGCTCTTCAAGAATCGGAACGACATAATAAGATGATGGAGGCGGTTGCTCTCGGAAAAGGATTATATATTAGACCTTATAAAAAGGGTGCAGGTCTATATTTGAAACCCTCAAAAAACTAATAAAGCGGCTACCTAGGCGGGCATTAACTAATTGGGATATATTAGAACATGCTAGTGATATTCCATTTTTTCGTGGTGTTTTCATGAGGGATACGTTGCCCTCAAAACCTAGGAAGATAGAATGCGGTATTATAAATTTAGATACTTCAAATAACATTGGAACACATTGGGTAGCCTACGTGAAAGAAAATAAGTATGCTGAATATTTTGATAGTTTTGGTAATCTGAAACCTCCGTTAGAACTACTTGATTACTTAAGAAATGTTTCTTTAAATTATAACTATGAGCAATATCAAACATTTGACTCTGTTAATTGCGGCCACCTTTGTATAAAATTTTTAAAGGAGTATTGGAAAACACATTTATATAAAGCTTGAAATAAAATTCTTTATCAGTAGTAAAATGTCTTTCACTGTGTCTATAACTGGAAAAGGATCCTCTCTGATAACAAACTACTCACCTACTTTGGAATTAAGTGGATACTATGAGTGTGGATTGTTGTATTTTTCAACATTTAATTCTATACCCAACATAGATAAAAGAAATAATAAATTCTACTATGACGATAACGAAGTAATCGAAATACCTGAAGGAGCTTATGAACTTCAAGATATCTGTGATTATTTAAAGACATACATTAGAAATGCAATGTTAAAATTAACTTGTAATAATAATACTTTAAAAACTACCATTTTTTGTACTAAAGATGTTCATTTCAACAAAAGTGACTCACTTGGAAGGATTTTAGGTTTTGGTGGAGAAACAATAAAGGCATTAAAAAGGACCGAATCTCTGTATCCTGTCAGTATATTGCCAACAACCATTGTGCGCATCGAATGCGACGTAGTTAGTGGGTCATTCGTGAACGGATCTGCAAGTCATATTATTCACGAGTTTGTTCCTAACGTACCACCTGGTTATCGGATCATTGAAGTGCCGAAAAATCTAATATATTTTCCTGTAAATAAAAGTTCTATAAGTGCAATAACTATACAATTATTAGACGCCGAGAATAAACAAATCAATTTACGAGACGAAGAAGTACAACTGTATCTACATTTTCGTAAAAATGATAAATTTCAATAAAAATCATGACACAGCTTGCATTCAAGTTAGTACTAGAAGATCACCTCATAAAAGCACACCGCTTCACATAAAAAAGAAGCTCACCAAAAACAATAAGGAATTTTTGAAGTTGATTGGCTTGTTAAAATGAATATTTTAAATATATCTCAATCAACATCATACGACAATAGTATTGAAAGTTTCGAATATCATTCTTATAAACCGTACGTAACAAGTTTCAACAAGAATGATGAAATAAGAATACCTATTAATCAACAAGATCTATGTCTGTTACCCTCACTCAGCACTTTGTATATTGAGGGTAAAGCCAATGTTTATAATAGTTCGACTAAAGAAAAAATATCAAATGTGTATTTTATCAACAATCCAATACTATATTTATTTCAAGATATTCGATATGAGTTAAACGGAATAGAAATAGACAAAATAAAAAATGCTGGCATAACTACAACAATAAAATCGTACCTCTCGTTAAATGATAATGAATCTAAATGCTCACGTGTATGGGGATGGTCAACTTCTGGTACAAACAATCTTAACGGAGGAATTTTTTCGGCTTCTGTGCCGTTGAAGAAAATTTTAGGTTTTGCAGAAGATTATGAAAAAGTTATAATTAACTCCAAACATGAATTGGTGCTATTAAGAAGCAATACGAATCTCAATGCTTTGAAATTAAATGTCGGAGAGGTGGTCGAAGATATAACTATTAGCAAAGTTGTTTGGCGAGTTCCGCACGTTAAAGTATCAGATCGTGAAAGAATCAATTTGTTGAAACATCTAGAAAAGGACAGGCCTATTACACTAGCATTTCGAAATTGGGATTTGTATGAATATCCATTATTACCGAAGACACGTAAACACACTTGGTCTATCAAAACTTCGTCACAGATAGAGAAACCAAGATTCGTTATTATAGCCTTGCAAACCAATCGCAAACACAATGCGGAAATGTCAATGGCAGAGTTCGATCACTGCAATGTACGAGATGTAAAAGTATATTTAAATTCATCGTATTACCCTTATGAAGGATTGAATGTCAGTTTCTCAGAGGATAAATTTAATTTATTATACGAACAATATGCAAGATTCCAACAGTCTTATCATGGACGGCGACCAGAGCCGTTGATGAGCTTGAAGGAATTCAGAGACGTTGCCCCATTATTTGTTATTGATTGTTCTCACCAACAAGAAATGATAAAGGGATCAATCGATGTTAGAGTGGAGATTGAAACAGACCAAGAAATCCCGGATCAGACAGCAGCATATTGCTTGATTTTAAATGACTGCATTTTTGAGTACAAACCTCTGAGCAATATTGTGAAGAAAATATCTTAACTAAATAAAGTGCAATCAAAAGGTATTTGAAAGAACAAACTTCAACTTTATGTTAAACAGTGGAATACAACGAAACAATGAGTGCTGATAAGAGTTCGATACTTTTTGTTGATGTTCAAGGATTCAAAGACTGCAAAAATAATTTTATTATTAAGGAATTTGCGTTAGCCACAAAAGAGTTTACGCAAGTCTTTTTAATAAAACCTCCATATTCGTATCTAAAATTATCTGCCGAAGAAAAAAGAGCAGTCAATTGGATTGAACGCAACAGAGGAATATACTGGAGTCAAGGCAATATAGATTTCAGAGAATTTAAGAGATTAATTATTCCAATTTTAAAGGACCAAACCATAATAATGAAAGGTGTTGAAAAGCAAAAATGGATTAAAGATTTGTGTTCTGACTGCTTTTTGATAAATGTTGAAGGCAAAGGTTGTCCTAATTTTGCAACATTGCGCAATAGTTATGCTAAAGGTGGAGCTAACTTCAATTGTATAACTCATAAAAAAGAGTGCGCTCTAAGGAATGTTTTATTCATAAAAAAGTGGTACTTAAGCACATGTAATTTATGACTTCAGTAAATTGTACTTGAATGAAAATTTGTATTTAAAGTATTGTTCTAGTTTAGCTATGATGATATTTGTTACTTGCTTTATAATAAAAAAATATTTTTAACAAAAATTTCTGCGTTTTATTAATGAAAACAAATATGGTGATTCAATATACTCGCATAACTCTTTATTTATCAAAAATTACAATTTAATGGTATGAATAATTTAACCCTGTATAATGTATATTGGGCAATCTCAAACTGTTTTCATCAAATCACCGTAAACGAACGCAGTGAGATTTGCGGAGCGTAGCGGAGCTAGAGCGCAGCGAAGCGTAGCTCAAATCGCATACGCATAGGCGGGGGAAAACGTGTTGAACACGTTTTCCCCCGCCTATGCGTAAAACAATGACTCATTGGACAGTTCTGCGAGGCGATCCGCAAGGTGCACACTTTTTCAAAAGTACTTTGGCATAAGTGGCAAATGTGACAGTTTACTTATTTAATACACAAGTAGCAGAATGGCACATTTGGCAAATGTGTCAATTCTGTTTGTGTTTTATGAACTAATGTAAGTAATTTTACGACAAATGTACCGTTTTAATTGTGTTTTGTGAACTTAGATGTAATTATAACATCAGTTAATAATAATAATTATATTTATATGTATATTATGTATATACCTACCTGCTTTTTACGAAGTTTATATAATAGGGGTACTTAACACATTTTAAGGGGGAATCATCATTCTCCAAGGCTGAAAATATAACTACGGCAAAAATCAATTATGATAATATTAGGTTGGGGAAAAAGTCTTTTCGCATTATAGTATGTATAAACTTGTAATAAAATCTCTTTGGCTATACTATTTGTATCTGGCTGGTTTTGGTATCATTGAAAGTTTAAATTTTAAAGAACATAATTCCAAATTCAAATTAGGAAAATGTGTGATTTTCATTTGTTTTTCGTACCGCCAAGATGAGTGAATCTAATGAAGAAATTCGATACATTTTAAAATTTTACTACAAAAAAGGTAAAAATGCAACGCAAGCCGCGAAAAAAATTTGCGATGTTTATGGACCTAGTGCAGTGTCTGTGAGAGTAGCACAAATTTGGTTTAAGCGTTTTCAATCCGGAAATTTTGATGTCAAAGATGCACGTCGCTCTGGTCGCCCTATTACAGATAAAATGGATGCCATTTTTGAAAAAGTGGAGCAAGATCGGCATGTCAGTAGTTACGACGTAGCTGAAGAACTGGGAATTGACCACAAAACAGTTTTGGCGCATTTGAAAAAAACTGGGTACACAAAAAAGCTCGACATTTGGGTACCTCACGAGCTCACTGAAAGAAACCTAATGAACCGTGTACTCATTTGTGATTCTTTATTACGACGTAATGAAACCGAACCATTTTTGAAGAAGCTGATAACTGGTGATGAAAAGTGGATCACGTACGACAAGAACGTGCGAAAAAGGTCGTGGTCAAAGGCCGGTCAGGCTTCACAGACTGTGGCGAAACCCGGGTTAACTCGCAACAAGGTGATGCTGTGTGTGTGGTGGGATTGGAAGGGCATTATTCATTATGAGCTGTTACCACCAGGCAGGACCATCGATTCTGAACTCTACTGCGAACAACTGATGAGATTAAAGCAAGAAGTTGAGAGAAAGCGGCCGGAATTAATCAACAGAAGGGGTGTGGTTTTTCATCATGATAACGCTAGACCTCACACATCTTTAGCCACTCAGCAAAAATTAAGAGAGTTTGGCTGGGAGGTGTTAATGCATCCGCCGTATAGTCCTGACCTTGCACCTTCAGATTTCCACCTGTTTCGGTCTCTTCAGAATTCTTTAGGCAGTGTCAGGTTAACATCACGAGAGGACTGCCAAAACCACTTGTCGCGGTATTTTGACCAGAAGTCCCAAAATTTCTATAGCAATGGGATCATGTCCCTACCTACAAGATGGCAAAAAGTTATCGAACAAAATGGTACCTACATACTTTAGTTAAATGTAAATAAACTATATTAAAAAATGTTTTGAATTTTCTTAAAAAATGCGAAGAAACTTTTTCCCCAACCTATTATTATAGCTCCTACGCCTGCTTCCGGTTGCAATAATTCCGGTGAAGCCATTAAAACGCAAATGCTCTATTTCATTATCCAGTAGCGATTCATCATCATAATCAAGTAATAGTTCGACTAGTGGTATTTCTTTATCAAATAATTCATGTAGTAACTCATCGGCTTCAAATACACAACGAAATATAGAAGGTAAATTTATGTATTTACTAGCTGTGCCTGCGAACTAAATTTCGCCTTAAAAGTTCAAAGACAAAACTGTAAATCGACTTTCCCGCGGGAACTACTTACTTTTCCGGAATAATATGTAGCCTATATGTTAATCCCTGTCGTAATCCGTCTAACTACAAAATTTCACCCAAATCCATTCATCCATCCATTCCCATGTTAACATAGTCATACAAAAGTTATGGCGTCATTGAAAATTCGAAATTGTGAAATATATAATTATGTAGCAAACACCTCATATAATATAAAAACAAAACTTTGCGATACATTTTAGATTCTACATCTGATAGTCCACGTAGAAAAATTGAGAAAAGCAAACTAATTTGATTATGAAGCTCTTGGTATGCTGTACCAAAAAAAAATGAAGTTCTTGATACCGACAATAAACAGTGTACCAGTGATTCCATAGTCTATTTTGATGATATAACTGAAGATGGTATCTAAATTTTCTTATATTTTTGTTATTAATTGTTTGTATTATTTTTGTTGTTAAGTAATTGTATTTAATATGAAATTTATTTGTTTATATTTATGAGATTATTCTAGTCAAACCTTATCATCACCTTCGTTACTCACTGATATCTGTAATCAAAACCAACATCATGATGCTGCAATAGAAAAAAGCTCTGCTGAACAAAATACTATTGTGTTTCCTGCTGGTAAGAAAGCTTTCGTAATCTTTGCTTAGATGTTGACCAATTACAATACTATTGATTTTACTGTTAATTTAAGTAAAAGAAAACGAGAAGCCGATTACTCAAACTGTTGGATCCGATGTTTCTTCAGAGTTTTTTGCAGATAGTGGAGAGAAATACCACCCACCCACCGACATAATCAAGGCGTGATAGATCGTCATCTACAAGTTCATCAATGGTAACTGTATGTCACGAAATTTCACCTGTCAGAAAAGAAAAAAAAAGAATAAGAAACGAAAAGTGTTGGAAACAAAAACGGTACATATCAAAAACTGGCAAGAATTGAAGCAAAAGAAATAAATCCTCCGTCGTCTTCTGTCGTGATTGCAACAAACGCAGAGCGATTAGAAATATTTGATAAATTACAATTATAACTGAATTAAAGACTTCTTGGTGTAAAAACGATACTTTTAATGCCAGTTAACAATTATTTTCGTAGGTTCAAAGACAGAGCTATTTCGCATTGCCTAAAGTTGGCGCGAGAGAGCGAGCACAGACAAGCGTCTGTGTTAAAAAAAAACGTGGAGAGCGATAGAGGTGGCCGCGTTCCGTATGCAGCTTTTAGCTTGTTACAAACTCCCCCTCTAGCTCAAACAAGCGTCCCGCGTTTGAGATAGTTACAGCAAGACAACACAAATAAAATCTCTACTCAACATAATCGCGGAGTCTAGCAGGCCTACCGCGCCTGCGCTTTTCCCTAACAGGTGTTACGATTGGGCCAACATAAGGTGTAAGATGCGAAGCATGGTACTTACCAATAGACCTCCCATCAGTGGCACCTTCCAGTTCGTAGGTCGTGGGACTTACCAAGTGCCTAATCTTATAGGGCCCGTCGCGTCGCGGGATGAACTTCGCCGTCTGCCCATGTCCCGTGTCATTAGGTCCTTGCGTCTTCAATAGGACTAAATCGCCTTCCTGGTAATCAGGTGGCGGGCGGCGCTTTTCGTCCGCATACTTCTTTTGCCTCGCTTGTGCCTTTTCGTGGACGTCCCGTGCGTTGATCAGCGTCGAGGAGAGCTGTCTCAAGTAGGGCGTGATGGCGGCTACCACCACGTCGCTCTCTACGATGGCGCGCATGTCAGCCACGGCGTCGGCGGGGGCGCGCAGCTCCCTGCCGAAAGTCAAATAGGCGGGTGAATATCCAGTGCTTGCGGTAACCGCAGAGTTCATTGCGAATCTCACAGCCGGTAGGTACGAATCCCACGTAGTGTGATCCTTATCCACTAGGACAGCCAGCTGCGGTTTTAGGTCGCGATTCTTCCTCTCGATCGGATTTCCTTCAGGATGATAAAATGGGGTGAGGGTCTGTTGAATGCCCATAACATGGCACGCCTGCTGCATTACTTCACTTACGAATTGCACGCCGTTATCACTAATCATGCGTCGTGCAACACCGTAACGTAAGAAGATATCTGAAACTAGCGTTTTCGCGCATCTTTCGCTAGTGGGAGACGCAATGGCGAACAGCTCCACCCATCGCGTGCAGACATCTTCTACGATGAGAACCCATTTGTTCCCAGCGGCGGTTTCTGGCAGCGGTCCAAACAAATCAACAGAAATCACCTCAAATCTCCGTGCAGTTGCGGGGGTCTGCAACAGTCCTGCAGGTTTGCGGGTATCGGCTTTGTAGCGTTGGCATGCGGTACACCCCTTGATGTAGGCGGCGACAAACGTTCTCATGCCGGGCCAGTAGTAGCGGCGCACCAGTCTCTGCAGCGTCCGTTCCACGCCAAAGTGACCGGCCGTCGGTGCGTCGTGGAAGGCGGCGAGTACTGAAGCGCGCTCATGCTCCGGAACCACCAAGCACGCGTCGTCGTCGTCTCCATCAGGTGCGTATCTGTACAATATACCGTCAGAAATTAAATACCCGCGGTCTGCCCACGGTCTCCCCCTAAACGGCGCGTCATCGTCTTCCAGGTCCTCGATGATCTTGCGAACGTCTGGGTCCTTTATTTGGTTCTCTCGAACTTCGGCTGGACTCCTACTCGGTACATCGACTACGACAGGACATAAGTAGCAATCGGCTTGCTGTTCCTGTAGGCAGGGTGGTCGTGATAGCGTATCTGCAATAACGTTACTCTTCCCAGGAACGTACTCTATGCGCAGATCGAACTCCTGCAGAGTAAGCGCCCATCGTGCGAGTCGGCCACTCGGCGACCTCGTGCTCATTAACCATCGCATGGGCTGATGGTCAGACTTAACGACGACCGGGGCGCCCTCTATATACCCACGAAACTTGGTCACTGCCCACACCACTGCAAGGGCCTCACGCTCTGTAGTCGTGTAATTTCGTTCAGCCGAATTTAATAAGCGGCTCGCATATTCTATGGGCCGTTCGTCCTTACCTTCGCCTTGCATCAATGCAGCCCCTAGGGCGTATCCACTGCTGTCAGTGCGCAACACAAACGGCTTCGACTCATCAGCTTGCTGGAGAACCGGTGCCGTCGTCAGCAGGGTCTTGATTCGCTCGAAGGCAGCGTGTTGTTGCTCACCCCATCTCCACTCGGCACCCTTCTTCAGCAGGTCCGTCAGCGGTCGCGCCACGTCGGCGTAGCCGGGGATGAAACGCCGGAACCAACTGGAAGTCTGGAGAAAACACTTTAATTGCCTCACATTCTGTGGCGGCAACATGGCGGTGATGGCGGCGGTTTTACCTGGGTCCATATGAATCCCACCAGGTACAATCACGTGCCCAAGAAACTTGACTGACTCGCAAGCAAAACAACTTTTATCACGATTGACTCGTAAGTTAAACATCTCTAGACGGTTGAACACAGCTTCAAGATCCTTAAGGTGCGTACTAAAATCAGGCGAAATAAGGATCATATCGTCCAAATAAGCCAGTAGGGTACTGCTAGTCAGATTCAGGTCACCAGTCAAATTCAAGTTACTTTTAAACCGGTCAATCAATCTTTGAAAGGTCGCACTAGAGTTTCGAAGACCCATAGGCATGCGCTTGAATTTGAACGTGCCCAGTGGTGTGGTGAAGCTGGTCTTATCTCGATCATCGGGATGGACACATACTTGGAAATAGCCAGAGCGAAGATCAAGTGTCGTCATATATTTGCATGACTTAGCTGCATGGAGTATGTCTTCGATGCGTGGCAGTGGGTACCGATCAGGCTCGGTTACGGCATTTAGTTTGCGGTAGTCAATACAAAGACGCATACCTCCATCCTTCTTCGGTACTAAAACCACGTTGGAAGCCCACGGAGACTCACACTCTTCAATCACATCGGCAGCGAGCAGCTTGTCGATCTCGAGCTTGAGCGCCTCCTTCCTGCTCTGTGACAGCCGGTAGGGTGGCGAGGCGATGGGCTCTTGCTCATCGTTAGTTCTTATTCGATGGGTAGCAAAGTCGGTGGCCGGCCCGTCCGGTGCAAACCGCTCCGTCCTGTCAAGAATAAAACTATTTATGGTCGCTCTCTGACCAGGTGATAACATACGACCTTCGTCTGGTCGCAAGGCCATCGATTCCATGGTGTGCAAGGAACTGCTAGTGGCATCCACCTCATCCACTATGAAGGGAAATACTCTATTAGAATCATCTGTAAAGCTCCATGTACCATGAGGTATGTTTAATAATATTCCTGCACTGTGGATAAAATCCCTTCCCAACAGTGTCCTAGTGTTGGCACCGGGGAAAATCAAGAAGTCAGTAGGTACTTCTCTGCCTCCAATATTAACTACAACACTAGTAATCAAAACATCACGTACCTGACGTGTCCCATCAGCCAGACTCACTGTCCGCTGTGTCTCGGTGAGTTCGACGCCAGTATCAGCCAGTATAGCGTGGAGACCAGGGCTAGCCACAGAATGTGTCGCGCCTGTGTCGACGATCGCGATGCCCTGTCTACCTTGTATGCACAGGCTAACGGTAGGTCGTGGCTGGGTGGCACTTTCCTGCAAGGACTGAAATTCTGCCTTAGCGGGGGATTCTACAAAATTTGATTTGTTTTTGTTACACGTACCACATTTCGACCTTATAGTTCCCTGTTGGCCACAACCATAACACCTGATAACATTCTTATCAGAATCACTACTACTCTGTTTAGTAATGCGAATACGACATTCATCTACCAAATGTCCGAATGATTTACAATAAGTACAGCGGGGACGGGAACGTGAACGCTTGTTTAAACCAAGAGAAGAATTGTTGTTACTACTTACAGTTGCGGTAGGAGATAAGCGCGGCGTGACGTCATTGATATGACTACGTGTGACATCACGGTCTATACTGCATACCTCATTTAACGCCTCCTCTATCACTCTCACCCTTCTTAGCAAACTATCAATGCACTGTATACTGTCGCGTGGCACTCGTTCACGAATGTTACTATTCAATAGTCCGTAAATAATGTCTAGTTGTATGTTCGGCGCTAACTTGTATGGTAACTGCGCTAACTGGGCACGAATACGGTTAACAAAAACGTCCGCACGTTCACTGCACTGTTCTTTTGAAAAAATATCACGGAACAACTTATACGCGGGTCGCGGCGCTCCATACATGGCCCGCAGGCGGGTGAGAGCCTCCTCCCAGGTGTTGACGTCGTTCTTCACTCCTCTCCACCAAACGGCGGCCTTTCCCGTGAGTAGCATGGGCAGGCCTCGCAGCGCGTGCTCCTCGCTTACATTAGTGCACTCTTTATACACCTCGACGGCGTCAATAAACGCCTCCAGCACGTCGTGGTCAGCATCACCGTCGTATCGCGCGGTACATCGGGCGAAGTTGCCAGGAGCAGGGGTCGCAGTGGGCACGGTGTAGGTCGAAGAAGGTGTCGGCGTCGGTGCCATCATCGCGTTGCCGTCGCTGTTGGGGGCGGCGGTCGCGGGGATCGGCGAGCCGTGAAGGTTTCTCACAACCGTAGACATTAATCTTGACAATTGTTCCTCGGTGAACACGAAGGTAGTACGCTCTTCATCTTCATGAGGTGCGCGTTCATCACGCGTAGCACGCGTATGCACAGCGCCGGCCGACTTGGCGGCGGCGCCGGAGCGCGTGAGTTCATTAACCTCTCGCTGATTTTCGCTCTCCGGCATCTCGCTATCGTCACCGGGTGTTCGAGGGGTGCTCCTGGTCTTAGGCATGCTCTGGCATGTGCACAGGACACGTAGAATATCACGTCGGCGAAGAATAAGGCGGGGAAAACTCGGAGGTAATGGCGGCGGTACAAATCGCTCGCTCGCGAAGTCGTAATTTGTATTTTCAACACGAAATTCGTTGGCTCTTCTTTGCCCCACGTTGGGCGCCAAATTATAACTGAATTAAAGACTTCTTGGTGTAAAAACGATACTTTTAATGCCAGTTAACAATTATTTTCGTAGGTTCAAAGACAGAGCTATTTCGCATTGCCTAAAGTTGGCGCGAGAGAGCGAGCACAGACAAGCGTCTGTGTTAAAAAAAAACGTGGAGAGCGATAGAGGTGGCCGCGTTCCGTATGCAGCTTTTAGCTTGTTACACAATTTATGTTTGGTTACATAATTTGTAAGTTATATTAATTAAATTATTAAATAAACTTTTAGTAAAAAAGCTAAGAAAACTGTATGTTCCTATGTTATCTTAGTGTTATAGAATAAGGTTATAGTCGGAATATTAGAAAATTGTTCACCTGCATTGTTTATACTTTATTGTATCAAAAAAATAATTCGTTGCAACTTGTAAATCGTGTTACCAACGAGCTAAGTTAATTGTATGTTTTATGTTGACTATAAGTCAGAATATTAGATGATTGTTAAAAAGAATCGTAGACTATACTTTATCGTTATCTCTGTAATTGTTAAAATAACAAAAATATTAAGAAAAATGTTACTTACTCGTATATTCACTTACCAATAATGTTACCAACGAAGTTTTTATGTTTCTTTGTCTTACAACATTGAATAGATAATAAGATTATGAGTCAAAATATTAGAAGATTATTGCTGACTTTTTGTTTATACTTTATGGTTTTCTTTACAAAAAAATAATTTAAAAATTTTATTTGTTTTCACTTACAAATTATCTTACCAACAGGCTAAGTAAATTTTATGTTCCGAAGTTGTACTGCATTTAACAGAATAAGATTTTAAGACGAAATATTAGGAGATTGCTGAAGAAAGATTGTGAGCCTGCGTTGTTTATTGCAATAAATACTTTAATCCCCATCATATTTTCTTTTAATTTTCTAATTTAACATAGTGTACGTTAAACACTTAGGATGTCATAATAAACATTTTTTAAAATTTTCAAAGTGAAAATGACACAAATGCACGTCTCTTTAACTTCATGGCCCCTTATTTAATACTTATTCCAAATTTTCTGGGGGCATATGTATTTCTGAATACGTATTAGGATATATATTGTTATGAAAAATAAAAAAAAACCGTAATAGGATGTAAAATAAATTCATAAATACATTTTAAACTCACGTTCAATCTTTAATCGTTGTTTCTGTAAAATGCAAAAAATGAAGATATGCCATTATACCGCTGTGTGTGCGATATGTGGCTCCTCAATCCAGACGTTTTGCATATAAATGATTGACTGTATCTTCGCGAAATCACAATGGAATCAAAAGCTTGGGGCGCCAACATTTAGTAGAAATTTCTACTAAATAACTACGTACAATTTATCAGTGTACATATTAAGGATCTGAAAAAAAACACACTCCGATATTCCATAGGAAATTGCTGTTAAGGGTGACCATAACGAGACTAAAATCTAGGACAAACAAAAAAAAAATTTTTATTTTTGTTTACATACAACAGGCAAGTTCTTGGCCTTCATCTCACCTGATGGTAAGTAATGATAAAACCGAAGGTGGGAGCGAGCTTTATCTGGACTCCACAGCAACTGAGGAATTATAATGTGTATTAATACATGCTATTATGTTATATCTATCCACATAGCATAATAGCCGTATTTTTGGCAAAACATTCGACATTTTAGCTTACCGACGTTGTTATACCTATTGTGTACCATAATGTTGAAGAGGGAGATACTTCACGCGTTAAGTATTACTTATTTTGAGAAAAAAAAATTAAGAAACGCAAGTAAAACATTATTTCATAGGTTAAGAACCAACTACCTACACAGACAAACTTTAGGTATAGCTTTTGCGTAACAGGTACTAATAGTAGGTGTATATTGGGCATTCTAAAACAGTTTTCATCAAAACACCGAAAACGAACGGAGTGTGATTTGAGCTACGCTTCGCTGCGCTCTAGCTTTGCAAATCTCACTCCGTTCATTTACAGTGATTTGATGAAAACAGTTTAAGATCTTGCCATCGAGCCGTGGTGAAAGGATCAGCCAGTCTGCGTTACCGAGTCGCCGTTCATTTTTTTTTATTTCTTTTCAGTTCACTTTTATATATCCTATTTCTATAATGAAAGTACATACCATTTACCATACCCCATACACTGCACATATATCGATGGCTGCAATAGCAATCTTCACAGTTGGAGTCTCACTTACACTGACATAGGTGGGTGCCCACCACAGACCAGCATACTATGCTTATCTTCTTTCCTTTAATATCTCCTCCGAAGCGGCTTGACCGATTTTGATTTTTTTTTGAATATATTCGGTAAAGCCTGAGAATAGGTCGTAAACAATTTTTTAGAACCCTATGTAATAAAGGTGTTTTTTAATTATTATGGCGAAACGTTGTTCACTGGCATACATGTCAATGATTATAAAATAAAACGCATTTTGTTTATTAAACGAAAATGTTTATTTATATCAGTACTTAGTGTGAAAGCTGTAGACATTTCATAATACGCTGTCCAAATCCAAAGGAAACGTCATAAATAGGTGTCCGAAGCCTCCCAAGCAGCGGTTATAATGTGGCAAATGAAACAAAGGAGAAAAACTCTAACACAACATAACAATTGTTAGAACGTGGTCACGTAATAGCGGACCTACGACACAGTACAATTGCGATGAAAATTACGACTTACCATGTTCTCCATAGGTTTTATATTATAAGTATCAAAGTATCAGAGCGTCGGTGGGTCAGGGCCAACGACGCTCTGATACTTCTGATACTTTTGGCCTTGGCACTGGACTGTGCTCTGAGGAGAATCGGGAGGCCCGCGATCGATCCTGCCATGTACCAATGTGTTTTTCATTTCATGAATTTCATTGTACATTTATCTAACGCTCCTACGGTGAAGGAAAACATCGTGAGGACACCTGCAACCACCTGCGAAGTAGTTCAAAGGTTTTGTGAAGTCAACCAATCCGCACTGGGCGGGCGAGGTTTGACTAAGGCCTAATCGCCCTAACTAGCTAAGGATGACTCGTGTCCCTCGGTGGGGACGTATATGAGCTGTTATGATAAGTATCAAAATATTAAGTCCATCTCATTTTCGAGCGGCTGCTCTTCCATGCCATAAAACGGGAAAAGACCAGATTTATCCTACTTCATCATGAAGAGGTCATTATTGCAAAGAGAAAGTGGGGTTGAGAGATGGATCACAACTCAACCACCGGAAATACTATCGATACACTAATCGAATGACGACATATGTATAGGTAAAATACTCCAAGCATAGTATATGTAGCTGGAATTAATTAAGTATCAGACCCCCTAGACAAATGCCACACGATAACTTTTCCGCAGTCGTTCCTCAGAAAAAATTTATGAAGATGACATTAGCTGCGGAAAAAATAGCGTGAGGTTGTCGTAAGCTAATGTCATTTCCAAACATTTTTTCTGTGGGACGACTGCGGAAAAGTTAGCGTGTGGCATTTGTCTAGAGCCTCTGGGCCGATTTGCCACCTTGACGAGAAAAGGAAAATAAAAAAAATCATTTAATGAGAAGTTTTTAAAGCACATGAATGCACTTTTGATAACCGCCTACTCGATAAGACGCTATTTCTTGTAAATCTATACCGCGGCACTAATTCCACAGACGATCAGGATAATAATATCCTATCCACGGACTCAACATTAGCCAACAAGATTGTTCTCAGAAAGAAACTAAATTGAAGGTTTTGTTCATTTAAGAATAAAATTATTATTAACTAAGTAAATATTCTGTTCTATTCTATACATAAAAACCGGATACAATCTATTTTAGTTCACCTAAAATGTTAACATAATTATATCAACTCGGAGCAAAGGGTAGGCTGTATGGCGGTGAACCTTTGCTCACAAAAAATGAGAAAGTTGCAAAAAAAGAACTACAACAGATGTCAGCTCAGCGCTGTCATAACAATGATAAATAAAATTCTTCTGAGATTACAACGAATGTTTTTGATGAGCTCAATGTTGAATACTTTCATTTCAGAATATTAAGAAAAGTGCTATAATGTCACTAATTAATTATAGCGAAATCAATGTTATTTTTATATGACTGATGTTAAAAGAAATAAACATGAAACATTTATCCTGATTTCATTAATATTATGGTCACCCTTAACAGCAATTTCCTATGGAATATCGGAAAGTGTGTTTTTTTTCAGAACCTTAATATGTACACTGATAAATTGTACGTAGTTATTTAGTAGAAATTTCTACTAAATGTTGGCGCCCCAAGCTTTTGATTCCATTGTGATTTCGCGAAGATACAGTCAATCATTTATATGCAAAACGTCTGGATTGAGGAGCCACATATATTGCTTTATATTTTTAATTTCACTAAGTCCTCCAACATTATTTCTATACTACAAATTCTAGCAAAATTACTACTAAATGATCATGCACTCCAAAATAAAATTGCTCAATTAGTTTCGTGGAAATTCACCTTGACAAGTTTTGTACGTGTATGGACTGAGGAGCCACACATTTTGTATTGTATCTTCTCAAATTTCAGCAGTATCCGAACCAAATTTTTTGTAGGTTCCAGACAAAATTACTACTAAATGATACTAAATTTTCAAAAATGTACATATAATAGTTTCCGAGTTCTAGGTGGCTCCTCAATCCAGATGTTTGAATTGAGGAGCCACCTTTAAATTGATGTAACTCTTGATGTGTGTTGCTACAAATTCCAGGATTTCGCCTACAAAATTATCTAATTTGCTACTAAATCTGGGCGGGAATTTCGATTGATTTCGTGATGTGGCTCCTCAATCCATACGCACACAATCTTTGAGGCAAAATGGACGCCTTTTATACCGACAGAAATGGCGGGAACAAGTTTGTGCTATACGTGTTACTCAAAATAGGCTTGTTACTTCGTAACAAGAGAACGTAGTACTGTAATGTGAGTTTCTATTCTTTTTAAATACCTTAAACATTATTTATTAAATATAATACAGAATTTAGAGTACGACATTATGACATTGAATCCACGTGGAGTGGCCGCGTGGAGTGACCACGTGGAATGTATTTAAAAGTACGAATTTGTACAACAATATATATTTTGAAATAGGTAAATTAGCATGTATTTAATACACTATTAATACTTATTCATTAATTAAGTTACGTTAAATAGGTACAATATGTTTTACGAAGATAAACAAAAACCACATGGTAGTAATTATCACTTAAGAGGAGTAAACAGAACCCATGTCATAGATATTAGTAACTTAAGTCTACAATAATAATATACATACACATATCATTTACTATTGTCATTGTAATGAGGACAACTCATTTTATGAAGTGATGACGCATAATTCTTGTTACGTTTTGTTTTGTTAGATCTCTTAAATTTACAATGATTATTATTTACACACGTTAATGCTTAATTATATAATAAAATAACATACGGTTTATGAATTGGTATGTATTGATTTGTTTGTTTGTATCTCATTTTGACATAAATCAATAAAGCTAACATAAAGATCTCTTTTACATAGATATTGGTTTTCTTTGTTCTATATTTGTTTTTAGAAAAAGACCTTGAATCTATCAAGTGCTTCAAGAGGCCTGTATTGCTGCCAGGTAATAATATCATAGTTGAGAGGCTAGTTCAAGAAAAACATATAATAATGCAACATGCAGGCCTCCACATACTTTTAGCCGAGTTGAGAAACACGTTTTGGATTACCCGTGCAAGGAAGCTAGTGAAACGTATAATAAGCGGATGTGTAACGTGTCGCAGATATAGTTCAAGGCCATGTAAGACGCCCCTAGCTTCATTGCCTGTTGATAGAATTGCTTACTCAGCCACTTTTGAGATAACTGGAATTGACTTAGCGGGTCCGTTATATTTGAAAAATGGAGAAAAGTGCTATATTGTTCTTTTTACTTGCGCTGTTTACCGCGCTCTACATCTGGAGCTAGTGCAGTCGTTGTCAACAGAAGCGTTTCTAGCAGCACTAAGAAGATTTATAGCCAGAAGGGGTAGAGTGAAGTCGATTTATACCGATAATGGTAGTAACTTTATTGGGGCGAATAATTCATTTGAAAATATTAATTGGAATAATATTGCTACAAATTCGCATTTGAATCAGATAAGATGGCATTTTAGTCCCCCAGCAGCACCGTGGTGGGGTGGCTTTTGGGAAAGGATGGTCCGAATGATAAAGCAGTTACTCCGGCGGGTTCTTGGTAATGCCAGACTAAATTTCATAGAATTACAGACGGTATTATGTGACATTGAAGCGGCAATCAATGCAAGACCCCTTACCTACGTTTCGGAGACAGACGATTTGGTGCCACTAACCCCAAATGATTTTATTCACCCGTTACCCAGTAACGATGTTGCGGATTTAGATGTAATTGATAGTCAGAGTCTAAACCAACGCCTAAGGTACGTTCAAAAGTTACGACAAGACTTAAGGCAGCGGTTTAGGACAGATTATTTGGCTTTGCTCGTTCATCGTCAAAAGGAAAGCCCATGTAGGACAGACCATAAACTGAAGGTCGGGGATATAGTGCTGGTGGAAAATGACACAAAGAGAATAAATTGGCCATTAGGTTTGGTAACGGCATTGTTTCCTGGACCAGACAATGAGGTACGAGTTGTTAAGGTCAGGACAAAAGGTGGAGAATGTGTCAGAGCTGTTCAAAGACTTTATCCTTTAGAGGTTTCAATGCAAGAAGCAGTCGAGTTTCTGCGAGGAACGCCTTCGAAAAAGACCCATTGTCCCCTAATCCAAAGATCACGAGGAAAAGGCGCCGGAAAGGGAAAGGAGACACCGGATTCTACAGCACCACCCTTACTGTCTCGCGGAGGTAGATGCATAAGAATGCCGAAAAGGTTTTTAGATTAAGTTTTATCGATTTTTCTTTTGTTTTGGGGCTGCCAGGGTGTTAAAAGAGGTTTTATGTTTTGTTTATAGTAGGAAAATTGTTGTTTTGAAGTTCGTTGTCAATAAAGGGTAGAAAATAAACAATGGTAAATTTATATGGTTTTTATTGAATAAAAGTAAAATCCTCTCGCAACACAAATCTTTCCTCTTTATAATATTAGTATAGATTAGTATTAGTATAGATAAGGCCACCTGTGCTGAACATCTGTGTTGTTTTTGAAAAATTTCCGTTTATCTTTGTGTGCAATAAATCGTTTATTATTATTATTATTCTTTTAAGTAAGGTTGAATGTTTTCTTGTTTTTTGTTGAATGTTTCAAAAAGCGATGCTATTGAAGCGTTATTGACACGCCACAAATGCATTAACGCTAGCAGAATAAGGCCCCAGGACATTATGTTACACTCAAAATCATCTCAGCAGTCCAGGGGGGCTACTACCTTAAATCATAGCGATCACTCGCTATCGCTTTCGTGACATTAGAACAACAATACACCCTCCACCAACCCATGGCCCTACTCAACCAATCCTGGTTATACGGGCCGAAACGACGGGAGATGTGCGCGGAACCTGCGTAATCGCACTCTAGCCGCGCACACTTCTTGACTCCCTACAAGTTATTTAAATCTGTCTCCTGTATGTCCCTGTATCCTTCTCCCCATCCGGGTCGGACAACACACGTTACGCCTTCGGTGTCCACCACCAGGTCGCCGTGTGCCCACTGTTGTGGTACCGCTGGCTTCGTCTGCCGTATGTCTCCTCTTCTTTCTTCAGGCGGATGCCCTCTTCGCTCTTCACCTCTCCAGCCCACTCCTGATCTTATGCCACCGATTCGCGAAGTCCCGTAGCCTCAGGAAATTCGCCTCCGTCCCCACGAGATCGCGATAGTAAATCGGACCAACCTCGAGCGCCTTCACCTTATCTAGTAAGTCCCTACGCGCATCCCTATACAAATTGCACTCCCACAGGGCGTGATGCAGGTCGCCCTATGGGACCTCGCACTCACCGCAATAGCACCCACTGCTGTCCACCAACTTCATGCTTCAACATTAGAACAGTTCAAATGTCACCTGTGACATTAAAACTATTGTCACAGAATAGATAACGGTAGCGAGTACGGATAGGATAGGTTTAGGTATGAGGAATAATAAAAAATGTGTGTTTTAAAAGAGAAAATCAAAAGGGAGCGCGCCCTCATAGTGTAAATAAAGAATATATTCCGCGCCACGCTGCATCCTCATTGTGTTTCGATCATAACATCACCACCATACTACGAATGATCCAGACCGCCCAAAACTGTCACGTTGCGATCTTGAAGACAGCCCTGTGATTATTCGTTCGTAGGTACATCTTACGAAATAGACCTACCTACTCATTTTGTGCTTAGAATACCAACCTATACCTACCTACATCAAAAAATATCTATTTGAATGTTTTAAACATAGATAAGAACCAAAGAAATACTCAAAGGTAAATACTAGTTTATAACTTAGTGACATAACTTTAGAGGTCAATAACCTACATATTATTATTTTAATTTTAAAAAATGCAGCTTTATTCACTTACCTTTGAAGTTTCCAACCACGGATTTCGGCACTGGTGTACTTTAAATGGGTAAGTAATCAGATAACCAGATTCCATAAAAATGTCAATAGGAAGTTTAATTAGAACGTGTCGTGTGACGTCACACGCCTGCCAGGCGGCCGCTTGACGGAGCGATCTGTTTTTTCGTTATAATTTCGTAAATTTTTTAATTGTCTACAAAGCTACATTTATAGTTAAAATCGTTACGGATCCTCATTCAAATAGTTCAAACTCGGATGGTCTATCTTCGATACAAGGTACTATAGAATTTAGCCGTTATATATTTTTAACCAATTTTAATTTTTAACCAAAATGACAATTCAATCAATTCATCTAGTGACCACCTTGTGATATGCCAAAAGACAAATATTACTCATCTCTTACATTTTACACAGTTTTGTGCCGTATGTTAGAAAGAGACAAATAGCACACAATTAATTCTTGTTTAAATCTTCCTTCTATGCTGTAGTGATTGTTCTGAGCAGCCAACAGAATTGCCACCACTCTATGGATTGTTGAACTGCTGCCTTATTCGCTAATTTGACATTTCAAAGTGATCAACTGTTTATAGTTGTCCACCGTCAAAAGTGGCCAACCCATCAAAACTACTAATCGCTATATACACTTTTAAACTTTCGCGTTGCATTTTAAATTACTAAAACAAAATAAATTGTTTACTTGTGTACTTAGTACCATTGGTGTACTTATGGTGCGTTCCGAATTGCGATAAAAGCAAATTAAATCGTCACAAATTAAAAGGGCTATTGAATCAGTAAGTTATGTTGTGACTGTTGACAGTTTAAATCCATCTTCCCGATTGAAATTATTTAGATTTTTTCTGATTTTCTGACGAGAAGCGATTGAAATCAGAAAAAATCCAAATAATTTCAATCGGGAAGATGGATTTAAACTGTCAACAGCGTGGAATCCGGTGTTTGCAAACACAAAATCTCCTTTTAATTCGCAGTCGGTAAACCTCCAGAATACGGCTATCGTTCGGAATAGGGACACTGTTAGTGTTGTGTGCGGAGGTAGTTGGAGAAATAGGGTGACGGTGGAGGAAGATTCTTCATCGGACACTGAGGTGTAACATCGCTGCTACAGTCAGCCCGTGACCACGGCCAGTGAAACCTGGCCGAAACGTCGGAGCCAAAAACGCGTTTTAATCCCGTAAAAGTTTTAGTAATTTACTAATCGCTATTCTGTAAGCCATTTGAATCACGTGATCTATCGGTGTACAACTTAGACAATAGATACCAATAGACATGAAATACCTACGAAAAAACGTGCCAGCATTTGGGTTGGTGCTCTAAGCTGGCGGAAAAAAATTAGGGACTTCGCATCCAAGATTCCACACTTTTTATGTTTTTCTTTATAGAATTCATTAAAAAAATTAATAAAAAACGTATAACTGTAAAATGCACTCACAAATAATGCTCACCGACTGATATTTTAGCACAACAACAAACACGGTGCTTTGTAATGGCGGACTGAACTGGACGCAAATTTATTTGAGACATTTAATAACATTGCGAATCCATTGGTTTAGTTAATCTGAGGTGTACAACGAAAGTTCCCTAGTGGATATCGATAAATCACAATACGTCACTGTGTATTATCCGACTAATTTTAGTAGCCTTATGGCCGATTTCACCAACCAGAACTTAGCTTAGAACTGTAATTTTTGAAAGACACTTTATTTATATCCATTACAGCAGGCCTATTCTGTAACTTCAGTTGCTAACTAGAACTGTCATTTTTGAAAGGAACTTTACATCAATTACTGCTATCATGAACGCTGCCGTAACAAATAAGATCACTAAACCAGCCCCCGTAGCACGTCCACCAAAACACGATATGATAAAGCGATTTATCGCGGTGAACTGTCAAAATACGACGAAACCCTATTGTATTTTGACAGTTCACCGCGATAAACCGCTTTATCATATCGTGTTTTGTTGGATGTGCTAGGGGGGCTGTAATGGATATAAATTGTCTTTCAAAAATGACAGTTCTAGTTACCAACCGTAGTTAGCGAATAAGCCAGCCCCCGTAGCACGTCCACCAAAACACGATATGCTATAGCGATTTATCGCAGTGAACTGTCAAAATACGACGAAACCCTATTGTATTTTGACAGTTCACCGCGATAAACCGCTTTATCATATCGTGTTTCGGTGGACGTGCTAGAGGGGCTGCTGGTTTAGTAATCTTATGTGTTACGGCAGCGTTCATGATAGCAATAATGGATGTAAAGTTCCTTTCAAAAATGACTTCTATCTAGTTAACAAACAACCATTGAGATTGACATATGGAGATGCCCTGTTATACAGTTCTTTGATATCTTGACACGTATCTATCAAATATTGTTTTGTTTCTTTCTAACAAAAGTGAAGTGACATTTGTTGAAAGAGATGCATACTATTTCGTCTGTGGCATGTATTTTCTGTGACGTCACAAAAATTGCCTACCGTGACCAGTCCGCCATATTAAGTGCCGAACGAAAGTGTGAATTTTGCTTCGGATTTTGACTATTTTCCATAATCTCGAAGTAATTTACAGTAATATTTTAACAGTGCGCCACAATAAAAGACTACAGAATGCCTTCTTGCAATATTATACAATGCGGTGCGAGAAAAAACAAAAATACACCGTAATTAACTCTTCACAAATAAGTAAACAAAATTGTTAAAAATATAATTGGGAATATGTAGTTAAAGTTTCATATTCTGATTTCATTTGCCAATTTACTTGAAGAAGCGTTGAGCAGTAATATTTTTCTTTAATTGTGCAAGAATTACTATATTTTTGATTAATAATTTACATAAATTATTAATGGGTGATAGTGAAGATACCTAAAGAGAATATTTAATTAGTCTATCGATATATTAAACGGACATACTTAAGTGCCTAAGCCTAGCTCACATGCAGTGACTAAAGTAATATCATTGGAAAGCATCTAATTGATGAATTAATCATTGTCAATTAATTTTAGTTTTTTAAAATTCTCAATTTTTCATAATAATTGAATATGTAAGGTTCCTATGACAAAGTTTGTCATAAACTTTGATTAGTAACTTACCTTACAGAACTAAAAAAAATATTTAAATTACACCCAAATTATCCTACTTGAAAGTAAGTACTTATCGCCTCCTTTAAATATTTTTTTACAGAAAATAAACTATTCCTAATTTTTTTTTTACAATACAATAACATTTTCTCGCACTTATTTATACAAAGAAAATACACGTCTATTGGTGTAACTTTATAGTCATATACTAGCTGACCCGGCGAACTTTGTACCGCTTAAGTTAAATAGTGATCTTTAATAAGTTTTTCTAAGAAACTGTGCAGTTCCACAATTTGAAAATGCCTAAATATTTCTGAAACGCGACTTTTCAATCAAATTATTACAATGTAGGTCCGTAATGTGCAGTTCAAATAAGATCTTCTTCCCTAGATTTGTCGTAGATAAGTGGACTGATGAATTTGTTCAAACTTGAATTTATCGACATTGCACAACTAATACTGAGTACATTACTAGTAAAGGTAGCCATTTTATGTGCCAAAGTTTTGTGGGTAGTCACGCTGATTCTGTAGGTAGGGCGAGTCCATGTATTTGATAAGTCATTGCAAACAACATCTCGAATCCGACCAGTCACAACATAACTTACTGATTCAATAGCCCTTTTAATTTGTGACGATTTAATTTGGTCGGATTCGCGATATTATCGCTTTTATCGCAATTCGGAACGCACCTTAAGTACACCAATGGTACTAAGTACACAAGTAAACAATTTATTTTGTGCATTAAGTAGTATCTTTAGTAAGTCTGTGTTTGGTGGTGTTTGTGCACAAGTATGTACACGTAATATAATTTGTGAAGTACACCAATATTCGTATTTAGTACACAAAGTACTTTATATATACCTGATTTAGTATCTGGAATCCATCCCTATAAACGTCTGTCTGTGGAATTCCGTGGAATTAAAAACAACAAACATTTGGGAATACGTGTGTCAAGTGATGTAATAATAATTACTACATCTATTTGATGCAGCTAAAATCAATTAAATAACAGCTCAACAGTAATATAATTTGTGAACAGCTCAAGAACTTAAGAAAAAAACGAGATATTTTTAAAACTGTTATATAACTGTTAAACGGAATGTCATTATGTCCGGCCGATTTCGCATTCTTTGGAATTCTTTAGGCCGCTTGAGAAATACTTTTCGATTGCCAAATGCTGTTTCTGGCCGCAATATCAATATACACGGACATGTTGTAACCTTTACAGTTGGATTTTCATTATTTACGTGGCTTGGTTTTGAAAAAAAGTTTACTGTAGAAGATGAAATTATTCAATCCATTAAACATTGTGTACTTTTCATACAAAAAGGTGAACATGAGAGGGCGGAGCAGCTATTACATGTTGCATTGAGACAGGCACAACAAATTCAACACCAGCTTGGAATTACATACATATACGATGTAATGGCTAACCTTGCTCTTGAACGAGAAGAGCTTAATAAAGCTAAAAAATTATTTGTAGCTGTCGCACAAAGAATAATGGCCGATGGAGCTACAGAAGATGATATTCGTCTGGTACATATTAGTTCAAAACTTGCTAGAATAAGTCATTTGCAGAAAGAGTACACAACAGCCCAATTAGGGTACGACTGGTGCTTAGAAAAATTAAAGAAAGCTCATGATATTAACAGAGATAATGAATCAAAAAAGCTTTTAGCTATAATAGAAGATTGGTATGGTAGACTTTATTTAGATTGTGATCAAAATGAACAAGGTCTTTTATTGTTAAGAAGTGCATTAGATTTAATGGAACAAATACCCTGTACAGAAAAAGAACAGATTGTGGTACAACTTAACGACATTGGTACTGTGTATGACAAGTTAGGAAAACTTGAGGAAAGTATTCAATGTTTCAAACAAGCTGTATCCATAGGGAAAGATTTGAATATGCGAGATTTGGGTGCTATGCACGTGAATCTTGGTAGGGTGTATATTAAAAAAAATCTTATTGAACAAGCGAGAAAATCTTGTGGCTATGCTCTAAAATTAGGATCAATAGCAAAAAATAATGATGTGAAAAAGGAAGCAAATTTATGTTTGAAAGAAATAAAAAGCCAGAGTCAATAAATTGATATTGTTTTTATTGAAATTACAGATACTTAAAACGACCCTGTAAATGATACTGTAAAGTAAGAATTATATTAAGCAATAAAACTGTCTCAGCTCAGCAGGGATTCTTTTTTATCCATTATTGATTGCTATAAGAGCTGTGTGTGCATTTCTCTCTTACACTTGTTACTGCACAGCCTCTAAGTTTTATTATTAGCCTAATATCTTGCTATAAAGGAAATAAAATATTAACTAAAAAATGCATAATTATGTGGTATTAAATTATACATAGTAAAATATAATGTTTTACGCAGCACTTTCTTTTGAAACAGCAAATGGTTCAGCTACAACTTCAGCACGTGAATCTGTGATAACAACGTCCTTCGTAGGACGATCATTGGCACCAGTCGTTGTTTTTTCAATTTTGCGCACCACATCCTGAAATGAAATACATTGTTATATTTCAGTCAGACTCTGAATAAAAGTACATATTAGAGAAAATATCTAATAGACAAAATATTAGATAAAAATGCAGGCTACATAATTCCACAATAACAGCAATTATTTAAAAATAACCTGTATGCACTTCTATTTACATAACTTGTTAATAAAAGTAATTTTAATTAATCAATAACTAAGATATTAGCAGTTTTGTCTATACAACAAAATAACTTACCATGCCTTCTATCACTTTTCCAAAAACTACATGTCTACCATCTAACCAGGTAGTCTTTGTGGTGGTGATGAAGAACTGAGAACCATTTGTATCTTTTCCAGCATTAGCCATAGAACACCAACCAGCACCATAATGACGTAGTTTGAAGTTTTCATCCTCAAATCTTTCTCCATAAATGCTGCGACCTTAAAAATGAAACACTATTGTTTATAAAACTCCATAATACAAAAATCAGTTAATTCATAGAATTACAAAAACAATTTACCTCCAGTACCATCTCCTTTGGTGAAGTCTCCCCCTTGTATCATAAAGTTATCAATGACTCTGTGGAACTTACTGCCTTTGTAGCCTTCACCTTTTGGTTTTTGAGCCAATTGGAAGAAATTTTCTACTGTTTTTGGGACTGTCTTTCCAAACAACCCAATTACAACAGTACCAATAGCTTCATCACCAACAGAGATATCAAAACTAACCTAGAATAGAAATGAAGTTCTTTGTACATACTTTATAAAAGGCAAATTGGTAGGAAATAAATTGACCTACAATGGATGTAAATAAGTCACGCACGTCACCAATTAGGCCTGAATAGATTTCGTATTTATGCTTTGTCGAACACAATAGACGTCCATGTCACCTATGTAGTTCGAAGAAGTTTATCAGAGTCAAAGGAAAAAACCCGAAGTTGTAGCGTCATTTTAAAAGGTCACCGACCGAGGCATTGTTGCTACGAGTGGAATATATCGAGTCGATACTATTGAAAGAAATGATGAACATGCTAAAGTTTAAATTTATCTTTAGTAATATAGTAACGTTATTATAAATATTATTTTACAAATATTTTCTTACCTTGTGTGTCACTTTAGGACCTTTAGGACTATCATCAGTTCGGGCACTTGCGATAATTAACAGAAAACCTAGCGCGGTCCCTAATGCACCCATTACAACTAATATTTTTACTCTTTTTCTAGCTATTTTTTCTAAATTTAATAAATTTGATTAAAGGTATATTATATAAAACGGTATTTTTTTTATTTGAGAGACTATTCAAGCCGGTCTAAACAGAAAGGAATATAAAGCAAAAATGCGACAACAGACAAGTCCTTTCCTTTGTCCACGTCAATCAAAACAGTGTTGCCAGGTGGCCGTTTAAATTTCCCCCCCGACCTCACTCAAAATCCCCCCGAAAATTACCATTTTTGACAAAAAAACCTCCAAGCATTACTTACTAAAAGAAATACAATTGGGATATGAAAATCAAATGTAAATTTATTTACGAAATTTCGTTTATTATATTTCCGCCGTAGCTTCCAATATTAAATCATATACATTCTTGTCTGTGTTGGTACTACTTACTAAAAGAAATACAATTGGGATATGAAAATCAAATGTTAATTTATCAGATACATACATTTTTTCCCCGGAAAACCTATTTAGCATTCGAGATATTGTAACGAAGTGTGTTCTCATTAATTTCGGTATGTTCTCACATATTTTGATTTACTGGATTTTGATGTAGTTGATATTAAATTGCACGGCAAACGGGAACCTATATTATAGCTGGCGGTCACTTGGGAGCCAATAAATTTAGACTACCTGCGAATACAATAAATCATTGAAACAGAATGAGTAGGTAAACCAGTGACCAGTGAGAGAAAGAAAATAATACTGTCTTGAGACGAAACAGTTAGGAACCACACTTTGTTGCTTTTTACCCCTTTGAAATCCCTTCATGTTCTCTTTCCGCCGTCAATTCTATTGCAGCCCTTATAGCCGAAATAGTATTGATATTTATGAAATTATTTTATCCTTTTTATGTGTAAATAATATTAAATTGTAAGCTTGTATATATTTTATTTATTCAGCTCCCTAACATGATCTTTATCATGATCCTAGATTCTATTCCCATTCCGCGTTCCTTATTATTTCAAACGTTTCCCAAATTTTGTCATGGCCATAATGCAGAAATTGTGTGGAGCCACAAAAAAAATACTTTGTAAAAACCTTGTGAAGAAATCGATTTTTTATGGTATTGTTGTCAGACCAAAGACATTAAACTAGTACCATTATACTGGTACTAGTAGAATGTCTTTGTGTCAGACAGAGTGATCAGGTTTGTACAGCCAAATCATTAAACAAAACTAAAAATAAATGAATGATCATGTAGTTGAGGTAAGGTAATAGTGATATTTTGGCTTGAAAAAAGTCTCCGAAATTCCTTTAACATTAATATTTACCTCCGAAAATCCCCCCAACGGACTTAACCCCCAAAATTCCCTCCGACATTGAAAAAAACCCCCGAATTTGCAGGGAATCCCCCCCATCTGGCAACACTGAATCAAAATGACTTCCGGTCATTTTTTTTTTGGTTTAGTTCTTCCTTTTAGGAAAGGCAAAGGAAACTAAGTCCATACAGCCTAGTCTTCAGTAAGATTCAAATTAACGCGAAACAAAATAGAACAAAAACAAACTGAAAGACACGAAACTTTGTGAAACAAAAAGAACAGACATAAGAAGACAACAAAATATTTTTAACAACCAATAAATATACAAACAAACTAAACAACACGAAACAATATTCTACGAAACTTTGTACAAATAAAACAGCAATAGAACGTTAACCAAGAGGTCAACAACCTTATACCCAGCTTCAAATTAGCTTTTCAGAATTGTTCTGTGATTATCATAGATATAGAATGGAATAGATGGGCTATAAAAGCCGTCAAACATGAGGAAAAGAGATAAACTTATACACATTGCCAAAGGAAAGAAGAAGACGGCATAATTTTTTTTGTCTTTGTCACCGTATATAGGTGAAACTGGTAGTGGGGATTGTTTATCACCAGCGTCTGGTGCTAAACAAATACGTGGATGAAATTTGTTGTGTGAAGTATAGCTCACTGTGCAATTATTTAACAGTTTAATTAGTGTAATTGTGAACTATTTGAACATTTAAATCATGGTGCACTGCTCCGCTTTAGGTTGTAATAGTGATAGTGCTAGAAAACAGGAAAATATAACCTTTACAGGTAAGACCTAAATTGTGTCAATATTAAGCGCCAAAACTATTTTTTAAATTATAAATACAAGTTATATTGCAATATTTTATCCTTCTACTATGGTTCTCAATCATATTATGGGATTAAACATGAAATTTCAAACTAATTATAAGGTTACTATTAACCTAATAAATTAAGAATGTCGCCATTCAATATGGTCACGTATACAACCAACGCGTATAACATTTTGCCGGGTTATAGTGATACCAGTTGCGCTACTACTATTTTTCCTTGATTCGTAGGTAATTTGTTACGTTAAAGGGAACTCACATATTAGTTTCTGTGTTACATTAATATTGACATATTTAAGTATAAAATTTTGAGCATTTTAGATAACAAAGGTAATTCTTTTGAAGTGAAACTTTCTATTTACTTGTTTGTCTGTATTTAACAGATTTCCTTCGGAGACAATTACTAGAAACAGTTGGGTTAAAGCTACTGGTCGATTGAATTGGCAGCCAACCAAGCATACTCGAATGTGTTCTAAGCATTTTGAACAACAGTGGATTTAGAAAAACAAAAAAGGCACTTTTCTTGGGAGTGGTGCTATTCCTGACTTTTTTTACAGGTCAGTAACTTATACATATTATATCTACAAAGTAAATCCCTATGAAGCCGAAACCTATATTTATTTTTCAAAGACCCAACTATTTGTATAAGGGATTTCAAAATTAATTTTACAGTTTTGGATTAATGACACCAAAATTTTTATAAGAGTATGTTAACATGGGTAGGTACCAAATTCTTTTTTACTATTTTGAAATGGTCAAAAATATTATTAATGGTTTGATTTTGGACATTTCCTATTTATGTAACAAGTCTGACCATTAGTACAGATACAGTTTACAAATTTCTTAATTATTATTTTTAATGTTGTAAAATTAGCACCTGATTTTATTTTTAACCTGTATACATATTGTTTCAGGACGCATCGGTGTTGGATTTCGGTTCAAATTTGAATACGCCCCTAAAGAGAAAAATGCGGCTTCAAATGCTGCGTTTGAAACAATCAGAGAGGTCATCAAGTAAAAAACTACGGGCAGTGCGTGAATCGCTTAGACGATTGGGAAAAAAAGTAGCCAAACTTTAAAATGTGTTAAGTGATTTGAAGTGTAAGTTAATGATGCAAAATGAGCGGTTGGACATTTTAGATACTGTAGGAGAAACCAATAGAGATTTTCTGAAAATATTATTAAGTACATACATAAAATGCAGCGAGAAATAAAATGTCACAAATGTGTGGAATCACTGATTGCCTCTGAACCATATACATATAATAGTCTGCAGTCAAAGAGGTAGTTACCACGTGCGAAGTTGCTGAAAAAACATATCATAGAAATAAAACTTTTTGGAAAGAAAATTACTATGCATACCCTTTTGCACCAATGCTTAGAAAAATTGTTAAATCAATTTTTTTACTGAAGAGTTTACGCATAATCACTACCCGCTTTTGATGAAATGTATTTGTAAAAAATATTTAAATACGCGAATTCATTGCTAATACGCTTTATTCGATGACAATAACGGAGTTACTGAAATCTAATTTTAGAAAATGTTTATTTAACATTTAATATTTATACATTTTCTAAATCTTCACAAATATTTAGTAAATGTATAAATATTGGATTTTAAATAAATTGCAGAGATAAAGAAAAAACAATGATATTGCCCGCTGTATTCTTAATCGAGCGACGATCTTCGCAAGGTACCTAGCTGGCAAAAGCTGGAAGTGAGTGGTCGCGGATCGTACTCAGTGGCGAGCACTTATAGAGGCCTATGTCCAGCAGTGGACGCGTGTGGATGATGATGATGATTCCTAATATTTTTTCTTATATTTGTAAAGATGTTTACATAATAGCTTAAATAAATAATAGTAAAATGTTTTAAAACAAAATATACTCGAGTAAATCCGAAAAGTGTAGTTTTATTTAAAAGTGTAAATTACTTTAGACTGCGAAAGTTGAATGACGAATACAATAAAAAAAATTCGCAACTTCCTCCCACTTTTATTTTTTGAGACATATTGTTGAGCGAAGGGCGCTCATTAAAATGTCTCAATAAAAATACGTAGATCAACCAACCTTTTTACCACTATAAACATAAAGTAGGGTAAAACTTAAAGCAACACTGGTATACCCATCTACTTTAGGCAGGTATGACGTCATCTATGTCTGTCCCTTACGGGTATACGGTCACGTCCTATCTATTCATTCTTTATCTAAGGTGATTATATATCACCGATAGTCATAGATATAGAATGAAATAGATGGGCTATAAAAGCCGTCAAACATGAGGAAAAGAGATAAACTTATACACATTGCCAAAGGAAAGAAGAAGATGGCATCATTTTTTTTTGTCCTTGTTACCGTATATAGGTGAAACTGGTAGTGGGGATTGTTTATCACCAGCGTCTGGTGCTAAACAATACGTGGAAGAAATTTGTTGTGTGAATTATAGCTTACTGTGTAATTATTTAACACTTTAATTAGTGTAATTGTGAACTATTTGAACATTTAAATCATGGTGCACTGCTCCGTTTTAGGTTGTAATAGTGATAGTGCTAGAAAACAGGAAAATATAACCTTTTACAGGTAAGACCTAAATTGTGTCAATAAAAAGCGCCAAAACTATTTTTTAAATTATAGATACAAGTTATATTGCAATATTTTATCCTTCTACTATGGTTCTCAATCATATTATGGGATTAAACATGAAATTTCAAACTAAGTAGTAAGGTTATTGTTAACCTAACAAGCTAGGAATGTCGCCATACAATATGGCCACGTATACAGCCAACGCGTATAACATTTTGCCGGGTTATAATGATACCAGTTACGCTACGACTATTTTTCCTTGATTCGTAGGTAATTTGTTACGTGAAAGGGAACTCACATATTAGTTTCTGTGTTACATTAATATTGACATATTTAAGTATAAAATTTTGAGCATTTTAGATAACAAAGGTAATTCTTTTGAAGTGAGATTTTCCATTTGCTTGTTTGTCTGTATTTAACAGATTTCCTTCGGGGAACCTCCTTTTATTTTTAACCTGTTTACATATTGTTTCAGGACGCATCGGTGTTGGATTTCGGTTCAAATTTGAATACGCCCCGAAAGAGAAAAATGCGGCTTCAAATGCTGGGTTTGAAACAATCAGCGAGGTCATCAAATAAAAAACTACGGCCAGTGCGTCAACCGCTTAGACGATTGGGAAAAAAGTAGTCTAATTTTAGAAAATGTTTATTTAAAATTTAATATTATACATTTTCTAAATCTTCACAAATATTTAGTAAATGTGTAAATATTGGATTTTAAATAAACTGCAGAGATAAAGAAAAAACAATGATTATTGCCCGCTGTATTCTTAATCGAGCGACGATCTTCGCAAGGTACCTAGCTGGCAAAAGCTGGAAGCGAATGGTTGCGGATCGTGCTCAGTGGCGAGCACTTGGAGAGGCCTATGTCTAGCAGTGGACGCGTGTGGATGATGATTCCTAATATTTTTTCTTATATTTGTAAAGATGTTTACATAATAGCTTAAATAAATAATTAAGTAAAATATTTTAAAACGAAATATACTCGAGTAAATCCGAAAAGTGTAGTTTTATTTAAAAGTGTAAATAACTTTAGACTGCGGCGAAGGTTGAATGAAGAATTCAATAAAAAAAATCGCATCTTCCTCCCACTTTTATTTTTTGAGACATATTATTGAGCGAGGGGCGCTCATTAAAATGTCTCAAAAAAAATACGTAGATTAATCAACCCTACTTTATGTTTATAGTGGTAAAAGCCACTATAAACATAAAGTAGGGTAAAACTTAAAGCAACACTGGTATACCCATCTACTTTAGGCAGGTATGACGTCATCTATGTCTGTCCCTTACGGGTATACGGTCACGTCCTATCTATTCATTCTTTATCTAAGCCGATAGTGGATAAAATTACGGTGTTGCTAGTCTAAAAATACGGTAAATAATGACGGAAAATTACGGGAGATCAAAAATAAAAAATACGGTAAACTTACGGTAACTTTATTTGGCAACTTACAAAGTTTGAACACAAAACAACTTCTTAAAGTATTAAGTTCTACCTTTTTTGCACATTTTAACATCATTTTATTTTATTATTTTCTTCGTAAGTAGGATAAAAAACTGAGATTTAAGCTAACCTCTTTTTGAGATTAAAGCTAACAACACGCAGTGGTATGACTAATAATATACTGCAGTAATATAATCCATAACTTCGTAATTAAGTCGCATACGTTTTGTCTACTTGTCTATGCGTACAAGTTTATTCTAGGGGAAATCCCCCGGGGAAATATACAGTCTGTCATTTTAAACGTAAAAATATACAGTCTGTCATTTTAATATGTAAAAACTCAACTGTATGTTAGGCACAAATTTTATTACTGTTAGGTTATATTATAAGAGAGACTAGTATATTATATTAGTGCATAAAGATGGCGTGGGAGGCTGCCGCCTCCTTCTGCGAAGACGTGATCTCGCGGAAAGAGGATAAAAAGAAATTACGGTAGAATAAAACATGTCTACGGTGGATGGTAGATTAATACAAATTACGGTAGGTTTATGGTAATTACGGCGTTGTTGGAGACACTGCTTCCGGTTTTTTAAAAGTTTTTTTTAGTACAACTTACATAGACTATACAAATTGTAGAGTGTAATGAATGACTAAAGAAACAAGAGGACCGGCCTTAGGACCAGTGTTGCCAAATTCAGAGGATTTCCCTAAATCCTAGGGGTTTTTGCAGGTCTTTGAGGTTTTTTGGAGGTTTTGATATCACGAAATTTATCTAGGGGATTTTCTGGAGGTTTTCTACTATTCTAACCAAATGGCAAATTCCTTTTTATATCAGACAAGACCGACAATTTATTCACCAAATAGAATGAATGGGACACTAAAACTTACGAGTATTAGCTGGCAACACATTATGTTACCATTGAACTGTCTTGTTTATCATAATTCCGGCTAAAAGACTGTTTTCCACAGCCTCACACAGACATTTATAACGAAAAATCCGAATCGACAGACACACGGCTATGTATGTGAAATAAATTAAAATAGGTAATTTGAAGAAAACTTCTAAGTTTTTTATTGTCAATATTAGAAAGCTTATGTATATGACATGGCCAAAATAGTCAGAGGTTTTTTATCAACCAAACTAGAGAAACTAGGGGTTTTTTAAATGTATTTGGGGGGGAAGGTGGAAAAAATCTGGCAACACTGCTTAGGACCGGCACTATCTACGAAATTAGTGTGCACACATACACATGTATTTGGCGGACAGATAAAATGCGGATTAGTGTTCTGTTGTTCCATTCTTGATAATTCGTGAATTCATGAATGAGAATAGGGATGACTATTTGAGATTTGACAGAGTCAGGGATGTGACCTATATCCATGCATACATTTATCAGATTTAAAAGATAAAGTTGGCAATTCTGTCCCAATCTTACCAAAAAGGAGTAAGGGAAACCATCCAGACCTGGAGATGAGTCCTTTAGGTACGGCAAAACCAATCGCAGTTCATCCATAGTAAATGGATCCAGAGTATCATTACCATAAGTCAATATTGGAGATATTTCACTTATATTTGGAGCAAATGATGGAGCTAATTTATCAATAAATTCCTCTGACCAAACAGAATCTATGGGACAATGTGAGAACGGGTTTTTAAACGACCCACGAAACACCCTTATTCTATCCTAGACAGCTGATGGCCGTACTTCTGGGGAGATGGATTCACAGAACTTTTGCCAACCCTATCGTTTTTTTGAATGTAGTAAGTTTTTAGTGGAAGTCATTTCAGATTGTAAAGCTGAAATGTTATGCTCAGTCATGTTTCGTCTATATGTCTTCTCAGCCAACTTTCTATTTTTAATAGCTTTAGAGCATTCACTATCCCACCATGGGGGGGATGGTTTTTTATGGCTCCGGACTCGTGGTCCAACCAAATGTACAACCAGTTGGACCATGAGTAATTTGCTTATGACTCGTGGTCCAACCAGATTCACGCTTGGCTAAGACACAGAATAGATAATCCTAAAGAATGAAGAGGGCGCCCCTAGCACGTAAACGTAGTAGCTCGCAAGTATTTTCGAATTAAAAAATCTAAATCACAAATATATTATATTAAAAAGTGTGTTTTCGAAAGATAGTGTAGAATTTTATATGTGGAAGTGTTATTTCAAGTAAATTTGAGGAATAAGTGACCTAAAAACGTAAATAAAAATCTTCATCTTACAAAGTGATTCAAAGTGGAAACTTAAACTATCAAAACAGTTAAAAATCAGAAAAAAGCAGATTTAAAATATAAATTATACAACTCAAGAACTATTAACAAAAACTAATCGAAAAGTGTAAAAAGTATGATTATTTCATCGAAAAGAAATTAAAATCGTGGGAATTCATGTTTACCCGACATCCCAGAATAGATAATAGTACTACGTACGACATCTTAAATATTATTTGTTTGAAACCAGTGACATCTAGTAACCATTGGAGATCAAATACTCGAGAGTAAGCACGCTTGTATATACAGGGTGTCTCAGAAACAATGGATAAACCTTTAACTGTTGATAGGTTTCGTCGAGACCTCTCTAATCTCAAATTTTGACTTTAGTAAAAATATCTCGGTTTTCAAGATATTTGAAAGTTTATGATTTTTTTAAAAAATGCCACTTTTGGTTGGTTTTTAATGTGCCATTTTTACAAATACGGACTTTTTCGGATTCAGTTTTTTTTAGCTTCTAACGGAATAGTTCAGCTATCAATAACAGTGGTTAAAATTGAGCTAGCTAATCACGAAGTGCTTGGAAAAAACAATGTTTCAAAAAAAATTAAACAAGAAATTATTTTTCTTCGTGTTTGGTCAGCTAGCATGTAAAAAAAATGTATGACGCTCATCGTGCCCATTATCTTAAAAAAATGCTTAGTTATTCTAGTTTCAAAAAAGGTATGATAACCTATGCTTAATGTATCTCTTAAATTTTATTACTGCTTGAATAGCAAATGGTATGAAATTTTAAAAAGATTTTTTTCGGAATAGTTATTAATTCTTCGTTTGAATAAAGAATTTGAAATAAAACAACATGAAATTTTAATTTTTTATTAAATTTACAATAAATGTTCGAATTGGCGTCCTTGCGCTCTGATACACGCCCTACATCTTTTTATAAAAGAAAGTTTGATGCGGCGCGCGTAACCAGACGTTTTTATGTGTGCAGCGGTATTTTGTATGCGAGTACACAACTCTGTTATTGAGGATACTGGCCTCGCGTAGACAAGGTCTTTCAGACATCCCCAATAAAAAAAATCCAAGGGATTTAGATCCGGCGATCTGGGCGGCCATAAAATAGGGCCGAGCCGGCCTATCCACCTTTGTGGGAAGTGTTGATTTAAATAATTTCTTACTACTATTGCGTAGTGAGCTGGGCACCCATCATTTTGAAGCCACATTCTCCGCCTCACTTCTAAATTGACATCTTCTAGCATGCCGGGTAAATCATTTTGTAAAAAATTAAGGTAAATTTCACTATTCAGTGTAGCTGGAAGTGTAGTTCATATGGCCCGATCACCTGTCCGTCAATAATCCCAGTCCACAAGTTAACTTTAAATTGAACTTGGGACCGATCTTCCCTCATCAAATGTGGGTTTTCAACTTGCCAGCTATGTAGATTGTGGATGTTGAAATATCCATCTCTCCGGCATGAGGATTCATCCGTCCATAAAATTTTATTGAAAAATTGCGGGTCCTCCCTTATTTTATTTAACATGATTCTGCAGAATGCAATCCTGCGCGGATAGTCAGCAGGCTGTAGAGTTTGGACCCTTTGAATATGGAAAGGGTGCAAAAGGTATTTTTTCAATATGCGATGCACTTTGCTTCTATTAATGCCGGTTCGACGTGCAATTCCACGCACAGAACGTGTTGAATCTTCTTCTATTTCGTCGAGGACTACTACTTCTTCATCGTCGTTTCTTTCTGGTCTTCCTGGCCCTGCACCACCAATGCCTCTTCCTGGAAGCCTCCCTTCGCAGTACGAATTATGTACCCGAGCAAAAACTCGATAGTCCGGGTGACGTGCGTTGGGGTACCTAATACAAAAAATGACGTTATTAAATTTACTAATTCATTTAATTTTAAAATCTAATTAAACACGGCGTGTGACTATTTTTAGAAGGATAACATAATGTAAGACCCATCCTGATACGTTTAACTAAAGTTGCAATAAATGTGTGTGATTTAAAAAAAAATAAGATTGATTGAATTAAAGAGAAAATAAATAATCTTACCTCTCTGCGTACAGACGAGCAGCAGCGTTAGCATTTCCTCGACATTCGCCATAAACGAAATGCATGTTTGCATATTCGCGCGACGTGTACTGATGTCTAGGCATGTTCAGTGTTATGTATTGGTTGTCAGTTAGGTTTCACAGCACAAACAATATCCAAATCGTAAAGCTAGCCAAGTCCATATGATCACCAGTTGTCAATAGGTTTCACAGCACAAACAATATCCGAATCGCAAAGCTAGTCAAGTCCAAAATCACAGCAAAATGTCGTTTAAAATCATCGAAGCTCTATCGAATCTCTCGAATACAGAAAACACGCGTGGGTCACAACCGGAGTTCAGAAGGACACTAACAATCGTAACAAAGAACCCAATGATCAGACGCAGGTAAAAAAAGTCCTTCCAGGAAATTCGATAGCAGGTAAGGTTGCAAATGCTTATGACTCATGTGCTGTTAATGATAAGGCTCCTTTTTGATTGCGCATAGTGGATGAGACATGTGGCAGGCAGGGGCCACAAAAAAAAACACGTTTCTCAACTCTGTGACTCGCAAACGAATGTTTACAAATAAGCTTTAAGTGCTTATTAGTGGAAAAAAAACCTTTTTTTTTTTTCAAATTTTCATTTTATTTGCTATTCAACCAGTCAGAAAGTCAAGAAAGCTAAACTTAATACTGGAAAACTAAATTAACCGAATAAAATTAATCCGAAAAATAATTAATCCGACAAACAATCTTTTTAAAATTTTCATACCATTTGCTATTCAAGCAGTAATAAAAGTTCAGAGATACATTAAGCATAAGTTTATCATACCTTTTTTGAAACTAGAATAACTAAGCATTTTTTTAAGATAATGGGCAGGATGAGCGTCATACATTTTTTTTACATGGTAGCAGACCAAACACGAAGAAAAATAATTTCTTGTTTAATTTTTTTTGGAACATTGTTTTTTCCAAGCACTTCGTGATTAGCTAGCTCAATTTTAACCACTGTAATTGATAGCTGAACTATTCCGTTAGAAGCTAAAAAAACCTGAATCAGAAAAAGTCCGTATTTGTAAAAATGGCACATTAAAAACCAACCAAAAGTGGCATTTTTAAAAAAATCATAAACTATCAAATATCTTGAAAACCGAGATATTTTTACTAAAGTCAAAATTTGAGATTAGAGAGGTCTCGACGAAACCTATCAACAGTTAAAGGTTTATCCATTGTTTCTGAGACACCCTGTAGAAGGGAAGTGGCTGCTACTCGTTAATAGATGGCGTAACTTAAAGCTGAGTTTTTTATTGCATTTCGATTCGACTTGTAAATATAACAAAATAGTCGAAAATTTCAATTTAATGTCGCTTTTACAATACACTGACAGGCGACCACAGGAAAATATGGAAGTGCCCTGCCTGCTATTGTAAAATGCCAAAAAACTGTAAAGAAAATACACCTGTACGTTCAAGGGATAATAACTATACTAGTAATAATATCTTACAAACCGATACCAACAATGTCACACTAAGAAGACAGACAAAGCAATCCTCGATTGATGTTTCATGTCGCCAGGACCTGAGTCTGCTGAGATACACTCTTGATACCAGTATTGGACAAAAAGAAGAATCAATAATTAACGACGTAATAATGAGACAAATCAGTGATATGATTATATTGAGATTACAGGAAAATAATAAGTCTATCATTGCTGAATTACAGAACACTGTTCAAATTGAAGTAAAAATGCTATTAATAAGTTAAAAGAATATATTAAATTGGAAATGAATATACATACTACGGAAAATAACGATCGAAAATCTGACATTCAAAAAATAACAATGGAGATTCATAAACTAAAAGAAGAAAATCAAAAACTGAGAAAAGAAATTCATGATTTGAACTTAAACACTATGTGCCCCGAAAAACAAATTATTTCGGATAATTCCAATTGTAAAAAAATAGTCATATATGGCATCCAAGAATACCAAAACGAACCAGAGTTGCATTTATACAATAGATTAATTGATGTTTCGTGAATTTTTAGGCATAGATCTCATGGGCTTGATAGATGAAATATACAGAGTAGGCAGCATCCGAAAGAGAAATCGCCCTTTGGTCATGGAACTATTTGGCAAAAGAACTGTCAAATATATAATGGAAAATAGGTCTTACTTTCAAGGAACCAACATATATGTTTCAGAGTTTTTAGATGCAAATGCAAGAACAAATAGAAGAAGAATGAGAGAAGCCATGCTTGAAGCTAGAGGGAAAGGTTTGTTTGCAGTGATAAGAGATAATCAGCTACTTATAGAAGGGAAAAGAATTAACATGCAGAACTATTCAGACAGCAATAAAAATAATACAATAAACAATGATAAAGAAGGTACACCACAAGAAACATGTCAACATAAACAAAGTACGGATAGTAGTAAACAAGATAATATTACATTTCGAAAATAAAAATAATACACGAAGTAAACTGAACTCATACCCAATAAAAAAACTGAACACAGGACTTCAAATCACCTGTCAAAATATACAAAGTATGGGAAATAAATTAGATGAACTGGAACAATTGCTTAAAGAATTTAAGATCGATATACTTGCACTAACCGAAATATGGAAAAATAAAAATTTCTGCGAATCTTTAGTATTGCCAGGATATAAAATTGTATCATGTTTTTGTCGTAAGACGTATCGAGGTGGTGGAGTCTGCATTATAGCAAAAAACAATATAGAATGTATTGAAAGAAAGGACATAATCAACTTTTCAAAAGAATTTATAATAGAATTAAGTGCAATAGAGATAACGGAACTGAATATTATTATTATAAATGTATATAGACCTGATCGTCATTTCAATGTCTTCTATGAACAAATGGGTAAGGTACTTAGAACATTTAGTATTAAGGACACTGGCAAACGCTTAGTTATAATTGGCGATTTTAACACTGATATTTCTATAAAAAACCAACAAAGCGATGACTTGCTAACTTTGATGTATTCCTATAATTTGAAATCATTGATAAATGAACCCACTAGAGTTACGAAAATCACCGCTACTTGTATAGATCTAGCTTTTACAGATTATTTAGAACAAATAGAAGCATACTCGGTTTGTGATTATGGCTTATCGGATCACAAAGCAATAAACATCAAATTGAAACAAAATATTACAAACAAAACAGTATTCATGAAAAAGAAACGAGTATATACAAATAATAATATATGTACATTTAAAAAATGTTTGACACAAATAAACTGGAAAAATTTAATTGTGCCAAATAAAAATATCAACGAAAATTACTATAAATTTCTAGAATCAATTAAAATATTATTAGATAAAAATATACCTATAGTTAATATAAAGATTAAAAATAAAAAAATAAAAGGCTGGTTGACTACCGGTTTAAAAAAATCCTGCAAACACAAAAGGATATTAAAATCAATTTTAAATGAAACAAATAATAATATAATACGAAAATACTTTAATACATTTTGTAAAATATTAAAAAGAAGTATTAAAATATCAAAAAGGAATGAATACATAATACAAATGAATAAATCAGAAAATAAAATTAAAACTATGTGGCGAATTATCAAAGAAAAAACTGGTAAAAGCAAAATAAAAACCTTTAAAAATATGATATTACAGGAAAATAATGTAAATATTGAATGCCCTATAAAGATATCAAATATATTCAATAACTATTTCTCAGCCGTTGGCAAACAAGCAGATTGTAATTTGAAATCCGGTCAGTCAGTCATAAACCCCCCCACTAATTCAATGTACTAAGTCAACGTTGATGGCGCTAGCGTGCCACGATAAACGTTAGCTCTGTGTAAATTATTTCTTTAAAAATAATTAAGGATAACTTTTATCGCTCATTGTGTAAAAATTAACAGTGTTATAAACCAAACAAGACGTATAAATGTTATCTATCCAAAATATTGCGTGACAAACAAATTATTGTGCAAAAACGAAGTGTCGTGTAATCACGGAAATTATTTTGTGAACGAGGAAATCTTTAACTATTCTCTGCATTGTAAAAGATAAAATGACCTACAGAAAATAAACAGACAACGGTTGAAACTGTGAGTACAACAAAAATTTTTAAATATTCGCAAAATATCAAGTGAAAATCCGTTAGACAGTTAAAAATAGGTAAACAAAAGACAGCTGATTCATTCATCGTAAGCTTAGATAAAGAATGAATAGATAGGACGTGACCGTATACCCGTAAGGGACAGACATAGATGACGTCATACCTGCCTAAAGTAGATGGGTATACCAGTGTTGCTTTAAGTTTTACCCTACTTTATGTTTATAGTGGTAAAAAGGTTGGTTGATCTACGTATTTTTATTGAGACATTTTAATGAGCGCCCTTCGCTCAACAATATGTCTCAAAAAATAAAAGTGGGAGGAAGTTGCGAATTTTTTTATTGTATTCTTCATTCAACCTTCGCAGTCTAAAGTTATTTACACTTTTAAATAAAACTACACTTTTCGGATTTACTCGAGTATATTTAGTTTTAAAACATTTTACTTAATTATTTAAGCTATTATGTAAACATCTTTACAAATATAAGAAAAAATATTAGGAATCATCATCAGCCCACACGCGTCCACTGCTGGACATAGGCCTCTCCAAGTGCTCGCCACTGAGTACGATCCGCGACCACTCACTTCCAGCTTTTGCCAGCTAGGTACCTTGCGAAGATCGACGCTTGATTAAGAATACAGCGGGCAATATCATTGTTTTTTCTTTATCTCTGCAATTTATTTAAAATCCAATATTTATACATTTACTAAATATATGTGAAGATTTAGAAAAAGTATAAATATAAAATTTTAAATAAACATTTTCTAAAATTAGATTTCAATAACTCCGTTATTGTCATCGAATACAGCGTATTAGCAATGAATTCGCGTATTTAAATATTTTTTACAAATACATTTCATCAAAAGCGGGTAGTGATTATGCGTAAACTCTTCAGTAAAAAAAATTATTTAACAATTTTTCTAAGCATTGGTGCAAAAGGGAATGTATTTACTTAATAATATTTTCAGAAAATCTATTGGTTTCTCCTACAGTATCTAAAATGTCCAACCGCTCATTTTGCATCATTAACTTACACTTCAAATCACTTAACACATTTTCAAGTTTGGCTACTTTTTTTCCCAATCGTCTAAGCGATTCACGCACTGCCCGTAGTTTTTTACTTGATGTCCTCGATGATTGTTTCAAACGCAGCATTTGAAGCCGCATTTTTCTCTTTCGGGGCGTATTCAAATTTGAACCGAAACCCAACAACGATGCGTCCTGAAACAATATGTATACAGGTTAAAAATAAAAGCAGGTGCTAATTTTACAACATTAAAAATAATAATTAAGAAATTTGTAAACTGTATCTGTACTAATGGTCAGACTTGTTATGTAAATAGGAAATGTCCAAAATCAAACCATTAATAATATTTTTGGCCATTTCAAAATAGTAGAAAAGAATTTGGTACCTACCCATGTTAACATACTCTTATAAAAAATTTGGTGTCATTAATCCAAAACTGTAAAATTAATTTTGAAATCCCTTATACAAATAGTTGGGTCTGTGAAAAATAAATATAGGTTTCGGCTTGATAGGGTATTTACTTTGTAGATATAATATGTATAAGTTACTGACCTGTAAAAAAAGTTAGGAATAGCACCACTCCCAAGAAAAGTGCCTTTTTTGTTTTTCTGAATCCACTGTTGTTCAAAATGCTTAGAACACATTCGGGTATGCTTGGTTGGCTGCCAATTCAATCGACCAGTAGCTTTAACCCAACTGTGTCGAGTAATTATTTCCGAAGGAAATCTGTTAAATACAGACAAACAAGCAAATAGAAAGTTTCACTTCAAAAGAATTACCTTTGTTATCTAAAATGCTCAAAATTTTATACTTAAATATGTCAATATTAATGTAACACAGAAACTAATATGTGAGTTCCCTTTAACGTAACAAATTACCTACGAATCAAGGAAAAATTGTCGTAGCGACTGGTATCATTATAACCCGGCAAAATGTTATACGCGTTGGTTGTATAGGTGACCTTATTGAATGGCGACATTCTTAACTTATTAGGTTAATAGTAACCTTATAATTAGTTTGAAATTTCATGTTTAATCCCATAATATGATTGAGAACCATAGTAGAAGGATAAAATATTGCAATATAACTTGTATTTATAATTTAAAAAATAGTTTTGGCGCTTAATATTGACACAATTTAGGTCTTACCTGTAAAGGTTATATTTTCCTGTTTTCTACCACTATAACTATTACAACCTAAAGCGGAGCAGTGCACCAAGATTTAAATGTTCAAATAGTTCACAATTACACTAATTAAACTGTTAAATAATTGCACAGTGAGCTATACTTCACACAACAAATTTCATCCACGTATTTGTTTAGCACCAGACGCTGGTGATAAACAATCCCCACTACCAGTTTCACCTATATACGGTGACAAAGACAAAAAAAATGATGCCGTCTTTTTCTTTCCTTTGGCAATGTGTATAAGTTTATCTCTTTTCCTCATGTTTGACGGCTTTTATAGCCCATCTATTCCATTCTATATCTATGATCGTAAGCGATTGTCGATCGATGATAGTGCTGCCATCTTATCATATTACGGAGAAATGCATAAAAGGCTGGATGGACGCCATCTATGACTGCAAGCTACAACTACACAGTTAAAGAAAGCAATCTTATTTTTGACATTTAACAGCGACTACTACTAATTTTACTAATTGCCGCGAGATGGCACTAAAATGCAAATTATGTGAAAAAGCAATTATTGATAGAAATTATTTAACTTGCAAAACTTGTAACAATGAATTTCATATAGTCTGTAGAAACGTATCTGCTAAAAGGTTTTATTTGATGACGAAAGAAAACCGGACGAATTGGGAATGTGCGGACTGTTTAAATTCGATTCAACAACATGATAATTACAAAATCAATATATCAATACAAAATTCTTTCGAGTCCCTACCGGATGAAGAATACGTAGAATATTCTTCCCCATCAGCCATAAATACCCAACTGAACAATAGTTGTCCCAATTTATTGAGATTAAATATTGAAGAAAAACTTGAAGAATTAGAAACCAGAAATAAAATTACAGGAAAAATTGCAGATCGCAGAAAATGAAATAGAAATCCTAGGTATTATGTGAAAATTCTAAATTAAAGAAACTATTGACTAAAAATGAGACAAAAACAAAATATTTGGCTGATATATGTAATTCTAGCTCGAAAAAAAACATTACATTACGGAACAAAAGAAAAAGCATCAGTCGCGTATTAGACTTTTCACAATTAGAGAAAGACGATATTAGTACACCAAAAATACTTAAAACAATGCCCTCAAGCCCCTCAAGGATTACAGATGTGAATAGCAGGCCCGATGGATCGTGTTTAATCTCACAACACTGTGAAATTGACAGCAACCAGGCAACAGATGTCGCTACTGAGATGAAAACAAACAAGGCAAACATTCACATAATCGGTGATGAACAAGTACGAGGCCTGGAGAGCTATTTTTGAATTACGTATGCGACTTCGAAATCACCGATGTGACTAATAATCACCGATTTTCAATAATTCTTATTTTTGAATATCACTTATGTGACTACCTTAGTCACGGATGTGATTTCATTACGAGTGCACTCACCCACTCGTAAACAAGTCATACATAACTGTGGAAACGTTATCTGTGTTTTGTTCAGAGAACATAAATTTACAAGTTTGAAGTTGATGTGTGTTGATTTTGAGTTGGATTTAAAATTTTTAAAATTTGTCAAATAAGTAATACCTATACACGGTTATTTTTTATCACCCTGGAAAATTTAAGGGACGCTTCACGACATGGTATTAGAATGATTTAAATATAAATAAAAAAAATAACACACTTAATTTTTTATAAATTTTTTAAACACAAAAAATGCTGCACTAGTTGAGAGCAGCATTTTTAGAGATTTTTTTAGTTTTTTTATACACGGTTATTTTTTTATCACCCTGGAAAATTTAAGGGACGCTTCACGACATGGTATTAGAATGTTTTATATATGAATAAAAAAAATAACTCGCTTACTTAATTTTATATTTTTTTTTTTAAATCCAAAAAATGCTGCCTTAGTTGAAAGCAGGATTTCTAGTTTTTTTGTATTTTTTTTTATTTTTTTTTATATAGGTAATAATGGATGTGTCCTGAAGCATCCCTGAAATTTTCCAGGGTGATAAAAAAATAACCGTGTATATATTTTTTATTTCATTTTATTTTTATCTAATATTGGATGTGTCCTGAAGCGTCCCTAACATTTTCCAGGGTGATATAAAAATAACCGTGTATAAGTTTAAAATCTTTTAAATTTGTGTCACAAACAAACTTAGACCAGTATTTTCTTATATTTTGGCCTAGTTGCAATGAATTTTTAGCCGTATAATAACCGGTATATACCGAAAACGGCTACATTCTGCGTGGAACCGAACCCTTACGTATGTGTGTACTTTATCTATGTTGGCAGCTCTGCGTTCGACTTTCAAATTGTGTTTGGGAATTCGTGACTTCAAAGTCATCGCTGACTATTTAGTCAGCGGTGATTTCTAAATCGCATACGTAATTCAAAAATAGGTCTCCTGGAGAGCTATTTTTGAATTACGTATGCGACTTCGAAATCACCGATGTGACTAATAATCACCGATTTTCAATAATTCTTATTTTTGAATATCACTTATGTGACTACCTTAGTCACGGATGTGATTTCATTACGAGTGCCCTCACCCACTCGTAAACAAGTCATACATAACTGTGGAAACGTTATCTGTGTTTTGTTTAGAGAACATATTGACAAGTTTGAAGTTGATGTGTGTTGATTTTGAGTTGGATTAAAAATTTTTAAAATTTGTCAAATAAGTAAATATACACGGTTATTTTTTATCACCCTGGAAAAATTAAGGGACGCTTCACGACATAGTATTAGAATGATTTAAATATAAATAAAAAAAATAACACACTTAATTTTTTTTTAATTTTTTTAAACATACAAAAAATGCTGCACTAGTTGAGAGCAGCATTTTTAGAGTTTTTTTAGTTTTTTTATACACGGTTATTTTTTTATCACCCTGGAAAATTTAAGGGACGCTTCACGACATGGTATTAGAATGTTTTATATATGAATAAAAAAAATAACTCGCTTACATAATTTTATATTTTTTTTTTTTAAATCCAAAAAATGCTGCCTTAGTTGAAAGCAGGATTTTTAGAGATTTTTTGTATTTTTTTAAATTTTTTTAATTTTATTTTTTTTATTTTTATATAGTAATGGATGTGTCCTGAAGCATCCCTGAAATTTTCCAGGGTGATAAAAAAATTACCTTGTATATATTTTTTATTTCATTTTTTTTATATTTTATGTAATATTGGATGTGTCCTGAAGCGTCTCTAACATTTTCCAGGGTGATAAAAAATAACCGTGTATCAGTTTAAAATCTTTTAAGTTTGTGTCACAAACAAAGTTAGACCAGTATTTTCTTATATTTTGGCCTAGTTGCAATGAATTTTTAGCCGTATAATAACCGGTATATACCGAAAACGGCTACATTCTGCGTGGAACCGAACCCTTACGTATGTGTGTACTTTATTTATGTTGGTAGCTCTGCGTTCGACTTTCAAAAATAGGATGTTTAGGAATTCGTGACTTCAAAGTCATCGCTGACTATTTAGTCAGCGGTGATTTCTAAATCGCATACGTAATTCAAAAATAGGTCTCCTGGCCAAAAATATAATAAAAACTCGCACTGGGAAGTGGAACGATAACTATAAGATTATCTATTCTGTGCTATAAGGTTACTGCTATGGTGAAACCATTCGCATCTAGTTCGCAGGTGTTAACTAGTTGTAATTATTTGAAAGACTCTCTAAACAAAGAAGACATATTAATTGTATCTTTAGGATGTAATGACAAAAACCCGTACGTAGTTATTTCAAATGTATGCAACTTGTTATGTAATATTAAGAACTGTAAAATATTTCTTCTTGTCATACAGTATAATGATTATATTAATGTATCTAAATTAAACGCAAAAATTAATCTAATTGTACAAAACTACACAAATTGCAAATTTATAGACATCAACCGCCTTTACAATTATTATTCATTAGGAAAAATGACATTTATGAATTTAATTAATTTTAAAATTAATGTAGAAATTGACCACATTAAGTATGTAAATGACTTCGTTATAAATATTCTTAAATGTATGGACAATCACAGGAAAAATAGTAGCTTAAGGAATTTTGGATACAATTGCAAAAATTCGGTACAATACAAGAAAGGCACAATACCGTTTTATTTTCCCATTTTGGATTTACCTACTAAATTTCAAAAATTGCGTTTAGAGTCACCCCAAAATGTAACTTGTTTTCGTCCCTAAAGTACGTAAAAAATTTATAATTTTTCACCAAAATATACAGGGCCTGTTATCAAAAAAAGAGCTAATAGAGATTGCATTAACCGACTTTGAATCTAGTTCATGCCCTGATGTCTTGTGTTTCTCGGAAACTTTTATAAAGAATGGCGAGGAGAAAAATATACACATAAACAATTATGAACTTGCTGCGCATTACTCGAGGAACAACAAAAGGGGAGGTACATGCATTTTGGTTCGAAAAGGTATATCTTTTGATAAAATCTGCATTTTTAAGGATATATCAGCTAACTTCCACTTCGAATGTTGCTGCATTAGTATTCCTTTGGAAAATGTTATTATTGTTTGCTTATACAGATCGTCCACTGCTACGAAAAAAAGACACTATGAATACTTTTTTGACAAATTGCGTTTATTAATCAACAAATATCTACACAAATATATAAAAAAAAGAATAATAATTATAGGAGACATTAACATAAACACACTAATTGATAATAGTAATACCAAACAGTTCACAGATATCCTAAAAAACTACGGCTTAAAACAGCATATAACTGACCCCACTAGGGGGAACTCGTGCTTGGATCATGTTTTAAGTAATATTCCAAAGGCATCTGGCTCATTGCTCCATCTCTGGTTATCTGATTACAATACAGCCCAAGTGTTGAGTTTTGAGTCAAAAAAGAAATCAATAGCACCACGGATTATATATGCTTATAAAAGATGTTACTCTCAGGAAAATATTACTAAATTCCTGGGTTATCTAGGAAGCTTGTCATTTTCTGAAGTATACAATGAAAACGACCCAAATACTGCATTCAATATATTTCATGATTGGTTAAGTTTGTTGTATACGCTTTGTTTTCTATTCATAAAAATAAAAGTCAACACTAAGCCCAATTTACATTGGATAACCAAAGGTATAAGAAAAAGTTGTGTTAAGAATAGATTGTTAAGACATAAGTACTATGCTAAAACAAATGCTATTAACGGATTTAAATACAGGAAATATTCAAAATTATTGAAAAAATGTATACTTATAGCCAAAAAAAAATACAAATAATAAGTATATTTTAAAAAGCAAAAATATATGCAAAGCAACATGGAAGGTCATACAAACCGAATTGCATTCAACGTCAAATCATAATAATTACATAGATAATATTGAATATAATAACAAGAATATTAATGATCCTAATGAAATAGCGACTACTTTTAATGAATATTTTATTAATCTGACCAATGAAATAAATTTTGACAATAATAATGTATTTCAAAACTCTTATGACAATTTAAATAAATTAAATAATTCAATTTATCTTTCTCCCGTTGACGAATCTTATATTAGAAGAGTAATAATGACATTGAATAATACACACTCTGAGGGTTACGATAACATATGTACAAGTATAGTCAAAACTTGTAAAGATCAAATAAGTCCAGTGTTATTTTACCTCGTAAACTTATCTCTAGAGACTGGAACATTTCCCGACAGATTGAAACAATCCATAGTGAAACCTCTATTTAAGAAAGGGTCTAAGTTACTATTAAATAATTATCGACCTATAACACTTATACCTATTTTATCAAAGATTTACGAAAAGGTTATGCAAAATAAACTTGTTTCCTTTTTTGATAAATACAACATTATTACAGACAATCAATATGGATTCCAAAAAAATAGGTCTACTGCACATGCAGCCTTTAATTTGATTGATTCAACTCTTAGAGCCTTAAATGACAACAAGTTTACAACGGTTTTATTCTTTGATATGTCAAAGGCATTTGATTTTGTCTCGCACAGCCAACTACTTTTCAAATTAGAACAGAGTGGTATTAGAGGTAACGCGCTAAACTGGATCAAATCTTACTTGCAAAATAGGATGCAATCAGTCGAAATAAGTCAACTTGACTCCAAAAATACACTACAAAAATACAAATCAGAGCTTAAATTAAACAGATTTGGAGTACCGCAAGGTAGCATCCTTGGCCCTGTACTGTTTCTTATATATATTAACGACTTACCAAACATTACGAAACACAAAAGTGTCTTGTTCGCAGATGACATATCAGTTATAGTCACCACAAATCAATAAAAAAAAGTACTTGATCATGAACAAGACATACATGAAACATTAGTAACAATAATAAATTGGCTTAAGCATAATAATTTAAAAATAAATATTGATAAAACTAATTTTATTAATTTTAATACAAAATTGACATTAGATATACATTATAATAACAAAGTACTCAAAGGTTCAGATGTCACGAGATTCCTTGGAATCAACATTGACAAAAATATTGACTGGAAGACACAGGTAGATAACGTATGCAATAAGGTTAACAGCTTTGCATTTGCTCTATTTAAATTGACAAAAACAGCGACAAAAAGTACGGCTCTGACAGCCTACTTTGCATATGTGGAGTCTGTTTTGCGATATGGTCTTATACTTTGGGGTAATAGCACGGATATAAAAAGGGCGTTCGTTGCACAAAAAAAGTGTATAAGAGCAATTTGCGGAATCGCTCCTGATGTTTCATGCAAACCATTTTTTATAACTTTAAACATAATGCCCCTTCCCTGCCTATACATATTCGAAGTCGCCAAATTTGTAAAATCAAATACACGTTATTTTAAAACTGCTCACGACTTATTTCCGAGAAATACCAGACATTGTGATAGACTGCTCATTGACGTAATTCCGAAAAGTGCGCGATTCAAGAAAAACTGTTTTTACATGTGTATCCAAATATATAATAAGTTACCTCAGGAAATAAAAGACAAGCCTTTAAATATATTTAAAAATGAACTCAAAAAATGGCTCGTGGAATGCACTTTCTACTCTGTCCAAGAATTTTTAAACTACAGAACTGTTAGGTAACTCATGGACATAAAAAACGTATTTGAATTGTGACTGACATTTTTAATAAATTTTTTTTATTGACATTGTATTATAATTTTTAATCTTGACATAATTTGTGATTGATATTATTAAATTTGAGGAGTATTTTTTTTTATAATAGAAATTGTTATTTATCGAAATAGTATTATTAATTTTAAATTTCACTGATAGTTAGTTATTATTATAATTTTGCATGCTATCTGTGTATGGCTGAATAAGCTGAATTTTATGTTACCTGACCATCTTCAGTGTACCTTGTTCATATGCAAATAAATAAATTTGAATTTGAATTCTGTGTACTTACGCCCAGTCACACCCCATGAAATATTAAAAATTATAAAATCTATAAAAAATAAACATAGCTGTGGAATTGACGGCATACCTCCCATGCTAATAAAAAAATGCGCGGTTGAATTAGCAGAACCTCTATCACTTTTAATTAACCAAAGCTTTCGTGACGGTTGTTTCCCTGATGTTCTTAAAACTGCGTTAATTGTCCCCCTTCATAAAAAAGATGATGCGAAATCCCCTAGCAACTACAGGCCCATAGCTTTATTACCAGCATTCTCAAAAATATTTGAAAAGGCAATGTGTATTCAATTAACAGCATTTCTAGAGAAATTTAAGATATTGGATGACAGTCAAAACGGCTTTCGAAAGTCCCGTTCAACGACACTAGCAGTATACAAATACATTCAAACCGCACTTCAAAATGTAAATGACAAAAAGGTTCCTATGGGTATACTGCTGGATATGACAAAGGCATATGATAAAGTCACGTACAATATCTTATTGTCCAAGTTATATGGCTCAGGTATCCGTGGTTATGCCTATAGGTGGTTTAAATCATATTTATCAAAAAGAAAGCAAATAGTCCAAATCGAATATTGTAATAGAGTAACCAATGAAATACAGACAATAATTCCGGTGAAGTTACTCTTACCAACTCAATTCCACAAGGAAGCGTATTAGGATGTGTATTGTTTTTGCTGTATATAAACGATTTGCCCAAGATCTTCAAAAATGATGACACATTACCAGTTTTGTTTGCAGATGACATGTCCGTCCTTGTAAAGTGCGAAAAAAATATCGATCCTTGTTCTAAACTTAATAAAACTCTAACAGACATAACTAAATAGCTAAGTGACCATAACCTTGAATTGAACTTTCAAAAAACAAAAATTATGCAATTTAGATCCCCCAAAACCTCTAACATTAAATTTCAATTATAATAATATCAACATAGAGACCGTTACAGAATTTAACCTTCTTGGAATAATAATAGACTCAAATATAAACTGGACAAGTCACATAGCAAACGTTAAAGCAAAACTGGCCAAATTCAGCTACGCATTGTTTCAAATCAAACTTAGTACAAATGCAGAGACTGCAATATCTACCTATTATGCATACGCCTACGCTTGGTTGCGATACGGAGTAATGCTGTGGGGAATCAGTGTGGATGCCCAACAACTGTTCATCATGCAAAAAAGATGTATTAGAATAATCGCTCAAATAGATAATACAGACAGCTGTAAACCATATTTTAAAGAATATAAAATATTAACCCTACCTTGTATTTATATATATGACGTATGTACATTTGTATTTAAACATCAAGAAAAATTCATGAAAGTTGGCAATACCCACAGTGTAAATACACGACACAGAAATAGGTTATACTTACCGGAATCAAGGTTGAAAATGTTACATTGCAGCCCATACTACATGGCTGTAAAAATATATAATAAACTACCACCTGATATAAAAAATGAAACAAAACTAACATCATACCAAAATAAATTGAGACACTATTTAATTGAAAAATGTTTTTATTCAGTAAACGATTACTTATTTACCAAGTGACTACGGTGTTTGCTAGCCTTATATTTGACTAGCTTTCCACTCGCGGCTTCGCCCACGTTGTTTTTGTTTTCCAGTGGGAATTTTATATTTTCCCGTAAAATAATTTTGTAGTTTATTATAATTTAGAAGACTGTTATTTATATTTAAGAACTCGAATAATAAATTTCATAGAAGATATTGATATGACATCAACCAATTTAAGTTAAATTAAGTAACTGAATTTAATTAATATTGCAATAATTTAATGTTTCCATTTTTATTAACTTTATATTATTATTATTAAAAAAATATGACATCACCACATACCTAATTATACCGTGCATTGGCTAAATGTTAATTTGGTAATAATTTAATTTGTTGGTAATTTGCATTCATTGACATAATTTTATATAATTTTAGTTCGATTTATCTGTATTGAAGCGAGGAATTATACATTAAATGAAATAGTAAAACATAAATTGTAGATAGGGAGCCCTCACCAACATTGCTATACCTGAAAAGGGTGACTAGGTAATCAAGAACTCTAATTATAACAACATCTGTATCACACCTTAGTCAGCAATAAAGATTTGATTTGATTTAAAAGTTCCGATATATATAATTATGGATTAAATTATTATTTATTCTTAAAATTATTAAATAAATTATGTTTTTTTTTGTAATATAAGTAGGTAATTCAAAAGAAGTAACCATATTACGAAACTATCAAAAACTACCCATACGACATACAATATAATCTATGTCTAAATCTGTGGGACCTAAAAAATAGGTGAGGTTTTGTACTTAATGAGATGTCCTCTAACCCAGTTTTACTAGTATAATGATATGATCAATGATTTTTAAAGTATACTATCATATGACAATAAGCCTGAAGTTAAAAATAATTCGCTGTCATCGTCGTTTTTTAATACCTTACTACAATTTTAAGTAATTTTGCCGTTTTCCAAATGCAGTTCATAAAATTATAACTTTTTTTAAATTAAGTTGGACTGGACCACGGAAGCGGTTGAATTCTGCCGAAATATTCCCTTAATTTTAGATTTTTGATATCTGGGCCGTATTTCCATACTGTTTCCAAAAAAGTATAAAAGTCGATTTTTATTATTAAATAAGTTTTGTAACGATAACATACCATATCACTTTATTCTAATCTTAGATCAGTCAAGCGTGAATCTGGTTGGACCACGAGTCATAAGCAAATTACTCGTGGTCCAACTGGTTGTACATTTGGTTGGACCACGAGTCCGGAGCCTTTTTTATGTATGTTAGACTTAAGCGGAAAGGACTGATCCGCAGCACGAGTAATGGAGTCATTAAAAGTTTTAAAACAATGATCAATATTATCAGGACAAGGAGATGGAAGGGACTCTATTAATGACTCCATGAGTGTTGAGCAGTGCTCGAATTGAGCAGGAACGCGCCGGAACGCCGTTCCGGTTCGAACTCAGACAAAATTTAATTTAGGCAGTGAATTATTAATAATGTCGGATGAGGTATGTACAATGAAATAAAATAAATATTCTTAACTTTAACAATAACAATTGAAAAATCAGTCTTATTAATATTAATCCTGACGGAAGATGATGACATTGATGTGCTTACGAGCAAGGCCGAACCACCTTGCCCATCTGGTTTGTCATCTCTGAAGCATAGGTAGCCAGGAACCCTCAAAGAGGATTCAGGTTTTAACCTAGTTTCAGAGATGGCAACCACAGGAGAATATTTTCTTAAAATAAATAGAAAATCAATTTTCTTGGCCTGGTCCATTACGAGAGTAGGGAAGGGTAGTTAAGTTATTGGCGGCGTTGGACGGTATGGAATAGGTTTGTAAAAGATTAGAAAGAACTTGTATAATTTCAGTAAGAGAAGATGTAAATAAAGAGGGATCGGGAGCAGATATGTTACCTTTAATGTTTGGAAGAACTGGTGCCTTCACAATACTATTATGAGCAACCCTGTCATATCCTACACGAGACAGGGGAGGAAGTTTCGATTTTAAGAAACTAGTCTTTTTATATGAAGAAGTAGTGTTAGGCAGAGTTGAGACAGAAGCATACGATGATTTGACTGCATCCCTAAAACTTTTTTTCACTGGGCCATGCAAGCCAGAGGCGTCACCATAGGATATATTTTTCTCTGCCATAGTGATTTTTATAGCCCTCTGCCTCGCATATTTTGGACATACTTTGTCTATAGCAAAGTGGGAATCTTCACACAACAAACACAAAGCCTCAGTCTTATCTATTTTGCATGTATTCCCTGCATGACCCTCACCACCACATTTATAACATCTGTGTTTTGATCTGCAGTTTGAAATCACATGCCCAAAACGACAGCAATTGTAACATTGCACTGAAGGATAGTAATATTTTTCTACAGTTAACGACTTATAGCAAATGATGACCTTAATATTATTAATTATTTCCTCATCACTCCAATCAGTTGGAATACCTTTGACAAGTCCAAGGCGGAGAGTGCTAAATGAAGGAATAAAAGCCTTGTACCCATTATCATGAATTATCTTATTTTTAACAAAACTATTGGCCAAAGTAGCACTAGAAAATGTCAAGGTCACCCTGTTTCTTCCTATGCTTTGAATGCTGCCATTAACAATGCCAGTAAAATCATTACGTAAAATAAACCGACCAAAGTTTACTGGATGAAGATAAGAAGCAGGTGTCTCACCAACAATTTTCTGTACATGCACAACGTAAGGACCCTTATCCGACTGTAAATATTCTTGCCTTCCTAATGGAGCTTGCCAAGGCATAGAGGCTGTCTGAGATAGGGAACGATCAGTAGATACTAGCGAGTCGGTTACTCTAGATAAATTTAAATCTGCACCTGGTGATTTGATATTCTGGCCTAGTGGTAATGTATCCGTAAGTGTAGGTAATGAAGGATTAGACCTTTGACCTAAAGGAATTTGAAATGATGTCTGTGATACAGGGATTTTATCAGTAGCAGTATCCGATAGCTGAGCTCTCTTAGATTCATGACGTCTACGTTTAATGGAAGACTTGCGCTTCATGGGCTGAGCTAGCGTAAAGTCGTGGTAAGACACAACTACCCTGTTGTCACTACTAGAAGATCCATCATCACCTACCGACACGAAGCCACTAGGTGAAGGTACTGTATCTTCGTCCATATCCTCAGAGCCCCCGTCTGGGGACTCCGCGCCTCCAGAAACAGCCGCCATTACAAACAATTATTACATACTATGGTGAAAATGAAAAAAACAAAAGACGGAACACAGATGTTTGTACAAGACACACTAAATACTTACCGAAAATGATATCTACAATGTGATAACTATTTACACAATTTCACTTATCCACATGAACTATATAATATTATACTACTAAATGAAATTTAACTAAAGATATTTTCTCTTCACAGAAAACACGACCGCGCAAGCTGACGATCAACCGGAAGTCCAAAATATCACAAATGTTGTATTGGAAATCTATGGAAGCTCGTTAGGATCTTCTGTCGCTGTGATATTGCACTTAGCGCACTTTCTTCTTTGTTCATAGCTCTTATTACGTGACATTTTTAATGAATTCACCACAGACACATGGTATACAAAATGGAATAAAATGAGTCTCTACCTCAACGGCGAGTAGGCAAAAACAGGAATACAGAAAAACACAAAATAGTTACTAGGATTAATGAGTCTCTATCTCGATACGTGGTCGGCAAAGAAAACCACAAAAAATATAATTACACTACGAAATAATGAGTCTCTGTCTTTAAATACTGTCCAAGCAGATAATGGGGGTGATTCTGAAGCGACCACCTAAAACTATAACTAAATAAAATTACCTACAGTTTTGGATACTACAGTTTTGGATACTTTATCAAATGCTCTTATGATGACTCACTCTCTAAATTCATTACTTATCGAGGAAATGAGTGTGCCAAAGCTTTTTAAAATCGTTAGAGGAGGAGCTAGGACCTTTTGCTGCTTGGGAATATTCTCTTTGGTAGTGTGAGCCCAAACACGAATAGCAGCAACCTCTTTGGCGAGCTATAGCCCTACGACCCTGTACACGCTGTCCAATGAATTTACGACAACTGGGTGTTTGATGCCCAGAGCCCCTACAGTACGTACAGGTTGAGGCTCCCTGTACCAAAGCGTAAAGCCATTTGGGCTGTTTGGGTTCCTGCCGTCCAGATCGAAAAAATCTGTTCGACGACGGTATACCCTGATTTCCACCCCTCACCCAGGATGGGCTAGCCACATCGGAATTGTCCCCTAGCCTACATTCATCCTCCATAAATGTCAAGAGGTCACTAAAGGGAGGTAGATAAGTGGAGCTATACCCACCAAATCTTTGCTCTAATCTAACTTTCAAATTTTCGGGCAACTTGGCCAGAACAATATGTAATAAAAGAAATGACCACTCCTCGACAGGCAGGTTCAAACTGCGTAAGTAGTATAAATAGGCCGGTTCTGGACCAGCGGAGCTGCGGACACCAATCAGAGAGCGCCACGTCACGTTGTATGACGTCACGATAAGATAAGAGAGCGCCACGTCACGTTTTATGACGTCACGATAAGATAAGAGAGCGAAACGTCACGTTTTAATGACGTCACGATAAGATAAGAGAGCGCCGCGTCACGTTGTATGACGTCACGATAAGATAAGAGAGCGCCACCTCACGTTGTATGACGTCACGATAAGATAAGAGAGCACTGCGTCACGTTGTATGACATCACGATAAGATAAGAGAGCGCCACGTCACGTCGTATGACGTCACGATAAGATAAGAGAGCACCACGTCACGTTGTATGACATCACGATAAGATAAGAGATTATGACATCACGTTCGCATTGTTATATGTTTTGCATCGATGTCGCTAGTAGTACTAGAAGAAGTCTAAAACTCTATCTGATTTTCGAATGAGTCAGGCGGCCTTTGCCGGTCGTTGTGTGTTACCTGTAGATAGAGTTTGCAGGTGCGAGCGACGTCAACCGCAATGTGGAGTAGTTGTGGTCTTTATGAGAAATAAAATTCAATGTTTTATCGAATGTATTGTTTTATTTGATTGTATCTACTTATTTACAGTTTTAAATAATTGAAACTAACATTAGTAACAGATAGGAAACATTAACCACTTCCGCTGAATGTGGAACAAATTATCAGCGATAACCGTGCTGCATCATTTTAATTTGTGTAAAGTATGCTTATTAGCACCGGATGTACCTAACCACAATGTGATGGTGGTGGGGATGAGAGATATAGCAGCAAACATTCTCTTTCATTTACTATTTTTCCACAAGGATATGTATGTGCTAGTATTTAGCAGCAGCGTCGCTTCTCCGAAATTTTTTAAAAAATGTTTCAATGTGAATATTGTGCGCGTAAATTCAGCAAGAAGCGTAATATGATGCGTCACACGACCTATTGCAAGAAACGATCTACTGAAGATTTATCGGATACCAAGTTCAAGTGCACTCATTGTGATAAGAAATTTTCAAGACAGGACGTTCTAGTTCGACATTCAAAAACATGTCATACCATGTCAGATCCGATGAGAGTATGCAAAAAACGTGCTCAAGATCCACAAATCACCGAGAGATCAACACCACCACCAACCTCAGCTAAAAAGCGGAAATGTGATATATGTGAAATGGATGTTAACTCCCTTCATAATCATATAAAGAGCGCAATGCATAGAAAGAAACAACCGTGTGAGATGCTTGATGAGTATACAGAAATAGTAACATCCGCTTTTAAAAGCAGAATAGTAACATTTAGACTTTTCTCACGCGAGAAACACCTAACTCCAAACGATTTTTTAGAGAGTGTGCGCCAGCGAATTATTAATATTCTCGAGAGTAAAATTACCGAGATATGAAGTGCTGTGAAAGTGAATATTGAGCTATTTGCTAAATATACAAAATGGATAAAGATAAACCTGGATGAGGAGGAGGAGGAAATAGAGAAGATAAAGTCTTTTAACACAAAGAATAAGGTGATACCGGTATATGTAAAGAGTATGAGCGGGATATATAACGCTTTCATTGACGAAATCTGTGCCAAGGCTGATGAGTTTCAAGAACGTGATAGCGGTTGGGCTATAACAGAAGTTCTACATATAGAAATAAACATTAATAAATATTCCCCATTCAAAGGATCCTCCTACATACCACTACCAAAGTGGATTCAAGAAAAGCACGCATGCATCAATATAAAGAATAATGATAACGCATGCTTTGCCTGGGCAGTCGTTAGTGCGCTTTATCCTAGTACTAAGCATGCAGACCGTGTATCGTCTTATCCTCATTATAACGAGGCGTTAAATTTCAAAGGTATCGAATTCCCCATATCATTATGTGGAGTAAAACGGTTTGAAACTTTAAATAATATCAGCATTAATGTATTCGAAATAGATGATCGAAAAATAGCCGGTCCTATATACCACACCCAACAGAAGCATGAAATGCACGTTAATCTACTTCTCATCGAGGAAGGGGAAAAATCGCATTTTTGCTGGATAAAAAATTTATCCCGTTTAATTAGTGGACAGCTTACTCAGCATAATCACAAAGTTTGGCTTTGTGATAGCTGCCTACTTACATTTAGAGAGGAATCCAAGTTTGCAGAACATATTAAGCGAGATTGCTCGCACATGAGAACTTGCTTACCATTAGCTTAAGACAATATACTAAAGTTTAAAAATTATAGGAACCGTATGCGAGCACCTATTATCGTGTACGCCGATTTTGAAGCATTGCTACTTCCTATAACTGCAAGCGAACCTTCATCGGTATCATCATCACGCACACAAGATTACCAATCACATGAACCCTACAGTTTTGGATACTTTATCAAATGCTCTTATGATGACTCACTCTCTAAATTCATTACTTATCGAGGAAATGAGTGTGTTAAAGCTTTTTAAAATCGTTAGAGGAGGAGCTAGGACCTTTTGCTCTTAAAATGAATGAAGTCAAACCCAGATCCCTTTAACACCTGAGCAACAGCAAATGTTTAAAACTACCATCAGCTGTCATATTTGCGGCGAGCAATTAAGAGAAGACCGAGTACGTGACCATTGTCATCTGTCAGGGGAATTCAGAGGGGTGGCGCATAGCAATTGCAACTTAAATTTCAAAATAACCCCTGTAATACCCATGGTATTTCATAATCTTTCAAAATATGACTCTCATTTTATCATAAAGTCACTACAAGACCGTAACGTTAATATATTACCTAAAAATAAGGAAAACTTTATTTTTTTTACATCTATAAAACATAGAGGTATGAACTTTCACCTTAAATTTATAGACTCTTATAGGTTTTTATCCTCCAGCCTCGATAAACTAGCAGCTAATCTCGAATCGGATCAGTTTGTTCAGATAAAAACTCACTACGCCAAACACTCTGAGCTACTGATTAAAAAGGGGGTATTCCCCTATGATTATATGGACTCTTTTGACCGGCTCGAAGAAATGTCGCTCCCTTCAGAACAGTATTTTTATAATAAACTAAAGGACTCAAATATTTCAAATCCACAATACAAACACGCTCAGAAGGTGTGGTCAACTTTCAACATCAAAACATTAGGTGAATATAGCGATTTATACTTAAAAACAGACGTTCTCCTATTGACGGATATTTCTGAAAACTTTCGAGACGTATCAGCTAGATCCTGCACATTACTACACCGCGCCGGGGCTTAGTTGGGATGCAATGCTGAGCACAACAAAGGTGGAGCTTGAACTTCTCACCGACTTATTAATAATAAAATTCATATCAAGCAACATACGCGGAGGGTTGAGCCAATGTTGTAGGAAATATGCTGTAGCCAATAACAAATATTTGGAAAATAATGATTGTAATAGCCCTTCTTAGATGCCAACAATCAGTATGGATGGGCGATGAGTCAACACATGCCTCTTAAAGATTTCCGTTGGCTCTCCGCGGATGAGGTTGAAAATTTTATTATAATGGAAATTGCTTGTGATGCTGTTACTGGTTACATTCTCGAAGTAGATTTAGATTATCCACATAATTTACAAGAATCATATGATGATTTTAGTTTTTGTCCTGAAAACATGGTGCCTGATTTAATCGGTGCGAAAACATCCAAGCTCCTAGCAACCTATCATAATCATAAGCGGAATTATGTTATACACTATATCAATTTAAAACAGGATATAAATGCGGTGTCGTATTTTAAAAAATCCATCGAATCTTATCTTTTACTCAGAGCCCATGGCTTAAGGATTACATTGATCTGAATACTAGAAAGAGGACCGAGTCAAAAAGCACATTTGAGAAGGACTTTTTCAAACTCATGAATAACGCGCCTATACAGAGAAAGTGATATTAGTGAAAATAATGTCGTGTGTCAATGTCAAACAGTTGGAATAAAAGAAAACGGTACACGTGTTTGATGAGTTCTTTCTATTTTTGCGTTCTGTAATTTTGGTATAATTAATGGGGGTAATTCTGATGTTACCTGCACTAAAACTAAAATTAAACATATAATTTTAAATTAGTTTTAGGTAATTCGTATTCTGAAACGCCGGACTCTCTTAATTTAAACTGTATTTGACAATTTCTTAAATTGAATACACAGATTATAAATACACCTAGTGCTGTAGAAAAACGGGATAATTTAGAAACATTAAAAACTACTAATTCTACTAATATTCTACTAATTTTACTATCAGAAATTATTAATTTAAGATTTGATCGTATTTGACGACACGTTTAGCGCAGAGGTCGAGTGATCACCTACTGCGCAACGGGTCGCGGGTTCGATTCCCGTACGGGACAAATGTTTTGTATGGCCTACAGAAATTTGTTCCGGTCTGGGCGTATGTGCATGTGATATTCTATGTTTGTAACTGCACCCACGACACAGGAGAAAATCCTAGTGTGGGGCGACGTTTTATAAAAAAAAACATAAAAAAGAAAAAAAAAAAAAAAAAAAAAAAAAAAAAAAGAAAAGGACCTTGTCAAGGCAGAGTGAGCGAGCACCTACTTACATTGTAATAAAATATTTTGTAATAATTATTAAGAAATACATTAACATTCTCCGTCCTTTTTCTATTTAGGTTTCTACAAATATATGGAATGCCAAACACAATCGCAGAATAAATGTCGAATAATTTTTCTTTTGTAATAAAATGAATGATAAATAATAAAATTTCTTTTCTGTTATTTACAAATACGATCAAATCTTAAATTAATAATTTCTGATAGTAAAATTAGTAGAATATTAGTAGAATTAGTAGTTTTTAATGTTTCTAAATTATCCCGTTTTTCTACAGCACTAGGTGTATTTATAATCTGTGTATTCAATTTAAGAAATTGTCAAATACAGTTTAAATTAAGAGAGTCCGGCGTTTCAGAATACGAATTACCTAAAACTAATTTAAAATTATATGTTTAATTTTAGTTTTAGTGCAGGTAACATCAGAATTACCCCCATTAATTATACCAAAATTACAGAACGCAAAAATAGAAAGAACTCATCAAACACGTGTACCGTTTTCTTTTATTCCAACTGTTTGACATTGACACACGACATTATTTTCACTAATATCACTTTCTCTGTATAGGCGCGTTATTCATGAGTTTGAAAAAGTCCTTCTCAAATGTGCTTTTTGACTCGGTCCTCTTTCTAGTATTCAGATCAATGTAATCCTTAAGCCATGGGCTCTGAGTAAAAGATAAGATTCGATGGATTTTTTAAAATACGACACCGCATTTATATCCTGTTTTAAATTGATATAGTGTATAACATAATTCCGCTTATGATTATGATAGGTTGCTAGGAGCTTGGATGTTTTCGCACCGATTAAATCAGGCACCATGTTTTCAGGACAAAAACTAAAATCATCATATGATTCTTGTAAATTATGTGGATAATCTAAATCTACTTCGAGAATGTAACCAGTAACAGCATCACAAGCAATTTCCATTATAATAAAATTTTCAACCTCATCCGCGGAGAGCCAACGGAAATCTTTAAGAGGCATGTGTTGACTCATCGCCCATCCATACTGATTGTTGGCATCTAAGAAGGGCTATTACAATCATTATTTTCCAAATATTTGTTATTGGCTACAGCATATTTCCTACAACATTGGCTCAACCCTCCGCGTATGTTGCTTGATATGAATTTTATTATTAATAAGTCGGTGAGAAGTTCAAGCTCCACCTTTGTTGTGCTCAGCATTGCATCCCAACTAAGCCCCGGCGCGGTGTAGTAATGTGCAGGATCTAGCTGATACGTCTCGAAAGTTTTCAGAAATATCCGTCAATAGGAGAACGTCTGTTTTTAAGTATAAATCGCTATATTCACCTAATGTTTTGATGTTGAAAGTTGACCACACCTTCTGAGCGTGTTTGTATTGTGGATTTGAAATATTTGAGTCCTTTAGTTTATTATAAAAATACTGTTCTGAAGGGAGCGACATTTCTTCGAGCCGGTCAAAAGAGTCCATATAATCATAGGGGAATACCCCCTTTTTAATCAGTAGCTCAGAGTGTTTGGCGTAGTGAGTTTTTATCTGAACAAACTGATCCGATTCGAGATTAGCTGCTAGTTTATCGAGGCTGGAGGATAAAAACCTATAAGAGTCTATAAATTTAAGGTGAAAGTTCATACCTCTATGTTTTATAGATGTAAAAAAAATAAAGTTTTCCTTATTTTTAGGTAATATATTAACGTTACGGTCTTGTAGTGACTTTATGATAAAATGAGAGTCATATTTTGAAAGATTATGAAATACCATGGGTATTACAGGGGTTATTTTGAAATTTAAGTTGCAATTGCTATGCGCCACCCCTCTGAATTCCCCTGACAGATGACAATGGTCACGTACTCGGTCTTCTCTTAATTGCTCGCCGCAAATATGACAGCTGATGGTAGTTTTAAACATTTGCTGTTGCTCAGGTGTTAAAGGGATCTGGGTTTGACTTCATTCATTTTAAGAGCAAAAGGTCCTAGCTCCTCCTCTAACGATTTTAAAAAGCTTTAACACACTCATTTCCTCGATAAGTAATGAATTTAGAGAGTGAGTCATCATAAGAGCATTTGATAAAGTATCCAAAACTGTAGGGTTCATGTGATTGGTAATCTTGTGTGCGTGATGATGATACCGATGAAGGTTCGCTTGCAGTTATAGGAAGTAGCAATGCTTCAAAATCGGCGTACACGATAATAGGTGCTCGCATACGGTTCCTATAATTTTTAAACTTTAGTATATTGTCTTAAGCTAATGGTAAGCAAGTTCTCATGTGCGAGCAATCTCGCTTAATATGTTCTGCAAACTTGGATTCCTCTCTAAATGTAAGTAGGCAGCTATCACAAAGCCAAACTTTGTGATTATGCTGAGTAAGCTGTCCACTAATTAAACGGGATAAATTTTTTATCCAGCAAAAATGCGATTTTTCCCCTTCCTCGATGAGAAGTAGATTAACGTGCATTTCATGCTTCTGTTGGGTGTGGTATATAGGACCGGCTATTTTTCGATCATCTATTTCGAATACATTAATGCTGATATTATTTAAAGTTTCAAACCGTTTTACTCCACATAATGATATGGGGAATTCGATACCTTTGAAATTTAACGCCTCGTTATAATGAGGATAAGACGATACACGGTCTGCATGCTTAGTACTAGGATAAAGCGCACTAACGACTGCCCAGGCAAAGCATGCGTTATCATTATTCTTTATATTGATGCATGCGTGCTTTTCTTGAATCCACTTTGGTAGTGGTATGTAGGAGGATCCTTTGAATGGGGAATATTTATTAATGTTTATTTCTATATGTAGAACTTCTGTTATAGCCCAACCGCTATCACGTTCTTGAAACTCATCAGCCTTGGCACAGATTTCGTCAATGAAAGCGTTATATATCCCGCTCATACTCTTTACATATACCGGTATCACCTTATTCTTTGTGTTAAAAGACTTTATCTTCTCTATTTCCTCCTCCTCCTCATCCAGGTTTATCTTTATCCATTTTGTATATTTAGCAAATAGCTCAATATTCACTTTCACAGCACTTCATATCTCGGTAATTTTACTCTCGAGAATATTAATAATTCGCTGGCGCACACTCTCTAAAAAATCGTTTGGAGTTAGGTGTTTCTCGCGTGAGAAAAGTCTAAATGTTACTATTCTGCTTTTAAAAGCGGATGTTACTATTTCTGTATACTCATCAAGCATCTCACACGGTTGTTTCTTTCTATGCATTGCGCTCTTTATATGATTATGAAGGGAGTTAACATCCATTTCACATATATCACATTTCCGCTTTTTAGCTGAGGTTGGTGGTGGTGTTGATCTCTCGGTGATTTGTGGATCTTGAGCACGTTTTTTGCATACTCTCATCGGATCTGACATGGTATGACATGTTTTTGAATGTCGAACTAGAACGTCCTGTCTTGAAAATTTCTTATCACAATGAGTGCACTTGAACTTGGTATCCGATAAATCTTCAGTAGATCGTTTCTTGCAATAGGTCGTGTGACGCATCATATTACGCTTCTTGCTGAATTTACGCGCACAATATTCACATTGAAACATTTTTTAAAAAATTTCGGAGAAGCGACGCTGCTGCTAAATACTAGCACATACATATCCTTGTGGAAAAATAGTAAATGAAAGAGAATGTTTGCTGCTATATCTCTCATCCCCACCACCATCACATTGTGGTTAGGTACATCCGGTGCTAATAAGCATACTTTACACAAATTAAAATGATGCAGCACGGTTATCGCTGATAATTTGTTCCACATTCAGCGGAAGTGGTTAATGTTTCCTATCTGTTACTAATGTTAGTTTCAATTATTTAAAACTGTAAATAAGTAGATACAATCAAATAAAACAATACATTCGATAAAACATTGAATTTTATTTCTCATAAAGACCACAACTACTCCACATTGCGGTTGACGTCGCTCGCACCTGCAAACTCTATCTACAGGTAACACACAACGACCGGCAAAGGCCGCCTGACTCATTCGAAAATCAGATAGAGTTTTAGACTTCTTCTAGTACTACTAGCGACATCGATGCAAAACATATAACAATGCGAACGTGATGTCATAATCTCTTATCTTATCGTGATGTCATACAACGTGACGTGGTGCTCTCTTATCTTATCGTGACGTCATACGACGTGACGTGGCGCTCTCTTATCTTATCGTGATGTCATACAACGTGACGCAGTGCTCTCTTATCTTATCGTGACGTCATACAACGTGAGGTGGCGCTCTCTTATCTTATCGTGACGTCATACAACGTGACGCGGCGCTCTCTTATCTTATCGTGACGTCATTAAAACGTGACGTTTCGCTCTCTTATCTTATCGTGACGTCATAAAACGTGACGTGGCGCTCTCTTATCTTATCGTGACGTCATACAACGTGACGTGGCGCTCTCTGATTGGTGTCCGCAGCTCCGCTGGTCCAGAACCGGCCTATTTATACTACTTACGCAGTTTGAACCTGCCTGTCGAGGAGTGGTCATTTCTTTTATTACATATTGTTCTGGCCAAGTTGCCCGAAAATTTGAAAGTTAGATTAGAGCAAAGATTTGGTGGGGATAGCTCCACTTATCTACCTCCCTTTAGTGACCTCTTGACATTTATGGAGGATGAATGTAGGCTAGGGGACAATTCCGATGTGGCTAGCCCATCCTGGGTGAGGGGTGGAAATCAGGGTATACCGTCGTCGAACAGATTTTTTCGATCTGGACGGCAGGAACCCAAACAGCCCAAATGGCTTTACGCTTTGGTACAGGGAGCCTCAACCTGTACGTACTGTAGGGGCTCTGGGCATCAAACACCCAGTTGTCGTAAATTCATTGGACAGCGTGTACAGGGTCGTAGGGCTATAGCTCGCCAAAGAGGTTGCTGCTATTCGTGTTTGGGCTCACACTACCAAAGAGAATATTCCCAAGCAGCAAAAGGTCCTAGCTCCTCCTCTAACGATTTTAAAAAGCTTTGGCACACTCATTTCCTCGATAAGTAATGAATTTAGAGAGTGAGTCATCATAAGAGCATTTGATAAAGTATCCAAAACTGTAGGGTTCATCAAACGCCCAGTTGTCGTAAATTCATTGGACAGCGTGTACAGGGTCGTAGGGCTATAGCTCGCCAAAGAGGTTGCTGCTATTCGTGTTTGGGCTCACACTACCAAAGAGAATATTCCCAAGCACAACCTTGTAAATTTTGTAGTGGCAAGCACCATCCGACTTTGTGCATGAATAGGAATGGACTTGATAATGTTTCAGATCGTACATATAGGCCAGCCCCTTCGAGGCAATGTACGGCGTAACATAACGTAAAAGTAACATTATGACACGTGACATAACCCGTTTTACGAGACTACGCGAGAGAGAGAAAGAGGGAGAGGGAGTAAGATGAACAAAACATTTCAACCGTATTACAGGTATTATTCAGATGGTAAACCTGGATGGTCATTTTTATTTAAATAATAGCTATACGCTCGCAGCTTCGCCCGCGTTATTTTGTTTCCCGGGGAAATTTTATATTTCCTCTTGGAAAAATTATTTTGTAACTGTTGGCAACATCGCGAGGTGAACGATATCCGGCGCCACAGAGGCGACAGGAGCGCCATCTAGCCAGCCGTGATGTCAACAACAGCCACGTGGGGCGTGCGGCGTGCGCGCGCGCGGCCACGTTTATTTCTCTTTTTGCTCCGGAGCGCGCAGCGATAACTAGCTCTAACTTTTAGTTAGAAACGCGTAGCGATCACTTTTTTCCCCCTTTAAAATAATAATTTTCTCAACTCCGTCCAATTAAGATTATTTTAAATACAGCTTGTAGTATTGGTTTACCTTCATTTTAAGTTAAAATCTACTTGTTGATTTGTTCGTAAAGAGATTGCCTTCGTTAACTGTTTTCCCAATAATTATCAAAGTGTACTGCAATATACCTATATTTGTGTCTAATCATTGTTTTATTTAACATAACCTATATTCATCAGGAATAATGTAGGATTCTAAACGTAAAAGAATTTGGTACAATGGTAATCAAATTGGTACAGTAGTTTCGGAGCCTACTCAATGCAAACAAACAATCAAATCTCTCCTCTTTATAATATTACGAATAGGGAGACCACTAGTCTCGCATGATATAAACACTCTTACCGGCAACCCCCACTACTACACCCAAGCTTGGGCCGAGCGGCGGCATGGCAGCATAAATACGAGCTGAGAGCGGCAGTCTCTTTCATTTGATTCGCGGCGTTTGGATGTGACGGACGTCTACTTTTGTGATAATTAGTGTCGTTATTCTTAGTTGTGATTTGTAATTATAACGCTGGTGATTTGTCATTTCTATTATCTTTTTTTATTTTCCCAAATTTCTGGTTTGTAAGATCAAAAGTGGGATTCACGCGTGTTATTTGCCGTTCGTGCTATCTTGTATTTTAGTGTTTGCTTCTTAACTAGTTAACATCTCCGGGCGTGCGTCCAGATCAAGAGAACGTGATCATTCTCGGAAGCAACCACGTGGTAATAGCTCATCATCTGAACGTCATAGTGTTCAGGCCATGAAACGTTATACATCGCCGTTAAGACAACATGAGGTTTGACCACGTGGCCACCGAGATAGGTTATCTAGACGGCACAATAGTATTGGTACATCACGTGTAAGTCCTATTAGTGACCGGGAGCGATCACGTAGTCCGTGCAGTACTCGTTATAAACACCGCGATAGTACTACCGTTATCACAGTTTTCATAACGACGCATTAGAGAAGATTTTAACGAGGCTTAATGTTCTTGAGGATAGATTACAGCCGCCTGTAACATCCTCTAAAGTGATTCCGTCACATCCAATTGTCGAAACTCCTCCATCTACTCTACCCACCGAATTGACTGGAGCCACCGAAGGGGGCTCTCGTAAGCAGGAGGACCAGGATGTAACAAACAGAATTGTTGGAGCATTATCTTCGCTTGTTCAAGTAAGGTCTCAAAATTTCTATATTTCTCAGTTTGATCCTAATTTAAATGATTTTGATATTTGGTGTGCAGAGGTCGATTGGGCGAAAAATTTAAACAATTGGGATGATCGTGAATGCCTCGGGCGCATAGGCGGGTGTTTGAGGGGAGATGCGAAGTTATGGATAAATGAGTGGGTCACAAACGATAGGACGTGGAGTAATTTTAAGGCGCATAGTAAGGTCAAACATAAAAAATCACTGCAGAAAAAACCGGTTCTCTTCATAAATATTGAATAAAAAAATCTTTAAAAAAGATATGTTATTATTCAACGCATTCTTTAGAGGATGGTCTTTTTAATTTTTTGATAAATTAATTAAAACTTGGTTAAAATGTGACCTCGATTTTAAAACCTTAAACCTAATCGCGTCGTAAATATTAGGTTAAATCGTATACTTTCGATTTCAATAAATAAAGTGAACAATATTCTAGGGGATGGTCTTTTTAGATTTTTCTTATTCGCCTTAATTAATGTTTTATTGAAATAACTCATCTTACGCGTAAAGGTTTGCTTAAATATTCCCCTCACCCTCACTCACTCACTCCTATGTAATCAGTGCGGGACGATCGACGCAAGGTCATTGGGACCACTATGCGCCTTAAGACAGAATTTCGTTCGCTGTGCCCACGTAATATTGATATAGCTACTGTGCTTTATGAAGTGATGTGCTCTAATTCCAATAAGTAAGTAACATTATGCAGAATATGCTCGTAGATCTCTTTTGCGGCTCAATATTGTTACTGGGTTGTCAGACGAGTTGAAGGTCGCAATAGTTATACTTGGAAGATGTTCTCTGGGCCATCAGGTGTAAAGCTGGACATTGACGATCAGTTTTTCGCGTCAGTCTATATGTAAAACTGTGGCGTCACTCCAATGGTTTTATGCCAACTCCGATACTTTCCACAAACATTGAGAATTTTTATATTTTTCAATAAATTCTATCATTATGACACGGCTAGAGGACAGCGACGCCGTCATTGTATCAACAAAATACCATACACAGCAGCACAGCACGCTAAATCACCGCGCGGCGCGAGCGCTGCGCACGAACTGACGCGATTGGCATGACGATCACACACTCACGTTCAGTTTGGCGCGACGCGCCGGGTTGGATTTATGGTAGCCCCGGAAATTTCGTGGAGCGTCGTCAGTTAAAACTCTGGAGAGATGATTCGACACTCACGATCAAATTTTGGACGTCAGTTCAACTGACGCGCAAAACTGATCGTCAATGTCCAGCTTTCCGGGGCAGCACAAAATTTCCGGGGCTACCATAAATCCAACCCGGCGCATCGCGCCAAACTGAACGTGAGTGTGTGATCGTCATGCCAATCGCGTCAGTTCGTGCGCAGCGCTCGCGCCGCGCGGTGATTTAGCGTGCTGTGCTGCTGTGTATGGTATTTTGTTGATACAATGACGGCGTCGCTGTCCTCTAGCCGTGTCATAATGATAGAATTTATTGAAAAATATAAAAATTCTCAATGTTTGTGGAAAGTATCGGACAAAAATTATAAAACAAAACAGCATCGACAAAAAGCTCTAGATGAATTGCTTCCTTAGTGAGGTGACATTCATCCACTACTTATAATATAACTTATGTATACAGACAATATAAATAAATATATACTTAATTAATAATTTATAGGTTTTGCTTCCTATTTTAATTGACGTGAGTTAATTGATTTCTTTTTTTAAGTCATTCCTTCATCCATTGCTTTCTTTTTTGCTTTTTGGTAAGTATTTGGCAACAAAGAGTAACCGCAGTAAGAATTAATGTTTCTTTAGAATCAGAATCCACTTTTTTCTCGACACAAATAGGTAGTACACGTTCTTTAAACAGCCCGGCCGGTCGAAAACTGAAGAGCCGGAGTGACGCCAGTGAATGGGCAAATCTAGTTGGCATAAAACCATTGGAGTGACGCCACAGTTTTACATATAGACTGACGCGAAAAACTGATCGTCAATGTCCAGCTTTATAAATAGTTACGGATTGAAGCAAATATTTACTGATTTAAAAAGTATGATGATGAGATTTTAGGCTATGAGACTGAGGGTGACATGTATTCGTGTTATAAGTGTAATAGCACAGATCATAATAGTACTAATGTTTTGAACCGTCAGGGAATAACGTATATCCGAGCTAATAATGAACAACGGATAACCCGATTAGATAGTCCCATAAATGCACAACGTGTGAGTATCATAGAAGTTGAAAATATTAAATCCCCTTTAATTGGCAGTGAAAGAGAACAGACGTGACGTATTTAAACTTGTTAGTGGGTAAAATTAAGAATGTCATCAACAAGTATGAAACCGTCGCTTTTTGGTGGTCTTTCGAATTTAGTCGGATAACCAAATACAAAATATATGATGCTGAAATTTTCATGATAAATAGTTCTGAATACGCTCTAATTTTTGGTCTATATCTATGTAATTTGGGTTTAGTCACTTTCTTGCATTGTGTGTTTACAGTGACGTTTTCACTGATTAAAGTTAAAGTTTAATTATTCAAAAACGCGTACATGTAGATTCTTGAAACCTTTTATGTTTGTTAGTAATAATAAGCCCATTCAAAAGCCGTTTTCAGTGAGCTTCTATGTTTTCTCATTTATGCGCTAGAATTTTTTTTCGAATTTCCTTCATTACGTGATTACTCCTAAACTGTAAATATTTTTGAAAATCAAATTATGACACAAATAGGCACAAATTAAAAGCTACTCATGTATCTTTATTCAATGGGTGCACATTCGATGGTTTTGCAGAAACAAGTTTCAGCAAAACGTTACCCCAGCAGGAAACGAAATATCTGTAAAACCCGATGGCCCACAAAATTTATTTTTGGCTCACATTTATGCACAAATATAAGCTATCCGCCCACATAAATTATTTATCTCTAAGATTACTCGTTTAGAATCTTCCTGCTGGAAAAACGTTACTCCAGCAGGATTCGTTTTTTTCATTTTTTCCAAAACGGAAACGCGCACAAATTTTTTGTTTCGCGCACATTTACAGCAAATTACGCTCTAATTATTAATTAAACTCACTTTAGTCTAAGACACAATTTCCTGCTGGGGGAACGCACACGCAGGATCTAAAAGTATTTTGGTTTTTGTGTACGCGACTTTTCAAAAACCGGGTAAAAATGCCCAATGTCTTTTAAGCATTTAGTTTATTATTTCAGCATTAAGTCCGCCTATTGTACCATATTTGTTGTGCAATAAAGTGTAAATAAATAAAACAAATAAATGCCCGCTTCCATCTTCGGCCTTATCGCCGCTCACCATTAGGTGAGATAAAGGCCAGCCCCCTAGACAAATGCCACACGCTAACTTTTCCGCAGTCGTTCCGCAGAAAAAATGTATGGAGATGACATTAGCTGCGGAAAAAATAGCGTGAGGTTGTCGCAAGTTAATGTCATTTCCATACATTTTTTCTGCGGAATGACAGCGGAAATATTAGCGTGTGACTTTTGTATAAGGGGTCAGATTTGCTTGCAATATAATTTTTTAAGCAAAGCAGCAGTGCTTGCATTGCTGTGTTCCGATTTGAAGGGTAAGATCATTGACGTATATAACCTAGACGCGCTGTCCGGTACAGAGAAATTCACCAGTCAACTGGAGCCAATCGGCACCAGTTCGCTTAGTCGGTCGCGGGCGAATGAGAGAAGTAGTTGACGTGCCGTGAATATTGTGTCGGTAAAATAGTGATTTACAGTGTTTGTTTAAGCATTAAAACTCTATGGTTGTGTACCTGTGGATATTGGTTTAGTAATTGACATATTTTTAAGGTGAGTAATCATATATTTCTTGATGAAAACAAAAAATATGTCTCCAAAACTGCGTAATACGCTCGGCCGCCACCTTAGTATTGTCGTCTCTTTTACTCTTATGTAATATTCTGTTGGAGCGAGGACGCTACCGAGTCGCTGACATAGATTAAATTTAACATTAAAAAACAGATTTGCCAAAAGTTGTAAAAGTGATGGTATAATAATATCTCATTATGATTTATTGTTTTAGATATTGCATCGAAATAGTTCTAAATGCAAAATACCTTCTTGTGTTATAGTAAAATTTACAAAATTAATTTTATTCGAAGGCAAATAGTTCGCAATAGTTCATACGAAGCGGCAAAAATTGACAAAGTTAATTTTATTTGAGGGCAAAGAACTATTTGCATTTCAATAATATAATGTTTTATAAATTATATTATTGGAAAATATAATTATTCTTTAATGCCTTAAAGGGGAATGCACGATAAATGCCTGAAATGGTCAGAGATCATAACTAACCCAGAAATCTATAAAAAATAAATCATAAATAATGATAGCAATCTCTTATCTTTTCAACTAGGGTAAAAATATCATTATATTTTTAGTATTTTCTTGCTTACCGTTTATGCAGATAGCCATGTTTCGTTCTTTGAATAATATTCGGTCCGAAACACAACAGCGCTCGCAGTGCTTACGATCATATACTTACCCGATCCAAATTAAAAAGCGCTATAAAAGTGCTAACAAAGGCATTTTTTGGATGGTGAATTGAATGGGTATTCCCTTTTAAAATTTTATAAAAAGTTTGTATTTTTTAAAGATTTAAAACTTATAATAAATACTTGCTTTGTTTTTGTTTCTTTTATATTAAGATATTGTTATAAATAAATTACCATTTGAAAATAACCGTATCTAAAATAGTTTATAAAGTTTTATACATTTAAAACGAAAAGCAACAATTCGGTATCTATTCCTGCAAAAATGCACGATAATAATATTAATTACGAAACAGGCCCCGGAATATCAAACCTTTTTGCATCGCGATTTTCCGCAATATACTGTCAGGATACACATAATGATCCATATTTAGTTCCTAGCGATTTATGTTCCAATGGTATAAGTTTAACCAAAATAGTTTTTACAGAGAAGGAAGTCTACATCAAAATGAAGAAACTCGATGCTTCTAAAGGCTGCGGCCTGGATGGAATCCCTCCCATGTTTATCAAACGATGCTGTTCTGCCCTAGCCCTGCCACTGTGTAAAATATTTAATTACTCTCTTCACTCTGGATCTTTCCCTGACGAATGAAAAAAAGCAAGGATAATACCCTTATTTAAAAAAGGTGACCCGACGCTAAAAATTATCGGCCAATAGCTGTTCTATCTTCCTTCTCTAAAATATTCGAATCCATGATCTGTCCGATCTTAACTCGTCACGTCGATGATGCTTTAACTTCAAAACAACATGGTTTTCGTTCTGGGTGTTCTACCGAAACTAATCTGTGCTCATTTGTATCTCACTTGTCATCTGAACTCGACAAGGGACTTGAAGTCGAGGCAATATATACTGACTTTTCCAGTGCATTCGACAAAGTTAATCATTCCATCCTTCTGAAAAAATTGTCTCATCATGGAGTTCATGGGTCCTTGTTACACTTGTTTCAGTCCTACTTAGCAAAAAGACTTCAAATAGTATCCGTTAGGGGGCATGAGTCTACTCCATACTACGCAACTTCAGGCGTCCCACAAGGATCTCACTTAGGGCCTATTCTCTTTTCGATATTCGTTAATGATATAGCTTTTGTAATCCGTAATAGTAACTTCCTTTTATTTGCTGACGATCTCAAACTTTATTAAACAGTAAAATCGTTTATCGATGTTAGAGGCCTGCAAGAAGATTTACAACGTGTTGAGCACTGGTGTGTTCGAAATCACATGATGCTTAATGTTAACAAATGTTTTCATATGAGGTTTAGTAGAAAAACAAAGTCACTACCCAGTGTCTACGCACTGAATAATATTGAACTGCAAAAGGTATCGCAGATAAGAGACTTAGGTGTAATCATCGACAGAAGTTTTAATTTTATACCGCATATTGATTCTGTCTTAAATAAAGCTGGTAAAATGGTGGGTTTCTTAACACCAAAGGCTTCAATGTCAAAACTAAACGACTTTTGTACAATGCACTAGCACGAAGTCTTCTGGAGTATTGTAGCACGATTTGGAACCCCTTCTACTGTGTCCACTCGCAACGTGTCGAAAGTATACAACGGGCATTCACGCGTCATATGGCTTTCGTTTCGCAAGGTATATCTCACCGTTGTACGTATGATAGCAGACTTCATTTCTTTAATATGACAAAACTTAGCGATTGGCGTAAGATTCGCGATCTTGTATTCTTATATAGACTTGTCAACGGCCATTTTAAATCGATGGATCTCTTAAATTGCGTCCTTATTAACGTTCCCCGTATAATACCGCAATATCCGACCACAAAACCTTTCATATCGCAAATGTCAGGACCAATCTGGGACTCAGTTCTCCTATTATCAGAATGTGTAATGAGTATAACAAAGTAAACAAATCTGCTAATATTGACATATTTTTCAATCCTTTGTCAAAATTCAGAAACAGTTTGTATCAATTTATATGTGGTTAAGTTTTGTATTACGTTTTTGTATTTATATCGAGTGTTTATATTTAGGTAAGTGAACATAACCTGATTGCTGGTGCTCCTATTTAGTAAGCGAATGTGGTACACGCCTGTTATTGGTGTACACATAAGCTTTTAACCTTCGTGTAAACAACAAATTTGTAATGTGTTTATGTATATACTGTTGGTATGTTTTCTGGAAAATAAATACATTCAAAGTAAATTTTCCAAGAAATATTTAATGTTATGTAATCTCTCAGAGGCAACCTCAGAAAAATACGTAAAAATAATTTTCGACGCATCTGCATGAACGCAAGATTATTCTTTGCACTATACCCCGCTCCGAACGTCACCACACCTCACTCGGCGCCGTCCCGCGTTGGGGCACAAAATTTCTTCGCAACAGCGAGTCTAGGTTATATACGTCAATGGGTAAGATATGGCAATGAAATCTGGGTATCGTGACTTTACATCTTATGTCACAAGTTAGTAACGTACACTGTGGTTCTTGTGGGGATTGCACATTTGCTGCGAATCTCAAAGGCGCCACATGTACTATAGGTGACTGTTACCACTTACCATCAGGTTGGCAGTATGCTTGTTCGCCAACTTGGTTGTATAAAAAAATTCTCGTTGAGATCAATCAAATAGACATCAGCGTAGTCTAGGGCTGCCATAAGTTCTGACCCATCGACCGGGACATTTTGAATACCTACTTACTTAGATTTTTTTACAAAATATAGAACCCACTTCAATAACACCAAAAAGTCATAAATAATAAAAGACTACATACAACATCACAGTCTTATATTGAATTCGGTGCTTAATTTTAAGTACCTAACTACATTATTTTTTTATATATATATTATTTAAAGACTTTCAAGGTGATCATTGCTTGGCACCGACTTCAATATAAAACTGTGATGTTGTATGTATTCTGTTACTTTTTTTTGTTAATATATCTATATACATATAAGAATTTGAGCCAAGGCAGACCAGAATAACTAAAAACGTCTTTTGCTCAAAACAGTTTCAAAGGAATTATTCCCGAGCTCCTAATCTATCAGAAACCTTCCATCATCAGTTCAGTAATAATACATGACGACTATCAGATGCAAATACCTGAATATCTTAAGAAGAAACATAAAACACGTTGGAAGTGCCTTGAAATTCAAGGGTTTCCCTCGATTTTCATAGGATGCCATCATCAGATCTTGGTTTCCTTATCATGGGACCACCCTTGTAATATCTTCTTTCCAGAATCATCAAAATCGGTTTATAAACGACGAAGTTACCCGCGAACACACAAAAAACCGGCCAAGTGCGAGTCGGACTCGCGCACCGAGGGTTCCATACAAACCTTATATATCTACAAGTTTTTTTTTTAATATGTATGACCCGGTGAATGACCTCCTTCCGCCTGATGTTAAGCGGTGAAAGAGGCGTTGTTGCGTTGACATATAAGTTTGATTTTGTTACAGCTTAAAGGTATTATAGACTTGAGTATTTAATATGAATTTCAATTTAATACCTCTACGCGTTCACGACGAAAGGGGTAGTAAGTTTAAAATTATAAAAAATATTTTTATTATGTGATGTAACTAAAAATTTACGGTTTTTGCAATTTTTCCTTTATCTGTGCTATAAGACGTTACTTTGTACCAAATTAGTCTTATCAAGATTCTGAGTTCACGGGAAGTACCCTGTAGGTTTTGATTCCCTTGCGAGTGTGTTATAAATTTCAGCTTGATACCTCCACGCGTTCCTGAGAGAAAGGGTCTTGACAGACAGACAGACGGACGGAGGGACGGACAACAAAGTGATCCTATAAGGGTTCCATTTTTTCCTTTCGAGGTACGGAACCCTAAAAAAATATACGGTCGAACTGAGAAACCTCCTTTTTTGAAGTCTGTTAAAGGTTATACAATGCAAAATTCAAAAGCTCAATAAATGATAATATAACAACAATCTATATAAAAAAATAATTAAAAAATAGGACTTGTAAGTAGGTGTATATTGGGCATTCTAAAACAGTTTTCATCAAAACACCGCAAACGAACGGAGTGAGATTTGAGCTACGCTTCGCTGCGCTCTAGCTCCGCTACGCTCCGCAAATCTCACTGCGTTCGTTTACGGTGATTTGATGAAAACAGTTTGAGATTGCCCAATATACATTATACAGGGTTAAATTATTCATACCATTAAATTGTAATTTTTGATAAATAAAGAGTTATGCGAGTATATTGAATCACCATATTTGTTTTCATTAATAAAACGCAGAAATTTTTGTTAAAAATATTTTTTTATTATAAAGCAAGTAACAAATATCATCATAGCTAAACTAGAACAATACTTTAAATACAAATTTTCATTCAAGTACAATTTACTGAAGTCATAAATTACATGTGCTTAAGTACCACTTTTTTATGAATAAAACATTCCTTAGAGCGCACTCTTTTTTATGAGTTATACAATTGAAGTTAGCTCCACCTTTAGCATAACTATTGCGCAATGTTGCAAAATTAGGACAACCTTTGCCTTCAACATTTATCAAAAAGCAGTCAGAACACAAATCTTTAATCCATTTTTGCTTTTCAACACCTTTCATTATTATGGTTTGGTCCTTTAAAATTGGAATAATTAATCTCTTAAATTCTCTGAAATCTATATTGCCTTGACTCCAGTATATTCCTCTGTTGCGTTCAATCCAATTGACTGCTCTTTTTTCTTCGGCAGATAATTTTAGATACGAATATGGAGGTTTTATTAAAAAGACTTGCGTAAACTCTTTTGTGGCTAACGCAAATTCCTTAATAATAAAATTATTTTTGCAGTCTTTGAATCCTTGAACATCAACAAAAAGTATCGAACTCTTATCAGCACTCATTGTTTCGTTGTATTCCACTGTTTAACATAAAGTTGAAGTTTATTCTTTCAAATACCTTTTGATTGCACTTTATTTAGTTAAGATATTTTCTTCACAATATTGCTCAGAGGTTTGTACTCAAAAATGCAGTCATTTAAAATCAAGCAATATGCTGCTGTCTGATCCGGGATTTCTTGGTCTGTTTCAATCTCCACTCTGACATCGATTGATCCCTTTATCATTTCTTGTTGGTGAGAACAATCAATAACAAATAATGGGGCAACGTCTCTGAATTCCTTCAAGCTCATCAACGGCTCTGGTCGCCGTCCATGATAAGACTGTTGGAATCTTGCATATTGTTCGTATAATAAATTAAATTTATCCTCTGAGAAACTGACATTCAATCCTTCATAAGGGTAATACGATGAATTTAAATATACTTTTACATCTCGTACATTGCAGTGATCGAACTCTGCCATTGACATTTCCGCATTGTGTTTGCGATTGGTTTGCAAGGCTATAATAACGAATCTTGGTTTCTCTATCTGTGACGAAGTTTTGATAGACCAAGTGTGTTTACGTGTCTTCGGTAATAATGGATATTCATACAAATCCCAATTTCGAAATGCTAGTGTAATAGGCCTGTCCTTTTCTAGATGTTTCAACAAATTGATTCTTTCACGATCTGATACTTTAACGTGCGGAACTCGCCAAACAACTTTGCTAATAGTTATATCTTCGACCACCTCTCCGACATTTAATTTCAAAGCATTGAGATTCGTATTGCTTCTTAATAGCACCAATTCATGTTTGGAGTTAATTATAACTTTTTCATAATCTTCTGCAAAACCTAACATTTTCTTCAACGGCACAGAAGCCGAAAAAATTCCTCCGTTAAGATTGTTTGTACCAGAAGTTGACCATCCCCATACACGTGAGCATTTAGATTCATTATCATTTAACGAGAGGTACGATTTTATTGTTGTAGTTATACCAGCATTTTTTATTTTGTCTATTTCTATTCCGTTTAACTCATATCGAATATCTTGAAATAAATATAGTATTGGATTGTTGATAAAATACACATTTGATATTTTTTCTTTAGTCGAACTATTATAAACATTGGCTTTACCCTCAATATACAAAGTGCTGAGTGAGGGTAACAGACATAGATCTTGTTGATTAATAGGTATTCTTATTTCATCATTCTTGTTGAAACTTGTTACGTACGGTTTATAAGAATGATATTCGAAACTTTCAATACTATTGTCGTATGATGTTGATTGAGATATATTTAAAATATTCATTTTAACAAGCCAATCAACTTCAAAAATTCCTTATTGTTTTTGGTGAGCTTCTTTTTTATGTGAAGCGGTGTGCTTTTATGAGGTGATCTTCTAGTACTAACTTGAATGCAAGCTGTGTCATGATTTTTATTGAAATTTATCATTTTTACGAAAATGTAGATACAGTTGTACTTCTTCGTCTCGTAAATTGATTTGTTTATTCTCGGCGTCTAATAATTGTATAGTTATTGCACTTATAGAACTTTTATTTACAGGAAAATATATTAGATTTTTCGGCACTTCAATGATCCGATAACCAGGTGGTACGTTAGGAACAAACTCGTGAATAATATGACTTGCAGATCCGTTCACGAATGACCCACTAACTACGTCGCATTCGATGCGCACAATGGTTGTTGGCAATATACTGACAGGATACAGAGATTCGGTCCTTTTTAATGCCTTTATTGTTTCTCCACCAAAACCTAAAATCCTTCCAAGTGAGTCACTTTTGTTGAAATGAACATCTTTAGTACAAAAAATTGTAGTTTTTAAAGTATTATTATTACAAGTTAATTTTAACATTGCATTTCTAATGTATGTCTTTAAATAATCACAGATATCTTGAAGTTCATAAGCTCCTTCAGGTATTTCGATTACTTCGTTATCGTCATAGTAGAATTTATTATTTCTTTTATCTATGTTGGGTATAGAATTAAATGTTGAAAAATACAACAATCCACACTCATAGTATCCACTTAATTCCAAAGTAGGTGAGTAGTTTGTTATCAGAGAGGATCCTTTTCCAGTTATAGACACAGTGAAAGACATTTTACTACTGATAAAGAATTTTATTTCAAGCTTTATATAAATGTGTTTTCCAATACTCCTTTAAAAATTTTATACTAAGGTGGCCGCAATTAACAGAGTCAAATGTTTGATATTGCTCATAGTTATAATTAAAAGAAACATTTCTTAAGTAATCAAGTAGTTCTAACGGAGGTTTCAGATTACCAAAACTATCAAAATATTCAGCATACTTATTTTCTTTCACGTAGGCTACCCAATGTGTTCCAATGTTATTTGAAGTATCTAAATTTATAATACCGCATTCTATCTTCCTAGGTTTTGAGGGCAACGTATCCCTCATGAAAACACCACGAAAAAATGGAATATCACTAGCATGTTCTAATATATCCCAATTAGTTAATGCCCGCCTAGGTAGCCGCTTTATTAGTTTTTTGAGGGTTTCAAATATAGACCTGCACCCTTTTTATAAGGTCTAATATATAATCCTTTTCCGAGAGCAACCGCCTCCATCATCTTATTATGTCGTTCCGATTCTTGAAGAGCTTTTTGAGCTGCTTTTGAATCATTAACCGCTTTTGCTATGCCAGCTGCTCCACCAGCCAGTGAACCTAAAGCTGATAATCCCGCGAAAATAGGAATTAACGGTAACAGTCCTCCACATTTTGGAATAGGAATACAACGAGGTAAACTCATTTTATTTTTATTTCTAAATAGTTTTTTTGCAGCGGCGACCACATATTTAATAGTAGAATTTGTGTCTTTAGATTTTATTTTTTTTAATTTAGATTTGAGTTTTTTCACAGCCGTCATAAACGACCGAGCACCTGCACCAGCTCTTAATTTGGCCTTCATAGCATTTTTTACTATCCATGAAGCAATTTTTTCTTTCTTTCCAGCGTCTTTTGATTTCAATCTTCTTTGAGCCATATTTAATAGATCTAGATCAGCTTTGTGCCTTACGTTAGCGTCGTTGTTTATGTAAGCAATATCGTGGTGCATACAAGCGTTATCCAATTTATTAATTCCTCGCTGACCCTTAAGTAATCGTTTCTGAAGCTTTGTGCCGGGTCCGCAATATTGGTAGCCCGGTAAATGTAACTCAAACGGAATCTTATTTATTAAGCTGTTTATGATACCACTTCCTTTCTTCATTGATAAACAAAAAGTGAATCAATAAAGATATCTTGAGCTATTTTATATCATAAAACCAATTTATTCTTATCAACCCAACTATTTTCGCTATTACTTAATCCTAACCATTTTACAAACAATTTGTTTCCTTTTCTTTTTATAACCTTTTCAATGAGGTATAGGTCTGGAAACTTAGTTTTTTGTAACTCGTATGCATAAAATGAGCCGAGGATTCTTTGATTGCGTCTGTCCTCTATTTGATAAGTTGTTGGGTTAGTGTGATTAACTTTTACTATACGAAATATTTCGGTGGACCAGTTTGGCGTATAGCCTTTGTAAAAATCTGCTTTATATCTACTTATGCGAACATAATCACCAACACGAAATGTATATCCCCGACTTGTTTTATTCTTTTGAGAATTCATAATATAACCTTTGACTATAAGCTCATTTACTTTGTTAACTTCCACAGGCTTAAATTTTGTTATTCTATGCAAAGTGTTATTGTAGTGTTCTACAACGTCCTTTAAAATATTTTTATACCATTGGTAATTTCCGTTCAAACTAAATAGTTTGTAAAGGTGAGATTTAATTGTTCTTATAACTCTTTCTACTATAGATGCTTTTTTAATAGAATATGTTGAATAATGATTCATATTATACTTTTTCATTAATTGTTTAAAATTATCATTGTAGAATTCTGTGCCTAAATCAGTTTGTAAATTTTTAGGTTTTCGTAATGATGTAGTTAAAATACTTTGCATTGCATCTGTAACATAATTTTTCGCTTTTGATTTTAAAGGTCTGATCCATACATATTTTGATAAAGTGTCAATTACGATAAGAATATATTTATACCCTTTATTAAACTGTGAATATTTTTGCAAATCTATGAGGTCGGCTTGCCATAAATCATCTATTCCTTTTATGATCGTACATCGCCGGGAAAAATTCCTTCTTGCTGCTTTGTGAAGCTCATTCACTATGTCTTGTTTGCTCATTATTATCTGGTTTCTCTTGAAGCATGTGATCAATTTCTGTCCTTGTGTAAAACAAGGTGGCTAGCTTATTAAGTATTGAACTTTCAAAATCATTTAAACGAATATTTACATCACTTAAAATATTAGTTCTTAGTTCGTGTGTCTTTTCATCCACGTAAGCTTTATTGGCGGCTTCGTCATCATTGCCTGGCGATATAAGCCCTTTTAATCTTGATGATTTTAAATCATATTCACCTGTTTCTGACTTCACTAATGTATCGTTGAGATTTCCAATATATTCCTCTAATCGTAAACGTTTATGAACGTGATGACCAAATTTATCTACATTCATTTCCGTATCTATGCGGTGTTTGCTGTATAACTACTGATCAGTTTTTTAAAATTAGGTTCCTTATATTTGGTGTTTTTAATGATGCCTGCTTCGTACAGCTCTTCTATAATCGCAATAATTTCATTATCTAAGCCGGTATTGCCAGCATCACGAGATGCAAACAGTAATTTCAATCGATCTACTAATTCATTTGGATCATCCCAATAAACGTAATCTATATCTTTCTTTACACTTTTTAAAAGATTTATTCCTTTTCCTACCGTAAGACTTTCTGTGCTGTCATACTTATTTCTAGAGAACTTAAACAGTGGTTTAATAATATGCATATACTTAAACCCTTTGTTACTATTAATTGGCTTGCGTGGATCACAATTACGCCTATGTGCATTCGTTTCTATTAGAAGCTCTTTATAATTTTGCAAATCTTCATCTGTGATAACATCCAAATTTGGTGTCTTTTCAAATAGTAATTCTTTTAATCCAAGAGTTTTGTTTTAACTTCGATTTCCAATTTTTATAATTTTTCCGTCGTCGAAAACACGTGTTTGGCCGAGCATAAGTTTTCCTCGTTCATTTTTTATTCCAAAAGGGATATTTGCGTCGGGTGAAGCACACCACGATAAACTATTAAGTGAAACATTTGGTGATGATTGAAAGGACTTAAAGGAAGCATCACTCATATTATTGTTGTCAGAAGGTGATACGACAAGGGTTTTTTCGGAATTAAATTTTTTATAGAACTGTTGTTCCTCTTCTTCATTAAAATCGTCATCAGAAAAATTTGTTGCCTCGCTGTCATTATGTTTATTTTTTTTATTGTATAATGTTCAAACTCATCCTCATCTTCATGAGAAATTTCATTGTTCTTAATGGCTATTTGTTTCAGTGGATCGGTTATAGGTTTGAATATGGATTCCAGAGTGGCATCATTTGTATTTTTCATATCCTTTATCATTTCAACCTTTCTTTTTACAGCAGCTGCAGCTTTTACAATTTGTTTTTTAAGTTGCTTTTCCATTTTGACAAGGATTCCGTTCAATGCAAAATCCAGAGTAATAGTGATTGTGTATTGATGAAACAATAACTTATGTATATTAATCTACTACTACAAAAGTATCGAATGCCATCCTATAACATCCTTTATTTCTTTCGCAGTCTTTATTGATCACAACATAATTAAATGGTTTATTCCAAATAGTTGAGCACATTTCACGGAACTGAGACCACGACATATCTGAACCTACATGCTCATCGTAAACGTGTTTTAAATTTACATCGTCTTGTTTAAATAAAATAATGAGGTTAGAATTGTCCCTTATAAGTTGTTTAGGTACTTTACTGTATGTTTGGTTAATGTAAAAACAATCAATATTCTTATGTCGACCCATAGCAAAATAATCCCGAATGCTATTTTGGTTTTCACAAGCTACGTCGTCGAATATTATAATGGAGTTTGGCAAAGCTTCGTGTGGGCTTATGATATCATTATTATGGTTATATTTACTATAAGATATGTCTGCAACTAAATCTAATACTTTTTCTAAGAACACATATTTTGGTTGGTATAATGATTTAGAATATACATATAAGTTACGAAAACGTGCACCATTCTCATGTAATAACAAACCTATTACTAAGTTTGTCTTGCCGCAATTTGATGGTCCACAAACAATACATCGTATAGTGCTCGGCAATAAGTTGCCATGTCGCTTTGCTTCACATAATGATGCAGGACAGATATTATAATCTAATTTTAACGTTTCCTTTTGTTTGAGGAACTTCATAGCAACTTGTCCGTTTTGATTCGTGGCTTTTAACAAAATGGATATAACACTTTGCGTTCGTAATAATAAGAGAACTAGCAGTATATTTACTTGTAAGTGCACTCACTCCACCATATAGACTAAGCATTCGACGGCGGTAACAATAGCAAGGAGTAGAAGAATTTGGATACTGTTACCACTCATTATATTAAGTTATTGGACGTGTCTAGAACACACAATGTTAAAGCATCGAGAAGAATGGAGAGAGAAGAAAGAGCTCTCACCCCTCTCGAATCGTGCAATAAAAAATGATATGAGTAAGGAATCGATGCTTAAAAATAAACATTGTTTAATTACTTGCATCCCTACTTTAACAAAGTAATACACTGCGTTCTTTAATAAATAAAACTATATTTTTAATTTTATTACCATTATTTTAAACTATGTATTTGAATTCTAATAAATTTTATCTTAGATTTATTTATAGAGGTAATTCTGAATGAATGTTTTTCAAAATATTTGATTACATTATAGAGGTGTTAAAATAAAAACAAATATTTTCATACAAGTCTTTTTATTTTTAAATAATATTTATTGAAAACAATACAAGACTTAAACTAACATAACTATTTAAAATAACATAAGTCTTAGTTAGTAAAATTTATAAGCATTACTATAATTTTTCAGAAGAATAATGTTGTTGAAATAATGTATCTCCGTGAGTGTACACGTAACTAAAGATAGTAGGTACGCATCTAGCACATTAGAGAATTTTAATATACATCTACAAATGTTTTAGGTCAGCAATAGTTATTTAAAAACTATAACTGTAACCACATATTTTCTTAGAGATATTAGTTATAATATTTTCTGCTTGATCCATTATTGGATCAATATGCTCGGTTACCACATATTGTGTTTTTATTAATGGATCATTGCTGGTTGATTCCAGATCTAATATTTCTAATTTAATTAATCGCCGCCCTTTAGTAGGTATTGTTTTAATTAAATAAGAAGGTTCGTTCCCCTTCGTATTCTGCAGTAACTTGCTTCTCCTCTTCATGGGCTTCTTTTTATTAAAAAGACTTTTAACCACCTTGGCATGCAGCGGTGAATCTTTAGCATTCCAATGTGGAAATTCTTCAGAGAAGCCCTCCAACATATCTTGCGCATTTTGCTCAAAGCAAGGAGGATAATCTTCTGTTGCCTCCTTGCTTATGAGTAGCGACTGCGAGATTTCTTGGGTATTCTGAAATTTAATTTATTATGCAACAAAAATAATTTCACATCGAAGAAATGATTGATATAGTGGCGGAGGTAGAAGAGTATATCTAGGATCCACAAGGAGGCTGACTATCTTATACGGAACCGATAGAATATGAGAATCACGATAACAGCATCACAACCATAAGGTTTTAACAACAATATCTTCCAACTAAATCAAATATACAAATAAACATTAACTAGTGATCTAACCACTACACAAGAAAAGAGTTTGAAGAAAAATAATTTATACGACTTACCATGATGTATTTGGGTGACCGTAGTTGTCACTTGATTAATTATGTGTGAAACAAATTTTAAAAACATTCGACTTTAATAGCTATTTATAGTGTAAATATAATGCTGACATAACAACAAAGCATTCGCACGGAATCGCAATTGGACAAATTACTAATGAACTATAAGTTGGAATACCTAAATCAGCAATAACATGTCCCAACCAGTTTCGAATTGTTCATTGCGTGTGCTATTTTATTAATAGTTTTATATTTTATGGATTATGAAATAAAAAAAAACATGGTAGCTGGTTTATAACGTTATATATTTTCATCGTTACAATACAACATTAAGTATTTGATTAAAACTAGGTAATTAATTTACCTATTTACCATTAAAAAACAATGTATAATACTATTAAACAAATAACTAATGGATAACAATATTAAAATTAAATAACTTTACAATATAAAGTGCCGTGTCAGTACATACTATACAATTTCATGTATGTTTTTATTCTATTAACTTATTCATTACTTAAGCCATATAATAAATAAATAAATAGATGATGGGGTAACATATTTCTCAACTTACAATTTGATTCATGATTACCATTAAAATAATAATAAACTATACAATACGGTGCTTCTAAAGAAAAACTAATGATATTAAACTAAACTATCCCAGTGACCCCATGATAAAGTAGAAATTTTGTTTTTTAATATGATACGTTTATCGTCATTACCTGACAAAGCTATTTTGTTCTGTTCTTGAGTAAATATTTCGTGCTTAAGAGATTTAAATATGAAATTTTTTTTCTTCAAAAATGTATTTTCATTTAATACCTTGTAATAATCTTTATATTGTACATCTTTTAATACTTGCTTCTGTATGCCTTTTGCTTTTTTTAATTCATCTTCTGCCGTTTTAATACAGTATAACTTGGACCTTAATCCTACAAACTTCGAAATCAAACTTCCTCCTAGCTCATCTTTAAAGAGACCTGGCACCTTTTTGTTCCAACTAGGAATGTCGTATACGTTATTTACAGAATAATTACTAGTGTCGAAATAGGGAAGAAAATTTGATTTTAAATCAGCATAAAAATCTTTACTTTCTATTGAATACAAAAAACTATCAGTATCCGTATAACAAAGTTTTAACTTTTCCTTATAAAAAGGCTTCATAATAGAATAATGAAAATCAAACATGTGACTCTTAGATATTTCCAAAACGGAAAAACCAATGTATATAGGTTTATCCAAAGTGATTGTTTCAGGCTTCATTTGAATGGCTACCAAGTTTTCAGTGAAAATTGTAACACTGTGAAAATTTGGTCGAGCTATCATTTGCTCTGCACAAAAACTTTTCTTTGTTTTGTTACTATCATCATTCCACTTATTGACTAATTTCACATTAACCCTCTTTTCTGTGTCTTCTAACGTCTTGCCAAATATACTGTTGTTAAGAAGTTTGAAGAAATCTTGTTCAAATGTAGATTTAGCTTTTTTTCGTAATTCAGTATTCATGTCAATATACTGCTTTAAATAAGGACTCTGATTAAATTGAATAACTCTATGTATTTTTTTTAACAACAAACCATGTTTTATACATGTTTGCAGATGAGCAAAATGTATGACATAGAAATATTTATCGTATAAATTTGGAATCAATTTTGAAGTTTTAGAACCTGGCGGAGTAAATTTTTGAGCACAGAATGGAAAATCGTTATGATCATTATGCAAATGTTCAGGGTATTCTAAATCTACTTCTAGTATATAACCAGTGTCTCCGTTAGTTGGCACATTTATAAAATCTATTCCAGCGATTTCCAAGTCATTCAATAACTTAAAATTGGAATGAGGCAAATAAGCACACATTGCATATCCATAGAGATTATTACAATCGATATAAATTAGAAAGTTATTACTTTTTCTTGGATCGTAAGTTTTTAAATACTTGTTATTGGCTTTTGAATACCTTGTCGAACATAAACATATTCCACCGCGAATACCTTTTTGAATCATTCTTATTATTTCCAGGTCGTGTATTAATTCTAATTTAACATCTGTTTTTAATAGCATGGCATCAAAACTGAGACTCGGTGCTGTAACATAAAAGGCTGGATCTAATTTATAATTCATCTTACATGTCTGGCGAAAACTTTCAAAAACGTCAGCTAATAAAAGAACATCTGACTTAAGATACAAGTCTGTGTATTCACCGAGATTCGATAATTCAAACGTTTGCCAGACTTTTTTTGCATGATCATAATCTACTTTAGATATATTACTATTGCGTAATTTGCTGAAAAAGAACTCCTGAGGCGGAAGTACTTTTTCTTCGTATGAACTCCAAGTAGTCATGTATTCATATGGATACACCCCTTTTCGTTTTATTAAAGCAAAATGCTCACGAGAAGGAAAATAACGCCGCAGATGTTTAAAGTCGTCAATTTTTAAGTTTGCGACAAGTTTCTCTAGACTTGTGCCTAAAAATTTAAAAGAATCAACAAATCGAACAGGTATGATATCTTTATCATTAATTTGAAAAAATTTTGTAAAAGATATGTAGTTTTCCTTATTTTTTGCTATTACTTGTATTTTTCCTGATAGTTTTCCCAACTGTCGTATAAAAAGATGACTGTCATAACCCGCTAAATTATGAAAAAATATAGGAACAAACTTAGGCAAACAATATCTAATATTGCAATAAGAATGAGCTGCACCACGATACCGTCCTGTAAGATGGCAATGATCTTTAACTTTATCGTCAAACAATATTTTATCACAAAGAAAACAATTTGTAGCCCGAGCAAAGTTCGCTTTGTCTTCATTTGTTAAACAAATAGCCACTGGCGACTGCAAAACGTTATAAATATCGGTTATATCCAATAATAGACTTTCTAAAAACTTTTCTACACAGGCTGGACCTCGATAAGATACATATTTATTACGCGACTTATCATAAGAACACACAACGTAATAAGCAAATGCTGATGGTACGTGTTTTTGCAATATCTTTGTACAGCCTGATCCAGAATCGAGTTCAGTTGGTTTTAATAATGATTCAAAATCTGCGTATAAGACGAAGGGCATGTCATGCATTCGCTCGTAATGATTAAATTGAATTCGTGTTCCATCACCGGGTAATATTGTCGATACACCACCACAAACATGAGCTTTCAGTTTATCATTACTATCAAAGAATATCATACAATCCTCGCATAAATATATTTTAGAATGATGTTTAGTTAATTGAAGACGAAGTAATTTAGATAAATCTTTAATAAGACAGTAATGGGTGCGTTTTCTGTTTTCCAGGAAAAGCATATTAATGTGATGATCTTTGCGAATCTCGCTTTTGTATAAAGGTCCAACAATGTTACCATTCTTTTGAATGCCGTAAATATTAATACTTATGCGAGGATTATTCTTTTCAAAAACTTTGATGTCCGCAAACCCAACTGGAAAAATCATATTTTTGATATTGAGTACATTTTTAAAGTGTGGGTAAGCTGACGTTCGATGTGCGTTTCTGTTTATAGGAAATAGTGCTGCCATGACACACCATAAAAAACAATAATTATCAGAATTTTGAATGTTGATACATGCTCGTTTACATTTTATGGACTTTGGTAATTCTATAAAACTGGAGCCTCTTAACGGGTTATATTTGTTTATATTTACTTCTAGATATAGGCTTTGTAAATAGGCCCACCCACTATCTCTTTCTTCAAATTCTTCAATTTTTTTACAAATTAAGTGAATAATTTTTGAAAACATATCTTCAAAATTGAAGTTTTGATGCAAGATGAAGTTTTCCGTTGCAAATGACTTGATTGAAATCGAATCATACTTACTAAGCAGAAAGAATTCACAGAAAAGTTCAAAATTAGCTTTAACATTAGTGTGAGCTTGAATTTTCGCTATGAGCAATAGGCGTACGCGAGAGCGCAAGTGCCATAAAAACTCGGCGGGCGGGCGAACACGCGCACTATCATGACCCTCATCTTGATATCGAACACGGTACGATGCTATACGATTACGAAAAGCGCTATGAACTTTTTCAACCCCCTCACTATCAACGACCGAACTGTTGTTCTTATGTAAAATACTTTTCAAATGTGCAGAGAAAACTTTGTTATTTACGGATACGTCACAAACTGAACAGAAAGTAGACCTCGACATTATGATTTGGACAGTACAAATTCTCAAAGTTAAAGTAATAAAGGCTTAAGTATGTAAGTACCTAATCTTTGAGTTTGCTAACGATAAACAATAAGTAAACCAGCTAAAACATAATTTACGCAGAGAGAAACAAAAGAGAACCTATTTTTTAACTTTATCTTTATAAAATATCCCCTCTGTGGTAAACTTTGCCTTAGCTAATTTTACAAATTTTTTTAATGCGTAAAATTCTGGAGATTCTGCTTCGCCTTGCAAGCGTACCCAAACGATAGCGCGCTCGCACCGGTCAAGGCCGCTGAGATTAGATACTTCCTTCTGGTTGTAGAGGCGTAGCTCCACTAGCAAGTCGCCGTCGAGCTGTGCAGTCCGACGCGTTACACCACCAGGTACTCGGCGTGTCAGGATACTGGTGGTCTTGTTTGGCAGGTTTGGCGGCCGCGAAACCTCGCTGTCCGACTCTGAGTCGAACAACCACTCAGAAGTATTGGACGACGATGTATTCTTCACTTCTGCACTCTTCGCCTTCGATAGGCACTTTATCGCCTTGCTTCTCTTCTTTGGACTAGGGAGATAGAAAAAGGATACACGATTATTGTACACATTAAACACTTGAAATTTAGATATATGTAAATATAGCAATAAAAGTACCTGATGTCTTCGTCGTCGGTATCAAAGAAAAGGTCAGATTCACAGCTCTTCTTGGCTGACCTTTTGTTTTGCTTGCTATCCGACCTGAAAATAGTAAATGTCATATTAGTATTAAGAGTGGTTACAAGAAAACGAGTTGAAGATTCACATCTTCAATTCATAAGATAAAAAAAATATCATCATCATCAGTCAATCAGCATGCCACTGCTGGGCTTGATGGTCCCTCGTGAAGACAGCACTTGGAGAGGTCACGTCATATACAGCCTGGTCCAACGGCTCAATTTGTTGAAGCATGAAGATGATCAACCACTTATAGACAATTAAAGAATAGATATAAAGTATAGCAATAAAGTATAAAAACTTACGAACATTTTTCAGCTGTCTTGGTCTTGAGATTTTTTGATGAGGAGGTACTGAAGCACTGTTAGTGGTCAGAGATAGCACTGGAGTGTACTGTGACTACAGTTTTTCCGGATTTTATATAAGAAAAGTGCAATGCAAGTAATAATTTTACTGAGGTTCTCAACCTATACCTTATCTTTATAATCATTTTTATTTAACATGACTAATCTAAAAAAGAATGCTCATTAATTTTTATATTGTTAAATAAGTAAGTAATATTATAAAATATTATATATATAATCATAAAATTATTAATTTCCGTCCAAATCATATCCACACAAAATATTTATAAGAAAACAAATATGCATTCACGGATATGATGTCTATACGTTATCGAGAATCCTAATGCATTCACTTCCACTTCCATGGTCAGTGTTCGTTTTTCAAACACTAAAGAACTGACACTTTATTTAGAGAAAATATTTTTTTTTTCGTGATTTTTTTATACACCGCGCGTTTTAGGCAAAGGAGACGCGAAGCGCTCTGGGTACTATGGTACCCGGGACGTGTGAGTGGAGCAGTTCTCAGGTCTGCAAGAAAATTTTTGATCCGCAGTTGCGTATGATCCAAAAACGGTCCGATCATCGGCTGAACTTCGTCAGCTATATAAAAAAAAAAGTACTTACGTAGCAAGAAAGAAACAAAACGACGAACTGACGCAATTACGTGTATTGGATTTTTATTTTCGAGGTAGTAGTAGATCGTTATTCAGCATCACAACATCTAAGAGAAGATTATAGTTTGGTAGTTTACTTTCAAAAAGTCGGTTCCATACTCGAAATATAAAACTTAATAACGTTTTGCACCTCTGACTTTCATGATATTTAGCAAAATTTGATATTTACCCATAATTCTACCAATGTGCAATATGACGCGGAAATAATCAGCAAATTAATTGTTTGTCGTTTATTTCCACAAACTTGCAATACAATACTGTGCATATACAGCAAAATAGTTGGTAACCGTTTAATTCTGCTGATGCAGAAATCTCGTGTAAGGCTGCATGCTCCAAATTTTTTTTCATTTCGGGTTTATTATATTTATTTAAATTATACATGTACATACATATTTACAATTACTAACGAATATTATCTCCAAATTAAAAAGTCTTCTTTATAATAACGGATGCGATTTCTAATTTTCATTTTTCGATACTACTATTTAAAACAGATAAACAATAGGTATATCGTTCTATTAGGCGAACCGAATGTATTTATAGCATAACGATATTGATACGACATGAGGACAGAACCATAGAAGTTTATGAAAATTATTGTAATAATACATAGGTGGTATTCATCGGCAGCATCTCATACACGTTCCCACCGCACTACCCTATTTAATTAGGATGTTAAGACCTTAGTCAGCCAAGGTAGGTAGTTAAAATGTTCTTAATATTTTTTATATTTTCATTTTTTAAATTATTGGAATATTTATTTTCTATTTTTTATTCGTGTGATGACTGGAACACATCTTTCAGGGATTAGCCCGCCCTTTTAAATATTTTGTAAAAATCAACAATTTTATACTTTGTTTTATAATAAAGAATATATTTAATTGAAGTAATTTAATAAACAAATAAAAGTATTAACGTGTGAAAGAAGCCTTATTATTTGAGTAAGCACTCGTAACTGGATATATGAATAATGTGCAATAAATTTATTGCTGATAAATGAATTTCGTGGGAATGCTTTGAAACTGTATGGCAGGCAGAGTGTAGAACGGTACTTATCCGAGAGTTGAGTCCTGAAGCTACGAAACCTCAACCTGTTTAATTTCTGTTGTTATTGCACTGCTACCTAGTTGAATGCCTTAATATTCTGAGATAGAAAACCTTGAAAATGTGTCTAGTAAATCGCAATCAATCAAAAGTATACTGTTTACAGTCAAACAACACAACACAATAGAAACATTATGAAATGAAATGAAATAAAAAATCTTCTTTTCCATTTAACCCTATATAATGTATATTGGGCAATCTTAAACTGTTTTCATCAAATCACCGTAAACGAACGCAGTGAGATTTGCGGAGCTAGAGCGCAGCGAAGCGTAGCTCAAATCTCACTGCGTTCGTTTGCGGTGTTTTGATGAAAACTGTTTTAGAATGCCCAATATACACCTACTCTTGTACTTCGATACGAACTTTTAAGATTCATTTTTAGTAGCATATTTTTTTAATTAAATAAAATGTTCAATTAAACCAACAATAAAACAAAATCATGCTTATTCTCAGCGTTATCTCTCTTAATCAATGTTCGCATTCTCGATATATCATTTTTCTTTGTCCATTCATATTTTTCCGAGGTTCTGACTTTTTTAAGCGCTAATAGTGATCAACTCGTATAGGTATATCTACCCACCTAGCTCCCAGACCGGGACAAATGAGTTATTGACGGGGACACCGGGACATAACGCTACAAACTGGGACATGTCCCGGTGTACAGGGACGTATGGCAGCCCTAGCGTAGTCCAATATTGGGAGAAATTAGTTTTACGACTGAATTCTGCAATATTTAAGAGCCCAAAAGAGAGAACAATCGAATAAAACAGCCAAGTTTTTTTTACAGTAGCAATACTGTAAAAAAAACTTGGCTGTTATCGCTACAATATCGCTACTCCATCACAAAAAAGTGAAGGTAAAGTCAAACTCTTTATTTAAACAGTTTGTCTTGGACCACCGATAATAATTGCTTTCGACTTACTAGGGCTTACCAAAAGACCGTGTGCTAGGCACCACGCATGTACACAATAACAATTACGATAATATAAAACACAGTTAAATTTAGAAAATTGTGTATTTATTACAGTAGAAATTCTATGACAAGTGACAAAACATCAAGTTGCTATGCGATAGTAATAGAGAAAGATACTATTTTAAAATGAAATATTCTCTCTTAACGTTCCCTCTCCTATTTAGCACGGCAACGCTTGATGTAATCACTGCAATCCAACTCTTGCAGAGTTCACCGAGCTTAAACATTGCCTTGGTCAGAAAGTCTGCAAGTTGATCAGGCGATTTGATGTGTTTTATTATGATGCATGCATTTGTCACATTTCGCACAAAAAAAATGTCTGAGACGGATGTGCTTCGTTCTTTGATGTAGCTCGTACTGAGGATCATAAGCAAGCTTTATAGCTATTTTGTTGTCTATATTTATAGTTCAGGAATCGTCTCTCTTTGAATGATATTGAAAATTCTCTTAAACCAAATGAGTTCACGAGCAGCTTTACTTCTGCGGTCGATGTTGCTACGGTGAACTCTCTTTCGTTCTGATTCCTCCAGAGAATAGGCAGATCATTCCACTTGTTGAACGACCAGATTTGGAATCACCTCCGGTCAGTGCCACCAGAGATTGAAGACAATCACTGAATTTATTATAATTCGGTTTTTAAGTCTTGATTATGAAATTGATGTAGAGTATGTCGTGCAGAACAAAGCGCAGTGTGATACTTTTAGTCTAATTCTTCAATACATTATTTTATATTTGATATTGAAGGTTTCGTGCAGACATCCTTTTCTTTCTTTATTATGTAGACTAACTCTCCAGGATGGTATGGCGCTAAAAATAATAAACATATTCAAATATTAGCTTTATACTTAACTAGCTGACCGTATGCAACTTTGTTTGCATTATAACTAACTTTTCCCGAAGGAAAACTTTTCCCGTCAGATTTTTCCCATAGTAAAATTACCCTATGTCCTTCCACTGGTCTCGAACTATCCCTATACCAACTTTCATCAAAATCGGTTCAGTAGTTTCGAAGCCTATTCAATACAAACAAACAAACAATCAAATTTTTCCTGTTTATAATACTAGTAAGTATAGATTAGTGAATTAGTGACAGCAGTATTTTGTGTCTCATCAATACTCATCCATCATCATACAATAAGTGGGCCAAATTACCCATACTTCAACGTGATTTGCTTGTCTGACTGATAACCATTAAACATTGTCTTTTTACAAAATATGATATCACTATCGTTCAAAATTACTTAGTTGTCATCTTAGAACTTTATCTTTATGATGAGACGAGGGTGGATTGAAAAGTTCGTGGCCTAGTCTAGAAAAAAAAAAAATTTACAAAAATATTTTTATTTTTCGTTGAAATCTCCGTCTATTTACCTCTATGCATTTTTCCACCTACGTTCCCAAGCTTCTATATCACTCTAAAAAAAAACCCGGCCAAGCGCGAGTCGGACTCGCCCATGAAGGGTTCCGTAGGAGTTATGACGTATTAATAAACTACTTACTAGATCTCGTTCAAACCAATTTTCGGTGGAAGTTTGCATGGTAATGTACATCATATATTTTTTTTAGTTTTATCATTCTCTTATTTTAGAAGTTACAGGGGGGGGACACACATTTTACCACTTTGGACGTGTCTCTCGCGCAAACTATTCAGCTTAGAAAAAATGATATTAGAAACCTCAATTTGAAGACCATCCATAGATACCACACACGTATGGGTTTGACGAAAAAAAAATTTTGAGTTTCAGTTCTATACAGGGTAAATTTTGAGGTACCGGCAATCTCGCAGGATTAGATAGCTAACATCATTATCTACAACGTTTATTTTAAGAGTTTTAAGACAACTCAATACATTGAACAAAAATTAATTTTCAACTTTTTATTGCACTGTCGTAACATTGATAAGTCTATGTTTCATTTATAATCGACGACGGAAGAGAACGCTACGCTCGCGCGCTGTGCGTGTAGAGTTACAAACATTCTAGAGGTATATTAAATGAATATTAATTTTTGTATAAAAGTAAAATCTAACGAAATATCAAAAGTCGTAGAACAAACGATGTAGTTAATGATGCTTGCTATCTAATCCTGCGAGGATGCCGGTACCTCAAAATTTACCCTGTATATGGAGGACCCCCAAAATTTATTGCTTTTTTCTTATTTTGTGTAAAAATCTTAATGCAGTTTACAGAATACATCTACTTACCAAGTTTCAACAGTGTGACATACGGACGGACAGACATGACGAATCAACCCCTAGCACGAACCACTCTTGTTATAGTAGGTATAGTAATCGTATTTAGAGTCTGACACACGAAACATGAACCTGACATTTTTTCAAGTAGCAACACTGATACAATGTCCCCATGTAGTTTAGTTCAACATGGTGATTTTGATACTTTGTAATAAACAATTTCATAATATTTTTTTCTTAATTTCTGTCGAAATATTATAGATATTAAGTAATTTTAACATTTATGAAATCCAAATACAGAGATCTCTTATAAAAGGTTCATTGTTGGAAGTTCATTGAAACTAAACATTACCTAATATTTAATTTTAAAAAAGTATAAACTCCTTTTTTTCCTACTATATTCAAGGAAAAAAGACAATCCTTTCACAAATTTAACATTCTAAATTACTACATAAATAAAAAAATATTAGAATATTTCAAGTATCAAAATGTATTTTACCGACAGTATTACCAGAGCTAGAATTTTTGAATTTGCCGCTTTTTTCCAAGCTCATGTTTTGTGTGTCAGACTCTACTATATGGAGAGCTAGAAACACTATCAGAGGGGGGGGGGGGGGGAGGACACTTACATCTAACAAAAATTTGGACACTCAAAGTACATTATTGCTTTTCGTAAGACAAAAGGCACAAAGTCATGTGTTAAAGCCCCAATGACTGTCAAATTAAAGGCGCTCGAGTGATAAATTTTATTTAAGTTCCTTGGGACACAAACATAGGAAATATATTCAAGAAGGATAAAGCAACACTTAGCATCTGCCAATGGCTGACCAGTTCTAGATGGGGACTGAAACCGAGCTTCCTACTTTGACTTCACATTGCGGGTAAGACTAAAGGATGAATAGTTAATTTTTACAGATAGTGAGCATGATGAGACCACTTCACTATGTGAGTGCTATGCTCTTTTCTACAATAGGAACCGAGCTCTGGGATAACTACCTTTGGATGCGTAAGCTCTATTTCCAAAGAAAGTTATTGACCATTTCTCCCATTTCCTATGTCGCCCCCCGACCCCTTCTTCTAAAAAATAATAAATCACCACGGGCGCGGGATTGGATAACAGTGCGATTGACGATAAATACCCTTTTTAGCTATATGTGAGATGTAATAAAAATATTATTCTTAGATATTTCTTTACATAAGAACTTACAATTTTTTGACGTTATCAATATTGTATTGCATCGGAATGTCATTCCTTTTCCTGCTGTTACATTTGTTCCTCCACTGTTCCGTTGGTTTTGTATATCGATATGATACATTACTTCTTTTCGGTAATGTAACTGCCTCCACTTCTAAGTCATTGTATTCAAATGAATCACACTGGGTCTGTGCAATGGTACTTTTGCTTAAATTAAATTTCTCCGGGTTGGATCCGAGACTGTAAGCGTTTGTCAAGATTAGAATTTAATTTCCCAGTGTAAGAAGATTGAACCTACGCTGACTATTGTGCTTTACTTACATTCTAGTTTGTTCCAAGACAATTTTTGTTTTATTGTTGACGGGTACACCTAAAACAATGTGAACGTTAGAAATAAATTAAAAACCGGCCAAGTACAAGCTGGACTCTCGCACCGAGGGTTCCGTAAATAACTACATACATTTTCAGATTTTTCCTTAACAATATGTGCTATAAGACCTTGCTTCTTGCCAAATTTCATAATTAGGTCAACAGGAAACACCCTATAGGTTTTGATTCCCTTGTGACATTAAAATGGAAAAAGGAATTGAAAAGATGGACAGACGAGTAGACGAACAATAAAGAGATCCTATTAGGGTTTCGTTTTTCCTTTTGAGGCACAGAACGCTAAAAAATTGATTTAGAAAGGAAGTTTGAGATTGTACTATAATCTAAAAGGGAGTTTGTACAGTCTGCTTTGGTTGTAATCAATAATATTGAGTGCATTACATTAAGGTGACGTCATACTTGCCTGAGTTGGAGTATTTTGCAGACTTCCTTGTATTGGCACAAGTTATTGAGTCGCCACATTTCTGGTCCTGGAAATAATATTTACGACAAACTTGAAGTCTGTACTATTTTATGTTAGGTACACCTACGGTCTGATTTTTCATTAATTTCGTAATGTGGCTCCTCAATTCATACGCACACAACATTACTACCAAGACCAAGGACTCGAGTTTCTTTTTTTGCAATGACGCCGGCTGGAGTTTGGCTAAAGAAAACTAAACCAGACATATTTTTTACTGCAACACTGTTACAAACTTTGTACGTATTAGTTGAACATGGTGATTTTGATACTTTGATAGATTTTATATCGATACTCACATGTTATCTTATTGAGTTTCATCAAAACTTTTTTAATGTATTTTGATTCTTAACAACTTTACGTAGGCACCTACCCATAAAATCTTAGTTTTCAACATATCATAATATTTTTTTAAATATCTGTTCAAATAAGATTCCTTATAAAAGTTAGTGATTAGGTGTTTTGGGTGAGTAAAAGTTCATTGAAACAAAAAACGTTTAATAAAAAAGTTTCAATTCCATTTTTTCCTGCTATAGTCATTAGTATTGCCGTCCCTATTTAAAAAAAAAATTGCCGCGTTTTTCTGGATTCGTCTTTTGTTAGCCAGACTAGCATAGCAACATTCAAGAAGTCTAGATTAAAAGCAATAAAATACGTTACCTACCAATTGAGAATGATTTCGAGCTTTTAAAGATTTGTTTTTTGCTTTCCAATTATTTAGAGCATGTTGCTGGCGCTCCTTCAAGTAGAGATATCTCGAGTACCACGTGACATGGGAAACGACATCATCTCTATGCAATCCTAAAATGTTATTACAATGTTAGCGTGATTGAGATGCATATAAGCATTACAAATATATAAACACTCATTCAGATTAATATGTATAGCCGCAGAGATAAAAAATAGTTTAACTTATACTTTGTTTCTTTTTTTCTCATATCTTCCACTCTTTTTACAAGCTTTTATTTACTTTCACCTGTCCGGTGTCATTTTGCATGTATTTGCAGGTATATCGCGTGGCAATGCAATATTATTATGACATGGAGCTGATCTAATGCTGGAGATGGAAGGTGGCCATAGGAACAACGCAATAAAACGACACAACCCCATCGAGTTTGGGCCCATTTGATTCGTATTGACGAGTACCTAATAAAATCTATTTAAAAAAGTTTTTTTTTTAATAATTTAACTTGTTTGTCAAATTACATAGTTAAAATTAGGTTGTGATTTGAACTATATTTTAATTATTGACATTAATACCATGGACCTGAAAAAAAGACGGACGGAGCGTTGTCGAAACAAGAGTGAAGCATGCAAACTTAAACATGCAAATGACAGCACATTTAAATGTGTGCGTGTCTTGTTCTTTGAAAAATGACAGCTTTTTGTCGTACCCCGGCGAGCATGGACTTGTCGATCGACAAAAGCATCTGTCCTTTTCTCTCCTTAGTATTCTCAAATCTGTCTCGTATCTGTCAAATTTATCGATTTTTGTCGAGTTATAGTCGATCTTAGCTGTCAAATTTTGTTTACCGAGAGTTCTATGCTCGCAGGGCTGGTATATCTGTGTGAGTGTAGGTCGTGTACAAACACATGAAATTGTCTTACCTTACTTGCTTCACATTTGTTTAATGCCACACTACGTCCGTATTTTTTGTAGGTCCATGATTAATACCAATACTTACCAGACACCATGTCAAGGACTTCTGTGATAAATTTATCATTCCCGCCTAAGTCGGCAGCATCGTGTTCATTTGTGACGTATTTTTTCCATACTTTCGCAAAAATTAAATGATTGTATTCATTCCAACCCCCGAATTTGTTTGTGCTATTCAAAAATTCTTGTAACTCTTGTACTTCCTAAGGAAATATTAGCAATAAATAGGAGGCAAAAGAAGGGAAAGTTTCTATAACAACAAATTATTTTTTGGTACTTATAATGTACTGATTTGTTAATAGTTCCACGCAAGTGTAATTGTGTAACGTAGAATTTTAAGGACTGTATTCTACTCCATATATTATAATGTGCATGCTGTGCTTACATCTAGTAGGGTAAATCATTTTATGGTCGTGTTACGTATGTAAGTTATTTTTAGCTTGATGTTGTGATTGTACCCAGTTTTGTAAGCCAAATAAAGAAAAAAAATAATAATAATAATAATAATAATTTATTGCACAAAACTTCTTTAGGATACATATACACACAATAAAACGCTTTAATTGTGCCTAAGGAGAATGAACCTTTAGCTTGCACAGAGGTTCCCAAACTAGGCAGAGCCTGTATCTTGGGCAACCAAAGAAATATGTAACAACACAATTTATATTACTCTTTAAGATGTCTTCCAGACATATGCTGTTGTGTATAACCATTTATGAAAAATACTACTATGCAAAGCAACGATACAAAGTTCACTGTAAATGCTAGTTCTGATAAAGCTAGTAAATTTCTTGCGCCCGTTCTTTTGCTCACTGTAGACAACTACGTATCAACATTCAGATTAGGAATATTTACAGATTTCTTGAAAATTGGTTAAGAATAAAGCAAACAAATTTCTCTTTCAGCTTTCAATTATGCTAAAGAAAATGCAAAGTCACATACAAGAGGAATTATTTAAATGAATTATATGTGGAGTGAGGTGAGGGACTATCAACAGAGAACATATCATAAAATAAAAATAATAAAAGTGACAAAAACATCAATTTATCACGTTTTCAGTGCTTAAATAGTCCAAAGAGAGTAACCACTTCGTCAAAATTGATTTTGCTTCCGAGACTGAACATGATTTTATGTTACAGAAACCCAGTACTCTGTTATAAATATGTGCTCTCATGCAATCGCCAAATCTGCTCGCAAAGCGAGTGTTAACAATAGGTTTCGGAATTTTGAAAACGCGTTTTTTTAACAATAAGTTATAATTTTCAGAAGATAATAAACGTTTGTGAACAATCAGAGAGACTTTAAGAATGAACAACTGACGAACTGTAAGGACTTCAGCTTCTCTGTAAAGGTCCGTTGTAGGATATCTAAAGCTTTTTTTAAGCATAATTTTGAGTATGTTTGAGTATTCGAACGTTCAGCTACCAGAAGCGCGGTCTTGGCAGCACTACCCCACACTGAGATACAGTAATTAATAATCGAGGCCACAAGCGCTTTATAGATTTTAATTAGTAGGTTCTTATGGGCCAAGTCTCTGAGCTTCCTGAAAATTCCAGAAATCTTTCTAACTCTTTTAGCCAGTTGCTGTATGTGGGCCTTGAAATTTAGATGTTCGTCGATCATGATCCCCAGATATTTAATGACCTTAGTGCGGTTAATGGAATTACAAGAGCAGATTTGAGAGGAAACCCTATCACAAAAATGCACTTTTAGCCCGTCTGCACAGTTGGGTCTGGAAGCAGCGGTTTTATGGAAACATATGAAGTGAGTCTTTGTGTGATTCAGTGTGAGTAGATTGTTCCTGAGCCATTCAAGAACAGAGTTCATACCAGTTTCAGCGATGTGAAGTGTGCTTGTCCAATTGTTACCAGTAAACAAAACCACAGTGTCGTCAGCGTAGCATATCACCTCGGCATTTGGAAACGACATGTCAAAAATATCATTCATGTAAATGATGAAGAGAGTAGGTCCGAGTATGCTACCTTGTGGGACACCGAAATTAACAGGAAGTATGTCGCTTTTCTGTAGGCCTATCCTCGTCAGTTGTTGCCTTTCAGAGAGGTAACTCCTGAACCATTCCAGCGCAAGACCTCTCACACCGAAACGCTCCATCTTATGGAACAATATTTCTGTAGACACGGTGTCAAAGGCCTTGGCCAGGTCCAGAAACACTCCCACACAGTGTAGGTCCCTATCCAAGTATCCAGAGATGAGCTCGGTTAGCAGCATAACGGCATCTTCAGTGGACTTATGGCGTCTGAATCCAAATTGCCTCGGAGACAGCAAGTTGTTTTGCTCAATGAACTTTGTCAAACGAATGTTAACGACTTTCTCCAGCATCTTGGAAAATACACTGAGTAACGAAATGGGTCTGTAGTTTCCCGGGATTTCTTTAGGGCCGTCTTTGTAAATTGGAGTCACTAGAGCAATCTTCCAAGATGCAGGAAAGCAGCCAGTACCCAAACTTAGGTTAAATATGTGCACTAAAGGTTCACATATGATATTCCTAGCATCCTTCACAAGAGCTGTCTTCACACCGTCTAGTCCTGGTGCGCTGTCGGTTCTTAGATGGTTGATGATGTCACAAACTTCATTTTGGTCAGTTGGCACCATAAAAAAGGATGTTGCGGACGAGTTAGTATGTTTGAATTTTGAAGCTAAATCATTTTCAGTTGTGTTTGATTGCGAAAATGTTTTATTTGCCAATGTCTGGCCCACGGTAGAGAAGTAGGCGTTACATTTGTTTAGAGAATCCTTGGGGTTATCTGCGTCCAAGATTAATTCATTGGAATGATCCCTCATTTTAGTGTTATGAATTTTCTTTATGGATTTCCAGAGTTGCTTGGTGTCCTTACAGTTATTTTGTAGTTCTTCGCTTTCATAAGCTAGTTTTACTTTTCTAACTATATTAACGTAGAAGTTTCTGTAACGCCGGTATACAATACTGGAAGTTTCGTCATTTGGATTTTGTTTCAACTTTGCATGAAGTTTATCTTTATGCCGAGAACGTCTTAGTAGACCCGGAGTCATCCACGGCGTGATAGTTATTCTCGAGCGACTTATTTTAACTGTTTCAGAGTGATGATCTATTGCATCATTTACAGTGGCCATAAACGCCTCCACGGCTACATCAACGTCATTCGAGGAAGTAATTTTATTCCACTCTGCAGCCGCTAAGTCGTTGCAAAATCCTCTAGAGTCAATTATTGTTTTAAGCCTGGATTGATTAAAACGGGGGCGCTTGCTTTTTCTTGCGAGAGCCACTATAGCGATTTTGTGATCGGTAATATCAGGGTCACATACAACACCGATTGCTTTGTCATTGGTTTTTACAAAGATATGATCAAGACAAGCATTTAATCGGGTGGGTTCTGTAATAGCAGGCTCCATCCCGTGTTCCGTGTAACAACAGAGATAGTCGGTAGACTCGGATTCGATAATTTCGATGTTCATGTCGCCACCCACGATGACACATTGCTTGTCTTTTAAAGTGTTGAGGTTTTCATCCAAAGATATCAGAAAATTATTTAGGTTTCTAAATGATGGCGATCTGTATATTCCTAGGATTGTAAGCTGTTTATCGATAGTTATTGAGAGACAGCAAGCCTCCCCGAAAAATGGTTCAGTCACCACAACAGGCCACGATGACTTAACATACGCAACGACACCGCCGTTCTGGTTAATGTTGTGTTTGGTTGAGTAGAAATTATAACCAGAAATTTCTTCTATAACAGTGGATTCGTCAAGCCAGCACTCAGTCAAGATAAGGACATCAAAATTAATGTTTAACCTGTGTAAGAAAACTAGAAAGAGGTCAAAATTTTTTGAGATGCTTCTTATGTTCATTGTAAGTACTTTGAAGTTATATTTAGATGTTATGATAGTGTTACTTGTGGCAGTATCATTTAGTACAAAGCATTGAATATCAGGAATTCTATCAATGTCTGTGGCCAGGTCTAAACTACACATTGTTAATTTGTTTTGTCATACCATTAAGATTTGATAGACCATATTTGCGTGAGTCAGAGAAATGAGCAAAGAAAAAGCGACCGCATAAGCACAAAATTAACTCTAAAAGTTTCTCAAAGCTGATAAAATCAATTGGTTTACCTGCGGAAAATTGAGGTTTTGCTGTGTCACTGACAAAGTTTGCGCAATATATTAAACCTGAAATTAAATATGACCCTCCCACATACTCGTAAGCAAAACACGACAAGGGGTTGATGTAGATCACAAAATAATGGCCCCTATTAAATATAAGTATAAAAATAAATGGAATTTTTTTCAACAAACAAAAACAATTAAGTATACAGACTACATTTACATAGAAAATCTTGGAGATTCTTGCAGGGTATGCGAGATATAGTATAACAAAGTATGTGTTAGGAACTATTTTGGGAATGCTGAGCGGGCGGGTCCGGGTGGGGTCCGCTCTGAATTTCTAGATTCTCTAAGACCACTTCAGATGTGACATGAAGGACAGAACTTGTTTCGGAGCGCCTCATAAAGATATTGCCGTTAGACGACCAGACAAATTTAAATCTGAGTTCTTTGCCCAGTTTCCTAGCCTTGCTAAAGAGTATACGGTTTTCTTTTATTAGATGTTCATTCAGGAAAACACGGCTTGAGTTTCCCGGGAGTTTAAAAGTATCCGTGCTAAGACCACGTCGCACACGCGCCGCTCGCAGCAATTGGTCACGCGCCGCACGACGCGTCATCGAGACCACAATGGGACGGGGGCGTTCCAAAGCGCTCGCACCCTCTCGAGAACCAACCCGCCTTACATCGTCAACATCCTTTGGGTCCAGCTCAACCCCTAGTGCCGTGGAAATTACTCCAACGAGTTGTTGTAGGTTTTCTGAGGAATTTTCTGTAATTCCTGTAATCTCCACATCCTTTAGAAAGCGACGCTGCTCCTTTTTGGCTAACTCTTGGCGAAGCACAGCAACCTCTTCCCGCAGTTCAACAACTTCCGCTCTGTACTTTTCCACCTCCCTCAGTTGATTTTTTATTTCACTCAATTCCTGCCGAAAGATACCAATTTCGTCGGTGGTAAAATTTAACGCCTTAGTAAAATCTAGCATTTGTGTTTTCATGGTAGTGAAGATGTTTTGTAGGTCTGCCACAGCCTTTGAAAACGAGGACATAGTTTGTGCCGGAACCTCCATTGCCGCCAATTGCTCAGCGGACAGCATAAAATCGCAGCCCGACAGCCCCTGCTCTGGTCTTTGAGTTTTTGCACGTACTGGCGTGTTGTCAGTTTTAATGTTTTTGTCTTTCAATTTACAAGAAGGGCATACGTACTGGCTTTGTTTTGTTCTGAGCACCTTGTGATCTTCACGGGTCATATTTAAACAGAGCGTGTGAAAAATAGCTGAACATTTTGAGCATATAACGGTGGAGGCAGAATCTTCATTGCCATTTTTACCTTTAGTAGGTTTGTTGCAAGCCCCGCAAACCATCTCCAAAAAGTATAAAAATCAAGTATGTAGTGCCCTCTATAAGTATTGTATAGAATTTGCGTACCCGAGATAACACCGAGCACTGTATGATTGTAAGCCAGTAGTTCACAGAAGCGCAGAAAGATGGCAGGAGATGCGCGTGCTCGACCCGTCAACAACAAGCAAAGCAATCCCAAACAGCTCTCGAGAGCAGCGATAGATGGCAGGAATGATGGCCGTCACGAATTCGGCCCGTCAATAAAAACAGGAATGATGATTAGTCACTGAGTGAGGTTATGATGCAAAGGTGTGAAAATTCTTAGGAACTATTTATTCAGAGTACAACACCCCAGCACCTCAGGGACACTGGACAGCAGACTACACGCACTCACTCGGTTTTAAAACACTTTTAAGACTGTTTTTTGTTTGTTGGAGTACAAAATAATTTTCACTGTATTCTTGGTTTTCCGGGAGTATCTTGCTGGAATAACACTGGAGAGGGATACTTGCACAATTACTGACCACTTTTGCAAAAATGAAGCAGAAATGTGAACTAGAATAATTAAAAAAAACTAATATAAATTGACTTGCGTCTACTTGAGTGTTTACTTGGCGAGCGCCACCTAGCGAAAAAAAAGAAAGTACCTAAACTTAACAAAAACTGGCCAAGTATCTATTCAACATTAGACATTAAAGTAAATATAAATCTAAATATTCTGTAAATATTTCAAGCGCCTCCTGTTGCCGTTATTAATATCGAGAAAAAAAAGGCAAAGAAATCACGTTTGTTGTATGATGGGAGCCCCCCATAAATATTTATGACAGACAGACGGACAGCGTAGTCTTAGTAATAAGGTCCCGTTTTTACCCTTTGGGTACGGAACCCTAAAATTGGGCGACAAGAGGTTTAACACAAGTCGTATAATACTTTCGAATAAGACAGTTATTCCAAAGATTACAAATTCCCGAATGCGTTTATTTAAAAAAAACACAAAATATTCAATATTTTAAAAATAGTTTACCTGGTATTTTAGTGGGGAGTTGATCAATATTTTTACGGGACTAGGCACTATATCGCTATATGATTTTGAAACAGCTTTCTTTTTAACTTTTAATTTGTAGTTTGTACTTATGTTGTTATCCTAAAAGAAAAGAATAAGATTTGTACATACCAAAATATATATAGACAGATACCATATTGAATTATTTTAACGATAATATCCATTAGAAAAGATTGTTAGGAAGAGATCGCTCTTAGCGATAAGTTCGCCCTTACCCTGATTAGTTGTAAGTTTATTTTTGTATCGCTGTTTCTGTATTGTACGTGTGCAATAAATAATTAATCTATCTGTATTTACGGTGAGCTTATTATTTTTTAGTTAAGTAACTAGGTACAGCCGGCTTCAAAAGTAGATAAACATTTTAGTACCATGTCACACCAACTATGAATAATGCAATATAGGTGTAACCATACTAAATAAAAGGAATAGCTGTTGTGACATGGTACTAAATCTGCTGAAAATGCTTATCTACTTTTGAAGCCGGCTGTATATGCGTATTTCCTTGGTTACACCGAATTTTCGGGTAAATTAAATTAACAATATCCGCATACATTAAATTAAAACGTTTATAAAAATGTAAATGTATGCGGACATTGTAAATTGTACGCCGCCGCAACGCCGGGTTTCACAACTAGTTACGAAACTAGCTGCGAAACATGGCGTTGCCCAGGTTATGATACTTACATCGCATGTTTAACGACATAAATTAACACACACCATTTTTGAAACCCAGATTACAGATTTTTATTTTAGATAATATATTGAAATTTCACCATTAAATATAATCTAGATTCTAGAATATTTTAGAAAAGTTTCTATGTGAAGAAAAGGACAGAAATATATTTTTAAAATTTTAACCACCCAGTTCCACCCAAAGTGACTAAACTCCCTTACTTACAACTTACAACAGGCAGGAGACGCAAGTGATTTTCACCACCACAATAGGTGGTGCCTATAACATAGATATATTGAGAAATGATTTCAGGGATAAAAACTATTTTTTATCCTTTCCCACAACTCAAACTATCTCCATACCAAATTTTATCTAATTTGGTTCAGCGGTTATTGATTCCCCATACAAACTTCCACCCCCCTTTTCTCCCCCTTATAGCCGGTCCACACGACACCAACTTATGCTTGCGCAGCGTGTTTGCACAAGCAAATTTTGTGCAAAATGGAACGTGTAGACGTGAAGTTTGCAATTGGCGCGAAAGTTTGTACTTATTTGTATTTTGTTTACGCTTACTATTGCAGCGTGTAGACGCATGTTCAAACTTGTTTGAGAAAATACGAGTATTCCTGAGAATTTATAGATTTATATATACTCGTAAAAGTCTTTTCCTGCCGTTTGGAAAATTAAATCAAAAGAATATAGCAACCGTGATATAAAAACTCAGGACTCAGCCCCCGTAGCACGTCCACCAAAACACGATATGATAAAGCGATTTATCGCGGTGAACGGTAAAAATACGACGAAACCCTTGCGAAACCCTATTGTATTTTGACAGTTCACCGCGATAAGCCGCTTTATCATATCGTGTTTTGGTGGACGTGCTAGGGGGGCAGGCCTATGAAGTCTTGGTAGAGAAATGGAAGGAAGTTGAACCAACAGCATAATACGAGAACCGTATACAGGCGAGAATTTAAAAAATTAGGAATGAATATTCGGCTGATAACATCTTTCAGTTTGTGGTATTTCCATTATATGGACTTTTTAAGGGACCAAGAAATTGCCAGATCCTTGGAACAAGAAACTACACCTCTGCTACCAACTGCTGCCAACAATCAACTGAATTGTTTGTGCTGTGTGGACGATGAGACTCGTACAAACTTTTGTTTGTGCAACAGTTTGCACAGCATACGTTGGTCTCGTGTGGATCGGCTATTAAGGAGTGATTTCTGCGATAAAAGCTATCTTAAGTCCTTTCTCAGGCTCTAGACTATCTATCACAGAATAGATAATAGTACTACGCTATCTGTGTAACAAACATTTAAATCGGTTCAGTAGTTTTGGCGTGAAAGCGCGACAGACAGACAGACAGAGTTGCTTGCATTATAGATTAAATATTATTTTGAGTAGGTAAACTTACCATTATCATCGTATTTATAACTTTTTCTTCATATTCCAAGGAAAATTGTTCAGTTTGAATATTTTTTTTAAATTGTTTGATTTTGTTTTCTAGGCGTAATACATCTTCTTTTACTTCTTCAATATCTGTAGAACCAGCGTATTAAAATAAAGGAATTGAAGTTTAGTAGGTAATTTCGATTACATTGGGGAACGTCACATTCAATACAATAGTATAATCTGTCTTCTTACCACATAATTCTTCTGATTTTGTTGCATTTTTTACATCTTCAAATAAGTTTTTTACATCTCTGAATTTATTTTTAACGTTTGTAATAAATATTTTAAATTCTGAACAATATTTATTCCAATCTCTTTCTTGATGAAGAACGTGAACAGAATTTTTATTGACAATTTGCAATAGCAAGCTTTCCTGTATTTGTAAACGCCTCAGTTTAGCCAAAATATTATTTTTGTTACTGATATCAGTTACTTCAGAACTTTTGCTTTTTAAAGAAGAAATAGACATTGATACTGTTTAACTATATTATATTTAACTCAAAATATCAAAAATGAAGAGCAGAAGGTACTTTTCTATGTTACTTCACTACTTTATTGATCAAACACAAATGATGCGTGGATGCAGTTTGAATTTTCCGCCATAGATGAGATAAATTTTATAAGATTTTTTGTTTCCGATAACAGAGTATATATATATATCAATGAAGCAATCATAGATGTTAGACTGTCGGCGCGTTCCAGATAAGCATTTTTAGCTATAAATATCAACATTATAGCATCTCTGCGTTTCATTAGCGGTGATGCTAGTTTTTGTTGCTGGTTGTCATGCGTTTCATTTAAGCATTTTTAACACGAAATTCTAGCATCAAATACCCATGTTAGTAGATGGGTCCTCTGATACCACTTTTTGACAGCTTTCAAATTTGACATTTGGAATCTTTTTTTCATGGATCAAAGAGGATTTTCAGCGGATTTAAAAAATCATTGAAAGACATTTATAGTATTGGTCAATTCTGATTTATATTATTAGAAATTTTAAGTAGCTGGACTAAGTAGTTCAGGTGTCAGCACAAAAAATCAGTACTTTCCGTTGCATTTGTAACAATTAGCGCGGCTAAAAATGTCAACATTTCTTATAAGAAACGCAAAACGAGGCTAACATTAGCCTCAGAAAGTAGCAGTGCTTTATCTGGAACGCAGGGTGTGATGCTTACCCTTTGGTTCCATATGCGCCTATCGTCCCGAATCATTTAGTGCCGAAGCTTCACGCGTTTTGTACGCTAAAAGTTATCGCGTATATACTGTGGTCCCATTAGCGGCTTCGTCATTTTGCACGAATTATCATCCAATAATCTGCAATAATCCAAGATGACTTAATTCACTTAATCCACGTAATTATAAACGACGAATTTCTTTACTTCTACATATGTGCTAATAATTATATGATGCATTTATCCATCCTCCATTTTTTCTTATTTACTAGAGTCATTCGCACACGTCTTTATTAGTGCCGAAGCTTCACGCGTTTTGTACGCTAAAAGTTATCGCGTATATACTGTGGTCCCATTAGCGTCATGCAACCAATGAAAGCAACCGCCGAAATGAACAATGCTAGTGTGACCACGCAACGCGAATAGTTAGCGCCATTAGCGCGCTAAAACCCTTGGTACAATGGGACCACAGTATATACGCGATAACTTTTTAGCGTACAAAACGTACGAAGCTTCGGCATGAATTGATTCGGGACGATAGATAGACGCATATGGAGCTTTGGCTTATTTGTCTGTGACTGATGCCGCAGATTTGGCCTAAAAGACTTGAATCCAGGCCAGTAAAGCAGCCCAAAAAAAATTATGCTGCAGATTAAAAAAAAGTTCTAAATCATTTATCTATTTATTTTGTGTATTCATTTCATTTGTGGTGTTCGTGTATTCTTTCGAAAAAGTAACGAAGAGGATGATCGGAAAATAAAATATACTAATTCAAGTAACAGTGTTAGAAAATGTTTACACGTTCAAGGTTATTCTTCACTAGGGCACAATCATTCAGAGTATGTATTTATTATTTTACGGTAAAATTTTTTATTTTCAGTATTTCAAATAACCTATTTCATGTTTTCAGAATATTTTCAAGCCGGAATTTCAGTATGAGTCTCGGTTTGTTTACAATATCACAGCCTCAAGAAGTCGATCTACTACTCCACTTAATACTGTAATAATGTTTGTTCCACAGCAAGAGGTTAGAGGATTTTGTTTCATAATATTTTTTTACTCTTGCAAGTACCTAGTAAAACAAACTATCAATTCATAAACATCCGTCATGTCAGTCAGATACTGGTCCTTCCATAAATGAGGAGTTAAGCCAATTATTGTTACATAGATATGAAGGTTAACTCTGTGATCTAGTAGTCAGAACACTCGCCATTGTTCTGGAGGTATAAGTTCAATTTTCGGGAGGAGGAGTTTTCTGCTTAGTTTGGTTCTGACCTTTGATAAAATGGCTAAAGTAATCAAGGAAAGAATATACATTTTTGGCATTAGCAGTGTCCTTAATGGGATAACATAATTGTGTAACATTAAATACAGCAGATACTTTAGTGTAGTAAAAATATATAATATAGTAGAATCATAGAGTACATACTGTTTTATTTTTCTTATAGGAATATCTCTGTCAAGTCAACACAAACTTTATACGAGGATTAGTTTACTGTGTGGGTTACATGTGTGTTTGAAATTAATGCTGCTTAATGCTTTGTCCCTAGCAAATATTCTAGTCAAATAAACTACCTTGATGACACCTCAAGTACCTGAGAGAACTTGTTATTTGAACAAAAATCTGTATTATAATGTTTCAGGCATGGATTGTTGAACGAATGGGTAAATTTCACAGAATCTTGGAACCTGGTTTGAATCTGCTTTGGCCAATAGTAGACAAAATAAAATATGTGCAAAGCTTAAAAGAAATAGCAATTGATGTTCCTAAACAAAGTGCTATCACATCTGATAATGTTACACTGAGTATTGATGGAGTGCTGTATCTACGTATAGTGGATCCATATTTGGGTAAGTTCCTATGCTTTGATACAGCTAAATATTATTGCTGTAATTTTTTTTTATTTCTAGCTCTTATATGTCAATATTATAGTGAACTAACTGCTGCCTACAACTGCATCTGCATCCTGTAGAGAACACTTTAAAAAATTAGGATAAAAAAAAGTCTTTATCCTTCCCAGGGGCTTAAGCTATCTAGCTTAAGATACCAAATATAATTAAAATTAGTTGAGTGATTAAAGCGTAACAAACTAACTCACTTTCACATTTATAATATCAATTATAATTAATGTTGTTTAAAAACCATTGAGGGCCAATACTTTAAATGACAGTTAACTTTTATCTGAGGAATAAATGTGTCAGTTGGCAGCTTTTGTATAGAAAATCTATCAAATTGCCATATTTATTCTACAGCTAAGAGTTATGTAACAGTTGAAAAATTGACCTTAAGGTTGCAAACAAGCATACAGTCCACCTAATTGAATTGGGTTGAGTTGGGATGAATTGAACTAATTTTTTTGTCAACTTCAGACATATATATTTCATTGCTTTCTTCTACAAGTTTAAAAGGACGTTAGTTTGGCCCATGAAACATACTTCTCTTTACTGTAATCCGTGTAGCAATGAATACAGTTAAAAAACAGCATAATTTTAATGCACAGTCAACCACACTGTGATAGCACTGAGCCTAGTGACACCTTTACAACCATGTTATTGGAGCAACTGTCATAAACAAGGTTTGAATGCATCATAATTCAGAAATCCATTTACACTAAATGTTGGGCAAGGGGTCACTACAATAGAACCCTGTGTGAATTTCACTTCAGTCTGATTTTTAATTCAACAGAATTCTGACAGATGTCATCCATAGACAAATCAGATATCAATAACCTTTTCTGCTTAGAACAAAAAATATGAAACAGAATTAGATCAAGTAATGACATTGTAAATAGTGTTTATTTTGTGCACTCAATGCACACTAGCTAGAATGTAATTTTTTAAGAACAGAGTAAAATAACATAGGTATTTGTCAAATAAAAATATTTATTAATCATCATCACTTATATCATCATTATCGTCATCATCATCAACTATGATTATAAAAGAATCACACACTATCCAGCAGATCATAAAGAGGGCACATTTTATCTTTAATAATATGGTTTATGTATTCTTTCCATTTTTCAGCTGTAATATTATATGCCCTCTAATATTAATTGTTTCACTTTGCGCAACTCGGACCGCGGTGCGTGACGCGGCGTAAATAGTATATAATTTTTAATTTTAGATTTGACATCTTGTCATATTGGCTCTTAGAAGAAGCAAAAATTTTACAAATGAAGATGTTTTTCTAAAAAAGGTTGGCAGCCTATGGATTATTGAACAGGGATCCCAGTAATCTATACAAATAAATAAAATTGAAGTGTCTGTTTGTAATGTCAAAATAACAAGTTTTTACTAAATGGGTATGAATGTATATTGGGTGCCAATTTCTTAGTTTCTTATCTTTGGGTGGGGGGCGGCCAAATTATTGAGCCTTCGCGTTCGAGTTGTGCTATCCCTTGCCGTAAAGCTTAGTCCGTAATGCCAAATTGCCACGACACCAACGGTCCAGTCTATCGTGCCCATGAGCTCAACAATGTCCTTCGGTGGTATGGCCCGGTAAACCTCCGGTTTTGGGTATCCAATTCCCGTCAGCCTTAGTCTCCTGCAAGCCAGGGCGTCACAGTGGCACAGCAGGTGCTCCATGCTCTCCTCTCCCTCCTTGCAGACCCCACAGATTTTGCAACTGGTGTGTCCCATCCTGGTAAGCATGATCGTAGTGTCCAGTTAGAGCACCCAACAGTAGGCGAATCTGGGATCTGCTTGAGCTCAGTGTAAATTTGAGCCAATTGTCCATACCCATGAAGAGCTTGGCGTGGTTCATTCCTTTTTGATTGGCCCATTCTCTTTGGTGCCTCATTTGCAGTTGCTCGGGTACCAATAACAAAAACAATTTTTTTTGTCTGTCTGTCCCCGCTAATCTCCTGAACGGCTGGACCTATTTTGACGGGACTTTCACTAATAGATAGCTAATTATATAAGGTATAACATAGGCTACTTTTATTAAGATCTTTTTCAAAGATCTTTTATCTTAATACCACCAGCACCATTTCACTATAGGACGACAAGACGTGGTGAGGGACTCCATCCATATGTAGTCGACACTCCATCCTCTCGTACCAAACAATTTACTTCCTTGTTTTTCATACGAACTGCGAAGTTGTGGAATGATGTGAAGTGGAATTCTGTATTTTCAATTAGGTATAACTTGAGGGTTTTCAAGGCAATAGTGAACACGCACTATTTGAGTTTGCATGCTCCACCTTAGACCACATCTTCGTTTTCCATCAGGCAAGATTGTGGTCAAATGCGCTCAAATTTACCTTAAAAATATGTAGTTATTAAGCTTCTTTTAATTCAGTTTATTTTACAATATTGTCTTATAGTACAATACTCTGAATCAAATTATTTTCTCTCAATGAGAATTAATTGTATATTTTTAGCTTCTTATGGTGTGGAGGACCCCGAGTTTGCAATCACACAGCTAGCTCAGACAACGATGAGGTCGGAATTAGGTCAAATCTCACTAGACAAGGTGTTCAGAGAGCGGGAGTCACTGAATGTATCTATAGTACATGCTATCAATAAAGCAAGCGAAGCATGGGGTATCACATGCCTTCGTTATGAAATTCGTAAGTATGTTTATACAGCAGTGTAGATAGCACATAATTATTAATGCAACCAGAGACATATCACTTTTGTAATGCAAAACATTTTTTAGTTCAATTCAATTTTTAGGTTGTATGACTTCTGTCAGGTGTGACAATTTTGCCAATGTTGAGTAGCAAAAAAACACCTTTTAAATTGATAAGATTTAGCGGTAATACTAAAATGCTGGGTCTACCTGTGGACAAAGCATAGTGAACATTAAATTGTTAGTAGCAACTTGAAGTTATGGTTAGATATTATTTTGTAAAATAAAATTACACTAATGTGTCATCCTTGGTAGTCATAACAATTTCACCCTTTTTAAGGAAAGATTATTTGTTACTATTGACTAAGGGGCTAAGTTGACTAGACTACTCTCTTGGATATACTCTAGGATTCTAGTTCACTGCTGGTGTCCCCATACCCGGCTGAACCTCTGCCCCCGATGTCGCGTTACATTTGATAACAATTCCACCCTAGCCTAATTTCATGAATAAGCCTGCGTTTAGGTGAGATACAAAGTTATTTCCTTTAGTAGTATGTTTACAAGAGAGATGGGCCGACTAGCTGACTAGTCGGCTGCAAAATACCAAATTATATAAGAATACATACAACATCAAGTTTTATATTAGCACTGCAACTTTTAAAAGATTAAAGCGAAGGACTCCCAGAGATCTGTGTGGAAGGGACTAAACTTATGCTCGACACAAATATGTAATGAACCATAAAGGGCGTATGTCACTGGACATACTGCCCCAAAGACCAATAGCAAGTTCTCGACCATTTGCTGAATTTTCTCAGAGGAACAGATTGCATATTTACATATAATTAAAAAAAAAATAAAAAGTTTTATATTGAAGTTGGTGTCAAGCAATGATCACCTGGAAATTCTTAAAAATATAAGAATTGTTAAAATTGTTGACTTTTTTGTGATTTTGAAGTCTGTTTTATTTATTGTAAAAAAAATCTATCCTATTCTAGATTGCACTGAAAGTAAACTGTCAAACTGGTTCTGTAATTAAAAAATAATAACAGTAATGATTACAATTACATTTTTATCATCCTCTTTCTTAATTTTAAGAATATAAATAGGAGTGAAAAGTGGGCCGACTAGTCGGGGGTTTCAGCCGACGAGTAGGCTTTCCCGACTAACCGCCGACTAGTCAAGGCCGTAGCCAGAAAAAAAATCGGGGGTTTGGTTCACGTAAATTTGCCGCTCCCTAATAGATGTCGCTGCGCCACTATCTGCTACGTATCATCGTACGAGTACTATTGAGGTCGAAAATCGATCGTGAGGTGATAAGATCTGTGTTTTTTTAGTATTGTAAGCCTGCACACTGGGTTCCAGGTGATATAAAACTGCCTTCACGAGTTCACGAAGCAATGCAAATGCAGGTTGAAGCCGAGCGTAGGAAGCGCGCTGCTATACTGGAGTCGGAAGGAGTGCGCGCAGCCGATATCAATGTTGCAGAAGGCAAAAGACAGGCTAGGATATTGGCTTCAGGTAATTTGGGATGTCCGTTCAGTGACGAATTCATTAAAATACACTAGCTTTCCATAGTAAAAACAATTGAAACTATAAAGAAAGAGGTTTTTAAAGAGTTCCGTTGAAATACGACGTTAAGCAGTTGTTAGCGTTATACTCAAACAAAAAACAAAACTGCAACTCGTATTTCAAAATTCTAACGGGGGAATTTTCAAAAAAGAATATACTCGTGTTCACTCATTCATTACTAATATAGCAGCTTATTTGGCTGCTGTATTCTGTCAGGTTAAGAGGGCATAGTACCTACTACTAGCGCCGCCATTCGTTTTTTATTAATTATAATAAATTAAAGACGTTTCTACAAAAAATAGCACAGTCAGGAACTTAATATAGATACTTCAGATTTATATTTATGTATTTTGTACACATTAACCGTATAGAATAGTCGAAATCATAATTATTGCTTAAAGTGACCACTTTTAGCAATAATTCTGATTATGATTACTCCTTACTTTTAATATATGCCTGAATGGCTCCCAAAAATCTAAAATATATATATTGAGTTCCTGACTGTTCTATTTTTTGTAAAAACGTCTTTAATTCATCATAATTAATAAAAAACGAATGGCGGCGCTAGTAGTAGGTACTGTGGCCCCTTAAGGTACTTGTCCAAATGGGTTGTTCAATAAGGCTAATTGTTATTCAACTCATTATAATACATGCAAATTATACTTCAACATGAGATTACGACTAATAAAAGTTCTCCATCCCTAAATCAGCACGCGGGCACAACTGCAGTTGTTCTACGCAAACCTAAAAGAAATTAATTGATAAAGAAAACACCAGAAAACAGAGAAGCTTCAGTACCCCTGAGTAACATGCGGCTTTAACGACAAATGAAATGAGTAATCGCTGTATTCGGAACAAACACAATATCCATCATGAACATTATTGGACATCTCTTAGAAGGCATAGATCAGTTTGTGTAATTTCAAAATCTAGTAAGGGACATCTCTAATGGAGATATGGATATTTAATTGTAGATATAGTTATGCGGAGTAAACAAAAAACGGCTTTTTACATTGCTATGTTTTGAAATTGCGCAGCCGAGATGTAATAAAATAAAAATAAAATCAACTAGCCATGCTCGAGAACTACGTTTCGCTTATATTTTTTTGGATGAGGATTTCAAAACTTCCTGTGGGAAATCCTTAGTGGGTCCCTATAAGTCAATGAAACCGTATCCAATTTCATGCTTCTAGTTCCAGTAATTTGGGCTCTATGTCGATACCTCAGCCAGCCACTAAAGCCTTTTATAGATACAGAAGAACTTACGCCCTAGTAAGAACAACGCACATCCTCCAACGAAAACGAATTCCCATGAAATGTCGTTATAAGCGTTTGGCTAGCGATTGCACTTTACTTTTGCTCGAGGCTTTATTATATTCCGTAGAGGCCGAAAAGCAAGAACAGATCAACAAGGCGTCAGGAGAAGCCCAGGCCATGCTCGCCGTCGCCGAGGCGAGGGCGCGCGGACTGAAGCTCGTCGCGAGTGCTCTTGCGCAGAGGGTAATTGAAATATTTAAAGTACTGACCTTCCACCGCTAGCTTGGCTTAGCTATATTTTAACCCTGCGAAACAATTCAGACTAAAGTCTAATTTTTAATTCTGACAGATGTCATTCATAGACAATTCAGATATCAACAACCTTTTCTGCTTTGATTTTTTAAATATAAATTAACAAAAAATATAAAATAAAATTAGATCAAGTAAATTATATGGTAAATAATGGTAAATGTTTAATGACTAAATGGAAAAACAGAGTAAAAGAATATAGTTTTAAATTAAAATATTTATTAATCATTATCACTTTAAAACATCACTAGCTGTGCCCGCGACTTTTTCCGCGTGGAATAGTGACTTTCGGCAGCATTTTTATTTTTTACGATAATTATTTTGCAAATAAAACACATGCATACATTAACATTAATAACGCAAAGATTATGAAAACACACTCAAACCAACTACAACATTATCGAAAACAATAGTATTTAACGTATGATTCTAAACAAAAATCTAATTACGTAAAACAAAAAATCGTGTCTATATTGGCCCTTACAAGAAGCGAAGATTTTACAAACAAAGAGGGTTTTCTTAAAGAAAGGTTGGCAAACTAGAGATGGAGAGGGAGACGATAACTTAGCATTCCATGGATTCACCGTGCGGGTGCCGGGTCCATCGCGTTGCAGAAAAAAGAGCCAAGAGCAGTGCCTGGGGCTTACGACCCAGGTGCAGGCTTAAGTAGCTACTTTACAATGCATCAACATGCTTCACCACTCCGGCTCCTCTCTGCCTAACCATATTTGATACGATTCCGTCAGTGTCGCCTTTGTTACGCGTTTTAATATTGAGCTCACGGACGTTCTCGATAAGCCTAGATCTTTTAGCAATGATGTGTATAAAGATTTTGCCGAAATACCTCTCGCGCCTACTTCTACCTTATACCGGGTGTAACGGAATTCGATTTAATTCGCTTAACAGTTCAGCGTATTAAATCGAAAGTAGGCATATAATAAAAATACAAAGAATAGCCATAAAACATTTTTTTTGTTAATCAACAACCAAACTAGTTGAACTAACCCAGTTAATACTATATATCTACCCATAAGATTAATTTTAATATTTGTCTAATTCCGTCATGAACTTACATGTAAAGAAATAATTGCGCACTTTAGTTTTAATACTCATGAGTAAACAAATTAGGGATCATTTGATTTAACCATGCTTTGATTGATAAATCCATGAAAAAATTGACCTTGGATAGACTAGTAGGATGTTGTAAGTAACATTGAAAGTCAAGATCTATTCCAACATCTCAAGAAAATGTTTTAGTTACCCAGTTTTTATTTCAGGAAGAAGAATGTGTACAATATCACAATGTATGGTTTATTTTTCAGGATAGTAAACATGCGGCCTCGTTAACTCTGGCAGAGCAATATGTGGCTGCGTTTAATAAACTAGCACGGACCAACAACACCTTAATACTGCCAGCGAATGCGGGTGATGTTTCTAATCTTGTGGCCCAGGTAGTTATTTTTTTAATAAATATAGACATGTACCGGGTGTAACGGAATACCGAAATAATATTTTTTTAACACCCTTGCTCGTAAAGCTGATGTAATTCCACCGGTTTTAAATATGTAAAGGTCATAAAAAACGCGTTTGTTACCAAAGCAAATAGTTAAGTTATAGTCCATACAAATTCCATAACAGCATTATTTGCCATTTCAAATATGGAACTGATCGCCGCCGCACGACTCCAGTTAGTGAGCAGCGCGCTGTTGCTATTCAAATTTCGAACTAATCGCCGCGCGGCGCCAGTCAGTGTAGGCAGCGCTAGCGCGCTGTAGTGTTACATACTCTTTGGCGCGCTGTTAAAATGGCGGGAAAGCAACAGTGTGCATTCACAGATTGAGTTTATTTAAAATGTTTTTTTTTTCTGTTTCCTCGCAAATGTGTTAAAAAACGTTGTACGATATACGTGCGTATTGGTTATAACATCTTAACGCACTAATATCGTAATGTACTATTAAGGTTGTTGATCAACAAAAAAAATGTTTTATGACTATTCTTTGTATTTTAATTATATGCCTACTTTCGATTTAATAAGCTTAAATGTTAAGTGTATTAAATCGAAAGTAGTCATATAATAAAAATACAAAGAATAGTCATAAAACATTTTTTTTGTTAATTAACAACCTTAAATATTATTTCGGTATTTCGTTACACCCGGTATATTGAGGAGCTTGGTTGCGCATTGGCGCGTGCGCTCAGCGAACGATTGCTAAGGTTAAGCAACGTTCGCTGTAGTCAGTCCTAGGATGGGTGACAAAAATAAAGAAACATCTCAAGCTCCTCCGTGCTTCGGAAGGCACGTTAAACAGTGGGTCCTGCGCCTGATCTCGCTCCGGTCGTGTCGGCTAACCGTCCCATCGGATTAGGCGAGTGAAGGAACAGAGAGTGCACTTACGTTTGCGCAGTCACTTGTGCACTATAATATCTCCTGCGCAGATGGCTAGTCTCTGTGGAGATTGGCCGCCGTGACCGAATATCGGTTAGGAGGACATTATTATTATATATATTGAGTTCGCAAAACAGCATAATTAGTTAGGTATTTGATTCTTTATTGTTGAATTTTTCAGGCTATGTCAATATACTCAACTGTAACGGCACACAACAATCAGTCCTTTCAAAATCAGCCCGAGGCTACCGAAATAGAATACGATGATCCCCTAGTCAAATTAAATGCTTTAACTGAAAAAGGATCGACATTTGCTGGACCAGCGGTACTCAAAGAAAATGATAGTTTAGCTGAATACTTTTCCGATGATGAAGAGAGAGAAAAGGCATTACAGGCACAGAAAGAGAAAAAAGATCAGCATTTACAAAAATTAGAAAGAGATACTTAGAAATGTTAAGTATTGTTTGTTAATTAATAAAATTACTTATATCTTTAATATTTTCGTAGTTATTTTATTGTCACTGTTAAATTTAATATTGAATAAGTATATCATTCAAGGTTGATTTAGACTCCAAGAGGATATACATAATTATTGCAGTTATCATTTATGAGGGATGTTTTGTCATGTTGATAACATGTGCATTTAAAATGATGAAAATAGATTACTGATATATTATTGTCAATTAATTCCACACAAATAACAAACCAAAAACTATTTTTAATTCTACTCTCTTACTACTACTCTTAATACATCTTATAATACAGTCTTAAATATGAATCGACAAATTAGCAGTGTTTAGTATGTATAATAATAGTCATTTATACATATATAGAAGTTATGATGTTACAATTTAAAGAATTATATTAACTTACAATTATAGAAAATCATCAAATAAAGCTATAAATAAACATAATAGAATCATAATTAATAATAAATCATTTGAATCAAAGAAAACTATATTGCCACTATTTCTACATTATATTTCGAAAAAATTTGATAGATTTATCACTGAATTTCAAAAAAATATAATGAGATTAGTAAACATGACTTTAATATTGTCATGATTTGTCCTATCGTCCAAAAAGTGTTTAAACTGAGTCATATTGCTTTGGCTTAGTCTATGTAGGCTATGTAATTCTGACCATAGAGCTGAACAACTTTCACTATGAGACAAATTTGGAAATTGCGAACAAAAAAAGTTGTGTCATAGAAAAGTTTAAGATCTACTCTACTGCAATGTATGGTGCAACTGATTTCCTCAGGATTTCAGAATAAGGCCCCTTGTGAAAAATGTTCAATTTAACAAACTGTTTATATAACATGACAACTTTTTTGGACACGTATTATAGCTGAAATAAACTATAAAGATTTAAATAACTTTAAACAAAGAAAACCAGAAAAATAGTTTTTTTTATCCAGAATTTAAAAAAAAATAAGGTATTTTCGTGTTGCTACTAAGTATTACAAATATTGTCATAAATTGGCCAATGAATACTTAATTTACTCACTTTTTCGTATGCGGCACCTAAACCCATACCATATTATGTGGTATCTATTACATTGTTATTTAATTATTATTATACAAATTTTAAGGTCCTTTACAAAGGAACATCGTTACGCAGATGCATCAGTTTTCTACTGTCATACTAAAGGTTCCTCTTTAGAAAACATTTTTAAGAAATTTGTTATTCATTCTTCCTATTTTATCATACAAACAGTAATTCTACCCACACAAGAAAAGCAACTTTTCAGTCTAAAAAACGATTATTTTCACACAATAGAATGGGAAATTGTGTGTAGTCGTCTATACAGTGTGTAAAAAGAACCCTGACAACCTATAAAGGGGCGTGTATGTTTACTTATATACTTACAACCAAGAGTTACAATAAAAAAACGACTACTGACCAAAGAATGTCCAATATTACATTGTTTTTAAAATTGATATATTTGAAGAAAGCGTTTCTAACATCAGTATTTACAAGTTATCAATTTCAGCATAGTCGCGCTGCCAACGCAAAAAAGGTGTAAGCAAATTTATTTCGATCTTTTTATTGAAGAGCTTATAAAAAATGACATGTATAAAAATACCCCTCCTAAAAGGGTTAACAGGGTTTTTCTTACACTCTGTATAGGGAGGACAGTGGGAACAATAGCTAAACTAGCATGTGGACGATGTCTGAAAATTGCATTGAGTGCTGGATTTTCATACATCTCTCATCCATTTCACATCAGATGGAGAGGTTATTGCAAAATGCAAAAAGCTGCCACAATCCTATGAGACACAAGTACTTCAAAAATCTGTCAGATTAAAAGAATATTAAGCAATATTGACACCATATTTTTTTGGAAAACTATAATAATTTGGTGGGGTTTATTTGCTTTTGGAAATAAGTACCCAGTTCTTGTTTCCTAACTACATAAATGAAATGCATAAATGAATTGAAATGCTTAACAGTAAATAATAAAAAATAAGAATATAAAGAGCTTCAGAAATTAGTCATCATATGCCTCCCATATACATAAATAAAATATTTTGAAAGTTGAACCCCTGATCATGATATTTTAACAAAATTTTCCTGCTGATTGAAATAGCTGACAGATCCCTCTTCTGCATGATTACTTGTGGACGGTGCTGGCAGTTTGTGAAGGTTCAAATAAGATGCTGTTAGCGATGTACCATCAAACTGTCGTAAGTGTATCTGAAAGAGTAAGTAATACACATATTGTTATTACAAATATCTGTTGATCAAGTTTACGTTTTCTGCAGTAGATAGATTGATTGACCAGTCTACATGCCGACTGGATGCATGCAAAATGATATAACGTGATTTCTTAACACTAATCGTTAATTAGAGCTTTTTTGTTTAGTAAACTATTTCTCCATAAATAAGGTTCAAAAACAAAAAAAACTTCAGTAAATAATTTAAACACAAAACAATAAATTTAATCTGTTATGTATAGCAAGTGTTTGCTTTTTGAAATTATGGCGAATGAGTTCGTTATGGATATACTCGTAAATCCATAACAAAATCCATAATGATTTTGTCAGTTAAGCTTTTCAAAAGTATGTCTTTTGAATATTGTGGCAAACATAAATTATGCCTTTTGTTACTTAGCTTATTCAAATTAGCCTTTTCATAGTTATGCCTTACATATTTCGGCCTTATAATATTATGTGTTATGAAGTTATGATATAAAGACTTATGCCAAGTGACGATTATGGCTATTAACATTATGCATTTTTAGTTTATGACGAAAAATGTTATGCGTTTCAATAGGTAACCAGTTGTTACATGTTAAAAAATAACTTAAGAGCATTATGTGTGCAAACAATTATGAATGATAAGTTAACATATTCTGACCATAACTGGATTCTTATCATTAGCCTAATTGGATTATGTTGACTAACTAGTGCCACAAGTAATTGAATTGTTACTGTTGGATAGTTTTGTTTGGTCTGTAGACTTACCTATACACAAGAAAATAGAAATCTTTGCTCTTATTTATATTTCACATTAGAAATATGACCAGAATATTCCAAATACTTATTAATAATGTATTGCTTTTTATTGGTGCATATCCATTATTAGTTTTAATGCGAGTTTTTATTAGAACAAAGTAGACTAATATGACAGATGTTAAAATTTCAATTGTTTAGTATGTAAAATATAAATTTGACATTATGCAGTTGATATGGTTACTTACTAATAAATGTAAATTAACTTCATCACTTCTACTTAAATAAGGAAAATTCCCACCACTCTTCAAGTGGGCCAGTTTGGCTTGTGGATATGATTTGTGTAAATCTTCTCGCACTTGTGAGCTCAATGCACTCTCATCCCAAACATCCATAATGGTAATAGGAATGTCTTGCAAAAGCTGTGGTTGTACAAAACAAGGCATGCAGTTCAAAGTCAGTCTTGATGCCAACTCTGATTGGTTTAGTGATTCCAACTGCAAATTTAAGGTTGATTAATGAACCTTGAAGGAATGAATATTGAAAGAATATTCATCAAATAAGAAATAAATATATACTGAAGATTCACTGTAAACTATAGTAGATTGGTTTCTACAGCATATTTCATTAGTCAGCTCCCCAAACTAGATACTTATCATTTTTAGGGTTCCATACGTCCGAATAAAAAAACGGAACACTTATAGGATCACTTGTGTGTCCATCTGTCTGTCGGTCACAGTCAATTATCTCTGAACCTACTAGACTGATTAAGTTGAAATTTTGGTACACATATCAATATCTGTGACCCAAATGCAGAGGTGTGACGTGAATAGATGAAATCTCTATATGGGAGGTCATTTTTGGGGGGAACATGAAAAATTAATTTTTTTTTTTGAAAACTGTATCATGTGATATCAAATGAACGGTCTTGTTGTGAAGATATTAAATGTAATTTTATAACAAATAGTTTCCAAGTTATTCAAGAAAATAGACGAAAATTGACCATTATCTCCGAAACTACTGAACCTAAAATTTTGAAAAAAATACAGAAATTAGTTTTCTACTTATAGATTCCATGTCCATGATATTAAAATAACATAGTAAATCACTCAATATAGGTAACATCGTACGTACGGAACCCTCTTCATGTAAGTTCAACTCGCACTTGGCCGGTTTTTTATTTTCTCATAGCTGATTATACTCATTATCTTACCCTTTCAACCATAAAATCTATAGATTCTGCTATTCTTGTATCAACTTTATATGATGTAAAGTTGCCCATTAGCATTCTTTTTAGTACTAATGATGGTAGTAGCCAGAACAATGCAACCGAGTCGTTATATTCAAATACAGATGTGTCCATAAAACTATTACAGAGTATCAATGATGCTATTTTAGGACAATTCTTTGTAACTTCTGCAAACTTCTGTGCAATAAACCCCCCTAAAAAGGAAAGAAAAGTATAAAATAAAAATTGTTTACTCTTAGGCACTTTTACATGCTTATACACACAAAACAGAAATTTTTGGTTTTAGAAAGTTTACCTAAAGATGCTCCAAAAACATGCACCTTGTCAAGTTCTAAATAATCAATGAGTCTTTTAAATCCGTCACACCATTCTTTTATGTTCCAGTAAGGTGGAGCTTCTGCAGATATAACACGGACTCCTCTTGATGATAAACCCATTACTTGTTTGTAAAATATATCTGCAGTTCCTGACACTGGTGGCAAGCATATCAATGGGCATGTAACTGATTTAGGTCCACTATCAAATATTCGCCAAGCCTGTAAAATAATGTACTTACAGTTAGAGATTTAAACTAGATGTATATATATACAAAACAGGTACTTCATTGTTCAAATCCTGGTCTTGAGGTAACATACCTTAGAACCGTCAGAATCAACTACTACTTTTCTTAAAGGAACACAACCCCTGAAACTAATATACTCCATAGACTGTGATAACTCACTAACACAACTCATTGTTTTTTCGTTTTGATTATAACTACCAAATAAATTAGAGCAGTGTTGACAAAGATATATAATTGTAGTGCTGTTATAATAACATTAATAATTTTCTAAATAATAGATAAGAGGGTATTCGAAAACAACACTGATCGATAGCTAATGTAAGGATAACGAACGGACAATAAATGAAACTAGAAACTTTAAAATAGCTATTTCTTGAGATAAGAAAAACAAAGTTGGACTTGACATTTCAGTGCCACAAACTAAATAGAGATACTACCTACCTAATTCAGTGCCTCGACTTCACTTTGACCTGACAAGTTGACATTGACAAGCTCCAAGCTCTTTTACAGACGCTCCTGGGCTACGTTCCAAAACATCACCCGAGTGCACTCGGTCACCCGTAGTATGTCCTAAAACATTTCGAGTGCACTCGAGAGTGTTGGGGTGGCGTGTCCTAAAACGCTACGGAGTGCACTCGATCGAGTAGAATCTCACCCGCATAATATAGCAAGGTGTAATTTCACTCGATTGGATTTGGCGGGAAATTGTGTGGATTTTAAAGTAGTGTGTGATTGTGATTACAAAGATTTCATATTCACATACAATTTGTGCATCTCGGAGAGCGAGGATGCGCTTCGCAACGTCGACAATAAGTTAATTTTAAATTCCAAAGACTATAGGTATCGTAAGTGACACGATTGTAAAATTGGCCTTCATTTCCGCTGAAGCTAGGTTAGGCCGCGATTTAACAGAATTCATATTCTGTTGGTTTTAGCATTTTCGTAGATGAAACAGAGGAATGTAATCCATGCATTAAAGCGAACGGACGCGCCGATGAATTATATTTATTTATTTATTTGGAACACATACAGTTTATATTAATACATATAGATTTGTACATAATTATGTTACAGAAACCAGTGAAGTGTTCACTTATATGTAGAATTTTGGTCTGAGCTGTCCAAGGTACATTATCTTAATCAAATCAAGCTAAAAAAAAAGTTTAGATAAAAGCTTATTAACACAACAAAATAACTAATGACAATACAATAATAAATAGACTAATAAATAGAACAATAATATAATACAATAATAGATAGAATAATTAGAAATAAGGGATAAGCGGGTATGGTCAAGCAGCCCGTCAAGCCCCACAGTTGCATTGCGATATATATTTATATAGATATATATTTTCTTAATTTTGTATATTTGGTTATGTAAACAAAGCAGACAACACTCTTGCCGTTCTAAAACAACCAACACTCCGACCACCCTAACCGGCCACTCTCCCCTCACCACCTACTCACTCCGGGTGATGTTTTGGAACGTAGCCCTGAACGGGTCGGTTGCTGTCAGAGTGCACTCGAGTGTAGGCAGGCGTTGGAATCACCCCTATAACTAGCGGGTCGTTAGTGGAGCGGCTCTGAGACAGTCTCCGCCATTTTTTTTGACGCCATTTTGCTTTTGGGTGCATGTGTGTGTGTCGTGTCGTGTCATTTCATCATAGAAGTAGAACGCACACATTTGCATTTCATTTTTCATTATTACATTGTTGGTTTGTTTAAATCTCTAATTTATCTTCAGATTTTATGTGTTTTAAGCATGTTTTTTAAGATTTTTGACACTCACTGTTCTTGATTCAATAACAGTACCTGTGTGTACGAAGGGATTCGGCAGTTTTATCGGTTTGTTTGCTTGTGATTTTCTAAACTTAATAACTTTTTGACCTTTCATTGTTTCATACTATTTCATGCTAATATAGCTGAGCCCACCTGGTTAGCTACCATAATCTTACTTAAGTTTATCAGATCACCATGGTGACAGTACAACTTGTGCAGAGTACAACTTGTTACTCTGATAATCAGACATCCAGCAACTCTCTTGTAGGCAAATCCAGGTGAAGAACGCTTTCATCTTTGGCCTAATAGTTATTTACCAAAATGTATGAAGTTGAACTTTCCCATACTAAAAAACGAGCGAACTTTATATTGTTATGAATCCACTAAAATATTTTACAGACCATCGGCTTCAACAGAGGTTACATTTCTGGATGCACATCAATTTTGAAATCGATAAAAACAACTTATGAACACAGAAAAACTAGTGTTATTTTGAAACACAAATACTTGAAGATGAATATCTTGAGTTGAGTATGCAATAAATAACTTCCTCCAAGTGAAATAAATTCAGGAATACTTAAAAATCCAATAATGATAGGTGAGCAAAGTTGTGTAATATTTTTTTCATTAAATAAACAATAGTTTAAAATTAATTTAATATTATGTTTTCCATTAAATAACCTACACTATGTTGTTGTTCAAAATTACATGTAATTTTTTTTTAGATTGAATGAAAATGAAAAACACTTCTTCTCAAAAAGAGTAGCAAAGCTCTGCTAAAATTGATCTTCTGATGGTGCACATGTCTGGGCGCAAGGTGACTTCGGAAGCATAGAGAAGCTCGATATGTTAGAAGCTTTGGTTACTCACCATGGACCTGAATTTCATTTTATCAATTTTATTAATATGCTAAGAACATAAGCCACTGCACAAGCAATGAACAGGACATGAATAACAGAAAGTGGGCTGTCAAAAGGTGATTAATTTGTTTTTGACATAAATATGTTTGCTTATTAACCCCTTGTTTCTGAAAGGCTAATCAGTGATAAAATTAAATATAGTACATTCAAGATAAGAAAGTTCCCTTGACAAATCGATTTTTTCCGTTTCATGCATACTAATTTCCGTGATGAAAAAAATAATTTATCTCCTTAGGTTATTTTTATCAAAAATGTAATAATTAATTCCACATTAAATAAAAACAAGAATATCAGCCTAATTAAATAAAATTATAATTCTAAAGTTTAAAAATAAAATGTTTGTGTAAAGTATAAGTTCCGATTCATGACTCAAATAAATACTTAATTAAACAAATATTTTATCAGAATTATAAATAATTATATTTAACTGGATAGGATTTTTTGGGATGTTGCCTTGATATTAGGACACCTAATTTTTATGGTTGTATCATATAGAATAGCTTTAAAATTAACACTTTTTATTCATGTCAATTTTCTCTCAAGTCTTATAGTTTGCGAGTAAATAAGCTTTGAAAACCACAATAGTCACGACGAAAAAAAAAATGGGATGTTACGTTGCTATTATAACACCTACTTTTTATGGTTATATCAGAAAATGACTAGAACGTGATGAGCAGATCAATACACACTTGTTCACAGTGGCTTTCTATTTCTTGTGTTTAGATTATGAAATCGAAAATTGGTACCAAAGGTTTTATAATTTTTATAGACAAATCAAATTTTCATAATTAGACTGTTCAGCTTAAATCAATATATTAATTTAGTTAAAAATATTTCTTAGAGAAACCTTTGCTTGTGAATTATAAATAGCACCAACTGAAGTCCAAAAATACTTTCTATACTAGCAGCCGAAACCCAGCAGTAATAGCCAATTACATGACACTGAAAATAACTAAGTAAATTTATCTTGCCGTATCAACATAGTAACATGCTTGAATTGTTTTACTACATATACAACAGAACTAGGTCTGTTCGCGAAGGACTATGTTGATCCCACAAACGTGCATCAAGTGTAATACCCAAAAATTTTGTAACTACAATTGATGAGTTCAACGATTCGATTGTATCCACTTTCCTTACATTTGGCCATGAGAATTTAATAAATCTAGTTTTATTTGAGTTTAGTGAACCAATTTGGAACATTTAACTCTGACACAATTATTTAAGAGAATGTGAAAGTTTGATAAACATAATTTTAAAAGCATTACAAAAGGAATGGGTATGCCATTCCTTTTAAATGCTTTTTCAAACTCTAATTAAAATCATTTATATGAATGAATATCATTAATTTATGGAAAACATTTCTTATTGACCTTAACATATTCATCAAAATTAAAAACTAGATTGATTTGTTTGGTTAGATTACCTACTATAAAATTAATTGCTTTTAATGTTAACTTCTTCAAAATGTATTCAAACGTTTTAAACTATTTGCCATTGTCTGCAGAGTTCAATTCTTCAATCTGAAGTTTTGTAAATAATCAATAAAACAAAATTATTTTCAAAAACAAAGTAATGTCTTATATAATTATCTTTTTTGTATCAACAGGTGTACAGATATTGAGAAGTGGAGAGACTAAGATCAGATGGAGAGGCAGGTTATTTATTTTTACTAGGTTTTTCACTGTTTTTCATTTTAGAGTCGTCACACTTTATACAAATGCTTATTTATCTTTTCAGAATCGCAGAGTAAGCACAGCGTTGCATGGCGGAGAATTGTGGGTTCTAATAAGTTCCATTGTGTACGTTTTTGTCATATTGTATGTTAAATTCAATAAAAAGATAATCGCATTTCGTTGTTTTGATTTTTAATAACCTAAAATATTATCAGAATTAAAAAAGTAGATTAGGGCTGTAAATTTATATCGATAATTTTCAGTATGTCGATAATAAGCAGTCGATAGTTTTGCAGCACTATCATTACGGAGCTGTCATTTCACTACGAAACGGCCGCTAGAGGGGTTGATTCCTATCTGTAACAGTAATATAATTTGTGAGTGTCAGAGCTTCACCCTACGCTCGAGTTGGTTGTTTGGTTGCATCACTCGAAGCTTCTGAACGGGCACAGAGTGTACTAAACGCCTGTTAGAGCGTTTTTTACCCGGAGGCTCTGAACGGGTTGGTTGCTGTCAGAGTGCACTCGGAGTGCACTCGAGCGTAGGTTCTGAACGCAGCTATGAACGCAGCTCTGGGCTGCGTTCGTAAACCATCGCTCGACGTCGGGCGATCGTCCTAGCCACTGGAACGTCCGTGGGGACTATAGTCCCCAAAATCTCGATCTTCTCGATCGACCTGGGTACTATGGTACCCAGTTCCCTTTGCGTAAAACCGCGCGGTGTGATAAAAAAATCGCGAAAAATAAAATATTTTCTCTATGGCTTTATTCCTTTGTCAATAGTCTCTTTCATAAGTTGACAGGTCATGTCCAATTTATTTTTAGTCTTAGATTGAAATAAATTTGTCATAGTCTGCGGTTTAACTTACTTGGCCGTATCCATACGTTTCTTACTCCATGACCGATGAGATTTATTGCGTACTTACTTAGTCTGTATTAGTATTTTCGTAGAGTGTTCTATATCAAAATAAACTAGAAGAATTGGGCTACATTATTATGTATGGTTTATGATAGTTTATAGTGTTATATTGCCACACTAAACGTTTTTTTCAAAAAGTGAGTATTTTTGAAATTTTAAGCACTTTAGTTACTATTCTCGTCATTATTCATTCAATTATGAATCCTTATCTAATTAACTATTATAAGTTCATTCCTTATTAAATTAGCTTTCCATACGTATTTTTTATTTAATTTTAGACACAATAATTTATTTTTTGCATTTTTTTTAAATTTGAGGTCGCGCGTGCGCATCTCGCGTATATAATTACGTAATTAATCGATTTTATTATTTTTTTCTTATTTCATTAAAAATATTACCCAAAACTATTATATATCAAAATAATCTTCAAGAAATGGGCTATAATAATATATATGGTTATTTAAAGTTTTATAAAATAGTTTTTGTGCAAAAATTTTTTTTAAAAAATCGGGTCTTCCGCGACCTTCCTAACATTTTCGCGCTTCATTCATTTAATTATTAATCCTTATCTAATTAACTGTTATAAGTTCCTTCTATATTAAATTACCTTTCCATACGTATTTTTTGTTCTCTTGTAGACAGTATATGTCACTCTCCGCAATTTTTTGAACACTCCGTACGCGCCGGGTTGAGTCATTCCGCAATGGCGGCACCTTTGATATTTGAGATATACTACTTTTTGCTTTTGAAACCCACCACGCTTCGCGTGGCGAGCGTTCCAGTGGCTAGAGAGGACGACGCTCTTCGTCGGACGTTATAGAACGACATCGTAAGCTGTGGCTGTCAAATGTCATTTTGATGTCAAAATAACCTAAAATTGATAATTTTTCATCAGTTTCATTAACTTGTTTTGATCTATTAGCACTTCGCTCATAGAAATTATTAAACAAATATCCATCTCATAAATAAACAATGCCATTTTCGTCTATAATAATGTATCCATTTTTTTATAACTATTTCAATTGTCTTCATATTTACGAAATTACAAATCACAGTCGAGTGATCATATATCTACGATAATACAATTATTATAAAAAGGAGGAAATAGCCAAATTGACGGACATGTCATCTGTCAAATAAACGTCAGGGGGATTTTCACCCACATATTATTGTTTCACGGGGCGACCGGTGCGTCGTCGAGCGAGGTTTACGAACGGTTATACATGAGCGTCGTGCGTTTACACCGGGGGTTTTCGAACGGCCAGTACGTCATCGAGCGTCGTCGGGCGACGTTTACGAACGCAGCCCAGAGGCGCGTTCAGGGCCTTCGCGCGAAGTACAACTTTTCGCTCTAACCCCGTTCAATGCCTTCGAGCGTAACAACCGGGTGAAACAACCGGCCCGTTCAAGACCTTTGAGTGTCGGCGCGAGTTACAACCGAACAACCATCGAATTTGATGGATGTAAAACGCTCTGACGTTTATGACTGAAATACTCTTACGTGATTGGATGATATTGGCGGCCATATTCTATAATGTCATCTACTAGAATGAGAGAGATATAAAAAATCATTTGAAAGAGGGAGATAAAAGATTTGGTTGCTGCAATCCGTTCAACGCCTTTGAGCGAGTTAAAAAACAACCGGACAACTACACCCAGAGGCGCTGAACCCGCCTCAGGGCCGCGTTCGTAATCGTCGCCCGACGACGCTCGATGACGTACTGGCCGTTCGAAAACCCCCGGTGTGAACGCACGACGATCATGTGTAGCAGTTCGTAAACCTCGCTCGACGACGCACCGGTCGCCCCGTGATATGGGCGGGTGAAAATCGCCCTAACGTTTATTTGACAGATGACATGTCCGTCAATTCGGCTATTTCCTCCTTTTTGTAATAATTTGTAAACAAATTCATTTTGTATTATCGTAGATATACACGGTTATTTTTTTATCACCCTGGTTATTTTAAGGGTGGCTTCAGGACACGGTAGAAGAATTATTTAACCATTAATAATAAAATTTACTCACCTGTTTAATTAGATATTTATTATCTAAAATATCCAAAAAATACTGCACTGGTATGGACACTGAGTGAAGTTGTAGGCAAAACATTGAATGAACGCGAACTGGCAACAACGTCGCCGATTCAAAGTCATCACTGAGTTGATCACAATTTCACCTTCCTACTTTACGGGCTTACTTAGGACCGGCAAAACAAAGTTTTTAAAGAAAACAAACAGTACTAGGTAGGTATTACGGTTATGGTAGGTTGTTTTGGCGTAGTTAAAAAATTGGAATCAACTTTAAATACTTACCTACCTAGGAAACAATTTAAATCAACTTATTTCTAATAACAAAAGAGTTCTAAATTTAAAGGAAGTCCTCTAACTCATACATAGTCGTGCACGTTTAAAACTATACAATGACCACAACAACATATCACTTTGGTTAGTGTTTAACGTCTCGAAATGCAGTTTTCGCTTCCAAGTCTTACGTTTGTGGGTTCACTTTCTTACACCAAACACTTAATTTCACTTCACAAGTAAAAGTCTACGGTCTACGTCTGTAAGGTCTGTGTATTCGCGAGATGTGTTAACTTGAAACTAAAATTCCGAATGCGCCCGATTGCCGCGCGTCAGGCGCGGGCGCGACATCGCGATACGTTCACACGCGCCGGGGTCGAAGGCGAACTAAAGTAAAGCCGGCCGGCTCGTGCCGACAAGCGACAGCAAACAACAAAACGCCGCCGCCAGCGCCGACTGTCTCTGTCTTTCACTATTGTAGTGTCTAGTGCAATAATAACTCTTATTTCAAACGAGTTGTAGATTGATCTTGCTTGAATTAATAATGCGATGTTGCCGCATTTTCCTAAGCCCGTAGTAGTAAATGCTTTATTCATTCACAATCTTACCTTATCTTGTAGTAAATAAGAACAATGTCTATTTTATTGATATGAGTCGTCTAGCGTCTACCGAGCTGCCTCTAAAATTTTCCAGTATGATAAAAAAATAACCGTGTATAATCACTCGACTGTGTTTTGAAATTTCATAAATAAGAAGACAATAGAAATAGTAACAGAAAATGGATACATTATTATGGATGAAAATGGCATTGTTTATTTATGAGATGGATATTTGCTTAATAATTTCTATGAGCGAAGTGCTAATATTATAGATCAAAACAAGTTAATAAAACTGATGCAAAATTTGACGGGTGAAACAACCGGCCCGTTCAAGACCTTAGAGTGTCGGCGCGAGTTACAACCGAACAACCATCGAATTTGATGGTTGTAAAACGCTCTGACGTTTATGACTGAAATACTCTTACGCGATTGGATGATATTGGCGGCCATATTCTATAATGTCATCTACTAGAAAAAGAGAGAAATAAAAAATCATGTGAAAGAGGGAGATAAAAGATTTGGTTGCTGCAATCCGTTCAACGCCTTTGAGCGAGTTAAAAAACAACCGGACAACTACACCCAGAGGCGCTGAACGCGCCTCTGTTAGCGCTCACAGTGCTGATGGTCACTATAATCGCGAAGCGGAATACGACCTTATTAGGCCACATTTGACAGTTTATCAAAGCTATTCACTGGTCACTGTCACTGGTAGCCTTGTAATGGCGATCCTTAGACTATAGATACCAATAGACATGAAATACCTACGAAAAAAGCGTGCCAAGATTTGGGTTGGTGCTCTAAGATGGCGGAAAAAAACTGGGGACGCTGCATCCAAGATTCCACACTTTTTATGTTTTTCTTTATAGAATTCATTAAAAAAATCAATAAAAAACGTATAACTGTAAAATGCACTCACAAATAATGCTCACCGACTGATATTTTAGCACAACAACAAACACGGTGCTTTGTAATGGCGGACTGAACGAGACATTTAATAACATTGCGAATTCATTGGTTTAGTTAATCTGAGTGGCGATCACACAATGGCTGCGGTCCGAAATAGATAACAGCGCTCAGTGCTGACGATTATAATCACTTGGTCCGAATTACAAAGCGTACTAAAAGTGCTAGCAATGCTATCAGCATGCTTACGATTTCAGACCGGGGTTTTAGCGTATCAACTTGTCAAACCAAATGTCTAGTTAAAATTTGGTTAGGTTAGGTCTTTTGTTTTCAATTGCTTCTCAGTACTTTTGTTTTGTGGTTTTTCGATCAAAGCATTGTTACTCCTGTAGGCTACTTTGTCGTAAAAGTATTCACACAAAAATATATACACATATTTACACATTTACAGCTTATACTTAATTATATAAAATCAATAAAACTTAATATTAACTTAAACCTATTAAATAACTATTGATTATATTTACATTTATATATTAATAATAATATTTTTAAAAACACATGTATTTACATATATTAAAATTCAATATTAATATTTCATATAACAATACGATGTGTAGCGGTTTGTCGTTGTCGATATCGATAACGCCGTATCGATACGACCGTCGCACTAGCGTCACTGCTTGTACATAAGCCTTAGGTAATGCACCAGGAGAGCTATTTTTGAATTACGTATGCGACTTCATCACTTATGTGACTACCTTAGTCACGGATGTGATTTCATTACGAGTGCCCTCACCCACTCGTAAACAAGTCATAGCTGTGGAGACATTATCTGTGTTTTGTTTAGAGAACATATTGACAAGTTTGAAGTTGATGTGTGTTGATTTTTCAGTCAGTCTTCTTAAATAGTTTTTTTATCTTGAAATTGGTTAGTTGAGTAACTTTTACGGTTTACTGTAAGCATATAGAATATAATAGCAATAAACTATATTTACTAGAAAATAGCTACTTAAATGTAGGTACAGAATACAACCAAAAGTACTTACATTACTTTGGTTTTCTTTTTTCTTGAGTTGGATTTAAAATTTCTCAAATAAGTAAATAAATAAGTTTGAAATCTTTTAAAGTTGTGTTACAAACAAACTTAGACCACTATTTTCTTATATTTTGGCCTAGTAGCAATGATTTTATAGCCGTATAATAACCGGTATATACCGAAAACGGCTTCATTCTGCGTGGAACCGAACCCTTACGTATGTGTGTACTTTATCTATGTTGGTAGCTCTGCGTTCGACTTTCAAAAATAGGATGTTTAGGAATTCGTGACCTCAAAGTCAAAGATGACTAAATAGTCAGCGATGACTATTTAGTCACGTATGAATCGCGTAATTCAAAAATAGGTATCCTGCTCAGCGGCGCCGGCGCGTCTCCCAAACCAGTCGAGACCTTATCACGACGCGGAGCGCAGGCTGCTTTGTAATCGCTTATATATTTACCGTACCGACGCATACGCATTGTTACTTGCACAACGCTTCTTACCATAGTTTAAAGAACTTCATATATATTTCTTGCCTCACGCTTGATTGTAGTGTACCATATAGTGCTATCTTATTGGATTAAGTGCATATATTCCTATCGCGCCTTCTGTATATGAATTAGTTTATGGACTTTTTCGAGTAAACATATATAACGTGAGTAGAACCCTTGTATTACCAAACCCTCCGTTAATACCACCAAACCACCATAGTGGTGACCCCAGTTTGAACGATGGATAAGGAATTTCAAGATGCACGTGGCGGATTGCCGCCAACTGGTATTGCGAATGATAGTGATGGGCACATATCGACAAGAGCTGTGGTTCGCGCAAGTAGAGGGACAGTTTGCGATATCAGGAGTTACCAGCGACTCCACCAAATTTTATTACGTGCTCGGACAGCTAGATAAGTATCAGAAGCTTAAAAGTGAACTAATCAAGCGGTTAATGGCGTCTCAGGAGAAGAAGATTAAACAGCTTTTGGTGCACGAGGAGCTTGGAGACCGACAATTTCTGCCATTTGAAGAGCCTCGCCGGTGTAAACGTTCCCGATGACTATTTGAAGACCATCTGGGTCAGTCGACTTTCCCATGGGATCCAGACCGTGCTCGCAGGCCAGCCTCCTTCAGCCTGCATCGAGGACCTGGCAGATCGTATTCACAAGTTGGTCACATCATCTCTAGCCGTGGCGTCTACCAGCCAGTCCCAGTCGAGTCCCGGTTCATCATTGGAGGCGTTGACGAGAGAGGTTGCTGAACTACGCAAGCAGTTGCAGAAGCTTACGTCAGAACCTCGACGTTCTCAGTCGAATTACAGGAAGTTCCCGATCTGCTGGTATCACAACAAGTTCGGAGAGAAAGCCAGCAAATGCGTGACCCCCTGCGCCTTTAAGGCAGGAAACGCCAGGGGCGGTCGATAATGGCGACTGCTGACTGCCCAATTTCTTCAACTGGTCGCCTGTTTCTCACGAATCGAGCTTCGAAGGTGCAGTTTTTTAATCCCCCTCGAAATGCCACAAGCTGGTTCTGGTCCTATGAGAGCGCTCTCGGAACCAGCCCTCGCCAGTTCGTCGGCAATTTCATTGCCTCGGATATTGGAGTGGCCTGGAACCCAGCCAATCATTACCGAGTTCCTGGTCCCCAATTCATTCAAGGTTTTCGTGCACTCTAAGGTGATTTTGGACTTGAATTCTACAGCATCAAGCGCTTTTAGAGCAGCTTGGCTGTCCGACAGGATGAGGATGTTCTTACCCTCATTCGACATGTGTGCGTGAACGCAGTCGATAATGGCATACATTTCTGCCTGGAATACGGTGGCATATGCGCCCAGGCACGTGGTTCTCCTGGATTTCGCACTACCTCCGAAGACACCTGCACCTGACTGGCCCTCTTTTCTAGAGCCATCAGTGTACCATATCTGGTTAGCTTTCCTAAAAGGCTCAGGGACTTGCTTGTCCCATTCATCCCTATTAGGAATCATGACCTTGTAGTTCTTCTTGAACTCCAAAGTTTCAATCATGGCATCGGCTGGCATTGCCATGACAGGATTAACCATTAGGCTGCCCTGTAGCTTCCTCATGGTTTGGGATTTCCATCTCGATCTGCCTCCCTCCACAGCTCGGAGCATTGCCATCCTAGCCTCCCCCTGTATGAACAGGTGGAGTGGTGGGAGGTTCAGGATAGCCTCCATTGCAAGGATGGGAGAAGATGAGATAGCCCCCGTAATCATCAAGCAGGCACATCTTTGCAGGCTTTCTAGGGCCTTTATGGTGGTCCCTACTGCAGTCTGCTTAAACCAAGCTATACACCCGTAGCTAACCATAGGTCTTACCACAGCGGTGTAAAGCCAGAGAAGGTGACTAGGTTTCAGTCCCCACCTGGAGCTGGTTAGCCTACGGCAGATACCTAGCGCTGCTTTGGCCTTCTTGATAATGTTGCCTATATGTATACCCCAGTTAAGTCTTTGATCCAGGTGGATCCCAAGGTATTAATTTGGCATTCTGAGAGAATTCAATAGTTCTTCCAAACAGTTTAGGAGGCTTGAGGCCGTCTAAATTCCTCCTCCTAGTGAAAGGAACTATTATGGTTTTGCTGGCGTTCACAGACAGCCCCACCTGGCAGCACCATTTTTCGATCTTATTAAGAGCGAGTTGCATGAGACCTGATATAGTTGAAGGACATTTTCCAACTATGTGGACCACCAGGTCATCTGCGTATCATTGAGTGGTAAGGTACGCATTGTTCAACTCCTGGATAAGGCAGTCAACGACCAGACACCACAACAGTGGAGAGAGCACCCCACCCTGGGGACACCCTCTAGTCACCCTGGCGGTTAATGTGCAACAGTCCAACAGCGTGGTTTTCACTGTTCGCGTTGTGAGCATTGCCTCTATCTAAGAGATTATTAATTGATCGATGCCGCGGTTTTGCAGACATCGTACAATAACTCCTGTTGGGGTGTTATCGAAGGTACCCTCAACATCCAGAAAGGCACACAAGGCTATTTCTTTATCTTCGAGCGCTTGTTCAAGTCTATCGGTCAGATCGATTAAGGCAGTTTCCGTTGACTTTCCTTTCTGGTAGGCATGTTGCCTTAAATGTAGGGGGTCGCCTGCCAGGTGCGTTTCCCTTACATATAGGTTGATTACCTTTTCCATGGTTTTCAAGAGAAAAGAGGATAGGCTGATCGGTCTGTAGGACTGCGGTTGGGCCCTATCTTTATTTCCCCTCCTTTGGGAATAAATATAACCCTAACCTTAGTCCATAGACTTGGGAGGTACCCCCATGCTAAACTAGCTCTGAGGATCCTCACTAGGACTGGGAGGAGGATATTCTTACCCTGTTGTAGTAGGGCAGGGAAAATGCCATCCTCACCTGCAGTCTTATATGGCTTGAAGCTGTTAATAGCCCAAGCCACCCGTTGAGGGCCGATAATCAAAGAGGCTTTTCTCCAATCATCCACTTTCGGCCTGGAGAGTGACCGCAGCTCCTCGGATGATTCATCTACCCTCGAGTCCGGGAAGTGCACTTGGGCTAGGAGTTCTAAGGTCTCCTTTGCGTCGCACGTGAAAGTCCCATTTGGCTTCCTAAGCAAGTCAATATGGGAAGGAGGCGCCTTGGATATCAATTTGTGAATCCTTGCGGCATGGGCTGTGCTGTTGATCATGTCACAGAACCTACCCCAAGATCTCCTTTTCGCTCTCCTTAACTCTTTATTGAACCCCGTTAGGGTCCGAGAATAGGCTTCCCAATTCCCATCCCTTTTTGCTTTATTGAAGCGAGAGCGGGCTTTTTGCCTAAGGGATTGCAATTTGCTGTTCCACCAGGGCACTTTACGATTACTTTCCCTGGTGGTGTAGGGGCAGTTATTCTCATAGGCTGTTAAGATGCCTGTGGATACTGCCCCTGCCGCATATTCTAGTTGTTCTACAGTTTTCACGGCTGGTATCGTCCCCAGGCTCTGTTTCAGGCTCGCCCTCCCAGTTTGTATGCCTAGGATTACGATAGGATTCGATTTGTTTGTCAAGCTTAGCTGCTATGTCGAATCTAATGTACCTGTGGTCGGATAGTGAAGCCTCCTCCGAGACGTGCCATCCCTGAATGCGGTTCACTAAGCGCGACGTACAGAGGGTAATGTCTAGGACTTCACTTCGGGCTGCCGTGATGAATGTGGGACTGTGTCCCTCATTAAGCACCGTCAAATTCCTAGAAAGCATGAAATCATGCAAAAACTCACCTCTTGGGTTCGTATTGCTACATTTTTAGGTTACTCCATCTTTGAGGGCGGCTCCAAGCCTTTGGACTCCAAGGTACAGGTAATAAACCTACTACTACACCTACTACTGTGCGACAACTTAAGGCATTCCTGGGCATGCTGAATTTTTACCGGAGTTTTCTTTCCCAAGCTGCTCAAGTCCAGGCTCCACTGCAGGCGCTACTTACAGGTTCTGTAAAAGGGTCACAGCCGATTAATCTTTCAGGTGATGCCCTCCAAGCTTTTAACACATGCAAGGAAAGCCTTGCCAATGCTGCCTTACTAGCTCACTCCGACTGTGCCGCTAAACTTGCCTTGGTGACAGATGCTTCCGATAAGGCAATCGGCGCAGTCCTCCAGCCAATACAAGGACGGAGCGTCGCAGCCATTAGCCTTCTTTTCGAGGAAACTTAGTCCGTCTCAGGTGAAGTATTCGCCTTATGATAGGGAACTACTCGCCATATATGAAGGCATCAAATACTTCAGGCATATGCTCGAGGCTCGGCACTTCGTTGTCTATACCAATCTATACTGACCATAAACCGATCAGTTTCGCATTCCACGAAAGGAAGAAAAACTGTTCGCCCAGGCAGTATAGACACCTCGATTTCATTGCCCAGTTCACATCCGATATCCGACACATATCTGGCAAGGATAATGTGGTTGCCGATACCTTGTCGAGGATTGAGGAACTGGGAGTGCCGGTGAGCCTGGAGACTATAGCACATAGCCAAACATCTGATGCCGAACTTCAACTGCTACTAATCGAAGGCACGTCTCTGCGGTTGGAGAAGCTGACAGTACCTGGAAGTCAAATTCCCTTGTACTGCGACGTCAGTACACCTACTTCCAGGCCTTTCGTACCGAAGTTTTATCGTCGGCAAGTCTTCGAAAGCCTCCACTCACTGAGTCATCTCGGAGCCGGTGCATCTGCAAAACTAGTTGCAGAGCCCCTACGTGAAGATGCTTCGCGTGGTTCTCTTCAAGCAGCATATTCGGGCCCCCATGAAGTATTGTCGAGGGACGACAAAGTATTCAAGATACTGCTCAAGGGTAGATATATGATCACTCGACTGTGTTTTGTAATTTCATAAATATGAAGACAATAGAAATAGTTACAGAATAGGCCTGCTGTTGTTTTTAAACTCGGTCAGAGGCGTTGAACAGATACCAGCAACCAAATCTTTTATCTCCCTCTTTCACGTGAATTTTTATTTATCTCTCTTTTTATCAGATGACATTTAAGATTATGGCCTCTAATATCATCCAATCACGTGAGAGTTGATATTTGAATATCGAATAGGCTGAGCTGTAATTGATATTTGAATAAGCTGTAGGCGTTTTAACATTTCACATAAACCATATGTTTTCCAGTATAAATTGTCATTTTATATAAAAAAAATCATTATAAATATCCTATCTAAAAACGTTATAAACAACTTCATCAATCAAATAATATTAATAAAAAATAATGGAGACCCGCCATCGTAATGCACACCTAAAAACGACACGAAATGAGAATTTACGGATCGAACACGAACCGAATACGTATGAGTGCGCAAGCGCCCTAAAGGCCTGACCAAACCAACGCGTTCATTTTGCGTCCGCGATGGCGTGCACGGTGAGCGTCCTATGTGCGTGCAAAAACCGTTCACACCAAATTAACGATCAACTAGCGTCCGTGGTGTGTGGCCGACCCCAGCCGGGCCACAAAAAAAAATGTGAAAAATAGATTGTTTGAGTATGTCGCTGTAATGTCTAGTTTGTCAGAGTTTGTCGTTTGCGCGTCTCTCTCTCGCGTCAGATCTCTGAAACGCGCAGGCGACAAGCTCTGAAACTTGCCGACAAACTCTAGCTAGACATTATAGCGACATACTCAAACAATCTATTTTCAGTTTTTATTGTGGCCCGGCTGGGGTCAGCCACACACGCAGCACAGGACGCTCGCGGCCAATCAGCGAACGCGTCGATGTGAACACGTTGCTACGAGTTCGTACACAACATCTGACCGCCACCGTGCACGTGATCGTGGACGCACTATGAACGCTTTGGTTTGGCCTTCGCTTAAGAGTGTCGGAGCGACAACCCGTCGAATTTGATCTCTTGATGGTTGTACAACGCTCTGCCGTTTATTACTGAAATAATCTTCAGTGATTGGATGATGTTGGGGGCCATAATCTAAAATGTCATCTGATAGAAAGAGAGATAAATAAAAATTCCTGAGAAAGAGGGAGATAAAAGATTTGGTTGCTGCAATGCGTTCAACGCCTCTGAGCGAGCAGCAGCTACACAACAACCGACAACCGAACAACAGCTACACTCAGAGCAGAGGATAGTAATACTGACTCTGAACGCGCTCCAGCGGCATCTATCTGCAGGCGTAGCACGGACCGTAGACAAAACGGGACAAGAGACAAGCAACATGTTTCTTCTTACTCTCTCATATAACGAGAATCTCATATAAAGAAGCGAGTCGAGACGAGGCTTAGTCACCTTCTCTTCTGCATATCACGCGCCGTGCTAGGCCTGCTGGAGTTCGAGGGGAGACTGGGGGCGACGGAAGGGCGTCCCCCAGCGGGTCACTGCGACCTGTACAGATCTATTGTGGCTGACTTCTCTATTTTAAAGGTCTCGAAATAGGTCCGCGGCGTTGAGAGTCAATAACCTTTTTTTGAGACAGAGCTCCAGCGGCATTACTCAAACCATCTATTTTCCACAGTTTTTTTTGTGGCTCAGCTGAGGTCAGTTGTTCGCAGTACGTAGTGTTACATTGTTACATACTCTTTGGTTCGCAGCTTCGCTCGCGTATTTTCGTTTTTCCTGTGGGAATTCTACATTTTCCCATAGGAAAAAATTATATAGCCTATATTAATCAGGGATAATGTAGATTTTTTTAAATTGGTCCAATAGTTTCTGAGTTTATTAGTTACATACATACAAATCTTTCCTCTTTATAATAATAGTGTAGATATAGGTCAATGGGTGAAAATAAAAATCATTTATAGCATTCAAACACATTTTTTTACTATATTTACCATAATATAATTAACATTCTCATTGTGAAATTTCCTTACTATAATTCTTCAAACAACTTACATTGTAAGCCTTATCTACGCTAATGTTAAGTTTGGACGTTCCAGGAAATAAGAGTTACTTGTGTGTCAGTGACCCAAGAGAAAATATATTTTATTTTATTACACTTAAGTTTTATAATAATGTGAAGGCAACATAAATTTTTCGGATGTGGTACGTAGAAATTTAAAAGCCAAAACTGTGTAGTCAATAAACATATAACTTAAAAATACATCATTCAAATATAATGTCTACATTAAATTATAGTGCACACTGACCATTCATTATATCCTTTCATTTTCACTTAATGTACACAACAGACAATTTCGGCCACCAGTAAATATTACAACGTGTATGTAATCTACGTCTTACAATAAATTATATTTCTATTAAGTAGTATTATTATTATGTTTTGAGCATACTTCACTTTTTCAAATTCTGTACACATGCGAGTTTCTTTAACACTTGTAATATAAATATATACAATGCATTTTATTTTTGTAAATAGGCTGTAAAAGCATAAATTTTAAGAAAAAAACAAGCCAAAAATAACGACTCGATTGGATATTATATCTATTTTTGTGTTTAAATCTAATACAATTTACTAAAACATGCATAAATCAAATGTTCAAAAAATAAACAGGATTAAAAAAGACCTAACTTTATTTCCATTAACGTGATATTACTACACAGGCAATTGGTATATAAATCACAGTAAATAGAATCCGCGTCTACACACTGTGACTCAATCACAGAAGACTTAGTACTCACAAAATTAACAATTATAATAATTTCCACCAACAACTACAACTGCAGTTACTATCAATTACCTACCCTTTTCATGTGATTTAAATTTAGGGCAAACAAATACAAGTGACATGCATGCAATTATAATAATCAGAACAGCAGAGAGACCTAGCTAGCTAAATTGATATATGTTAAAAAAATTAAATTACTATACACAAGTGATAATAGTTTCTACTGACATATAATAAATTCAACTAGCATCTAAGTGTTAATGTAATAGTCAATTATCTAATTTCAAAACTAGCTTACACGAACGTAATTCAAGTATGTAATACATAGGTACATGAAGTGTTACATTTATGAATTTGTTTTAATAAATTAACGCGTCGAAGGTCTATGTTTTAAAATCATTGTGCAAGATTTTTTTCGTAGTGTAGTAGGCAAGATTATATCTACAAGACATTATTTTATTTCTTGCAACTTGCACACATATGCAATTTACAGAAACTCTTTGGTGTTGATTAATTGATATAACATTTGTAATACTTAAAGCTTGAAAAAATGCATAGCTTTAAAAAGCGCTCCGTTATTAAGATATACTAATGAGGTGACAATTTCATGTAAAATAATGTCTTGAAATAGAATTCTTTAATTTGGAACCGACTTCAAACTATTAATTACAAATATAACAAATTCCATCTAATTATTATTTTCAAAGAAATTAAGGGTTACGGAATTATGTTTAAAAATGTTTAAAACTAAATAGTATCTTGCATGTGTTTTCGGTTGGTCAAATTAAACAAATTCGACAACATTCTATGATGAAAATAATCACGAGTAATATCAGCAAACTTGGCTAGGGTTGATCAGATGGGTATGAAGCGCATTATCCATAATTATGTAATAATTACTTTTAAAAGATAGAAAATTAGGTAAGAAGATAATACAAAGAAATTGTGATGCAATGTTCAAGATATTTATGTCAAATAATAATAATTTAAATGTTAAATAACCACTTAAACTGTTGTACTGTCCTGTATTTTTATACGCCGTATTATTTTTAATGTTGTTCTTTCCAATTTTATAATTATTAGATTAGATGAATAGGGTATTTAGCTCATATTTTTATTGAACTGCAGAAAAAGTTGTTAATTGAAATCCTAAAGAATAAAAAAGGAACAAGTTTCGCTGAAAAATAAGACATCTGTATAGTCGACGCACACGCACGTGACGTCATCAGCTTGTGTTACAGATTACGCCAATTTTCTAGTCCGTTCCGAAGTATAATTTTGATTAAAATATACTGTCTGGTTACATAAGTTATAAGTGATGGATGAGTGTCACATCACTAAATAAGTTTTTAAGTACAATAAAAATAAACTTGGTATGTTTTATGTGCGTGAAGAGGAGGCGCGAAACAACATCGGAGCAGACTAGAAGTTTGGCGCGGACTCTACCGTTAAAACGGCATGTGTGCGGAGAAGACGCTGTTACCCTAGTACCATAATATTTCCCCACTCGAAAATTTGACAGATCAGATTTATAGCGAAAATTAATTCTTTTTTTACACAATTGTACGTTGCGAGGAAATCTATCTGTCGCATAAGAAAAGATACCCTATATTATCTTTTTTTATAACAGAGTACATGCATTCTAGAGTACTTTTTCATATTTATGTCATATAATAAAACACTAGATAGATCAACAAGCATATTTACCAAGATGCATTAAAACAAATGTATATTGATAAATAATTAACTAGGTATATTATAGGCATGTACGGGAGTTAGGCGATAGGAACTCGACCGTGAGACCAAAGATAAGATTTTTGTCCACAGAGCCTAGATAAAGTGCAATTTTATTGAAATTCTATAAAGAAATGGTGAAAAATGTATGGAATTACAATTTTTTTGATATGATTACATTACACATTACATTTGGTATCATTGATATCTACTAGAAGTGTCAGTTGCATACTTTTATCACGGTTTCTATTACAAAAACTTCAACAGAAAGGCATTTTGTCTAGAGGGGCAGATAATCGTGTGCCTGTGCATATGAGTGAACGAGACAACCACATGTTAAGCCGGTAATACAGACATCGATAAAAGGCTCTAAGCGGCGATTCTATAAAGAAATCGAAGTTCAAAATGGAACGATACCGACCAATAGAAGCGCATGGAATATCATTCAAATGTTCGATGACGTGATAATGGACCGTTGATAATTTATTTTGCGTCACTAAACCATAGTGTAAGTAAAAAAGTAGACCGTCTTCATATACAGGTTTACTGGAAACGTATTCTTGTTGAGATGATATGGTGAGGTTAAAAGCAATCGATTTTGTCATTTAATGTTGTGTCCTAAAATCAATGGTTTTCAGTTATTCGAGATGTTGTTGCTTTTAACAATATCCACATTAGACTATTTCCAGTAACCTGTATAAGTACCGAGCGCGGATTGTTTGGTTGTGTGCGCGTCAGTGCCGCCGCACGCACACCATGACAATGTTTAAGGCGGATAAAGTTGGACTCTAAAGCTCGATATCAAGATACTAGCTTTCCGCTCGCGGCTTCGCCCGCGTTTTTATTGTTTTCCCGTGGGAATTTTATATTTTTTATTTTATAATTTATATTTTCCCGTAAAATAATTTTGTAGCCTATTATATAAAATACTGTTATTTATATTAAATAAATATTTTCCATAGAAACTTTCAACACCTATTTTGCACCCTAAGGGCCCGGTCTTGTAATAATCGGTGTTCTAGCAGAATTTTCAGAGAAGTAATATATTTTTTTTAGTTATTAAAAATGCAATTAAGGAAATACTTTTTACGTAAATTTAGAGTATAGGACTTGAAGTTTCCATAACACATATTACTATTTACTTAAATGCTATTTTTAATGTCTTTTTAAGGCTTTAAACATACCCATATTTACATTCCACGCGTTTAAGGACATATTCATGCACTCGTCACGTAAAAAATATGATCAAAACATGCAATATATTCAGTATACATTTATTCACAAATCTTCAATAATGATATTTACTGGTTACTTTTTTTCGAAATGTTTTAGTTTCCTTATTTAAGGTGGTTTAAATAGTTAAAATTTTATAAATTTCACCACTTTTAAAATATCACTTTTTCTATAAGAAATCACCCTTTAGCGTAATCAAAATTTAACCACTTAAAAACGAGCTATTATTAAAGCAAATATTAAAAAACTGTATTTAAAAATCATTCAGATCATCATCATCAGACAGTTTACGCGTCGAAATTTCGCTCAGTTCTGCTACGAATTCGCAGCGTAAACTCTCGATAAGTTTTCATTCTATAAAATTTACCTATAATGATTTTATAAATACAGTTTTTTCATTATTTGCCTTAATAATAGGTCGTTTTTAAGTGGTAAAGTTTGATTACGCTAAAGGATGATTTCTTATATAAAAAGTGATATTTTAAAAGTGGTAAAATTCATAAAATTTGAACTATTTAAACCACCTTAAATAAGGAAACTACAATATTTCGAAAAAGTAACCAGTAAATATCATTTTTGAAGATTTGAGAATAAATGTATACTGAATACATTTCATGTTTTGGTCATATTTTTTACGTGACGAGTGCATGAACATGTCCTTAAACGCGTGGAATGTAAATATGGGTATGTTTAAAGCCTTCAAAAAAACATTAAAAATAGCATTTAAGTAAAAAGTGAAATGTGTCATGGAAACTTGAAGTCCTACACTCTAAATTGACGTAAAATGTATGTCCTTAATTCCATTATTAATAACAAAAAAAATTTTTACTTCTCTGACGATTCTGCTAGAACACCGACTATTACAAGACCGGGCCCTTAAGGGGGTGAATTCCAATAAACCATAAAATGTTCACTCGACCTCTGCGCTAACCGTGTCGTCAAATATTGGAATTAAAAAGCGATTTTCGTGGTGTAAGATTTAATTCACAACTAGATAGTGTATTAATGAGACTATCATTACGGAATTTGCCTATAGTGATTTAAAAATTACTTATTTCTTTGAAATTGTGCCTTTAGTTTCGAGTTCATTGTGCGACTCTTTTTGCCATGCTATACCAGTGTCAATATTAAAATGTTTGATAATGGCTTTTCAATAATAATTATTTTTATATTAAATTATCTAAGATTTATTATTGATAGCCACTGTTATATTTTTATTTCATTATATAACATTTTAAATTACTTGCAAGATTGCTCAAAAGATATTTCTAGCTTTATGTGAGCGCAGCTGGTTTACGTGCTGTAATTTTGTGTAATTTATGTGTTTATAAGGTTTCTTGTATCCTCTCTCCTTCGGTAGGCTATAGTTTGTCTACTTTTTTACGTATACTATGACAGAACAATCTTCACAAAAAATAAAAAGAATAACTCACAAAAGTTTACCCTCTCCATTTTCTTTCGATTAACAGAGTACATCCATAAAGTTATGTTAGTGCGCAAGTCAAAAGAATAACAACTTTACATCAACAAAAGAATAACATTAACGCATCCACTTATTAGGCAAATATTTGTTTTACCAGGCATGTGACCTGAACAGACCGTGACAAGAGACATATAACATCTTTCTTCTCTCTCTTACATATAACAATGGAAAGAGATGCGACGTGTGTGTGTCTCCTTTTCCTCTACTGTCCACGCTACGTGTTAGATGTGCTTATTGTAATGCGCGATCGTTTAATCTCCAGTTGCTTTGATGTGACAAAGATTGACTTACGCACAGTTAATTAGGATTTCAGTACGATACAATCGTCCGTGCAAGGCGTCTAACAGGCTACTGTCGTAAAACGAACGATATGATTTTGTCGCACGACAAAATAAAAGCAAATTAGTTTTAGAGTTCGCTCACTGAATCTCTCAGTTCATTGTGCGAGCACAGGAAATATCTGGAAATATTGAATAGCGATTGCACAATGGGTTTTGTGTAATCGAAGTATCAGATCTCTTGAGTCATCCGTCATCGCTGAATAGTTCGATCTCTGAGTACATAACACTGGAGCTGCACTATCACAGTATTATTAGAATAATACATTCATTCTATATGCGTATAAAAATGTCCAATGAGTGCGGATGTAATTAACAGTGCTACTCTCCTATTCGTGGCGGACATTCTAGTTGAGTGAGTATAGCTTAAAAAAAGGCAAAATATGGAACTAAAATAATTTAACGGCAACACCTTTAAATCTCCAGCCAAAAGTTCGAGTTTCGAGTTGCCATTTGTCGCGGGCTCGTGGCGAAGTAACCGGCGGGATTTTGTTTTTCTTTTAATCGCCAAGCTGTAAAGGCACATCCAGCGTTGTGTACTCCGAGATCGGGGCACGTGTTGGGCCACCATCGCACGATAACACTCACCCGCTCTTCAGCTTAAGATGAACTTACGTGCGTGGCTGTGAATGTGAACTGAAAACGGGCTGGTGGCGATCGGACGAGGACGACCGGAGATCGAGCTGAGTCACATGCCAAGGGAGAGGCCTGCGTGCAGCAATGGAGGAATCTGGGCGAATTATTATTATTATGATGACGTTTAGTTAGTTAGACGCACAGTTTGGTCGTACGATCGTAAGCCGAGCGCCTGATGGGCGCTCGCGGGGGACGATCGTGCGATCGGGCGCGGCCTCACGACTCGCCGTTGCCGCTGTCGTCGCCGTCGCCGCCGCCGCCGTCCAACTCCTCCTCAGAGTCGGTGTCCAGGTCATCGTAGTCGTCGTCGTAGAAGTCGGTCATGTCCAACTGTATAGTGAAAAAAAAAAAATAATCAATATTCACCGCACCAATGGGGGTGCGGGCTGAGCGTGAAAAATTGGAATCGAACAAGTCCGTCGGTTGGATAATAAAAAAAAATCATACACGTATTTTTTGCTTTGTCCAAATAACAAAAATAACCGAGATACAGCGATCTAAAGTTTATGAGTGGGGGACTCGCGACGTCGCAAGAAAGTAAAAAATTGCCTACATTTCATTATATTCAAGGAACCAAATTTTGAAGCCATGCTTAGACTTTCATGTGCTTGATTTAATCATATTCTTGGTTTATTTTTAAACTTTATACATTTCGAGATATTTGTACAAAAACGACATGATTGAGATTTTTGGATGTAGAAATTGTGTCATTCTTTGCTTCCCCGGTTGACAAAAAAAGCTTAGCTTGTCTATGGTCAAAAAACTGTTCTGGTCTGGGGCGGCCTGAAACGCGTTCGTACAGTTGACATTCAAACGCGCTATCGCTCGCCGCTCGGTCGACTATAACTATGACCAAGTTTTAAATAGCGCTATCAATGTCCAGTCATGCACTTAATTTTAGCTTTACGTTTTGAAAAACAGAAACATCTATGTAAAATAAAAAGAAGAGTGATCGTTGAAATGATTTCTTCTTCTCATTACTCATACGCCAGGCCCGTTTCGGATCGCCGGGATCGTGTCAATCAAATGTCACTGCAATGACGCTATTTTTTTCGGGTAAAAGGGCAAGCAAATAAGGTTTAGTCAGTATATATTTAAAAAATCTTTTTTAAATGTTTATACTATTTTCTAACACTATAATCGCTTGGTAAAAAAGTAATACAAGTAAGTAATTCAAGACATATATAACATCCATAAAAACTACGGTTTTGAAATGACCCCAATTTACCTACGTATGACGTCAAAGGCAATCTGAACCGGGGCCCATCTGAGCTTATTACGCCGCTATAGTTCGGTCGCGTAGAGCTGAACATAATTATAATTCCATATAAACATCTCGCATCGTTCACATTATACCGAAAAAGCGCCGCGGAGCTATCGATACAAATACGCAACGGAAATTGAGCGTGCGTAAAATACTCCTTCATCTTACCTAAAACTTTATAAAATTTATAGTAAACAAGTATTATGCCTTAATTATATTAGTTATGGATATCAAATGTATGCAAATTATGTTTTCTGATTTGTCAAATAAAAATTATTTTCTGTTATTTATTAAGCTGACTAGTTTTGTGGGCCATATTACAGTAGTACAGCTGTGCCCGCGAACTATGTTTCGCCTTAAAAGTTCAAAGAAAATACTGTAAATCTACTTTCCCGCAGGAACTATTTACTTTTCCGGGATAACAAGTAGCCTATATGTTAATCCCTATCGTAATCCGTCTAACTACAAAATTTCATTCAAATCCATGCAGTAGTTTTTGCGTGAAAGAGTAACAAACATCCACACTTACAAACTTTCACGTTTACAATATAAGTAAGGATGCTTTTCAATAGGGAACCAAAAATAGAATTTTTTGTTAAAACTCCACAGGGGTAAGCGTGCTTGACAGAGGTCTACAAAAAGGAAGCCACCCACGGTCAAGTTTGCCGCGCGCTCGAAACGACATCCAGTAAACTTGACTATACAGGGGATCAATCCAAATGGGTCAGTAGGGAGAAGTCAGAAACTATGAGAGTTAGCGATATCTGTTCTTAGGAACCATGGCGTCGATTTTGGATTAAATAATAATAATGGCATTCATTTTTTTTTAGTTCTCATACATAACCGAAAATCGCACCTGGTCAAAATCTCTGTAAAAAATGTTATAAATTCTGCAAGATTTTTCGTTGTTATTGTTGATGGTGTGAATCATAAATCACAAGGAACACATTTTTAACGGAACCTTGTTCAAATAATTGAAAAAAAAAACTCAAAAATAAGATAACTATATCCTTGGAAGTATTTTTAAATATTAAATAAATTGGCCCGCCCGCTGATCGAATATGTTCTAATTTTAAATAACCGCAATTTGTAATTCATAATATCAATACAGATAAGATATGCATAAGCTGTCTCTTCAGATAAACTTATTCGATTGAATCCACCATAAACAATTACTAGGAAAAAACTTGCAGAATTTATAACATTTTGTACAGAGATTTTGACCAGGGGGGTTATTGTCTAAGGAAAAATTTATGGCGATCGCTTACAATTTGACGGTCGCAATCTATCACACCTTTATAAAAGGAAGTCGGCATCACAGAGTTCACGGCGCAATGGCTGTCAAATTATAGGTGATCGTGATAGATTTTTTCTTTGACAATAACCCTCCAGGTTCGATTCTCGGTATGTATGTATGAAAGTTTAAAAAATTTGAATGCCATTATTATTAAATCTAAAATCGACGCCATGGTTCCTACGAACAGATTTCGCTCTCCCATGATCCCATCCCTACTGACCTATTTAGATTGATCACCCGGTATATGGCGACAAATGTGTATGACAATTCTATTTAAAAAAAAAAGTAATTTTGTTTTGCCGAGCTGATCAAGTCACTTAAACACCACGGCCGGAATGCTACGAGGACGACCCTACGGCGGAGTGGCTCTGCTGTGGCGGAAAAGTGTTTTTGATAACGTCTCGGTAGTGCAGTGCGATAATCCGCGAGTGTGTGCTATTAAAGTATGTATGCAGTCAAGGTCATTTTTAGTGTTCAGTATGTACTTGCCGACAGATAATATCGCGAACCTAACGGATTTTACGGACTGCCTCAGCCTGGTGAGTGCTATAATTAATAATAATAATATTGAAACTGCTTTTCTGCTCGGAGATTTTAATTCGCATCCCAATGAACAATTTTATATTGAATTGAATTCTTTTTGTCGTGAAACTGAATTATTATGTGCCGATGTTGAACTGTTGGGAGAAAACTCTGACACTTATACTTTTATAAGCGAAGCGAACGGCTCGTGACGTTGGCTAGATCATTGTGTTGTCACGAAAGCAGCCATGAATACTATTGTTAATGTGAATGTTAAGTATGATGTTCTTTGGTCCGACCACTTTCCTCTTATAATAAAATGCAAGTTGATGGAAATCAAACCAAAATTGTATAATTCATATAATAATAAAATTCTTTCAAGTAATCAAATAAAGTGGGGTGATAGAAAACCCAAGCAAATTGACATTTATACTAAATTTTGTAATGATAATTTAAAATATATTGACTTTCCAATTGAATTAAGTGCATGTTGTGACTATGTTTGTAATAATTTGGACCATAGAATAATCATTAATAAAATGTATAATGACATTATTAATATTTTATGCCAAGCAGCTTCTGAAAGTTATGAAACAAATCATGTACGAAATAAGAAGCCAGTAACGGGGTGGAACAAACATGTGAGTGATGCACACGGGCAGGCCAGGCTAAAGTATGAGCAGTGGGTGTTGTATGGTAGACCGCGCGAGGGTCGTGTTTGGGTTGATATGCAAACAAGTCGAAAAATTTTTAAATCACGTTTACGATGGTGTGAGAACAATAGCGACCAAATAAAAATGGACATGTTGGCGGCGCAACATTCTAGATGCGACTTCCGCAGTTTTTGGAAATCTACCAATAAACTCAATAGTAGGCAAGGCCTGCCGGTGAGTGTCAGCGACACTGCTGATATCACAGGAATTGCCGAGCTATTTAGGCAGCACTTTACTGTTTCGTCACCGTTGGGACCATCGCAGTTTACGAGCAATGCCGGCTGTAGTGGTCAGGAGTTCAGTGTTCGGTTTACGGCAAAGGAGGTAAGACATGTCATTATGTCTATGTCGAGGGGCAAGTCTCCAGGCCACGATGACTTAAGTATTGAACACCTTAAGCATGCTGGTCATCATCTGCCCAGAGTCCTAGCGATGTTCTACTCCTTGTGTATAGGACATTCGTATCTGCCTGAGCAGATGATGAAAACTGTGGTGGTGCCAATTTTAAAGAATAAAACTGGCGATGTTAGTGATAAGAACAACTATAGGCCCATTTCATTGGCCACTGTTATTTCGAAAGTACTTGACAGTTTGCTTAACACTCAGCTGGATAAATACTTGATTGTACATGATAACCAATTTGGTTTTAAACACGGTCTCTCTACAGAAACAGCTATAATGTGTTTAAAGCAGACTGTCAAGTACTACACTGATAGAAGTACACCCGTCTTTGCTTGCTTCCTCGACTTATCGAAGGCATTTGACTTGGTTTGCTATGATCTGCTGTGGCAAAAACTGCAGCAAGCGTCAGTGCCAGAAGAACTGATTCGTATTTTTCAATACTGGTACAACAATCAGGTCAATGTTGTTCGATGGTCGGAGGCTTACTCGGCCCCATACAGGTTGGAGTGTGGCGTGAGACAAGGGGGGCTAACTTCGCCGAAGCTCTTCAATCTGTATGTGAATACGCTGATAGAGGAGCTCAGCAGTACGCATGTCGGCTGCCATATTGGGGGTGTGTGCATAAACAATATCAGTTACGCTGACGACATGGTGCTGCTGAGCGCCTCGGTCTGTGGTTTGTGGAGGCTGCTTGGCATCTGTGAAAAGTATGCTGACAAGCATGGTTTGTTGTATAACGCGAAGAAAAGCGAATGCATGGTCTTTCGGGCCAAGGGGAACAGACATAATTATATACCGGCAATAAAGCTTAACGGATGCCCACTAGATAAAGTAGATAACTTTAAATATCTTGGACATTTATTAACATCTGACCTGAAAGACGATGCAGATATTGAGAGGGAGCGTAGGGCGCTGTCTGTACGAGCGAATATGATAGCCCGCAGATTTGCTCGGTGTTCAAGAGACGTCAAAGTTGCCCTTTTTAGGGCATTTTGTACGTCCTTTTATACTAGCAGTCTGTGGGTGGATTACACGCGGAAACAGTACAGCGCTCTACGTGTCCAATACAACAACGCGTTCAGGGTGCTGCTGGGGCTGCCTCGCTTCTGCAGCGCGTCGGGGATGTTTGCCGAGGCGGGTGTGGATTGTTTTCACACAATCATGCGCAAGCGGTGCACATCCCTGGTGCGTAGGGTGCGGGCTAGCCGCAACAGTATCCTGAATGCTTTTGCCGATCGTTTCGACTGTCAGTATGTGAATCATTGTTGCATGGTTCACGTACTGACTAATGTTAAAATTTTATTTTAAAATAAATTAAAATAAAATTTTAACTAAATTAAGTATTTCTATGTAACTATGAAAACATCAATTTAATCTTTTTTTTTGTATGCTTATATTTTAATTTGTGATTTTTAATTTTGTAATCTTAATTTAATTTGACTTTTTTTTTTACCTTAATTTATTATTATTACTTATTTAATTTAAATATGAATTGTATGATCCAGAGATGATTGAAATAAATGAATTATTATTATTATTATTATAAACTTGAATGTGTCTATGAGTCTGAGTGGTCATGATAGTGTGTGGACTTGTGGAGTTTTAGACGATGTCTGCCTAAGAAAGTTATTGATTTTGTTATCTCTAGTATTAAGTTGGAGTTGTAAATTAGTTAACATTAAGACAAAACGGAGCTGGCGTGATCAAACATTTTGATCAAAGTTCCTAAATAAATAAAGAAAAAAGTATGTATGACGTCCATTAAGCAAGCAATAAGCCTAGCAAGCCTAACGCGTCGGCGTCCGTCACTGGTGACGCTATGATTTCAACTGGTGTGGTGCGGCATCATAGACACTAATTGACAGCGAACTTGAAACATGAGTGGTCCATGGATGCACGCACACTGGACGCCGCTTCAAGCGCGCGACAAACTTGACGGCAGACTTGATCGTGGGTGGCCACCTTATTATTTACCGCTTTAAATATCATTCTCATTGATCGCTATACATATAGATAAAAAAAGGATCGACAAAATGAAGAGGCAAACCAAAATTCATGAGTGTTATGTTAGGGTGAATAACAATCGCGATGCCGTCACCGCAAATTGCTATTCTAATCGTATACGGGAGAAATAGGTTTAATCAGCAACATAATAATTTTGTTGAACGCGTCTTATTTGTTATCAACAAGAAACGCACTTCGCGTTTCTTGTTGATACAGATAAGACGCGTCAGTGGTAATGGGGGGCAGCTCTCAAACAAAATATGTCACAACAAAGAAAAGGTACCTAATTACGGTACGCAAACATTTATTTTATATTGTTCGAAATTATCAAATGCAATTTACTGTTATAATGATAAATTAACATTACGTTACAACTTTACCATTTTAGTACCAGGGCATAATGCTCCGAAGGGACATATCGCACCTCCGCTCAAATAGTGTATTAACTCAAAATTTTTGAGAAACGGTTTTTTTACAGCTTTCGAACCACAATTGTTCAAACTTTAATCTGTAATAGTGTCATATCAGTAGTTTTACACTATTAAGATAGATGTCGGCAGTGCCATTGTATTATCTAGCGAGTCCGTGATTGGCCGACGCACAAACAGTGTCGTATGACAGCTTGCGCCAAGTGATTGTGTATTCAGTGCAAAAAATTGTGTACTTTGTCGACTCATGCCACTATTTTGGAACAAGTAAAGTAAGCATTTCTGTTTATGTTTAAGAAATAGTGTGTTTTGTAGAGTTATGACACTATATTCGAACAAGGCAAGTGCAAATTCTAGTTTATTTACAAATTCGAAGTAATATATCGAAAGATTTTGAACGTAGATTATGTATTGAGTTGAATAAAGACATTACAATGTAATGCTTTTATTCAAATGTTTGCTTATAAGTGACCTGTTTGAGCACTAAGTCTATAATGATTCAAGACATGACTTTATTGGGGCGCTTTTTGTCATGAGTTTTTTTCGCAAAATTCGAAATCCGGAGAAAGATTTTTTGTCTGATTTTTTCTTATATTTCCAATTCACCGGTAGAATGTAATAATGAGGTCAAGAAACGAAATATTACAGAAACTGTGCATGAAATCTCAGTCCAACAGCCTGAATCTGCTTACTGAATCCAAGGAAACTACTGAAGACATGTCAATGGGTACATTGCTATTTTTGGAGTAGCTTGTGTTTGAACAATAAATGTTAAGTTACATGCTCTAAAGTTTTTAAACCTGGGCATACCGTGCAGGCAAATGGATATGTAACTTTATATTTTTTTAGGATTATGCTGAACTACTGTCTACCAGGGGTTTTACCCGAGTGGAAATCAGTTATAGTTGTAAATTGTTTATTCCGCGGGAACTACTTATTTTATCACGATAAAAAGTAGCCGTAATGTCCGTCTCTAGGACAATTTCAACTATGTACCAAATTTCATCCAAATTGGTTCATCTTCTAAAGAGGTGATTGAGCAAACATCCAAACTTTCGCATTTTTCATATTAGTAGGATAACAAAGCAAATTTTCACTGTTACGGAAAGACAGAAAATTACTACAGTAAAGAAAATCGGGCTAGTACCTCGGGGCATGATTGCTTGTCTGATTTTGCCACTTGCAATGATTTGGCAGAATGTCATGATAATGTCATAAAACTAAATAATGCTGAAAACGTTTCAACTTTGCGAGAGTCATCGACAGAGTGTAAGAATACAGGTGACTCGGTCAAGGATCCCAATTATAGTATTCGTCGTAAAAATCCAAGAATAGAATTATTCCAACTAATAATCGCTCATCATCGTCGTCTTCGATTTGCTCGACATCATCCTCTTCCAGTTCTTCGTCTTCATCCTCAGATAACGATATACCAACTTATACCAATAAATTGACAATCCAAGAAAATAAGAAGACTAATTCAATGACTATGTAAAAAACAATCACATTCCTAGCTTTTATTATATTTTTTAAAATAACTTATAGACTTACTTCTATTTTGGACTTAGTCTGTATTCTAATGTTGCATTATTGTGTCATCAAAGTTCTTTTAATTTTCTTTTTATACTACTATTTAGTAAATAAGAAATTGTCGACTATTTTCGAAAATGTTATTTTTCTTTATTTTTTATCGTCGATTATGTATGTAACGCATTATTGGTCATTGATTCGGTAACGCATCATTGGCTTCTGAATTATTTCTTAGAGGTTTTTTTTTATTTTTGTTATAAATAATTCCTATTTTTGTTAGTAAGGCCTTGTTGGCTGTTGTTTGTGATTTTTCATTTCAAGTTTTAATAATTTCGAGCGTGCCATAAGTAGAATAAAAAATTAAATTATGAAGATTATGATTAAATGGATGCGCAAATTCAAACAACAAAGATTTAGAAGACTATTTAAAAAAATGAGATTACAGTAGTTTATTGAAAAAGTGATTTTTCAGATTTATTGGAAGTATTATTATTGTCTACTAGATAATCAGTGAAAACTATCATGTTATTTCAAGCAAATTAATGGCTATTGTTTCTTAAGTCTTGATTTATACACATTAAGTTATTTTTTTCATGAAAACTATCATGTTATTTGAAGCTAGTTAATGGCTATTGTTTCTTAAGTCTTGATTTATACACATTAAGTTAATTTTTTCATGAAAACTGAAAGATTTTTTTTCAAATGTCTCTTAATAAAAACAAAATTTCTCAAAACTTGTATTTTCTTGAACCTTATACTGTCATAATAACTCAGAATCCTAGATTTTATTTTTCATTATTTTAAGATACTGAGTATACAATTTTGTAGGACTTGGAAAGCTTTAAAACATCCTACAAGGGTTCTTCATCCTCTTAGCAATTCGGATTGGTTTTAAAGTTATTAACCAAATAGTGAAAAAAATTGACAAGTCCAACTTCTTTTGTCTGTTTCTCAACAATGTGATTTTATGACTTAATACACTATTTGAGCGGAGGTGCGATATTATTGTACAGACAATTTGAAATCTGTATTTATGATGGCTTTAGTGAGTGACTGACGCAGGTATCAACAGGTAGAGCCCCAAACTACTGGAGCTAAAGGCACAGAATAGATAATAGTACTAAAGTACAGAAGGATCACTCTCGAAGAAAAGCTAAGTTTAGGTATAAAAATGTACCTACTCTTGCAACCTTCAACTGACTTCACGGGAAATTGAAATTTATTGCAGGGCACGAGCGTTCTAATTCCGTTACGAGTCGCTGACCCGATACCGAGTTGGCGACAAGAGCGCAGGGTTCCCACTCACCGATATATTTACGAAAATATTAATTAATAAATAAAGATAAAAGTGTGTATTAATTAATTCAACAAAATATATTTCTTGTCTATCTACCAAGTTCTTAGTTTCAGATTTTTGTATTGTCAAAAGAATAACATGTTTGTCAGTTCAGAAAATTGTTTTTCATGAACCAATTAAAGACCAATTAATTTTATCGCAGGTAGAAAATTAGAGGAGCAAAGAGAACCACCAGTCGCCGTAGTTGCCGTTGAACGAGCTTCGATGCGGCACCATAATTGTAGACCAAGAGCTTATTTATTTAAATTTAAATAAATAAGCTCTTAGTTTATTTAAATTTAAATTATGAAATTTGAGGGTTGAAAATATTCGAATCTTTACAAACAATCTTATTAAATAGTCCACAGGAAAATACGAACATGGCAATGTAGGTCATTGGATTTCTTGTAGTAACTGGAACAATTCACTTCCAAGATTTCCTTGTAAATGGTGCTCAAAATTATGTGTAAATACTGTCTCTAATTTCTGAATATACTCATTCATTTCTTGAGCATCTTTAAACTTCCATAGAATGATTTTCTTTTATTATAAGCTTTATAGTGAGTAATAAAATAAAACAAGTATGGTCCATATATATATATATATCATCTACCTACTTTACTGCGTAATCATAATAAGCATAATTTATCAAGTATAAAAACTATTGTAATTTTTTTTAAGTAAGTATTTTTACTATTATACTTATTTCGCATTCATTCATTTAAACGCCCTAAAACACTTACCTATTTTTAACAATTTTATCCTTATCATGTGGGTAGGTACCTACTATAATAACAAAGTAGTTAGGATGTGATGTGAAAAATAGTCAAATAGCTTTCCTTTCAATATCTTTTGGTATATTAAAAAATGATAATTTTGCATCCTTTTTCTTCAGTTTAGTTATACACCCATAAACACAACAGTACCTATCATACATTTGCATGCTTTTGACATAAGCGGAATATGTGACACTTTATACACTTGAAGATCATATTGTAACACCATGTTCTAGCAAATAAATGATATTCTATTCTATTCTATTCATACAGATGACGTGATTATTTCGAATTCATTGTTCGTTACAAAAATCACCGAGAAAATCTTAACTATTACCACCTATTACGAGCGACGCGGGTAGCGTGCGAGCCGAGTGGCAACCCTCTGCCATATAGCGGCTGGCCGGGGCACCCGGCCAAATGTACCTAAACTGCGGAGTGAGACCCCCCTGCTAGAGGCATGAAATTCGGTACAGGGGTTGAGTGTAGGCGCACACTAAAGATTTTTTTAAAATTCGTACAGGAAGCTGAGATATCCCCAACCAAAAAATAAGAAGCTTACAGAGTTGAGCTTTATTAAGCGCAACATTAGCAGGCACAGATGGTTTATTATAAGAACGTCCCAGCAAAATCCCTTTATTTTATTTCATTATGTGAAAGTTCAAATCTAATCGAATTTAGCGTATATTACATAAATAATAAATGGCACATATAGGTATTCAAGATCCTATTAAGTAATATATTTTTCCGAAAATAGTTCCGCCTGCTCTGTTACGTTTTCATGATTAAACTAAACTACACTTTTTGCATCACAATCAAATCTTGGAAGGGGCAAAACAGAAGTTGAAAGATAGTATAATATAAAACTTCATTTATATACCTACGTTGTTTAGAATATTTTCAAAAGGTACGTACCTGAGGCTCTTGCGTCGTAGACTTGACTTGAGTTTTAATGCAGTAGTCTTCTAACGTGAGAGGCACCACGATGCCTTCCTTTTCCGCCTCGATGCGCGCAACCTGCGCTTGTTTCCTGGAACCGGCCAACGTGAACGCGGGTTAGACGAACTATCGTTAACTGTTCGTTCACCGCACAACAACATTGCAATAGTAAACAAATATTATTTAGCGTCGTGTTATCAGCTGTAATATCATCGGCTGATTAGGTGTTATCAGCTGTTAGATCATTGCTCAATAACTTGTTTCTGTTTGGCACACAACTTTTTTGAGAATGTGAAATCCATATTTTTGACACGGTACTGTGCGCTGTATCGTCAGGTATCGCGATGTGGGACTCATGTGCTGTAGGAGATGACTATCGCGTACCATTAAACCACTCGGTCTGTGTCTGTGGCTCTATTTTTGAATTATGTGATTCGTTTGGCGTCGAACGCTCGTCAAGTGTCGTTTTCGTTCGATTTTAAACTTATTGTCATAGTTTTTGATTAAAGTCATAATTATATTTATATTCGTTGTAATGTTGTATAGATTTGGTAATTTGAAAGATATTATTAAGCAGTGAAAAGGACAGATGCTTTTGCCGATCGATATATGTCGATCAACAAGTCCATGCTCGGACAGCTGTTCTTAAATCGATGTAAGCACAATTTATCGAACCATGGCGAACTTTAACTTTATTTTTTGGTAAGTACCTATGTAAAGTAGTTGCAAATTGACAACAACCTAGAATTTGCACGAACTTGAATGTTAGTCTGGCTATCGGTTCTCTGCACTAAATTTTTCTTTAAAATCTGGTCATGGCAACATTTTTGAGCTGTCAAGTCATATTATGGTTTAAATTTTTATGCAAATAAGTACTTGAGTAAACCCCTAAATTCACAATGGCAATAAATTAAATAAAATTAATTGAATGAATAAACTTATAGTAAAATGAAAGTATCAAAATATTTTTTCCGTCAATGGTAGCTCTTATTTTTTTGAATTTACCGCTCTTTCTTGTGCAGAGAACTGATTGCCAGACAATTAAGCAAGGGGTCGTTCATAAATTACGTGAGATGTTTAAGGGGGGGAGGGGTCGAGTCAAATCTCATCTAATCTTACGTTGGAGAGGGGGTCTCGGCAAATATCACGCAATTTTTTTTCTGATTGAAACAAAAAAAATATACTATTTTGGTCCATTTAATCCAGATTGTACATGCTTAAGATTTAGTCTTAAGCGTAATCGTAATACGATTAAGATCATTTGTTTTCTTTTTACAATAACAATCCAACGCGTTTACGTAAGAAACCCACATTTTGAAAAATCTCACGTGAGATGGTGGATGGGGTTAAATAAAATCTCACGACATCTCACCAGGGGGGGAGGGAGGGACAGAAAATAAAAAAAAAACACCTCACGTAATTTATGGACGCCCCCAAGTTGGTAAGCGATCGATATAACGATCAGTGATCGATCACTCGCAGAGTGAAGTTATTTCTTAAGCCGGTTATTTAGTGACAGTAATTTTTTCTAATTCCTTTTGGTCAAAATGGTTTGGCTAGTGAATGATCTGGCTGATCATTTTAGTCATATACATACTAAGTACTGTTCATTTTACATTTAAGATTTTAGAAGGTTTAAATCTCTTTTAATAATTAACTTAATAAAAAAATATTAAAATATTAACTTAAACGTTAGGTATTAAGCAAGTTAGTTATGTTAGCAAGCGAGCGATATAACGGTCAGTGATGTCCACTCGCAGATTAGCGTTATTTCCTAAGCCACGGCTTTTAGTGGCGGCCGTTTTTTTATCGTGTTTCCTTTTGGTCAAATTGATTTGTTAATTAGTTAGGCTAATAATAGATCGTTTATGAGATACACATACAGAGTATGTTCATTTTACATTTTTAATTTCTTTGAGCATTATCTGTGTGAGGCGAAATTATTATCAGCTTCTTTTATCAGTCTGCGTGAAAATAAGGACAAGTCACACCTTTAATTCGTGGGAGTTTTTAATGATGGATGACTCACGGAAATGAAACGTGATCGCTTACAATGACCGGCTTAAGGTCACCTAAAGGGCAGATGGCCATCCTCGAGATATCTCTTTGTGATCGAATCACTAATGATGAGATCCGCAGAAGGGCTGAAGTGGCAGACATAGCCCATAGAATTGCGAACCGAAGTTATATTGGGTAGGGCACATTGTTTGCAGGCTGTTGGGATAGAGCTTTAGACCCAGAGACGCAGCGTTAGTAGTGTTGGTACCCCCCACCCACAAGGTGAATCTAGTGATGGTTGCGGGCAGCGTAGGATCTATCGGTTGGAGATCCTTGACTGAGATGATGATAATACTAACTCCGGCGTGTGTAAGTTACGCTTTAAGGCGCATAACGCAAATTAAAAACCGCAGCACCGCACACCAGAGCGGTGTCCGGTGCTGCGGTTTTTAATTTTGACTGACGAATCTTTATTTGTATACAAAAACCGTAGGGTATAACACACTCACACCGCATGTCTATGCGGTTGTGCGGCGCGCCCAACGGCACCGCACTCCCGGACGGTGATGCGGTGCGGTCCGCGGGGTATGCCACACTAGCCACACTGCGCCGCAGTATCGTACGGATTTTTGCGTAGAAAGGACGTGTATACGCGTAACAGATCTCGACAAAGATAATGCGGTGATGCAGTGCGTCGTGCATCGCAGCTCCGGACGGAGATACGGAGCAAACCGTACGGTGGCACGGTTCCGTGTCACCGCAGCCGCGTGCGGATTTCGTCCCACCGTACACCGCAGCGGGATGCGGCGGCAGTGTGTTAAGCGCCTAACCTAGCTAAGCCGCGAAACCAAATTTACCTGATGATGTTCTCGTACTCCTTGTCCTTGCCCTTGGAGTCGCGCCAGCGGCGGTACATGACGCTGGCGTCCACGTTCGCGGGGCTGAATGTGTTGGGCTCGTTGAGCAGCGAGATCACGGACAGCAGCACGGTGCGCACCGACTGCGTGGGGTTCCAGCGCTCGCACGGCAGCTCGCCGGACTGCGGGTCGTCCACGGGCGGGTGGAGGATTGATATGCACAGGTCGCCGTTCTGAAATGACAAGCGATCGGGGTGCTTACTCTTTGTCACACTGCAGTGTGACACAGAAGAATTTTTTTCCCGATAGTCACACCGATGTGACGCAGAGAATTTTTTGTTGTTGTTGAAATCATGGCGCGCCTATTGAAGATACTAATTAATTTCAATATCGATATTTAGGTGGTATCCCTTTTTTTTCTCGGAGGGGAAATGCATAATAGAATCGTACCCGCCGTTGGTTAGACGGCGAGCGTGTGTGGGGCTCTCCCGGCAGAGTGCCAGGCCTATCCACTAAATCCCCCCGGTGTTCTCTCTGCCCTTATGGGCGCGCTAGGTAAGGTCCACACTGCGACTCCACTACCCTGTGGTATCCCTGTAATATATCGGTAGTTTTATAATAAATCATTGTAAGAATATTATAAGGTATCAAGCTTCTTTCAACATCATTCTAATTCGAATGGAACGGTGCACCATTTGCCCTCCAACGTAGTGTTAATAACGATATTATATCAGTTATCGAAAACAACTTAGGTGTCTTACTTTTAAAATAATAAAAACGTTAGTAAGTGTATATGCATTAATTAATTAAATAGGTAAGAAAATTTTATACGATAAGATTTCAACGTACAATCTATTTATTTAATGTTGCATAAATAGATTATATACGAAAGTAAAATACCTGAATCCATATTGAGACCTGTGCTTTTGTGAAATCTGTTAAAACCTATCAAGTTCTTGTTTAGGTCGCAATAATAATGTCGTATGGATATTGGATATTGATATAAAAAATGATATTTTGTTATCGATATTATCATCGGTATGAGATATTTATAATATGTATGGGATATTATGTCGTTACATGCAATCCTCATAACCAGTTATGTTACGAGTCAGTGGCAAAGAGCGGCGAGTGCGCTCGGCAGTACATAAGATTTTCAAAGTTAAGCAACCTACGAAATTGGTCAAGCTTAAGATGGGTGACACCGAACGTAAGACATATCATCACCTTATCTTATTTATCTCCCACGCAGTGGCCGAACCGTGATCACATAAAAAACTATTAAAACCGAAGTGAAAGCGAGATGGCGTTATACTCTGCTCTCTGTTGTGCATCAATATAGTACATGGACGTTGCAATAGCTGTTTCTCGGTTTGCATTGTTTCATCTTGCTAAGAATAAACCTCCTGTAAGACCCCTGTATACGTAAGAAGACGCATCGTAAGCACTAAGAAATGGTGGTGAAACTGAGAGGTGGATATTTTTGTGATAAGTATAATACTCGTAGAGAATGCCTCAGGCATTTAGTCCGCCTTTTGTACACTTGTTCTTATGTTGTACGAAAAAGCTTAAATAAATATAGCGATCGAATTTTCAAATACTAAGTTTACATGTATTGTTTTTTAAAGTACGTGAAGTATCATGGTTGACGATAACAGTTTAGTTGATGGTTGGGATTTCAATGTCCACTGATAACCACCGTCATATCTAAGTCAGTGATCATATTAATGAAGTTAAAGGTGATATTTGACGTCAATAAGGGCCTGTCAAGGGCGTGTTAAACAAAAATAAATTTATTATGAATAGTTCCCGTGCAATTAAGGAAGCCGAGTAAGACTTGGTTCACTTAATTAAAAAAACCGGCCAAGTGCGAGTCGGACTCGCGCACGAAGGGTTCCGTACCATTGACTATGTAAACAACAGTAGGTACACAAATTTCATATTTAATATTAAAGTAAATATACAATTAAGTATTTTGTGTATGTTTCAAGTGCCTACCTGTTACCATTTATTGATATCGAGCAAAAAAGGGCAAAAAATGGCGTTTGTTTGTTGTATGGAAGCCCCCTTTAATATTTATTTTATTTTGTTTTTAGTATTTGTTGTTATAGCGGCAACAGAAATACATAATTTGTGAAAATTTCAACTGTCTAGCTATCGCGGTTCTTGAGATACAGCCTGGTGGTGACAGACAGACGGACGGACTGTCGGGTCCTGTTTTTACCCTTTGGGTACGGAACCCTAAAAATCACCTCTTACTGACTCGGGTCTGCAGAAAGAAATTTCTAACAGAAATATGCAGTACCTTTTGCTCATTGTTACTCGTACAAATGTGTTTTCCCATATGGTACTCGTATGTGTGTGCAATAATAAATAAAATAAATAAAAATCAGTAGACAAAGTAACCACAAAATTTACGAATTCCTTAAACATGAAAATGTGAGCCGATGGATTTGCGGAGGTAATCTGTTTTCTTTTTGTATGTCACATCTACCCGAATCAATTTGCGCTATAAAAAGACACATCCAATGCAGACATTCCACTCTGGGCGCTCTTGGCGAATATAATAGAAATTAGGAGACATTATTACGTAATATGAGCTGAAATTTGCCGGAGGAAGACTCTTTACCAGGGTCGCCTGCTTGGGTACTTCCGTCTTACCTATTTCTCCCGCAAAGCAGCAGTGCTTGCATTGCTGCGTTCCGGTTTGAAGGGTAACATATTAGATATGGCAGTGAAATTACTGGGTAAGTGGGTACCGTGACTTTACATCCTATGTTACAAGTAGGCAACGTACACTGTGATTCTTGTGGGGATTGCAGACTTGCTGCGAATCACACAAGAGCCACATGTAGGTACTATAGGTGACTGTACCACTTACCATCAGGTGGGTGTAAAAAACGTTTAACATTGTTAGTAAAAGAAAAGAAGTTTTCCATCGCTCTGAAACGCGTTTGATAACAATCAAAAAAATATTGAGTCAGTTTTATAGACGATGCAGTGAATAGACCATCATCTATGTGACGTGACCAACTCTGAAACGCGTTTGATAACAATCAAAAAAATATTGAGTCAGTTTTATAGACGATGCAGTGAATAAACCATCATCTATGTGACGTGACCAACTCTGAAACGCGTTTGATAACAATCAAAAAAATATTGAGTCAGTTTTATAGACGATGCAGTGAATAGACCATCATCTATGTGACGTGACCAACTCTGAAACGCGTTTGATAACAATCAAAAAAATATTGAGTCAGTTTTATAGACGATGCAGTGAATAGACCATCATCTATGTGACGTGACCAACTCTGAAACGCGTTTGATAACAATCAAAAAAATATTGAGTCAGTTTTATAGACGATGCAGTGAATAGACCATCATCTATGTGACGTGACCAACTCTGAAACGCGTTTGATAACAATCAAAAAAATATTGAGTCAGTTTTATAGACGATGCAGTGAATAGACCATCATCTATGTGACGTGACCAATGTCCCACACCTCGCTTTCGATAAAAGTTTACATTTAAAACACGATATTTGTATATTGCTCAAGTCCATTCATCGTAGTTACCGTCTTACCGTCCTTTTTTTATTCTCACACCCTCTGCATGATCCAGGTCGCAGCTGCTCGATAAACTTGCATTAGTGATAAAGAACCAGCTCTCTCCAGTAAATCAATCGACTCTGGTTTCACTCGTGCACTCACAGATACTGTATCGTCCAATTTGACATTGAGTGTTGTGATAAGATCTCAATTGTGTATTACAATCTCAAAATAAACAGCAATCACATCGAAATTATACATTATTAATTATATTTTTATAAGGGCTCAAATCAGCCAACTGATCTATGGATTGAGGGGTTCCTGGGAATCTGTTGCCACTGAATATGACAGTCAAACCATAATTAAATTTAATTTTATACAGTTTATTTGCTTTGCTTTCAAACTGTTTGAAGTAAATTTTATATATGATATTTTATAATAATCATTTGAATCAATTTAAAAGAGAATAAAATTATTATTTTTTCGTCTTTTCACCTGTATTTAATGTCAAGCGCCAGTAAAAGTTTTAGAATTTGAATTTAGGAACATTTTAAAGAGGACCATATTATTATTAAGATTGCTAAATTTAAGATGCTTTTCTATTCTTATTATTAAAACACTAATTTCACTAGTTCCACTTACTTCTTTATTATATTTCATCGTATTTACCTTTTTTTATTTTCTTTCTTTTCTATATTTCTTTTCTTTTCAATCGACATCAACATTAGTTATTTACGTCTTCTTTTATGTTTGCCTATGTTAAAATATTTTAGTTTATTTATTCTATACATGTTCGTTTAATATTTGTTTAGAATCGCCTGAGATTCAGTAGGTTGCCTTGGGAATTCTACGTTCACATTACGAATATGAAACATTTTAGGTGAGGACTGAGGATGGATGGATTTTATAAAATCTGTCGGTATTTAGATAGCCGAGGACCCAAATAATGAATTTTTGAAGAAAAAGTGTCCAATGGGTTTCCACGAATGGGTTTATTCGGAAATTTCCAGCCCCCCTAACACGTCCACCAAAACACGACATGATAAAGCGGTTTATCGCGGTGAACTGTCAAAATACAATAGGGTTTCGTCGTATTTTGACAGTTCACCGCGATAAATCGCTTTATCATATCGTGTTTTGGTGGACGTGCTACGGGGGCAGGACTCAGTACTCAGTCAGTGTCAGTACCTATCTAGACCTACGCGGGTAACACGGGCAAAGCAAGAACTCACTCACTCCCTTGTTTTGTTACAGGTTGTGTAATTCGGGGATAAAACGCTAATTCACCGCGAGGCTGCTGTGAACACTGTCTATGGTTGTTATGACTACTCCTGCTCAATAGGTAGACTTCAACAATAACTTTATGTAACGTCGGGTTACGCACGCTCTGCAGCGCAACGGAAACGAAATCTGAAATCTCGGACCGTGAAGCAGTAAATATTAAGATTTAATAGCTGGGTTGCGCAAAATTACCGATTATGCTAAAGATGAGCTCGAATGCGGTTACACTGAGCTGGTTACTCGTGCGCCTGAAATACGTTTTGAATAAGCAGAATCTAACGAAATAGTATATAATTTTAAACTAGGGCATCCCGCAGTACGATCCTCGAATGCGAACTAGGTTGCCAAACCAGTTGGGACTACTTGGTGCAAGGAAACTTAATTCCTCGCATAGCCAAATAGACCACACTCTCAGTTGGCATATCAGTTAGACCGTGATGTGACAATAAAATTTGATTTCACATGATGAAATATGAATAAATACAAATAAAAGCAACTCAACTAAATAACCTCGATTTTTAAACTGAGTCGTACGTCGTCGAACCGAAATCTGGAATTTCTTTGCATTGCTCTATTTTCTTTACATTGCCCTTAAGATAAATAAGTTACACTAATGGCTGCTGACCAGGTAACCCAGGATAAATAGCTATTTTACACCACAAAATTGGAGTCTCCGAGATATTTCGTAAAAATTAAGAAGTCGGACAAATCTTAATAACTAGCTGTGCCCGCGAACTACGTTTTGCCATACTATTTTTTTCCCCGTTTTTGAAACATTTTTCATTGATGTTCAGCTCCTATTATTCGTAGCGTGATCTTATCTATACTAATATTATAAAGCTGAAGAGTTTGTTTGTTTGTTTGCTTGAACGCGCTAATCTCAGGAACTACTGATTCAAATTGAAAAAATCTTTTTGTGTTGGATAGTCCATTTATCGAGGAAGGCTTTAGGCTTTATAAGATCGCGCTACGATGAATAGGAACTGAGCATCAATGAAAAAATGTTTCAAAAAACACAAAAAGATTTTTTCAATTCTACTATCCAGAACAAAAATATTTTTTCAATTTGAATCAATAGTTCCTGAGATTAGCGCGTTCAAGCAAAATAAACAAACAAACTCTTCAGATTTATAATATTAGTATAGATATGTTGTTGAAATTTCCCGGGTATATTGTATTGTAGGTAACCTTATGAGTAGAGTTTTGCTCACAGAAACAAGATCTTTTATTAATCGAAGTTATCTATTCAACCTACATGATTTAAATAAAATAAATACACGTTTCAAACTGAATTCTGAATTTTAAAATCAGACAAATATTTTAAATAATGATATCTAAGTAGTGCATGGAAAGAAGTAGCACATGACAATAATCAATGAATATAATAGTTTGAAAGCATTCGAATAAATCTTCGGTCCGAATTGTCATATTATAACAGTATAAACTTCCTACATGTATGCACAATAATTTAGATGTTTAAGATTTCACTAGAAAAGTCTATTAACCGAAATATGTGATCAAAACCGGTGGTTTGTCCTGTTATTTTTATTAAGACTGGCGATGTCAACAATATTGATTAGCGTAATAGAGTAGCTACATAGTTCCGATGCAATCTTGATGGAATTGCGTACATCTTCAATTGTACACAGCACGATAGTCATTGCGTTGCGTGTATCGTAACTACTTATTTTAATCATCTCAGGAGCGTTCGATTTCCTGTTACCTTTAGTTTAAGTGGTTTTTTCTTTTATTTATAACGTCACACTGCCTATCTATATCTTATTATAACATTGTTTGATGTATGCTAAAAATTAGTTTGTTATATTAGGAGAGACGCACTTTAAAAGAAATGATGACAAATCTAAAGATAAAATCATATACCTATTTTAGTTTGTATTTTTTAATTTCATTTTTCGAGACTATATAATTTTTTAAGTTCTAGAAGTTAAGATAAGAGTTTAAAATAAAATATAAGCAATATAGGAAATATAGCTTTTTACAGAACGCTATATCATGTACTTGTATGTAACATAACAATCTAAATTTATCAATAATTTTATTTAAATGAACGTTCTCCAGGGTTTCGCTTATATCGACTAATTTTCACAGATGAATTCACAATGGGGCGTCAGGGTCACGAAGAAAACGTATTTTGCGAATGTTTGACAATGTGTCATATTTTTATATCTTTAGCTAGGTATTTTGCGAATGTTTGACAATGTGTCACATTTTTATATCTTTAGCTAGCGAAAACACAAGCTGTACACAGAAAAATCGAAACAGGCGTGGGCAATCACTCGGATATAAATATACCCATATCATTGTTCCGTTGTTTGTCGCCTTTGGCACTGGTGTGTCTCTAAAAGGTTGACGTTGAATAACACCAGTGACTGTTATCTTTTTTATCAGTTATCTTTCTATGGTGAAACCGGAAGGAACAATTCGTTTAAGACGAAGCCGCACAGCTCACCTTCGCCGCCCGCCCTTGACTACAACGACTCACCCTCATAACTTACTTACCTACCAGCTCGTGAAGTTTCTAGCATCGTCCGTCCGCATTGTAAAAAAAACTGCAATTTTGAAACTGAACGGTTAGACGAGTCGGTCTACGGTGTTGCGCTTGCGTTTGACCTAGATAAGATGATAACCTGCATAGCGATTCGCGTTGACATAGTTGAATAATTGGACATGTTAATCACAGGTGCTACACAATTGGCGGTGTTTTGAACATTTGTCATATGAAGTCACAACGGAGAATTAGATAACTTGTTTCATTCTTCAGAGGTTGACTTAATAACTAAAACGTCATATAAGAATAGCGGATGTATTGGCTTTTATCTCACGAATGACAATTCACACTGCCTTATTCATTAGTTAGGTACTCAACTTCTCAGTAAAGGTGTACTGAACGTGAACAGTAAAATAGCAACAAGAATAATAAAGTTCGTTTTCACTCGCAATTCATATTGATATAATATCCCAACTCTTAGCTTACACTTCAGATTCTGAATTTACAATTGCTATCTACGATGTTTATTAAATTATGAATTAAGTTTAATGTGGAACCATGTCACGAAGCTAGTTTAAGTAAATGTTGAAGACTAAGGAGGAATTAGCCGCGAGAAGATTAAAATATGACCTAGTGAAAGTAAGCACTCGAGTAACAGTTAAGTTTCGTCTATCTGTGACGCTTCTTGACACGCTTTGCAAGGCATCGTTCGTTCCATTTTAATTCTTTGCCATATTTAATATCATTTAGCAAGATGGTCAGCGATTTAATCTCTACGAGGATTTATCAAAAGAAAAGCAACATTTTCAAATGAAATGTTAATATCGTTCTAACTTATATCATGCATAATCAACGTTTAGTTATTTAAAAATATATGTAGCCATCATTACTAAATAGACTAAATGACAGGGCAGACAAAATGGCAGATCCAGATTTTATATTTAGCAATTGATTCAAATACATAACAAGATTAGACTGACGATAACGAGATTGGCACTATAAATTCTCTTTGCTAAGTATTGTTTGTTGGTTAACCTTGGTTAGTAAAGTTTTGCACTTGCTATGAATTAATGTAGACATCATTAGTACGTTCAATATAATTCGTATAAGTATTTAAAATACTAATATGAATTATATCTATTGTTTGTTTGAATAGGCTTCGAAACTACTGAACCGATTTTGATGAAAGTTGGTATAGGGATAGTTCGAGACCAGGGGAAGGACATAGGGTAATTTTCCTACGGGAAAAAATTTCCCACGGGAAAACAAAAATAACGCGGGCGAAGTCGCGAGCGGAAAGCTAGTTGAATAATATATTTTTGAATATTTTGAACATTGCTAAATAAATAGTCTAAACAAATACACAAATATTTTGCGTCGACTTTTTAATTGGATGTAATTCATTGGATGTATTTTCTTCCGTGGTCTGAGGGTTGAGACCAGTGTTCTGATCTGGAGGTCCGGGGTTCGATTCCTCATAAGAGCAAAGTTTTACTGCTTGTTTTGGTTGGAGCTACCACCGGTTACGTAAGTTTATCGCCATAACAACAAGCAATGTTATTAACATTGTAGATGTAAGATGAGCAGTTCCTCGGTTGTTGAGGAGTCCAGGTGAAGCTGACTTCGGTTCCTTCGGCCTTATCGTCACTTACCATCAGGTGAGATGAAAGTCAAGAGCTTCCCGGTCATAAGTAAATTAAAATTATTGTTTCCATTTAAAAACCCATTATAAGTACGAACTTACGATTCATCAATTCATCACATTGGTTATTTGCTCTGTTTGAACGTCTCAATAGCTACGCTAAATCAATAGTTATAGAATGACAGATCGATCACAGAATGTTGATCTATCCATGATTATTACCTTAATTAGAATACTGCAATTAAAATATTGAACTAAAATCATCGGGTTCATTTTAAAAATCAGTCGTAATCAATTAGATCCACAACCTCATGGCTTGCACAGTCCAAACTAAGTAATTTCACGAGACTCCGCAAACTTTAACAAATATGTAGGTTTAATTTGAAAATATAATATGTTTCCGCGATGCATTTCCGAGTGTCAACACTAGTCATGATGATAGCGCGCAAGCTCGCGAAACAAACGGAGCGACGCCCTCGGCTAAAAATATGACACCCGTTCAACGTACGCTTCTTCACAAAGAAATTGCGTATATCTGACCTTTAAAACGTGAAACACACCAAAACAGACCAGACTGTTTACCGCTCGGCACGGAGCAGCATGTCATACAGAGAAATCTAGAAATTCAAATTCTGCGCGGGCGTCACAACCAAGGTTCCGTCGGTAATGAACTAACTAAAATCAATTTCGTTAGTTATAATTTTAGAAGTGGACGAATCTGTGATCGATTTTAGTGAGCTGGCACCTGACCAAATAGGACGTAATTAGTGTTAAGAGAATTAAAACGTATCAATGGCGAGTGTCGCGTTTAATAAACTCACATGATAAGATAAGGTTTGTTTACATATGAAAGATTGTAATCGGTTAAATGGACTGTATGTTGAACACGGTAAAATAAAAGACGTTTGCAAGTTTGCGGAATAGAGGTTGAATCACATAATCCGGCAGACGGGGACCTTGGGTGGGTTGGTCGGCCGACGACGGCGACGGTCGGCGGGTTGAAGGCCCGCTGACGCACGCCAGCCGCGGAAGCACCTCCGCTTTATCGTCGCAGATCACCACTCTTAAATGTACTAGAAGCAACATATCGTTAGAAAAATTGTCATAAATCCTTTAAACCTTGTTCTATTTACAAATATGTTTGGGACGCATAAAACGATATACTTATTCCCTTTTAAGCAAACGATCTTAGAAATGCCACAAATGGTGTGAGAATTTACGAATCACTGCATCCACGTGGCAAGAACAAAAGCAGTGTCGATTCAAACGTTGGCAAGAGCATCTATAATACGTTTCGGGATTGGACCGCGTCTCTGAGCGTTATTTAAAGAGTTGCGTGAATGTAGTACAAGTTCAGCGTGACCGACGAGGCTCATGTCGTCGAGGTAGGAATAAGGTTAATTACCCCAAGGCCGGGGAGTGCCAACAGTCGCCTTGGAGGAAAACGCTTTTCTACCAGGAAACAACACAAAGTTGACGCAACGCCAAATACTTTTGCCGTTAGCTTCAGAAAATTTTGGACATGGAGCTTTGTGTTCAAGTTCAAAAACCTTCAATACCTTTATGCGTGTAAAGTACATGCAATTCTGTTTTTAAAACTATTGAGTGGATCATTTAGATACGGGAAATATTAATAGACATTCATTTATTCTAATTTAATTTTCCGCGCTTGTATCATTGAAGGCTGTGTACTTGTTTATTTTTGTAAGTCTCATCATCAAAGGTGGCATCATAAAGTTCACCAACCTGTAAAGTATCCTGTTTGAGCTACTTTAACAACTTTATATAAGGCAGCACTATACAATGACAAGTGCGAATATTAAACTCATATTTCAATTTAGTTAAATAATTTGTTAAAGGATTGATGAGTCATTTAATATTTAAGAGTCCACATTACTTCATTATTTAGCGTTACCGTTAAATTTATCTAGTTTAATTATTCGTTAGTGTCCTTTCATTTGCACACTATTATCACGCTCTGTTGATATATCGCAAGCTAAAGAAACATGTGACATCACATCCTTTATGGTTTGTGTTTATGATTTGTTACTTTTCCTTTAACAATTTTTATTAGGCCTGAATAACCAAAGAGACCACTATCTACTTATTTAAATGTATAGTTGTGTATGTTATATTTAAACGCTGTGTTTACTTATGTTATTATAATTTAGTCATGTTTATTTGTGAATGTTGTACTTACCTGTAATTGGTTATACATTAAGATGTGTACATAATAATATATATAATTTATATAAATGTAATAATGTAATAACTGTTGGTGAGTCTAAATAAATAAATAAAATAAAATAAAAAAATCACCGTTGCACTTAGCAATATTTGAGATAGGATTTTACGATCGTTCTAAACTACAATTTCTCAGGAAGTAAGAACTACACGAATGTGCACATTATTGCACACAAGACTACAATTGTTATAAAAGCAAACTGTAATTTCTTCACGCAAATGATATTCTGTAATGCATTTGCGCTTTTTGTGAAATGATGTCACGACTAATAAGATCGTCAAAGATGCAAATATTTTTCCTATAATAACGTGTTGACGTAAAAGGGGTTAATACTATTGGATGAATAGCTTTTGGTTTTCACAAGATTAGTTCAAAGCATTTATAAACGGCGTCGGTATCTGCAATTTGTCGCTGTTTAACAACTTTATTGATGGCAAGCCCGCTTACATTAACTTGTCCAATCCCAGTGTTTGGGTGTGAATCAAAAGGACTGACGACCCCGCTATGCTTTAATAGACAGTTCGTTTTGTTGACGGCCCACCGTTCGCACGAGCTTCCAAAAAGTAACGGTATTGGTCACCGGCAGCGAAAAGTATCTGACACAAGCCAGTTTTTAGAGTATCGCTCCAAAAATATTGTTTTAAGTATATAGTAAATTGACTTACATTACGTTTACAGGAAAACCTTGATTCTAAAAGTCAGGAACATTTTGTCTCGCAAGATACTTTGCAGCTTCGTTATCTCTGCGTAATAGGTAACGAAAAAATATGGTGGTTCAAGGAACTGTCTGGGGATAATAAGAGTGTATAGGACAAGAAATGTATATTATTGTGGACTGAACAAGAAACACTTTTGGCAGCTTGCATTTAAATTATTTTAAACGGCTGTCATGCTGGCCATTTCTTAAAGACATCATGGAAATGTATAATTGTAACACATTGCAACCGCATGGAAGTGGAATTAAAGGATGGATGACTTGAGTGTAAAGCCGATTATCAAAATTTAATAATGTCTAAACTAAGAAGATGACTGTAGCGTATATTAAAAGTCACCAGAATGGGGCGTGTCTCGAAATTAACTATTTTAAACACAAGACCGAGATAACTATATCAGTTCGATGGATAATTCAGGAAGGTATAGCATAGCTAATCCATCCATATCATGCATTAGACAGTTTCAGATAAAATAAATATACATACAGCCCCAAAGAATATCTTGCGCCATCGCCTGTCACACAACGTACCTATTTCATATTCGTTTACTTCTACTTTAAAATCAAGTTATTCTGCAAACAGTTTTAACCAGTTGTATTTGCAAGTCGAAAATATAACTGATAAATAAAACATGACGTAATTCGAACCACCTTAGTGATTATATCAAAATACGCCTTTTTAATTGTTATCAATTTTATTAGCTGTGCCGGTGACGAATTAAGGAGATATTTCATCGTCACTAAGTCAACAACTTTTTTGTTAATGGGACAGAAATTATTTTTCACCTCTCCAGCAGAAAACTTGCGGAAAAATCGCTGCGAGTGGCAAACCCGCAGCAAAACCGTGATTCATTTATCTAATGGAATTACTCGTCGTCGAAGAAGATGTTGAATTTGTTATTTTATAAAGATTACAAGCTTTTCTAGCTTGTAATCGATCGATGTATGTTTCACACGATTTTTTGATGTCTCGTGCTTTTAAAACACGCACTGTATTTCAATTCAATTCTAGCCTACTTTTAGTTCGTGATTCAGAGCAAAAAATAATTTTGCTGAAAATAAAGTTCGTTTCGATAGTTCTAAGGGAAGTGACAGTATGTAGGTACAACTTTAATGTTCACATTGCCTACACATTGTCATAATAGGTAGTTTTCAGAAAAACCTTGACTAATCACATATGGCCCACTTAGCTATCGACGATTGAAGAAATATAGGCCACTCACTATTCAGTCAATCCGACATTACAGAGCGTATACCTGGTGGCTGGTGATATGATTATGTAATGTATTTTAGCGATTTATCCTATTTTTTTCTCCATTGTTTCAGATAGGAGTATTTTGCAACCATTTCGTTGAAATCAATGTTTTATTGGAGCATATGATGCGAAGGCAAAAATCGCGTCAGCAGCAGTCAACGAAATTATGGTGTAACCGAGTAAAAGAAGTTTCTTCTTTGTAATTTCGCCGATTAATGAGGGCTCATTTGGAGTGGAATCGATGGAGACGAATTTTATTTACATGAGATTTCGTGACTATTACCTGAGTAATTAAATTACTTTTACGTCGTTCTCCCATTGGGTTCGAAAATAAAGATCAACATGTTAACAATACACTGTACTTAGAGCACTAGAGAGCGAAGCAATGACTTACATTCTAACGTTCATTGCAACAAGCTGTGCCGATTTCAACATTCTGTCATTGTTTCAATTAAATGTGATCAATAAAAATGATGAAAACAGATGTTTCAATCCAGGTATGGGCAATCAATGACCTGGCTTCACACCAATTGTTTATACTGCCTGTTCTGCAATAGATTTTGAGGACGCAAATTTACATTATCTACAAAGGCTTGTGGGTTTACATCTTATTACCCTGATAACGATCGTGATTCATGTAGGTACTCATTTTAAAATTGTGTGCCTTTTAATTAAATTCACGAGACACTTTCAAGTTTGACAATTAGATTAATAAATTGCTAGACGTCTATACTAATATTATAAAAAGGAAAGATTTGTATGTTTGTATTGAATAGGCTCCTAAACTACTGGACCGATTTAAAAAATTCTTTCATTAATAGAATGCTACAATATCACTGAGTAACATAGTCTATAGGATATTTTCCTACGGAAAAATATGCAATTCCCACGGGAAAAACGAAGATAACGCGGGCGAAGCTGCGAGCGGAAACCTAGTATCGACATAAAGAGATAAGATTTTTAATGAATAAAGTCAAAATAAAGTCAAGAATATTACATTATCACTGAGTAACATAGGCTATAGAACTGTTTTTTTTTACGGGAAAACATAGCATTCTCACAGGAAAAACAAAAAAAGCTGCAAGTGAATTTTTTTATACGCTATATTGCTTATTTGGTTGGTTTAACTAGTCAAACCTTTAGTTAGTCAACATCGTAAAATAACGGCTATGAACATGTTCACTTTGTTATGTTCGGTTATCTCATTCTTCTATTATTTTTACGGGCTTACAGAAGTAGATATAAAAGCAGAACTTGTGTTAAAAGTAATCTCAATTATAAGTATTGTATATCGATTATTTATTATTATCGTATATTATAATTGCGTTAACTAAACACTAAAAAGATAGAAATATTATTTGCTAAAACTGTAAACAAATACTCAGAATATTATTTTAACTCATATATCAATAATAAATAATATATAATAAACATATTTTACTCACCTCATATACATTTGGATGCCATACTTTTGTTAAAAATCTAATGGAAGGTGGTGAATATGGATAATCTGGTGGGAACTTCATATGTGCCTGAAACAAAACAAATTTCAATCAATGCTTATTCACACAAACTGTTGTATGGAAAATTATTGACAGCTTGGAAGTTGGAGCAGTCAGCGCCGACGGACTACTTGGAGCAGAGCTTCAAACGGTCGTTGATGGGTGGTATTTTTTCATATTTATATATTTACTAGCTGTGCCCGCGACTTCGTCCGCGTGGATGTCGGAAAATAACAACATCGTGTTATATAGCCTTCCTCGATAAATGGACTATCCAACACAAAAACAATTTTTCAATTTGAATCAGTACTTCTTGAGATTACCGCATTACTACCTGTTTAAGGCAATACAAGTAAATATATAAGTAATTTTTTCCTCAGGTTTTTGGATTTTAGATCAAAACTAACTTTTTACAACCATCATAATTATTTTTTAATTTTTAAGTAAGTAAACAAATTAGGATGTAGGGGGAGAGGGCACTCTTGAATCTAAAAAAATGTATTCTTTGCAAGCGGATCATTAAATCAAAGAGCCCCTCGATGTTTTTGAATAACATTTATACCAGATTTAAATAAAATCACAGCCGATCAGTGGTCCAAATATGAACCATAGTCTTTCATTTGACGACTCTAACCATAGAGGATTATTCTGTTGACTACAGCCGCAGAAAATAGTACCTGCACAAATAAATATTCAGATAGAAAAATCGGAATATAAATAAATCTTTGCTTTTTTCAAGGTACAGTAAGCCCCCGGTCCCCGCGGGGAATTAAACCACCACCATCCAAACAACTCAAAAACCAACATATCAACATTAAACGCCATGACACTCAGAACTGATGAAAACCTGACAGAATTAAGTACTGTTATAAAAGATATGAAACGGGATATTCTCGGACTCAGTGAAGTAAGAACAACTTGAAGACCACTTCAAATATCTTATGTATTAAAAGGGAGAAATTACAGGCAGAAACGGGGTAGAATTCTTAATTAAAAAAGATTTAGCACAGCAAGTAGACGAAGTGATTGGCGTTTCAGATCGGATTGTAGTGTTGAACATAAAAATTCTACCTTACAAAGAACTCTGGTCAATTGTACAAGTTAATTTACCTACTGAGCAAGCCAGTGAAGAATACAAAGATAGATTCTATAAAGATTTGAGCAAAGCCATACAAAATCGTACCCACGAGAACCTTATAGTCATGGAAAACTTTGATGCGCAGATAGGAGTTAGAAGAATCGATAAAGAAGAGAGACTCGGCTCATTTAGACGGTAAACGAAATAAAAATGGGAAAAGCTTATCAACTCTGCTTTTGAATATATTTTAAGAGTCCTAAACACCATGTTTAAGAAACTCCCAAACAAAGATGGACGTGGATATCGCCAGATGGCAATTATAGAAATGAGATAGACTTCATCCTAATGAAGCTATTTAGCAATACAAGTATCATCAGTAGGCTTAACTTCAACATAAATCACCTAATGATTAGAGCAGATTTGAAGACAACAAAAATCAAGAATTCCAGACCAAACTACCAATTAAGTACCAAGAAACCTAACAATGAAGAACTAAGACAGGTTTCGGCAAAAATGAAAACCACTGCTAAAACAATTGGACAACTTAAACACGGAAGATAAATATAACAAGTTAGAGAGCATGATAAAGGGGTTAACAAAATATGTAGATAAAAACAACAACAGAAAAAATAAAATTCTATCAAGTGATACAATAGGTTTGCTAGAAGAAAGGAAGTAGTTAACTGCAAGCACTAATAACCAATGGAAAGTTATATCCAAGCTTAGCAAGGGGATAATTGTAAGTTATAAGAAAGAATAGACAATTGAAAAAATCTTATGTACCTACATACAGGAGGAATCAAACAACTAATGACGAAGAAAGACTGGATCCCAAAAATGAAAAACACAGCAGGTATATAAGAAAGTGAGAGATCAGAAATATTGAAAATAGCTACGAATTTCTACTCCAAACTATACCAAAATACTGACTGACACTGGAGTTACCAATGATTTCTTGACAACAAACTGAAAAGCACCAGAAATCTTAGATAACGAGATCGAAAAAGCAATCAGTTTTTAAGAATTTGACAAAGCCTCAGGGCCTGATGGGATAACAAATGAAGTTTTAATAGCATCGAAAAATGAATATATACCGGCTCTCTGAAATATCTTCAATTACATTTTAGAATCAAAATCAATACCATCCCTATGGAACAAATCATGTATCATCCTCCTACAAAATAAAAAAGGCGATAAGTCCAACATATCAAACTACAGCAGATCAATCAGTTTGATGTCGAATATGTACAAAATTTTCGCAAAATCAATTTTAGGGAGAATCCATCAAACACTAGATGAATGCCAACCAATCAAGCAGGCTGGATTTCAAAAAGGGTACTCTGCAGTGGAATCAGGAAATATAAGAAATATATACAACCTGAGAACTTAATAGAGTTCATAAACTACAGCATAGTGTTTGATCCACTGATTCATGAAAGCATCTAGGAGGCTCTCAACGAACAAAGCATTGATAAAGTATAAGGATCATCAGAAACGTGTATAAAAATAGCTCAGCATGCATAAAGATGGAAAAAAAGGAAGAGTATTTAAAAATCCAGAGAGGTGTAAGACAGGGAGATCCATTTTCGCCCAAATTGTTTACTTCTGTATTGGAAAAGGTATTTAGGAATCTCAACTGGGCCAATTATGGCTTAAGCAAAATGGAAGATGATTATCGCACCTTCGTTTTGCTGAACATATTGTGTTGTTTTCTACTTCAACCTCAGATTTTACATGACATAGAAGAAAGTAACAACTAACAACATTTCAGAGTTAATCGACCTCGGACCTGTTAATATAGAATATGTGGATGACTACATAATAATGTCCTGCTAAGCGATATTGGGTCACGGCGGCCAATCTCGACAGAGACTAGCCATCTGCACAGGAGATATTTAGTGCACAACGGCTAGCCGACACGACCGGGGCGAGATCAGGCGCAGGACCCACTGTTTTACGTGCCTTCTGTAGCACGGAAGAGCTTGAGATGTTTCGTATTTTGGTCACCCATCTTAGGACTGACCACAGCTAACGTTGCTTAACCTTAGCAATTGTTCGTTGATCGCACACGCCAATGCGCCACCACGCTCATGAATACATGAATCATGAATACATATAGCTAGGACAAGTAATATCACATACAAACCTCTACGGCAAAGAAATAAAACGAAGGATTGCAAATGCATGGAAAAGGTACTGGGCTCTCAAAGAAATTATGAAGGATTTACACCTGAGCAACAAAGTAAAAAGCACGTTGTACATACGCATACTACCTATTCTGACATATGGAAATCAAATATGGGCACTTATGCTAGCATGCCATGGAAAGGAATATGGCAGAAATAAAGTGAGAAAGGAAAAAGGAGAGATGAAATTAGGAAAATTAGTAGGGTACGGGATGTCAAAAAGAAAATAAGAAAACTAAAATGGAAATGGGCAGGTTATTAATAAGTTGACAAGACAAATAAGTAAGTTGAAAAATAATAACCCAATGATACCCAATGACAGGATCCAGGAAAAGAGGAGGAAAGTTTAAGGGATGGGATGGGGAGAGTGGAAAAGTTTGTAGGAGGCCTTTGCTGGAGGGCAATGAGACTTGGACCTGGTATATTAAGAGAAAAATAAATGATATTATAAAGATTTTTATTACAATATTTGTCATCATTTCAGCCAAGACACAGTGGGTGTACTGTTATACATAGGCCTCCCCCAAGGATCTCCATACCGATCGGTTCTACGCCTCCCGCATCCAGCGGCTTCCCGCGACCTTCACCAGATCGTCGGTCCACCTTGTGGGGGGCCTACCAACACTGCGTCTCCCTGAATGCGGCCGCCACTCGAGGACCTTTCCGCCCCAACGGCCGTCAGTTCTACGAGCGATGTGTCCTGCCCACTGCCACTTAAGGTTTGCAATTCTTTGGGCTATGTCGGTAACTCTAGTTCTTCTACGGATCCCATCATTTCTGATATGATCGCGTAGAGAAACCCCGAGCATAGTCCTCTCCATTGCCCTTTGAGTGACTTTGAGCCTTCTTATGAGACCCATTGTAAGCGGCCACGGCTCAGTTCCGTACGTCATCACAAGTCGTCGAACCTGCGTGCAAGACGATGCATGATGGCCCTCGAGAACAGCTTGTAAACATGACTCAGGAGCGTGATGGGTCTATAGTTCTTCAACTGGGCCCTGTCGCCCTTTTTGAAGAACAGTGCCACCATGCCCCTGCGCCATGCTTTAGGCGTTTTGCCCTCGAGTATGACGGAGTTGAATAGCTGCTGCAGCGCTTTCCGGACTGGTGGTCCATCCGCTTTTAGGAGTTCGGCTGTAACTCCATCATCACCCGGCGTCTTGTTGTTTTTAAACTGTTTGAGAGCTACACTAATCTCGTACAGGCTGACGTCCGGGATATCTTCGGTGTAGTGTCGGGTCACTTTAGCTCTAGGGTCTGTAGCCTGAATAACAGGTGCCTGTGATGTTGCGTAAAGCTGTCCATAGAAGCGTTCGATCTCGGCCATAAGCTCAGGTCGGGATGTAATGACTCTACCGTCCTCTGTCTTCAGCTTCGTCAGCAGACTCTGACCGAGTTATAGATTTCTTGCAAACAATTTGGAGAACTTGTTCTGCTCAATGGCCTTTTTAATACGGTCCGTATTAAATCGGCGTATGTCGCGAGTCACACACTTAGAGATCTGTTTGTTGAGTCGCTGACGAGCATCTTCAGAAGACTGCAGACCCATTCCACGTCTTTCCTCCATCAGCTTAGCTGTCGGCTCCGAGATCTTACTTCTTTGCTTAGTACGGCTGGGTTTGCAAAACTTTGCACCGACCGTACGTAAGGTTTCAGCTTCCACAACCCTATCATTATAAATGTCCACATCCGTGCAGTCCTCCAGGCAATCAAAGCGATTTTGCAATTCGAGTTGTAAGTTATACTGTTTAATTTTTGAACCACTCTTATATCAATCGTAAAAGGGGTGGTTTTCGTGATTCAAAGCTTGATGTGGCGCCTACTGTACATATTTTTTATATTTATCAATTTTATTGTCTTCGTTACCTTACTAATTAAATTAATATTTTTACAATTATTATTTATACCAAATAACTATTATATGTATAGTAATTTTAAGGTGTGGTGCGTCGGGCGGGAGGCCACGCCGCCGCAGTGTCAACACTGCGGTGCTCCCGACGACACAGCCAAGCACACCTTAGTGGAGTGCCCGGCTTGGCGACCCCAAAGAGACGGGCAGCCCAGAGCAGCTAGAAAGGGGGTAGCTCAGCCGGCTGACCCTTTTTTTTTCTCGGGGGGAAATGCATAACCGCACCGTACCCGCCGTTGGCTAGACGGCGAGCGTGTGTGGGGCTGTCCCGGCAGAGTGCCATTCTGCCCTTTTGGGCGCGCTAGGTAAGGTCCACACTGCGACTCCACTACCCACCAGCCGACTGACCCTGCCTGGGTGATAACGACCTGACCTGAGGGCCTATTACCGATCTCATGGTTTTGCAAATGATATCATATGACCAGGACCGTGGTCCCAAAAGCCCCCTTGGAATTTATTATTTAAATTGAGGCGTCATTTGGGACCACGACAGTGGTCCCGATGGCCACCTTGAAATTAATATTTATTTTAGGTGGTTCAGTGGGACCACAGTTTCAATTTGTATTTCTGTCGGGAAAGTACAGTCAAAGAAAAATAACTGCTGTTATAAAATAATTATTTATTTAAAAAAATCACAGTTTTAATTACAATTAAATCTTAATCAACAAAATATTTATGTTAACACTTAAATCTACATGATTGCAGATAAAACCAAATAAGAATTAAAAAAAATTGTATGCTTGCAAAAGTTTCCATAAAAAAACGAATCAACTTATATGAATAGTATTTATGTTAAAATAAAGTAAATAAAATATGTCTGTTTATTACGAAAAATTGACATTGAATGAAATGCTGATAATCATTAAGTACTGCATAAATCAAAACAGTTTTAACACTTTTTTCATATAACAAGCTTACTAAAGATTAACAAGTTAAACTGCTAATTTATTAACAATGAATAGGAAATAAAAATCACCTACAAATCTGTATACCTAGGTATATAAAATTTAAGTAAAATGGAAATAACATCCAACAATCTTGGCATTCGGGAGAATGCTCAGAATTGCCAATATGGCTGGCACTTCAAAATCCATGCTTACTTTCAATGGTAAACCACTGAGGTAAACGACTTTTCATTAAAGAAAAAAGAATCTCGTATGTTTCATGGGTTGTGTCACGTAAAAGTACATACAATATCGGGACCACATTAACGAAAAAACTGTTACTGCCAATATCTGCATGGACAGTATACATTTGATAAAAGTTTTTCTGGCATAGTTTGAAAGTGCCATCTATGAAGATATAGTTAGATTTTGATAAGTAAGTAATCATTCTTTCCTTACAAAAAATTAAAATTCGTTTACTTCTGTACTTATAATCAGCAAATATCAAATTCTTATACCTTTTGGGAATTTCTATATCTATTGCTCTCTTGTATTCAATCTTTTTCACTCCTAGTATCCTATTTCTCCTCTTGTAAAAAAACTTCTTTCGATTTTCATATAATGGAATTGGTGTTATTATATCCAAGCCGGTATCTTTTATTCTATCGATAGTCTGTTCAAAAATAGTAGACTGGTGTTGCAAGACTTTTCTCTATATTTTTCAAGCATAGCTCCATTTCTGATTGTATTATAAGCTCGGATGTATTTTTTGGAGGGTGAGAATGATTAGTTTCTCGATCACTGCGCGCTCTAGTGCTGAATCTCTGCTTGATTTACATCATGATCCAAACATTGCCATAAATATGGTAAACGATTACTTCGTAAATGTAGGTAGGAAGCTTGCCAACAATATATTAACACGGAAGACACATAACGCTCGTTCCAACACCTCAATAACCCAAAGTGAATCCACATCTTTTGCATTATTTGATGTGGATGAATGGGAAATTGACAAAATAATATCAAGTCTACGTAGCGATTGCGCTGTCGGTTGTGATGGAGTATCTAGCCGCATTCTACAGTCATCAAAAAAGGTAATTGTCCCTCTATTAACCCATATTTGTCAACTCGCTCTTACCACGGGTGTCTTTCCTAACGCATTTAAGAGAGCTATAATCCATCCAATCCATAAATCTGGAGACAAAAATATTATCGCTAACTACCGACCTATATCAGTTCTAACAGCAATGTCCAAAGTTCTGGAAAAAGTTTTAAATAATAGACTGATTAGTTTTTTGGAATCACGACAAATAATTGCTCAAAATCAATTCGGCTTCAGAAGAGGTATCAGTGCAGAGGATGCTGTTGATTCCTTATTGGATAGTATAGTAGGGCATGTGGACGGAAAGCGGAAGTGTATTGCCATATTTCTAGATTTGTCTAAGGCATTCTGTTCCGTGTCCATTCCTTTACTGTTAAAAAAACTAGAGCAAATCGGTGTACGTGGTGTTCCACTTCTGCTTTTTACAGATTATCTTCAAGATAGGACTCAATGTGTTAAAGTGGGTGACTTGATGAGTGACCTTGAGGCGCTTGTCTTTGGAGTACCACAAGGCTCTATACTTGGACCTACACTCTTCAATATATACATCAATGATCTATGTAAGCTTACTATACCTAATTGTAAAGTGTTCACTTACGCTGATGACACAGCACTAGTTATAGATGGAACAAACTGGACAGATTCTTATTTAAACGCGGAGACAGCTGTATCCACAGTTTTGTCATGGCTTGATACTAATTTGCTTACACTCAATTTTGAAAAAACAAAATTTATAACTTTTGGTCTAAATAACAGGTCGCTGCCACCCGATAATGAGTTAATGAGCAACATTGCTATCCATCAATGTAAAGGACCGGTGGCATGTCAATGCTTAAAAATACAAATGCTTAAAAGTCACAACTCTCAGATATTTGGGTATAATAATAGATCAACATCTTAAATGGGACCACCATATTAAATCTTTAGTAGCTAGAACCAGAAAACTAATATATGTCTTCAAAAATTTGAATAGAATAGCTGATGAAAAAACTCTCAAGGTAGTATATTTGAGCTTAGTCCAGTCTATTTTATCTTACTGTATAATTGGGTGGGGCGGCGCTGGTAAGACAATACTTTTACCACTCGAAAGAGCTCAGAGAGCAGTCCTGAAGGTAATGATAAGAAAACCTTTTCGTTATGCTACCACCCAGCTCTATTCTGATACCTCGGTGCTCACTGTAAGACAGCTCTTTGTAATGCGCATCATACTTCGAAAACACTCGCAACTACCATTTGATCCCATGATTCAGAGCAATAAACGCAGATCGGACATTGTCTGCAGAACACCACTGCACAGGACTGCTCTGGCAAAGCGGCATTATACTGTCATAAGTTGCATACTTTACAACAAAATAAATAAAATTATATTTATTTACCCTTGTATAAAAAAGGAACTAAAAAGTAAATTACACAATATGCTCTTAAATTTAACATACTCCGAAACAGAAAAACTCTTACCAAAAAGCTTATAAAATCTGGAGATAATTACATAATTATACACCATACATACTTAATAGCATCATATATGACGTACACATAAACACACACACATACGCAAACACACAAATACACACATGCATACACACACACAGACACGCACGCACTCCCTTACAATCTGCTGCTTTGTATAACAATTATTTATCTCTTCTATATTTAATATCAATATTATTCTATCTGGCGGTTTGAGAGGCTAAAACGTAGTAATAGATACTGTATCTTGTCTAGATATTCATGTTTTCGTAATTTGTCTATTACACGAATTCCCAAAAAACAGACTTCGTCTTGTTTGGGAATTACTATTTTCATTTCTAAAATTACACATTTATCGTCTAGTGCCTATGTTTAAAAAAAAATATAATGTTATTGATCCGGAGCAGAAGTGCTCCGTTTCTCACTTGAACCCGCTACTGGAATACTCAACTCTCGAGATACAGGCTAGTACCTAGTTCGTGGTTGGGTGGCTAGTGGTGGGTCAAGTTAATTTAAGTAAATTCCACTTTTGTGATTCTAGCATAAGAGACGAGACAATAAAGTTATTATTATTATTATTATTAACAATGTTTCATTCAATATTTTTACAGTTGAGTTGCATAAAGTCTTTTTACGACACCTCCATAAATTTTAACCATCTTTGTTAGTTCTCTTGAGTATATATTTATAATTAGCTCTATAAAGGTATCTTTTATTTCGAAAGAGATTCTATCCTTCGATGTTGATGGCCGATTTTCACCCATTTCAATTACCTTTCAAATTAAAAAAGTTGTGAATAAATCGATTGCACAATGATTATGTATCAATTACTTTTTATTACATGTAGCCTATTTAACTATTTATTTTCAGAAGATGTGAATAACAAGTTAATTAAATAGTTCACCAAAAATATTGCATTTTTCCCAATCAAACCAAAATATTTAAAAAAAACTCAGTGATTGGTTTTGTATAAAATTCAATAATTTACGTATGATATGTATCTATACAAGGTGATTTTTTAATTACCAAAAAAAAATTTGTGTGCTTTTTTTTTGGTAAGTACTTAATTAAAAAATAAACTTGTATATTGTTTCATAATTTGTCCAAACAGGATGGACCTGGGACCAGTGTAAAAAATAGCGATTATTTTACCTTTATGTAGTTTCCGATCCCATTATTAAGATTTAAATTTTATTTACTTCAAAAAATTGTTAACAAAAAATTTTACACAGCAATTAAGTTATTATGTTAAATTAAATAACTATATTAAAATAAAATTATCCTAAGACATTTTAAATAGCAAAATCTAGTACTAAACTAAGCCAGTTTGTACTTTGGGTATTAGACAAAAACAACTACCTATATACATTTTTTTTAAAACAAGAAGTAAACTTAGTTTTGTCATAAATTAATAATTGCACTCACCTTCGTAATAAAATCACTTATTTGCACACACACAATAACTATGACTTCTTTTCCGGGAAAAATAAAAATCGGTAAACAATAACATTGGTCTGAACTCACTGTCAAAAGAAATGGGACACCTCACTTACACCGGTATATCTATAATTATTTTATAACAGCAGTTGTTTTTCTTGACTGTACTTCCCCATCATGAAAATAACGGTAGAAACTGTCTCGACATTCTGGTCCCATTGAACCACTTAAAATAAATACAAATTTCAAGGTGGCGATCGGGACCACAGTTGTGGTCCCGAATCACTCCTCATTTTTAATAATTAATTCCAAGGGGGCTTTTGGGACCGCGGTCCTGGTCCCAAAAGCCTCCCGACCCGAAATTATGCCATAGTGATGATATCATTGGAGATCGGTAATACGAAATGCAGCATTTCATGACTTCTTTTTCTCAAATTTATACCAGTCATGCGATGAAAGATCCATAATTGGCCTGCTGATCGCCCATCTGGGAGGTCATAATCGAGTTATACCTGCTGAACCCTCCTTACGGCAAGTCCCAGTTTGTTTATACTGCTGAGCCAATTTCCAAGGTATGCGTTCGGTAATTTGGCCCTCCAAGTCCGAGCCCGAGTGAGTCCGAGCCCGAGCAAGTCCGAGCCCGAGCGTACCAAGCGGAGGGTGGTTTAGCCAGGAAGGGGATATCGACGGAATAGTCGGTGTACCCGAGTCCTATGGCATATCCAAGCCTAGTCAGCTTAGCCCCTTGTTGAATCCATAAAAAGATTCCCCCACCCAACGGAATTTTGATGTGGGGCTAAAATATGTGGGGCGAATGTGAAACAAATCAAAAAAGGCCAACCTCACATGCACATGTTACATTCTGTTAATCAACAAGGCTCTGGTGCTCTTTACTAAACACACACTGGGCCAATTTAATGGGAGACTGCCAAATTCCTCCCTAACTGGGGGAGGCCTATGCCCAGCAATATTATGGCATATGAGACGACGATGATGATGTGTAAGTAAAACAATTAATTTAATTTTATTAACAAATTAATTTCACCAACAAATAAGTGCATTAAAGAGGAATATCAAGACTGTTTACAGTCTGCTTTCTTGATAGTATAGATCACGGGTGGTCAACAGGTTGTTAGCGGCAAGGCAAAAGACATACCGTCTTTTACAAAGCATAGTCTAACCTTAGTCCTGGTTCAAACCAGAACTAAATTGACGCTGTCTCTGTTTTTTTTAACACAAGTGAAAGCGCACTAGGTTTAAAGCAAGACTAACTATAGACCACGTTTTGTAATAAGAGCGAAAAAGTTTAATACTTATAAATATGGAAAAATATCCACCAAATGAAACTTGGACTGACGCACTGATGGTTGTGTACAAAGTCTTACTTATAAGTTCCTAATGCTTTACATGTAGTGTAAGGCATTGCTTCTTGCCAAATGTCACAAGTTTAGGTCAACGGGAAGTGCCTAGACTTGACAGATAAAAAAATATAGTTAAATTTAGTTAAGACGTTCCGGCGGTTGTGAGATCCTAGTTTCAGAATAGTAGCTTATTGTTATTATTAGGCAGAACAGGATCACAATATTTTAAAAAGTTTAAGGCAAACATAAAGTTTATGACATTTACAGTGTCAGTAACAGTACAGTAGTTACAGTTAAAGAATATAAACTATATTAAAATAAAATTTCCGACTTTCCGTCTTACAAAAAAAGGTAAAAACCTAAAAAGACTTCTTCTTTTTCAGTACACTAAGAGAAAAAAATATTTATGGTCATTACGCTATATCGCCCTTCGTATTTTAAAAATATCACGATATTTCAGTTATTTTTCCAATATTACAATTAAAATGCCGTTAAAATGACGCAGAGCATAGCAGAAAAAATTGATACTTTTATTTAAAACGAAGAAAATAATTAAAAAAATCCTCTAAAAATGCGACGTTGGACTCGTTCAGAATTTACCCTCTTAAACATTCGGTTTATGGATTAAAACGCAGTCTGTGTAATGGACACAGAAAAATACTCTAATTTTTAGCTTAGAAAACATTTAATTAATGGCAAAAATTTATGTCAGCCGTAATCTGCTGACCACTGTAATTCTTCATAATTTTCGTGGAGCCGCTGGGAACACTTGCATGGAATTTTAATAGTTGGCGTGGAGTCGCTGGTCCCAAAATTTTGGAGCGCTGGGAATTTGCAGTTTTAAGCATTATCAAAATTTGGTGGAAATTGAAGGAAAGCGATGGAAAGCGTTCAGTTAGAAATTTTTTAGGTTATATTTTTTATTTTTTAGGTTATGAAATTTTTGCCATTTTTGCTCCACACCCTAACCGAACGCTACATTATCAATAGGTTTGTCAATGTTAGAAGTTATTATTACCTAAATTTATTTTCAGTTTCCAGATTCTGGATGTATTATGACGTACTAAGCTCGCTTCATGATTAACGATCATTAATTTCCATAAATAATGAAAATAAAATTTATTTCATTAAAACTAATTCAATCGTGTCAAAAATTTTACGTTTAGTAGACATCAAAACTCTTAAATCTGAAAAACTTCCACTTTTGACCCTCTTCGAGAGCTGGGACGAAATTGGCAGTTCACAATGCCATTTTTGAAATTTAATCAGCTATCCGAACGTAAACAGATAAAAATGCTACTTTTGTTTACATTTCTTCTAACCGAACGCTCCTTGTGTAAATTTTGTTATTTTTAACAGTTATTTTTGACAACACGATGCTATCTGAACGCGCCTTACAATGGGGGTAAAAAAGACCTTTACTATGTTTTATGGCTATGTTTTAATAATTTATTGATTTTATTTATGGCAAAAAGTATTTATGAAATTGGAAAAAGCCATATTCAATTATAACAGTCTTGAAGTTGTCTGTTAAAATGTTTCATGAGAAACTATGTCTAAAAATAGGTAGCAGTTCAGTTATACAATGAATACAAATATGATTTCACATCACCTCCTAATGGGGGTAAAGTAGACCTGTGGGTGATTTAATAATTTAATGATCTTATGACGAAGAATGTTGAATGAATTTAGAAAAAACTATAATCAACGAAACCAGTCTAGCTATTGTCTGTGTTGGTAAAATGTTACACGAGAAACTTTAATGTATAAAAATAGGTAGCAGTGACAGGTCATTGCTTCTTTAAACTGGCCTTACCTTGAAATATCCTCCTTGGTATAACGTGTCTGGTGGTCCGAAAATTGCAACTTCCCACTCAAACAAATTGTCTTCTCCTAAAAGTTTCACTCTAAAACCTTCTACTGGCTCTTCTTGCAGACTTTTATATTCAAGAGCTAAGGCTCTGAGAGCAGAACTAGTCGGAACAGTTGTCGACATTGTCAATTATCTATCCTAACCTACTACTTAATCACAATTGAGATTCTAGATTCTAGCAAGTTATCACAGCAATCTTTTCGTGGTCCACGTATTCACGAGGCATTTCAACTTGAGTCACAATAACAACGATTAAATTTAGTAAACATAGCGTCAATGTAACTCACTATTTATAATGCACACACTTTCAACGTCAATACCGTGGCAGTAATTTACGTTAAAAAGAATTGACTGAACCACACGGCAATTGATACAACAATGAGAAAGCAGCCGTGCAAACAACGCAACTCCAAGGAAAACGGCTAGTGTGATCTATACAGCTGCTTACTACTGCTGCCTCAAGCCAGCAGAGTTGCCCGACCGACCGAATATTGTAGAACGAACAGCTGTTTATTTCCGTGCTTGCTCGATTGCGCAGCGAGGTGACGCATTTGGCGATGTTATCGACTTTTATATACTAGTGCCGCCATCTATGAAACACCTCATTAAACATGTCGGATGCTGGATTTGTCTGCTATAGGTAAGCACACTGAGCTGATATGATTGTATTATGTATGACACCATTTGCTTTTACGTCTTAACAAGTATTTAAAACTAGCAATAGATGTCGCTAGTAGCAAACAAAGCACATAAGTTTTAGGTGGATACCTAGATGTCGCTACTGTATTCGTATTCGGGCATAGATATAGAATGAAATAGATGGGCTATAAAAGCCGTCAAACATGAGGAAAAGAGATAAACTTATACACATTGCCAAAGGAAAGAAGAAGATGGCATCATTTTTTTTGTCCTTGTTACCGTATATAGGTGAAACTGGTAGTGGGGATTGTTTATCACCAGCCCAGCGTCTGGTGCTAAACAAATACGTGGAAGAAATTTGTTGTGTGAATTATAGCTTACTGTGTAATTATTTAACACTTTAATTAGTGTAATTGTGAACTATTTGAACATTTAAATCATGGTGCACTGCTCCATTTTAGGTTGTAATAGTGATAGTGCTAGAAAACAGGAAAATATAACCTTTTACAGGTAAGACCTAAATTGTGTCAATAAAAAGCTCCAAAACTATTTTTTAAATTATAAATACAAGTTATATTGCAATATTTTATCATTCTACTATGGTTCTTAATCATATTATGGGATAAAACATGAAACAAACTAAGTAGTAAGGTTACTGTTAACCTAACAAGCTAGGAATGTCGCCATACAATATGGCCACGTATACAGAGGCGCGTTCAGGGCCTTCGCGCGAAGTACAACTTTTCGCTCTAACCCCGTTCAATGCCTTCGAGCGTGACAACCGGGTGAAACAACCGACCCGTTCAAGACCTTTGAGTGTCGGCGCGAGTTACAACCGAACAACCATCGAATTTGATGGTTGTAAAACGCTCTGACGTTTATGACTGAAATACTCTTACGTGATTGGATGATATTGGCGGCCATATTCTATAATGTCATCTACTAAAAAGAGAGAGAAATAAAAAATCACGTGAAAGAGGGAGATAAAAGATTTGGTTGCTGCAATCCGTTCAGCGCCTTTGAGCGAGTTAAAAAACAACCGGACAACTACACCCAGAGGCGTTGAACGCGCCTCAGCCAACGCGTATAACATTTTGCCGGGTTATAATGATACCAGTTACGCTACGACTATTTTTCCTTGATTCGTAGGTAATTTGTTACGTGAAAGGGAACTCACATATTAGATTCTGTGTTACATTAATATTGACATATTTAAGTATAAAATTTTGAGCATTTTAGATAACAAAGTTAATTCTTTTGAAGTGAGACTTTCCATTTGCTTGTTTGTCTGTATTTAACAGATTTCCTTCGGAGATAACTACTCGAAAACAGTTGGGTTAAAGCTACTGGTCGATTGAATTGGCAGCCAACCAAGCATACCCGAATGTGTTCTAAGCATTTTGAACAACAGTGGATTCAGAAAAACAAAAAAGGCACTTTTCTTAGGAGTGGTGCTATTCCTAAACTTTTTTTACAGATCAGTAACTTATACATATTATATCTACAAGGTACATACCCTATCAAGCCAAAACCTACATTTATTTTTCACAAACCCAACTATTTTTATGGGGGATTACGAAATTTATTTTACAGTTTTGGATTAACATGGGTAGGGTAGGTACCAAATCCTTTTCTACTATTTTGATATGGCCAAACATATTATTAATGGTTTGATTTTGGTCATTTTCTATTAATATAACAAGTCTGACCATTAATGCAGATACAGTTTAAAAATTTATTAATTAATATTTTTAATGTTGTAAAATTAGAACCTGCTTTTATTTTAACCTGTATACATATTGTTTCATGAAGCATCGGTGTTGGATTTCGGTTCAAATTTGAATACGCCCCGAAAGAGAAAAATGCGGCTTCAAATGCTGGGTTGGAAACAATCAGCGAGGTCATCAAATAAAAAACTACGGCCAGTGCGTCAATCGCTTAGACGATTGGGAAAAAAAGTAGTCACACTTGAAAATGTGTAAAGTGATTTGAAGTGTAAGTTAATGATGCAAAATTAGTAGTTGGACATTTTAGATACTGTAGGAGGAACCAATAGAGATTTTCTGAAAAAATTTTTAGGAGTTGACAAAAGAAAGTATTCTGAACCTTTAAGGAAATTCGCGCTGTGCTTACACTTTTTAAGTTCAAAGGCATATGCATATGAGTTTGTACGTAAGCAATTTAATACGTGTTTACCACACCCAAAAACAGCTAGTGAGTGGCGAGGAGTAGACAGCCTCTAGAAAATGTTTGTGATTTATTAGCAATTTTGTGCCATAGCTAGTAATCTGGCTTAATCCAAATGAAATAAGTCATATCTCTACTTTGTCTGAATATTTAACAAGAACACATAGGATGTAGATATAGCTCTATGCACCGAACAAGTGTTTCTAATTAATTATATAGGTACTTGACAGAACATAATCTTCCTCAGAGATCTACAAATTGGTCTTGTCCTGCGCTATTTCCAAGTTGCCGCCAGCGGGGGCGAGGTTGGTGGTGGCAACACGGGCAACTAAGAATAACCAGCTATCTACATCGGCATCTTGCGTTCTTTGCCAGATCTTTTTTCCACATTGTGAGCAAGCTTACCAACTTTGGGCTTTTAGCACCATATTGAGTGCGGTATCAGTAGTTCAATTCTTGAACTTACCCAGCCCAAGTGAATTTTTACCTGTATTGTAGTGAATTTTATCTCTGTAAGCCGAAGTCCTTTATTCGATGACAATAACGGTGCTATTGAAATATAATTTTAGAAAATGTTTATTTAAAATTTAATATTATACATTTTCTAAATCTTCAAAAATATTTAGTAAATGTGTAAATATTGGATTTTAAATAAACTGCAGAGATAAAGAAAAAACAATGATTATTGCCCGCTGTATTCTTAATCGAGCGACGATCTTCGCAAGGTACCTAGCTGGCAAAAGCTGGAAGCGAGTGGTCGCGGATCGTGCTCAGTAGCGAGCACTTGGAGAGGCCTATGTCCAGCAGTGGACGCGTGTGGATGATGATGATGATGATTCCTAATATTTTTTGTTATATTTGTAAAGATGTTTACATAATAGCTTAAATAAATAATAGTAAAATGTTTTAAAACGAAATATACTCGAGTAAATCCGAAAAGTGTAGTTTTATTTAAAAGTGTAAATAACTTTAGACTGCGAAGGTTTAATGAAGAATTCAATAAAAAAAATCGCAACTTCCTCCCACTTTTATTTTTGAGACATATTATTGAGCGAGGGGCGCTCATTAAAATGTCTCAAAAAAAAATACGTAGATCAATCAACCCTACTTTATGTTTATAGTGGTAAAAGCCACTATAAACATAAAGTAGGGTAAAACTTAAAGCAACACTGGTATACCCATCTACTTTAGGCAGGTATGACGTCATCTATGTCTGTCCCTTACGGGTATACGGTCACGTCCTATCTATTCATTCTTTATCTAAGTATTCGGGGGTTATTGTCTAAAAAAATCTTTCGCAATCGCTTGTTTACAAATTGACAGTCGCACGCAGATAAATAGAGATAAATAAAAAACTAAATAGAGATACTACGTAGCCCGTCCATTACTCCTTTATAAAAGGAAGTCGGTACTGAGGCGCGTTCAGAGCCTTCGCGCGAAGTACAACTTTTCGCTCTAACCCCGTTCAATGCCTTCGAGCGTGACAACCGGGTGAAACAACCGGCCCGTTCAAGACCTTTGAGTGTCGGCGCGAGTTACAACCGAACAACCATCGAATTTGATAGTTGTAAATGCTCTGACGTTTATGACTGAAATACTCTTACGTGATTGGATGATATTGGCGGCCATATTCTATAATGTCATCTACTAGAAAGAGAGAGAAATAAAAAAATCATGTGAAAGAGGGAGATAAAAGATCTGGTTGCTGCAATCCGTTCAACGCCTTTGAGCGAGTTAAAAAACAACCGGACAACTACACCCAGAGGCGCTGAACGCGCCTCTGAACGCGCCTCAGTACAGAGTCTTATGTTGAAGGCGCGGCGCAATGGCTGTCAAATTATATGCGATCGTGATAGATTTTCTCTTAGACAATAACCCACCTGTATTCACCCTGTATTCCACAAAGAAATGGCAAAATGCCACGATCTATATCAGACCAATAATTAAATTCATCACGACAGTTTTTAATTTTGACAGTTTAATTTGGTTATTAATAGTTGGCATAGATAGAGTCATGTATTGACGCGTCAGAAATGAAACTGATAGCTGTTTGGCCGGATTCTGGATACTGGATATAAAAGTCCACCCTGTCCACCTTGCATCGGATAGCCGAAATATACTGCCGCCGGTTATCCAGCCGAATGAGCCGAACATTAGTGTTTGGTGCAATGCAATGCAAGAAACAAGTTTACCTAGATCGCCTATTCCCTATCCCTACAAAGATTCATGCGAATGGTTCAAAATAGTGCTCAAAATCTACTTTTGTGAGCTTCTTCACGACCCGCTGCCGTACCGCCTAACTCAAAGCGATCACTCGCTATCGATATCGTGATATTAGAACAATAGTTTTAATGTCACAGCTGACATATGAACTCTCAGAACAATCACTTGCTTTAGTTATTCTTCTGAGTATGAATTATTGTTCTAATGTCACGAAAGCGATAGCGAGTGATCGCTATATATGAGTTAGGCGGTAGCCCCCCCGGTGGGTTGTTGTCTAAGAAAATATCTATCACGATCGCCTTCAATTTGACAATCATTGCGCCGTGAACTCTGAGCCGACATCCTTTTATAAAGCGATGGATGGACGGCGACTGTCATATTGTAAGCGATCGCGATAGATTTTTTCTTACGGCCGGTCTCAATATCCTATCTATCTGTGGATTTGTTTACTGGAGATAGAATTTTGACGTATTTTGTATAGAGCTAATGATATAATGAATAAGATAGATAGGATATTGAGACCGGCCGTTAGACAATAACCCCCCCGAGCTGCTTTCATTTCTACGACCTGTTTTTCAACAATTCGGGTCGTTTTTGTCTTATTATTTCAATGATCCGATTTTGAAACGTTGACCTCTGAAAGGGTGGGCAGGGAGTTATCATCATATTAACGCAGGTGGAGCTCTGCTCTGTCATCACATTAAAACAGCCGAGCCCTGGCATCACATTAATGCAAGTGGAGCCCTGGGATCACATTAACGCACGTGGAGCCCTGGCACCACTATAACGCGGGCAGAGCTCTGGCATTACATCGATGTAGGTGGAGCCCTGGAGGTGTAGCCCTGTGAGCCCTGTCATCACATGAAAACAGGCACAGGCATCCGTAGATTTATTGATTATTAAGTCCATGCAGGCATCACATTGATGAGTTATTGCCAGAGCTACTGGCAATAACTCATCCCTGATCCAAAATAATCATCCATATCATTCAAAATACCCTGGCGACGCATCAAAGCAAGTGGAGCCTTGGCGTCACATTATGGCAGGTGGAGCTCTGGCATCACAATCAGGAGGTCCCCCCCCCTCAATCTGCTAACCGGTTATATACAGTATGGACACGTGAAAAAAATTACAACAGTAGTATACAGGGTGTAACTGAACACCCCAATAATATTTAAGGGTATGTATCCATCAGAAGTAGAGATTCTGTAGGAAAAATATTAGGGCTAACAAACCAACTTTTTTTCCCATACAAATTAAATAAATTGTTTTTTGATATTAAGTGCCGACAACCCTACGTAAGCGTACGAGGAATACTACGCTCACGTCTGTCACGTGTCATTTTGTGTTTAAATTTCTTTTGTGTTAAGAGCTGATTATGGTTGTCACTTGAAAGTTTTTGCTTTCAGTTTAAAATCAAATAACTCTGAAAGTATTGGGGTTCCAGGTCTCAGACAAGCACCGAAGGTTCATTTAGTATCTAAATTATATGCCCCTTAAATGTTATTGGGGTGTTCAGTTACACCCGGTATATAACAAAGTTTAAAGGAAAACTATCAGAGTTGAGTACTAAGTACAAACTAAAAAGTTATAGACGACCAACTTATAAAATGTATTCGGAAAAGTAAAATTTCATTGAAAATTAGTACTGAATATAAATTTACGAAGCACGTGATGTTAAGAAAATATAAAATCATTGCAGCTTTAAAAATAATTATAATGCCTAATTTAATAGCAACGTGTTGTGAGGTGTGAGTGTGAACTCAAAGTTGGCATTCGCAACTACGGAACCCTACACTGCGCGTGGCCCGACACGCACTTGGCCGGTTTTTTTCAAACAATTCGTCGACAAGTAAATTATAATTTTGACCATCTTCTAATCAAGTGGTAGTATGAGTTCACAGCTGTGGCAAGCAAGCCCGATATACGATTAGTTAGTGCAATTGTTATATACTCGGCATCGCATTGTCATCGACCATCGTCGTGTCGCTAGTAGCTGGCCAGCGGGTAAACTAGCATAGTAGTCTTATGATGATGTAACCAAATTATTTGTTAGACCAAATGTAGGTTATATGCTACAAAATATCAAAATGAATGGAATATGAGTCAAAAAAACATAGAAAAATCTAAATAATTTTACCGATGATATAGCTTTGAATCACGAAATCACTAGTAAAATAGGTAGCTTTATTTTCCTGTTCACTCAAAGCGAAACATTTTCACTTCGTATTTAAATAAGTAGAAATATCTTAAACTGTTAGTATACATACTTATCTACGTCGATACAGTGAGGTGACCCAGACCAGACGTGGGTTGCGCAAGGCCCGACAGGCTGGCTTTAAATGGCATGGTGGGCGACTCACTTTTGCTCACCCACGTTTGCCTGATTGCAGTATCTAGTAAATCAGACAATTAATCATTACTTTTTACACTGTTACTTTATTTCTGAAAAGAATAATTAAATTTGAAAGTAGGCTAACATATTTAATAGGGTCTATTGAGTGTTGTCTCTTTTATATCGTCGTGTGGCTCCAATCCATCATACATAATGATGCTTAAAGTATGAATATGTACTACTTACCTATAAGAATAGGTACGGTACAGACAACATCACATTTCTATATTGAAGTAGGTGCCAAATATTAAAAAAGATTATCGTTTGGTACTGACTTCAATATAGAGATGTGATGTTTTTTGTATCCATTCTTATATTATTTTTAACTTTTTAGTGTTTTTGAAGTCGGTTTTTATTTTAAGTAAAAAAAATTATTTTAATCTTTTTGCTATCTTTTTTGGACTGTAATCATCTTAAATAAATAAATATATTATTATTTTTAGTGAATGTGATCTTTCTAGCGAATTTAATACCATCTCTGCTGGTATTCAAATCACTCGATAGTACGTGCTTATTGTATTTGAAAAATAAACCTCTAACTCCTAAAAGTTAAGAATCCTTCCATCATCAGCTCGGCTCATGACTACCAGACGTAAATACCTGAATATCTTAGGAAAAAACATGAAACACTTTGGACGTGCCTATGAAATTTTTGAATTTCCCTCTATTTGCCTTTTTTTTCTCGGGGGGAAATGCGTAACCGCACCGTACCCGCTGTGGGCTAGACGGCGAGCGTGTGTGGGGCTGTCCCGGCAGACGTGCCAGGCCTACCCACTAAAACCCCCCGGTGATCTCCCTGCCCTTATGGGCGCGCTAGGTAAGGTTCACACTGCGACTCCACTACTCACGCGACCGTCCCTCTATTTGCCTAGGATCCCATCATCAGATCATGACATGGTGACAATGGGACTATCTCGGGAAAGTACTTTCGTGTACAAAAAGAATTTCGAAAATCGACTCACAAATGGCAGAGTAATCTATGAACATACATAATAAATTAGATTTTTTTATAGTTTATGGGTAGGCACTTGTCTTCATCTTGCCTGATGGTAAGCAAAGGTGGGGGTAAGGTGGAGCGTTTACTCATTAAGTGCCGATTCACTCTAGTCCTGAATACAGTTGAACATAGAAGCTCCTTCTTTTTCGAAGTCGGTTCATAACTAATATCTAACTCATAAATTTAAGGATCCTTCCATCATCAGCTCGACTCATGACTACCGCAAATACCTAAATAACTTCAGAAAAAATAAGTGAATAGCTTTGGAAAAAACATGACACATGTTGGACGTACTTATAAAATTTAAGAGTTTCCCTCGATTTTCATAGGATCCTATTATCAGATCCTGACTTTCGTAACCTTGAGACCATTGCAGGAGTATACTCTATCGAATACAAAAATAATTTTGAAAATCAGTTCACAATTGGAGGAGTAATCGCGGAACATACATACAAAACACGTTGGACATTCCTTTAAAATTTAAGGGTTTACCTCGATTTGATAGGATCCCATTATCAGATCCTGACCTTAGTGACCTTGGGCCACCTCAGGAGTATACTCTATCGAATACAAAATTTAAGGCTTTACTTCAATTTCGTGTGATTTCATCACCAGATCCTGATTTTGGTAACAATGGAACTAATCGAGAACTCTAACTCTCTCAAACAAAAATATATTTTTTCAATTCGGTTGATAACTAACAGAGTTATGAGGTAACAAACATAAATAAGGGTTTCCCTCGATTTTTCTGGGATCCTGTCACTAGATCCTGACTTTGGTGACAATGTAAGCAATCGGGAATTACAGCCTCTCAAACAAAACAGATTTTTCCAAATCGGTTAATAAATGACAGAGTTATGAAATAGCAAACATAAATAAGAACATACCTACCTAGTCGAATTGATAACCTTTTAAAAAATTTTGATTGTTAAGTTTTTTCCCAGAAAATTATTTTATTGTTGGATGGACCCATGCGCTTTACGGTTTACCCACGTTTTGCCATTACTTCTATTTTCTTTAGAAATCAGAATAATAATTAGCGGCTTTCGTATTCAACTCAAAGACTTCAATGAATTTAAAAATGACAATTTTCCTATGTAAGCCTTTACCCCACTTTAATTTCCCCAGGCATAAAATTCCAAAAATTTTGAATTACAAATTGCTTACGATACTTAAAATGAAACTTTTTTCGGTAAAAAGCAGTTACTTTTTTAAATGTCGTTCTAATAGTTACTCCAAAAAAAAATATTTTACAAAAAATAAAAACCGACTTCAAAAACACTGAAAAGTTAAAAATAATATAAGAATAGGTACAGACAACATCACACTTCTATATTGAAATCGGTGCCAAACGATGATCTCCTAGAAAGTCTTAAAATTTGTCACCGACTTCAATATAGAAGTGTGATGTTGTCTGTACCTATTCTTATATTATTTTTAATTTTTCAGTGTTTTTGAAGTCGGTTTTTATTTTTTGTAAAATATTTTTAACTTTTTAGTGACTGAAATCTTTTTAGTTAAAGAAACCAGCTCACTTTAATACCAAATTTAATAACAGCTCACCTTCAGTGAGCTGGTATTAAATTAGCGTTTCCCTTGATTTTCATGGGATCCCATCATCAGATCCTAAGACTACCCTAGGAGTATGCTCTATCAAATACAAAAAGAATTTTGAAAATCGGTCCACAATTGGCGGAGTAATCGCGTAACATACACACAAAACACGTTGGACACACCTTAAAATTTAAGGGTTTTCTTCGATTTTCATGGGATCCAATCATCAGATCCTGACTTTGGTGACCATGGGACCACTCTTGGAGTATACTCTATCGAATACAAAAAGAATTTTGAAAATCGGTCCACAATTGGCAGCGTAATCGCGTAACATACACACAAAAAGCAAATGAAAAGAACAAAGCTAATAATTTTTGTAAAAATATTTTACAAAAAATAAAAACCGACTTCAAAAACACTCAAAAGGTAAAAATAATATAAGAATAGGTACAGACATCACACTTCTATATTGAAGTCGGTGCAAAATTTTAAGACTTTCTAGGAGATCATCGTTTGGCACCGACTTCAATATAGAAGTGTGATGTCTGTACCTATTCTTATATTATTTTTAACTTTTCAGTGTTTTTGAAGTCGGTTTTTATTTTTTGTAAAATATTTTTTATTTGATGTCGGTTAAAAAGAAATATTTTACAAAAAATAAAAACCGACTTCAAAAACACTGACATGTCCAAATAATATAAGAATAGGTACCGATAATATCACACTTCTATATTAAAGTCAGTGCCTAACGATGATCTCCTAGGAAGCCTTAAAATGTGGCACCGACTTCAATATAGAAGTGTGATGATGTTTGTGTTTTTGAAGTCGGTTTTTATTTTTTGTGAATTATGTTTAATTTTTTTCTTTTTAGAGAATGAAATCCTATAAGTGAAGTTTGGTCCAAGGTCAGGTCAGGTCAGGCCAAGTCCAAAATTAAAGATCCTGCCATTATCAGCTCGTTTCATGACTACAGATGCAAATACGTAAAAAGCTTCGGAAAAAACATGGAACACGTTGGACGTACCTATAAAATTTAAGGGCTTCCCTCGATTTTCATGGGAACCCATCATCAGATCCTGACTTCGGTGACCATGGAACAACTCCAGGAGTATAGTCTATCGAATACAAAAAGAATGTTGAAAATCGGTCCACAATTGGCGGAGTAATCGCGTAACATACATACAAAAAAAACATGCATCTAATCGAGAACCTCCTCCTTCTATGTTCGACTGTATCTATTTTCTTTATTTTTTACCGATTACTCCTCCATTTGTGGGCCGATTTTCAAAATTTATTTTTGTAATCGAAGTAGTACACTCCCGAGGTGGTCCCATTTTCACCATGTTATGATCTCATACTGGAATCCCAGGGAAATCGAGGGAAACCCTTAAATTTCAAAGACGCATCCAACGTGTTTCATGTTTTTTCTTAAGATATTCAGGTTCAATAATACTTTCACACTGTTTAGAAAACGGCGGTGGCGCTGTGGGGAGCGTCGGTGGCGCTGTGGGGAGCGTCGGCGGCGCTGTCGATTCGGCACTTGCCTTCCAATCGGGAGGTACGGGGTTTGAGACCGCCATGTACCAATGTGTTTTTCGTTTTCGAATTTATGAAATTTTGTCTTTCGCTCCTACGGTGAAGGAAAACATCGCGAGGCAAGCTGCATACATCTGCGAAGAAATTTCAAAGGTGTATGTGAAGTCGATCAATTCGCACTTGGCCGTGTTTGACTGAGGCCTAAAACACCCTAACTTAGGGTAGGCTCGACACCCTAACACCCTAACGACCCCTCGGTGAGGACGTATAGGAGCTGTTATGATGATGATGATGTTTAGAGCGAAAGACGTTTTATTTTAAATAATTCTGGTTTTGCCTTGGGTCAAATTCTAATGCATGTATTAAATTTACTAAAAAGATTAAAATACAGTTTTATATTGAAATCGGTGCCAAGCAATGATCACCTGGAAAGTCTTAAAAATATCCCTAAGAACAATTAATCTGTTTAGTAAAAATTTGGCATCAATTTCAATATAATGATGTTGTATGTATTTTTACATTATTAACTTATTGATGTTTTTAAAGTCTGTTTTATTTTTTGTATCAGTTTCCAAAATCTACTAAGTAATTTTTATTTAAAAAATGTAAGTGTAGCTAATTTTTAACTTATAGTATATTATGCTTACTGTACTTCATATGCAATACGTTCTAAGAATGTACCTACCTAAATACATAAAATTCTATTTGTAAGAGTTAATGAAATACTACTAGTGTATCACTAAATACGATATTATTAGCTTTGTTCTTTTCATTTGTTTGCTTAAACATCCAACATATAAGAGCGGACTTGTCCCCTGTGTAGCTTTTAGGCCATTTTTGGTATGAATGACTTCAGCATCGAGACGAGATGTAAGCGCTTACGTGTCTCGAAGGTCTCGTGGGCGGCCGATGTAGCGGCGACGCGTCAAGGTGTGACGAGGGCGCCGGCGCATTCAGAATCCGCGAGCCAGTCGCGAGCGACGCGCGCGCACGCAGCGACACACGAAACGAACGACTCTCGCGACCATTCCCTAACAATAATTACATGGCAATTGTTTAACATTATTATGTGATAGTTATATAGTAATATTTATTTAAATACATTTTTAAGAATCTCGTACGGTTTAAGTGTTAGTTTGTATATTTAATTCATTTACGGGACCAAAATGACGATAAAAAATAAAAAGACTAAACAATCAAAAGAAGTGTCTTCATCTACCACTAGTGCGTCGAGTAGTGTTCAGAAGACTAGTACATCGACGGCAGTTCAGCACAGTAGCAACTCGCTGCAGAAGGCCAGTTCATCAGGCAAAAAGGTTCGCTACATTGAGGTAAAGGTCGAGGAAGATGACCCGCTTATGATAACTGAAGTCACAGATCATTCGATTAGCGGTTCTACAATATCAGAGTGTTACAATAGTCATCCGCACTATATAATCACGGAAGCTCCTTCCATTACCGATTTATCCCATACAAGATCGCATGAACATTATGTGAGTGATATGGCGCAGTCAACAACCGGCGAATTCATCTCAAGCGCGGTATTAGAACAACAATCTTCAAAGTCTAACCAGCAGAGTTCAAAGAGTGAAACTTTTCAGTCGTCTTCTTCTATTCACCACTCTGGCTCTAGTCATAGTCAGACGTTTGATAAAAGTTCTGATTCATCTACGGTAAATCAAACCATGAATACCGCATTTATTGATTCATCTTCTAACAAACACTCAGAATTTTTGAATAGGTCTCAGGGTGCCAATGTTACGGATTCCTTTCTTCAATCAGAGCGACAAGAATTGTCAAACCAGTCCGAGGTAAAGTCAAGTCAGACCGCATTTGAATCTTCAAGTGCAACAAAGAATTCAATTGGGCAAAAAAATATTCGACAACAACGAGATAATATTGTGAATCGAAACTCTCCGGAATCAAAACGAGTACAAAATGTAAAATCTAACACTTCAAATTTTTATGGAGGAGAAGGTAGTCTTCAAGATGTCAAAACTAAAGAATTTAGTAGCACCTCCCAATCAAGCGAGTCCAAAAGCAGTAGTGTAACAAAATCATCGTCAACTTCTTATGTAGTTGAAATTGTTGATGGCAAAGAACGAATCATAGATAGCTCTACTCGTGAGTGGGGTGATATTAACGAAAAAGCATCAAAAGAAGCTTACGCTAGTGTGAGTGGTACTGATATAAAGCCTGAAACAGTTTACAGTTCACAAAATTATGATTTGCAGTCCAATTACGACACAGGTAATGGTCGTGAGCTAAAACCTAAAAGCGAAATAACATTAAAAGAACAATCTCAAACAATTAAAGATGGCCGTCAAGTAACATCACATGAAACTGTCGTAACTGAGAAAGATAACTATAGTAACAAACAAATTAAAAATGTTAGAGATCACACCATTTCTGAAAATCAACAAGGAAATATATCTTCTGTCACTGACTATAATACAGCTAATAGAAACCAACAGACTGAAAAGAATGCTGTTGAAAATGTTAAAATAAGTAGAGAACTAGTGTCTGATAGAAGACATAACGCAAATAAAACTGATTCTTCAAACTTTTATGGCTACGATGCTACTATTCAGAATGAATTGAAAAAAGTAGGTGATATTCTTCAAGTTCCAAATACTCAAAATGTTAATTTTTCTACTAAAATATTAAAAAGCAATACCAGTAGTGCTGAGCAAGCTTCTTCATCATCATACGTATTTGAGGTAGTCGACGGAAAACAACGAATAGTCGATAGTTCTCATAGAGAGTGGGGAGACAGTAAAGAACGTGCCACCTATGAAAAAGCTCATAATGTCAGTGGTACTGGAATAAAACCGGAAAGTGAGTATAGCAGACATGTGTTAGATAAAGAGTCATCCTACGATACTGGTAAAGACGGAGTTCCGAAAAGTTCTTCTCAGTTTTCTGAGGAATCTGTTTTGTACAAAAATGGAGAAGAAATTGCATCAACAAGTAATGTATATGTTGGTGATTTTACAAAGAAAAAAGCTATTACTGAACATCAAACTGATACAGAGGATATCCTTAACAAACGTATTACTAACGTAGATACAAGTGACACAAATGTGCATTCTACTACATACAAGTCGTCGTCATCAGATACTCAAACTCACTTAAAAGAATCTACGGATGTAACGAAAACATCAGACTTCGTGAATATAGAAAAACAAAATCTTGAAAAACAAAACACTACAAATGAAACGACTTCAACATCAACATCTCAAACTAAAGATACTTTAACTACTTATGAAAGAAGTACAGGTACATGGAATGGTAAATTTATTTACGAAAAAGATGACGACAGACCAAAAAGACCCAAAGAAATGTCTCCATTTGGCAGGCCGGATCAACCACGCCATCACCTTAAACGCCAAGATACTGAAGAAAATATAATTTTGTCTTCGAGAGACATCAAAGATTTTACATCCATTAGTGACTTACGTAAGATAATTGAATCGTCACAATCAAAAAATAACGTTACTGTGAGCAATAAAAATATTGTTATAAATAGAAATATTGATGACAATATATTAAAAGAAATTATTGAAACTGTAAAGAAATATCCTTTTAAGAAGATTAGCAAAGTAACTTACGGTACAAAAATTAATGAAGATGTTAAAGATCTTTATGAAGGTTTAGATACTGAAGAAACTAGTATCGTGACAACTACAAGCGGTGACATGAGTAAAAAGTCTTTTGAAATTGAAAAGAACAGGAGTCAGATTGAGGTTACACGATATATTACGGAAAACGGTATAACAAGAAAGATAACAACTTATGAAGATGCGAAGGATGATGAAAAAGTAAAGACCAACGTCTTCGTTGACAAAAGCGCGATGGACTTAAAAAAACTGGTGAGTACTTAAGCGAGATAATTATAAGCATGAGGAGCAAAATAAAACTTTTGTTCTAACATGATTTTTTTCTATAATCAGCAGGATGTCCAAACCAGAGAAGACGTGATTCGAGAATACGACGTGGTAGATCGTGCCATCACTGACACCACAAGGAAGGACACCACCGTCAGCTCAGTCTACGATGAGACAATTATCGACAAGAAGACAGTGCGTGACGATAGGTCCACTAGAGAAGAAACTGTCGTCGTGGAAGAGACCCGACCCAAGCATGGCGGCCCGAAGAAGCCAGAAGTTAATAAGGAGCAGTGCATCTGCGAAATTTGCACTTGTGGGTGAGTGAATAACTCCATAATACTTCTTACATATTTAAAACAATTTATCTATCTTTACTAGCCCTTTATGTCCCACTGCTGGACAAAGGCCTCCCCACTTGTTCGCCAACCATTTTTAATTTGGGCACTTAAAACAATAATGTAGAAAAAATAAACTGTGCTTCGAAATCCCAGTCGCCATTCTGGGTTGCCCGTATGTTATATTGTAGCGCAATACAGGTTTTGTGCGATATATTTCGAAACCACCATTAACTGCCAGTGACACGATTGGTTGGACTCGATTGGGGCAATCGCATTCAATAAACTGATGATTTAATCAGCCTCGCTTTTTACATTCAACTGTTTATTGAATCGGAATATTTTTTTATCTGTCGCAGTTTAATTATTTTCTTATGACACGTCCGTGACTGAATAGAATAAATCGAATTATTTAGTTGGCTCGTTGGTTGCGAATGTTGAAGCGAATATAATAGTTTATGGTAACGATATGATATCCTCGTTTTAAGGTTTAGCCGGTGTGCAATTTTGCTTTATTTTAGTGTTTCATGTTTTAAAGATAACAAGACTTTTCGTGTTGCTTCACAACATTGTTATCGCGGTATCACGTTTCGCTTCTTCTGATAATTTCGAATGTAGCTCAAAACAGAATTAACTTCTGTGTAAATTTGTTGTTGTTAAACTATGATTTTTATTGTAATGGCCAATTTCTTACATTTATATGCATCCTCAGTATAATTATAATCAAATGTTGATTTAGTTACAATCAAAGCGAAATTACTTACAATGAAAAAGAAATTTAAGCGGATTATACAGCTCATACACGATTACTCAGCATATAATTTAACACTCAAAAGATTTCAAATACAGAATAAGAATTTCCAGCGAAATTCACAACACTAAAACATGCATGACAATTGGGATGATGACTGAATTCTAATTTTCACATCTCATCATTAAATATTAAAATAGCGCGGAAAATGATGAAATCCTGTGAAATTAGAATTAAAATCGGCTTAGAAATACATTAGATACAAGCATTTTAAGTTGTTAATTTGAAGGCGATTAGACAGAAAGGTCCGACATCAACCGTGACGTCATCGTTGAGTACGGCCATATAAACTCCTTGTAAATTGCCGTTTTGCTAGAAAGAGATGGAGAAAAATCTTTAATACCTTATATCTTGGTTGTTTTTATAGTTATTCGAAAACCGACTTTTTCTTTCTGTTTATTATATGAATGAGCTTCTATTAAAGCAAAAATTTTCTTTAGTCATCTAGCCTATTGTTATAGTTGTTATTTACTTAACTGATTCAAACCATTTAACGGTTTCTATTGCCACCAAATAAATAAGTTTATTTGTAATGTTTTGCTTTTAATTCGTGTAAATGAATCCTTCTTGAGAGCTCGTTAAAGGTAGAGTCATTTTTCCTAATTAAGCTCTGCTCTACATTTCGTTCGCTTTATAAAACTAGTAATTAGACTATTAGAGGCGTTCGGTGATCTAGCGATGTTGTTTGTTAAAGAAGTACATCGATCTGTAAATGTCAACTGGCCAAAACTGGCGCCGGTTGCGTAACCGCTCTGAACGCGTGCAGTCTGTTATGTGGTCTTGTTAGATGTTCGTGTCTTCTATTTTATTGTTAATCAAAGATTGTTGTTTTCTGCTCTTTCATGTTCAAGAAAACTTTCATTTCAATCATTTATCAACATTTTGATAGTGTTTTATTGAAAATATTAAGTAATTGTTGCTGAAATTTCAAAATATGCAGTCATTTTTCTGTTTTAGTAAATTAAATAAGGGAAGCTAATCAATATAGGTTGTTGTCTTTATATAATACTAGCTGTGCCCGCGAACTACGTTTCGCCATACTTCTTTTGTGCCCGTTTTTGAAACATTTTTCATTGATGCTCAGCTCCTATTAATCGTAGCGTGATCTTATATAGCCTAAAGCCTTCCTTGATAAATGGACTATCCAACACAAAAATATTTTTTCAATTTGAATCAGTAGTTCCTGAGATTAGCGCGTTCAAGCAAACAAACAAACTCTTCAGCTTTATAATATTAGTATAGACTACTCTTGAATTTCATATTTATTGTAGAAAAGTTAAGTTTGATAATTAGTTTAATTTAAGTAGCTTTTGCTTTTTATCATTGGACTAGCTTACCCCTCGCGACTTCGCCCGCGTTATTTTTGTTTTCCGTGGGATTTTTTTCCCGTAGGAAAATTACCTACCTATGTCCTTCCCCTGGTCTCGAACTATCCCTATACCAACTTTCATCAAAATCGGTTCAGTAGTTTCGAAGCCTATTCAATATAAACAAACAAATAATCAAATCTTTCCTCTTTATAATATTATTAGTATATTAGTATAGATGTATCAAACATTGGCACAAAATATTTTTATGTTTAGTTGTGCTTTGGTTTCCTTTTCGCTGTATATTTGTTTCCTTGGCACAACAGGTTTTGCGTTATTGTGATGTGTTTTTGGCTGGCATTAGCAAAAAAATTTACGTCGGATGTAATAAGATAGATACAAAACAAAAATTTTGCTGGTAAGATTCATTTTCATAGTGACCGCGAGTTTCAAATATTATAGAACAAAAAAATCATAATATACGTAATCTATTTATTAAAAAATTGTACACATAATTAAAATTAGTATGTGGCAAAATAAATAAATGTTCCATATATTTTGTTTTATAAAAATAAATATTAAATACATAAAACGGAGATAGATAAATAAATTGTAATGGTCGTGCATGCAGTATATCTATTTGTAATTTCACAAATGTTGCCATATTAGGAAGTAAATCAGTTTTGTTCGTTTAAGGTGCAATAAAAATTAAGAAAAGTGTTCATAATAAAATGGTACACACATTAAGTCACGCGATCGAATATGATTATCTATCTGGCATGTTTCCCAGTGTGATATTGTGTTCATTTTTCCAACTACTCATGCGCAATGTCATGGTCATTTCAGTTTATTATTGTGAGCACCAAACAACATTTTAATAGACATTCACCGAAATCGCATGTAGATTTGAATGAAAACTAACGTCAAGGCAATTTTACATTTTTCATCGCTCTGTTCTAGTAGTACAACTGGTGTTACAAATGATGTTCAATCAGTTTTCTTTACATTTTAAACAGATCAATGCTACATATTTCACTTTAATTTTCATAATTTTATTGAAAAGTGAGGTTACAATAAAGTTAGGCCAATGAATCTTTATTATGTTTCAGAAAACGAAATTAAATCATTTTTATTTTGTACTTTTCTTCAAACGAATTGGTTCATTAATTATGTTTATCAGAGAATCAGCTTCTACAAAGCTTATTTTATTCCATAAATAGTCCTGTTAAAATTTGGTTTTAGTTTTTGGAGCTTTTTTTGCTCGGCAGTATTGCAAACTCGAATACATATGTTAACTTCTGTAACAAAAATAAAAAATAACACAAAAAATAAAAAACAAAAGAAGTAGTTGCTTACATATTTTTTACGCAGGTCATTGGCAGGATTCTTTGTCACGCAACTGCTGTTCTTCCATATCCTATACTGCATTCGGTTATGTACAATACGTAGGGATTTTTATTTTTAATGTTCGTAATTTCGTACACTTTTCCTCGCTTGTGGTAATTTTAGAAGTGTGTTCTAGGGCTGATTGAGACCTCTTATAGGGAGAGATAACCACGCCCTTGCACTTAGAATTACCATGTAAATATAATTGTGTTTATTGAAGAATCGTTTTATTCGTATTACTGATGTCACAAAATGTTCATTGAAATCTTTAAATATAAAAAAGATAAGTCAGAAATTTCCACTGCTACGGGGTGAGTAGAGTCCTTAGTTTTGAAGATGGTTCTGATAACAATATATTTAGCATATGTATCTAAGAAATATAAAATATAATAATAATACCTTCAAATTACACGTATTTAAATACCTTGTGCCTCTATAGGTACACTCTAACATTTCTGAATGTGTTTGTATTTTTTTTATATTTTTTTTCTGTAATTACACCATATTACAGAAAAATTAATATTGTTTGATCTGTCAATCAGGTTATTCGAGTTAATTTTTGGACATTTATTACTTAACTAGCTGTACCAGCGAACTACGTTTCGCCGTATATTTTTTACCCGTTTTTGCAACATTTGTCATTGATGCTCAGCTCCTAGTAGTCGTAGCGTGATGTTATATAGCCTAAAGCCTTCCTCGATAAATGGACTATCCAACACAAAAACAATTTTTCAATTTGAATCAGTAGTTCCTGAGATTAGCGCGTTCAAGCAAACAAACAAACAAATAAACAAACAAACTCTTCAGCTTTATAATATTAGTATTAGTATAGATATTACTTATTTCGCTATTTTATGTAGTAGTTACGTTTGTACGTAGATTAGGATCGTTCTTATAACGTATAATTCATCAATTATGTACACCTCTTGTTCGCCGTAAAATGCTTCGTTTGATCACAAAGAATATTAATACATCATTGAGTTATAAACTTTGTATATTGAGTTTAAGATTGTCATTCTAAGCCTAATTCACGCAGATTTTCAATTTTATTTGATTTTACATCCCCGCAACGCCCATGAGGAGGCAAATAGAACTCATTCAGTGTTCTCGATAATACCAAAAGAAGTAATGACGGCATACTATGAGTCATCCATCTGTTACTCGTATTGCAAAGGCTTTGTATACACGTTTACCCCGCAAATCGTAGGTGGTGTTCGACTGTCATTAATTATATGTTGCCATCAGTTGAAACCAGTTCTTTTGGTGAGTGAGCTGGTTTGGTAACGAAATTTTGTTCGTTCATATTACGCTTCTGTTTTAATATAGATGCAATTTTAATATAAAAATGAGTGTTATGGGGAAATATAATGGATGTAAAATCGATGGTAGAGTCCAAAGGTTATAAGCGGCTACCATAAAACGAATATGAAAAGTAACTAATATTTATGCCAGATTTTTTTGCACATATTTGGACTATGGATGGAAGTGATTAGGTATTATGATTAGGTATACCTACCTAAGGTATACACAGGTTTATTATCGCATTGACGTCCCCTTGTATATTTCAATTATTAACTGTTATTTTTTTCTCTTCTATTTGTATCTGTATAATTTACACATACCTATACCTTGAAATCAGGGTTAAATATACACGCAAGGATTATTTAACTGTCAAATATCTAATAGAAATTTATGTAATACTAGCTGCGTCCGCGAACTACGTTTCGCTATAATAATTGAAAAAAAAATCTGAACAGGGCCACTCTTATCATCTCATCATCAGGCGTATAAAAATAGCCTACGACCTATTCTCAGACTTGCTAAATATACACAAAAAAAATCATAAAAATGGTCAAGTCGTTTCGGAGGAGTTCGATAACAATCACCGTGACGCGATATTTTTATATATTAGATGTTGAAAAATGATTTTTGAGTTATAGTTTAATATACACTTGTATGTGTAATTGTGTATATTTACAATTTATGTGGACTTGTGTATATACAGAAACAACAAAAGCTTAAAAGTATGTTTATTTTAATTTATTTTTTAACGAAATATTTACGTTATACCTGGTTGGTGGCAGGTTGAGGGAGACATTGACAGCAATATATTTATCATCCCCCCATCTCGGAAAGAGTATTTTTGCTATTCGATATCTGACCGCCAAAGCCGTTTTTATCCGCTTGAGGTTAAAGTAAATTTGAATTTAGAACATCGCGTGCAACTAGGTATGTGATTTCAAAACATCATTAAACCTATTTACTTCCATCTCTATGGTGCCGAATTTATCATACAACTTTTTTATAATTTGTTAAAAACTTACGTTGCACTCGAGTGCAAAGATTTTTCACCTTGTGCAGTTGTGCTCTTTTCTAAATTTTGAATCCTTCGCTTACTCGGTCATCAAAGTTGAGCACGTGGTTAAAAAGCAACTTTGCACTCATGTATAACAAATAACTATACATTATTTTTGCTAGTACGAGCTTTATATATTATAGATAATTAGCTTTTGCTCACGACTTCGTACGCGTGGAAGTCCTTTTTCATTGATTCCCTTTACCCCCCCCCCCCCCCCCCCCTCCCTCCTTTTACACCCTTTAGGAATGATTTCGGAGATAAAAACTATTCTTTATCCTTCCCCACAACTCAAACTATCTCCATACCAAATTTCATCTAAATCGGTTCAGCGGTTTTTGATTCCCCGTACAAACTTTCACCCCCCCCCCTTTTCTCCCCTTTATGATTTCTGCAATAAAAGCTATCCTATGTCCTTTCCTGGGACTCAAGCTATATTTATTCCAATTTTCATCTAAATCGTTTCTGTAGTTTAGTCGTGATTGCGCAACACACACAACAACACAGAGTTACTTTCGCATTAATAATATTAGTAGGGATATAACTATACCTACTTTTATTGTCGAGTATCGTGACGATCTCTGTAATAAATCATAATGAGATATTAAGTGTGTGGCTACGTTGACCTTAATGCTAAATTTGATGTAATTGTACTCAATGATACACTTATTTTCAGAATGTAGAGTTTTAATTCTATTGTACTTGGACTTTTTAGTATGTACGATTGGCTTGCAGTATACTTTTATTCTATTTAGCTAAAACTTATATCTATGACTTAATGATCTGGTCCAATATTTCATATTAAGGATGAATTTCATGACTAACTCCCAACCAGTCTTAAGATTACTTATCATCAAGTTAGGTGGGATAAAGGCTTCCCTTCATAACGATATAAAAAGTGAAACAAAAAATAATATCAAACCTCATAAAAAGAATTGACTGTCCTAACTCCTAATCAATACCGTTCAGTCTTTTATTGTGTGGATCAGGTGACATGAAAATGTAAATCATAAAAGTCAAGTGCTGTGTATTGAAGCGTGTGGGTCAAGACTACTCAAGCGTACCTTCCTGACGGTAGCGAGTCTATGTCGTGAATGAAATAAGTTTTACTTTTAATTTGAAGTACAACAGATTTTACTAAACAAAACAAACAAAATATTTAAAGTTTAAATCTATGTCCTGTAACACTGAACTACAAACTGCTTTAAAACCATTAAAAAATTCGTCGTATCTCTGTCTAATAACCATTTGAGTAAATACAACACAAACATGTAGAGACTGGTGTGTCCTAAGCACATCATACCAAAAATGTAGAGTTCGTCGACTTTTCATTTCACCAAGGATTTTGCTTTACGTTTGGTTTGTTAAAATTTAATGGAATGCACGTTTAGTTTTTTTTACTTTAAAGAATTTGTAGAGTTACGTACACATGCATATTTATAAGTAAGCTTATCTCTTAGGAGATATTTGAAGCCGAAACATTGTGTATGGTTGGCATTATTAAACCGAGTAGGTACCTAGTATTCGAACGTATAAGAGTTTTTTCGTAGGTATTATATACATTAAAATTTATAAAATAAAAATGTACGACCATAAGTAAATACTACCTTTCTATGTAAATATTTCCTAAAAAAAAATATTTCTTAGAGTGGATTTTAATCTTAGTATACCTACTCATTTTTTATATGTGACTGCAATTTATTTAAAAATGCTAAATAAATTGAAAAATGAAGAAAAGTCAATGAAGAAAAAAATTTCGTCGACGCAATTTTTTCTTCATTGATTTATTCGTCATTTTTCTTTATATACTTCATAAATCTTTCCTCTCTATCTCTCTCTCTCTCTATATATATATATATATAGTTATGTATAGTGGTATATGGTTCGTAGATAGGCACACATATATCAATTTGGATACATATGCAAAGAACATCTGTTCTGTGGTTTATTTTATGATAGCATGACACAATGTGTGAAACAAGGTAAAAACAATGCTGATGCGACACACAAGGTGTGAGATCAAACTTCATTATGTTTACTATTTAAATTTGTTCACTTCATACGTGATGTGACGTACTTATTCGATCATAAACTAAAAATACATGTTTCTGAAATACATATTGTTGACACCACTTACTGTTAGTCACTTAATGAAAATAATAATTGCGTGAGTCTTGATATTGAGTTTTTATATTTGCGTACTTTGCTGTTTTGCACTGTTGGTTTGGTGGACGCATGATTCCCACTGTTGGATATAGGCTCCCCCAAGGAACTCTACACCGATCGGTCGTGCACTGCTCGCATTCAGCGTTTTATTTAAAAATGCCAAATATATTCTCGTAAATAATTATAAATACTTATAGTCATACAGCAAAAATGACACCTCGGACAGGATTCGAACCTGCTGGATGACCTTTAAATCAAATATAAGCTGATTTAAAATTGTTTAAGCAGAAAAAATGTTCTTAAGTAATGCTCGACTATCCATATTATTTTATATAAAGTTTATTTCATTGAATATATCATTTATGGTCTGAAAGAATTGCTTAAGGTCACGGCTCACGGAACTAATGACGTTTATTCAAGCTGTGTAATCTCGAACATATTTTACCGCGATGGGTGTTAATGTAATGATAGAAATGTTTGCATTCCGAGGAACATTTATAGTTCAATGTTAAAATTTCACATACACCGTTTTGTTAAAATAATGCAAATGGAATTAAAACTCTTTAATGCTATAAAATTGTAATGTGTAATGTTATTTTTTAAACATTACTATTTTTCTACAATTGATTGCAATATCCTTAGGAGTATCAAAAAGTTTTCCTTAGTATATTTTTCTCGCCGATAGTCTATCAGCCGGTTGCACCAAGTTTTACGTTATACGATTTCGTAAAAAGTAACAATTTAATACCTAAAAATGGGACGTTTCACTATTAAATATATGATTCGCGCCGTACATTTAACCTTTTTAAACGTAAAGAATAAAATAAAATTACAATTGAAACTAGATTATGGTGTAATTCTTACGTATTTTTATTGTTACTTTTACGAAATCGTAAACGTAAATTTGGTGCAACCGGTCGTAAGTGTTATTAAATGAATATTGCATAAAAATTGCATTACTTTTTTCAAATATAAATTGTATCCACGTATATTTTTTCCTATAAACGCTACGAGTATGAATGCAAATGCAAAGAAAACAAAGCACTCATACGTGATTCTATAGTTTCCTTTAAATTTGCATTTAAAGGTAGATAGTTATTTACTCATTGTATTAGTTCTATATCCGTATCAATCTTAGTGATTAGTACTAAATTTTGTAGTGTAGTTTCAATTTTAGTTTTTACCATGAGTGGTAAAATGACCACTAAAAGTGGTCAATCATCTAACAAACCAAATAATTTACAACAAGAAATAACAAACCATTAGATTTTTATTGGTTTTAGAAATCGCTGGTTTTTGTGACGTATAGAACATTGAGTTTTGCAATATCAATTAGGAATATCTCTCAGAATCCAGTTGCAAACCTGTTGTACTTTCACAAACCATATTATAGGTATCATTTGCGTTGATTTCATCCCAGTTTCTTTAGACGATCAACTAGCTATAAGTAGAATTATTTTCTCCTATTCTTTCTTTTACATTACTTACTAGTATTTTTTTTAAAGATTTCTGTGTCACTCTAAGATGCCGAACACACAAACATTGAAACAATTCAAACATTTTGTTATTTGAATCTTGGCCATCTATCTAACACAATTCGGTGAAAGTTTAGTGAAGTTACTTGATTATCGTTCTGTTTACGTGTAACAGGAATACTGAACATTTTATTGGGAAAGCGCTAGTCACTGGCAAGCACCATCACACGTAGAAATTTTGTAAAATGTAGCTGTTAGAATACTCGTAAAATCGTATCTCTATTGACCTTATCATTGAATTAAGAACTAAGTTATCAAAAACTTGAAAATTATGCTTAGTACATCATTTTTGTTGTAATGGACTCGACTTTGATGTTCCCACTATGCTTGTTATATGTTATACTTCAATATTATCATCATTAATTTGTGTAAATGGTGGGCAAAAGTAGATTAATATTACCCTAGAGACGGAAACAACCTATTTAAATCCGAAGGAAACACTGCTTTTCATTTCAAATATAAGGAATATAAAAACCGTAGTAGAATCGTTCAACAGAATATGATTATCTGATGATTTCATTTTATATGTAAAAAAATACAAAAAATAAAACCGACTTCAAAAACACTTTCCAGGTGATCATAGCTTGGCATCGACTTTAATATAAAACTGTGATGTTGAATGTATTCTTATATTATTTATGACTTTTTGGTATTTTAGAAGTCGGTTTTTTTTTCGTAATAAAAATTATTTCCGTCTTGCTTTTAAGTACGCGTATTAGAATTTGAGTCATAAGGCAAACACCAGAATTAAATAAAACGTCTTACGCTCTAAATAGTATTGAAAGAAATTTTCCTGTACTCCTAACCTACCGGAAACTTTCCATCATCAGCTTAGTTATGTGACATGATGACTCTCAGATGCAAATACCTGAATATCTTCAGCAAAAACATAAAACACGTTGGACGTGAATTTAAGATGAATGAAATTTATGATCTATGAAATTTAAGGGTTTCCCTCGATTTTCATGGGATCCCATCATTTGATCATGGCATAGTGACAATGGAACCACCTCGGCAGTACACTTTTTCGATTACAAAAAGAATTTTGAAACTCAGCCCACAAATGGCGGGGTAATCGATGAACATACATAAAAAAAATACAGTCGAGCATAGAACCTCCTCCTTTTTGAATGTTTTTTTTTCTGAAGATATTCAGGAATTTGCATCTGGTAGTCATCATAATATCATGCAACTGAGTTGATGGCAGGTTTCTGGTAGGTTAGGATTTCGGGAATAATTCTTTCAATACTTTGTAGAGCGAAAGACGTTTTATTTTAAGTTATTCTAGTGTTTGTCTTGGCTCAAATTCTAATACGCATGTATTACATTTACTCAAAAGATTGAAATAAAAATTTTTCACAAAATAAAACCGACTTCAAAAACACCAAAAAGTGTAAATAATATATATGCAACATCACAGTTTTATATTTAAGTCACTGCCAAGCAATGGTCACCTGGAGAGTCTAGTAAAAAATATTAGAGCAAATGTACTTGGTTAAAATTTGGCAGCAGCTTCAATATAAAAATGTTATGTTGCATGTATTCTTATATCATTTATGACTTTTAGATGTTTTTGAAGGTTTTATTTATTGTAAAAAATTTTAATCGTTGAAGATGGATATTTGGCTCAACTCTATGTAAATGAAAAAATGATTTTGTGAAAAATAGGTTTCAAGTAACTCATGTCACAAAATTGTTCATTATGTATATTTTTACAGTAATTTACATTAAAAGGTCAAATATACGTATGTGACTGTATAGAGAATTTCGACATGGCTGAATAGAAATATGAAAATAGATGATGAACAGCAGGGAAAATCGTTTCCTTGGGAAATACTGTTTTCGTTCCTCTGTTCAGATAACATCAAGCGTACATTCAGAGAATGCAAATTGCAAAATGAAGACTCTATTTTCCAAACTATACGAGAGAATTCAATACTCGCTTTAATTTTAACTGCGTTAGTTGTTTATTCGAATTTACGGTAATCCGGAATAGCTGGATATGATATTTAAATGAAGGCACAATTCTGAAGACTTATAATTATACGTAAAGTGAGGAATTAACAGTTGTAATTGCTGAGATACTGTGAAAACAAACGGCTGTATTCATAGTGATAACTACAGAGTAAAATACATCTCGTATTGGTCACGTTCAGAGTTGTGTGACAAGGTGACGCTAGCTATAAAATATGTGACGCCGACCTACATTCCGTGTTTTACCCGAGTTATTGATATGTTTTGTATTATACTAAACCGTGTCATTGTTTCAAAATGTATGAATGACGTTTTTTAATTCAATTAGTCACTTTAAATATATTTTCACTTAAGCTAGCTATACAGTACACAGTTGGTTTTAATATATTACTAGTTGTGCCCGTGAACTACGTTTCGCCACAATAATTGTCCATAAAAATATCTGGAGAGGGCCACCCTTATCACCTATAAAAAATTGGCTACGACCTATTCTCAGACTTACCAAATATACATTAAAAAATTCATAAAAACCGGTCAAGCCGTTTTGGAGGAGTTCGGTAACAAACACTGTGACACGAGATCTAATATATATATAAAAATCTGCAGAAATAATCTGAGAATAGATCGTAGGCTATTTTGATACCTCTAGGTGATAAGGGTGGCCCTCTCCAAAATTTTATTTACGAAACGTAATTCGCGGGCATAGCTAGTTTTAATATATAAAATTGTCCTTTTATTACTTGAAATATTGCACACTTTTGCGCCTACCTACCTATATTTAAGCAATATGCTGAAAAATTTTGAGTTTTCACAAGTTTATTATATTGATAAATGGTTAAGCCATATCTATATTTCTTATTTGTTACGGTCGTCTTAAACACCATTTTCAGTAGAGATAAGGTGAATCTCAGTTTACTGGACATTAGCAGGACAACTTTTGATTTTTTCCGGAAATATTTGAAAGCTACCTTCAATTAGAACTACCTCCTACTAGATTTATGATTTTAAAGATTATATATATGTGTCGATAACCAATCGACAAACTGGCATTCGACAAAACATTTTTTATTACTTTTCTCTATTTCGACTACTTGCGAAATCAACCAACAGTGAAGCTACTACGCATCTTTAGAGTACCATCCTTTTTAAAAAAGTGTTACATAGTAGATGCTATACTAGCTAAAACTAGTTTGGAAGAATAAAAATTCAACTCTATCTAGGTGGTATATGACGCTTTCATTGCTATTTTGTACCTGATGTGCGTAATTGTCATTCGGATAGCGTACTCATTTGATTAGCACCGTTGTAATTTGACATGTATTTGCATAATTCAAACATTCATTAAGTGCACATGGAATAAAATACTAATTGTTTAGCGGTTGTTTGTATCGTAATAAGAGACAGTTAAGTTTACTTAAAATCATTAACACAGCTATACATTGATTATAGTTGTAAGTAGTTAGATGGATAATTTATATAACGTTATGTTGAAGTATTTACACATAACAATCTTTTTTCAAGTGTAAAACCAAGAGTTGGTTTTTGTATTATGCTGATTTAATGCGTCAAAAAGTTACATTAAGTGGCCTTCTTTTCGAGGAACGAGTAGAAATATCAAAGTGAAATTTATATCAAATACATCTTTCTGTCTGAGACATCTACGGTCCCTTTTAGTTGTGAAAAAATCATACACGTGTAAATCAACACGATCAAAAGATATATGCGATTTGCGATTGCACAAGGTAATCAAAACCTAAAGGTGCTTCTCGTTGACCTATCATAAAATTTGGCAAAAAGCAAGGTCTTATAGCACCTATTAAGGGAAAAATCTGAAAACCGTAAATATGTACATAGTTAGGAACTTATATACCCCCGGTGAGCGAGTTCAACTCGCACTTGACCTTTTTTGTTTTTAATAAGCATTAAAAGTAAGTTACGCTTATAAATGTTAGATGACGTTGAATATTTTATAACTTTGTAGGGAACCCCCGGTGAGCGAGTTCAACTCGCACTTGACCTTTTTTGTTTTTAATAAGCATTAAAAGTAAGTTACGCTTATAAATGTTAGATGACGTTGAATATTGATTTATCCAACTGCCCCATATGAAACAAACCGTGGTGGGGTGTGACCTAGAAAATTGTAAAGATACATGCTTCACACAAAACTACGAGATAACCTCACTCAACATACTTCTGTTTCTATTTCTATGTTTGATTCAACAATATATACTTACTATACTTTTAAAACATTACGAATATAAACATTTCAACGTGTTAAAGTTAACATGTTAAAATAGTTATGATACAAAAAAAACGAGTGTGCTTATGACCACACGACTGAAGTGAAACTTCTATGAGAGGAAGAGAGAAAGAAAATGTGCGCGCGCACTGCTGTCTCTTGCTTATATCCCCCACTTAACTTCCGTTCGCCTTGCCCGATCACACTTTTCGTAACGCGTTCGCCAGCTTACTCCCCAAGTCAAGCGTGCCTAAAGAAGTTTCACTTCAAAAATAACTTTTCGTTACTCAGTTGGTATCATTAAAAGTAACGTAATGCATAAAACACCTATATCTAATATTTTATTTATTGATAAAAATATTTTTTTTATGAATATTGTATAAGTAAAGATCTGTCCGTGTAATATGAGGTTAAAACACAATGGCCAATTAACTTAGCTTAGGGACAATCCTTGTCACTTATTGTCTCTAACGAAAAGAATATAACAGCATTCCACTTAAGCTTGTCTGCATTCCACTTAAGGTTGGTGGCTGATGGTGACGCAGCATTCCACCGAAGGTTGGTGAAATAAGGCCATATGTGAATATTTTTTTTTTGACATAATATGTTAACAGTTGACAACACATCAAAGGAAGACGGCACATAAAATAAAAAATAACTACCTAATCGAAAATTGATCGCCTGTTACAGCTATCGATACAACATTATTATTATTAAGTATATATTTGTTTTTTGAAGCGAACAGAATTGCGAAGTCACTGTTTAAATTGATTGCCACGAATCATTCGCTCAGCTCGAATTTGACTCAATCTGTGGGTGTTCCGTGATTTAATGGTCCATCAAGCTGCAGACATGACAATTATGGCGGAGGCGAGAAAGCCGTGTTGTTTGAGACTGGTCGGATGCGCAAACGCAGCTATACTATAAATAGCTATTACGAACACTGAGAACAAGAATTATTTTGATGAGCAATTGAGCAGTGAATATGCAAATGAGTAATAAATATACTGAAACTTTATTTAAAACTACAATCATAATGATGAGGTTTTTTTTTTATTTTAATTGATCATCTCAGAAACCTATCAATCGATTTTACTAAATAAAGTGGGTTTATACAGAAACAAGATTCGTTTCTATTTATCTACAAAAATTATATAGCTAAAATACAATGAGATCGATTTACAGGACATCGAGATTTCAGTGATAAAAGCCGCATTTGTTAAAGATAATATTCGTTACAAGATCATTTTGTTCAAAGGTCATGTCACTACCTTTAATTACCAAATACAAATTAGAACTGACTACTAGTAAAACGATGTCTTGGTCGACTAATGGTGTAATCGGAAGATTCATTTCTGTGTGACACGTGCCGCCGAGTCACTCACCGTGACGAACTGTTTTGTTGGCCGTGTTACGTGTTGCAGAAAGGGCTTTGTACTCCACTGTTGGCCTAATTGTAGAATTTTTACTGGGCAGTTTAAAAATAAAGTAAAAAATGTTCGCTTTAAGTTTTCAACGCACGAATAAATCTTAAAGTATCGCACGTAGGTAATAATGATTCACTGTCTGTGGATTGAATCACAGAACACAGAAAGACTTCTGTGTTCTGTGGATTGAATGATGGTAATGAGTAGGTACCCATAATGAGATGAAACGGAATCACTGTGATTAACACGTTCCATTTTAGTTACTCGCGAATTTGTCCATCCATCTAATTGGTGACATACCGCGTGACAAAAATGAGACAATGTTATTATTAATACAAACTCATTTTGTTGTTCAGATAAAGATTTAAATCGGCACTTATCTGAAGGCGTGACCTGTCTCACATTATCTATATGTGTATAGGTGTTGTTAGGTTACTATAAATAAATAATATTTCACAGACATGGAGTGTCGTATACAGTAAGAACGCGATACTCAAGCGAAATATTTATCGTATTTTAATTGATGTTCCAATTTATATTAAAGAAAAAACTATTAAGGGCACTAACTTTTTATAAATTTCCTCTATAAAGCACATTATGCAATCAATAAATATTTTCAATAATCTAGCATTAATTGAGATAGATTAGAACATTACAATATTACCTACTAAAAAAAATTCTATATTGAAGTCGGTGCCAAACGATGATCTCCTAGAGAGTGTTAAAATTTGTCACCGACTTTGTTTTTCGAGTTCGAGCGTTTCCCTCGATTTTCATGGGATCCCATCATCAGATCCTGACCTTGGGACTAACCCAGAAGTATATTCTATCGAATTCAAAAAGAATTTTGAAAATCGGTCCACAATTTGGGAAGTAATCGCGTAACATACACACAAAACACGTTGGACATACCTATAAAATTTAAGGATTTCCCTCGAATTTTATTGGTTGCCATCATCAAATCCTTACTTTGGTGACGTTGAGCCACCCCAGGAGTATACTCTATCGAATACAAAAAGCATTTTGAAAATCAGTCTACAATTGGCGGCGTAATAGCGTAACATACACACAAAAAAAATCATACGCATCAAATTGAGAACCTCCTCCTTTTATGAAGTCGGTTAAAAAGATGTTAGCCAAGATATCTAGACAATTCCGAGAAATGATTTAGAACTATGAAAATGTAACCAGTAGGAGTAGAGGTCCATGTTGTTGAAAGATGATGACTACTAACGCAAATACTTGACTAGGTTTAAAAAAATCATTAAAATTACCTATAAAATTTGAAGATTTACGTATTTACCATCTTCAGATGCGGACTTTGTAACAATAACTATATTTCGCAAATATCATTTTGAAAAATGATATTCGCCAATTTTCAAATTCATAGAAAATAATTCGAAAATGGTAAAGAAATCGATGATACAAAAGGAAGGCACATAACCGTCAAACATAGAACCTCCTCCTTTTTCGAATTCTGATAAAAACAACAAAAATCGTGCAATCCAAGCGGAATTAGCCTTTAGCGGAAGGCCTAAATAATGCTAACATTCGTCAGTCGCGTAATTCCAACATCTTACTAAGGCTATTTTGCAATATTAGAAACTAGAAAGTCAGTATTGAATGTAGGTAATAGATATCTATACTTTAAATGGCAAGGATCATCATTATTGGCAATCGTAGTCATTGTTACAAGCCTATCTTTAGACGTGACTAGATTTAAGTCTAATATGTTTGTTGTTATAATAATTCCGGACACGCCAGCCATACATGTGTTTACCAGCATGATAGCCGTATGTCATTCAAGAAAGGATTCAATTCATGATTTTAAAAAGTTTTCTATTTAAATAAACAATGTCGGTATTGATTACTAACCACTGAGATTAATGGAACATAATGTTATGAATCTTTGTAAATAAATAAAGAATAGTTTCCTAATGTCTTATAAAATTTAATAAGACATTTGGAAACTGTGATCATATACATTGCTCGTTACAGCTTCACTTCATTGTTTGGTTCTTCGAACCGAACTTAAGTATCAATCGTAATAAATTAACAGATTCATTCATTACAACTAAAGTAATAACTTCTTTTTATACTAACAACACTGGGTAAATCTTCAAGCTTAGATATAATGCTAGTCTGTGTCGTCATAATAATGTGAACGCTATTTTTCTTAAATTACTCATTTAATCTGAAATCAGGATAAATGATCTGGATTCTGGAAGCGAAATTTTACCATCTTTACCTACCTTACATGTGCTGTCTATCAAATGATGAGCTCATCATATGTTAGAGACGAATGAAAGAAAAAACGTGTAGCTTTACTGGACTTTTAACACGAGTAAGTACTAGAATTTTTTTCATTTTAAAATGTTATGTCTAGCTGTCCAGCTCTCAGAACAATAACTGTTCTGAGGTCTAGCTTTAAACTAAATAAACTTAGTTTAAAGCTACATTTTTTTTGACAGTATAATGAAACCCAAATAGCAATTATTCCTATATTCACCAAGAAATCCTGTTCCATTTACTTTGTTCATGTTCAGATTCATTCCCAGAACTGAACTCATACAACGTGATACCTATTTTTGGTATTGTATGCAAATGGCGGGTCACTCAAGCGGTACAACTTTGCGGATTCATTTATTTTTTCCAGATACATTGTTTTAAAGTTTTTATCTTATTATCATCCATAGGACAGTGATTTTTGTAATGAGATAAAACGCAACAATAAATGAAAACTTGAATATAGCGTTATTTGTAAATTGTTTTTCTATAAATTAAAAACACAAAATGCTAGGCTTAAGGTGTATCTCAAGGTAATAAAAAAATACCACTTTTTAAATTTTGGATACTTCTGTTGTTTAACCGAAAAAGGTGTTCGCGTGAACGCCGTAAAGTTAGTTTCCTTCGATATCGTGTTGTTTTTGCACAGACTCTATCAAGGATCAAGGATTGTACAATAAGAATTATATGTGTATTATATAAGTGTTGTGGTTTCCTGGCAGTAAACCTCAATACAGAGGTGATCGGCGACCGACTGTCGGTGGAGATAGCATCACGTTAACGAGTTAAGTAGCCAGAGCACTTATGTCGCCCACTCTAGCTCCTCAATTGGAAAATATTCCTCGGCAGAACTGAGTTGACCTTTGATGACGTCCTGCATCTTTGTGGCCGTGTTAAACGTGAATTGCTGCACCAATCAGTGCTCGGCATTGAAGGTTATAGTTAAATTGTTTATGTGCAATTAATTTTGCATTTGTTATTCTATAATTAATGTTTAATAGTGATTTATGATAAGGTTGATGATGGAAGTGAGCTCTATATGCATTTCACAACAGATTTTTTTAACTCTTATTGCCGGAATACAATAATTTGAAATTATTGTTCTGGTGACGGCTTTAGAATTGATACTGACTCTAGCTATAGTCAGGCAAATTCTGAATCACTACTATCACCGATCTCAAAACCAAGCGGTTGAATGTGATGTTCATTATAGGAGTCATAGGTAAACTTAACCATAGTCTAAACTTGCACTCTTAGAATAATAACGCATTATTATTCTAAGCTTGCACTCTTCAGTCTGGGTGATGGAGACGGTTAAAGTTAAACGGTAATAAAGAACTACGCAAGGAAGTTATTAAAGAGACACAGTTAAAGATTATTTGAATGATAGAACTGTTTGGACGTGAGGTCGGCTTCACTTCTGATGACTTCTTTTAAATGACATATTAACGAGGTCTGATAATGCGAAAATGTATAATATAAATTGACACTTATATAATCTTACAATGGAAGCTGAACACAAACTCTTTGCTCTGAGACCAGCTTCCAATTGACGACTCTGTAACGATACAGGGAGAAAAAAATAGCCCTGCTGATTTTCCTGCTTGTCTTGATTCTTTGATAGCTGCTACAAGGTCTCCCGCCGTAGACTTGTCAAGCATTGGCATAGTTTTTTGGCGTGCAAGTGATTATGTAATAATCCAATTTGATCAAGCGATTTTGAATTTTTGATTTTTATAAAGCTTTCCTGTAATTTATGATAGTAGTCCATCGAAACGGGCATAGGTATATTTTAAATAAGATAAAATGCCTCTAAATAGTAACTAATCAATAAGAAAATGGATGCATCAATACTTCCGTGTACGAAGAGTAGTACACGCCTCCATAAGATCTAAGTGTACTGTTCGGTCGGCGGCGTAATTAGCGTAGACGTTTTAATTAATCGGGTCGACGTTCATTTGTTTTCCGCGGTGGAGCCAAGACGTTTCGCGTCGCGTGAGACGAAAGCGGGCATTGTAAACAAAATCAGCACGCCAATCGGTAAGACGCGGCGGCGAAGTAAGGCAAAATGGTGCAGGCTGCGACCTCAGCTAAACGAGGCGATGATCTCACCGGCCCGCGCCGCCGTCCTCGCGAACAAACTTGTTTCTTGTTTACTCGCCGATATAACTTAACTTGGACGTGCAGGCATTACGTCAGCGTGCGACTTCGATTCGACTTTCTTCGAAAATCGAAAATGCGGCGGCGTGCTACCGAGCGGGCTGCTATCGCATTCCTATGGTGCTAATTAAGTTGTCGTAAGCTCGCGTCGCCGTTTCTCGTTCGTATGAACGAACGACCCTCGCAATTTCAATTGATGACAAATTTTACTTGTACTAAAATTCTATGATTATATACACTGATTAGATAAACTCTGATTCTAGGGTCATTAGCATTAATGTTCGTGTGCTTCGTTATGATATGCATTTAAAATTCCGTATCGTCTAAAAACATTCGGAACAACACATCGTCCTTCCTATTTTGTGTAACTCAAAATCTATTCGCGAGTAAGTTTTTTATTTTTTTTAGTAATTACCTAACCTTTAGTCATTTCATGATTCAAATCTTGGTGACATCAATATAATGCATAGTATTAGGTCCTTATTTATCCTAATTATAGAATGCACTAATAAATTGTAAAGAAATAAGTAGTATTACGAAGAGGGCAATAATTAAAAGTTAGACTGAAAACAAGTTTTGTATTGAATAGACAAAATCCTCATTGTTAGGTTCAAATTCGTTTCGGAAGAAAAATTATTAATTTGACCAGGAAGCCATCAAGGTAACCAGCCTACATCACACTTTAAATCTACGTACCTATAGCCTACAATTTGCCGCTACGATTTAAGTATAACCTGCGTTTGTATTCATACTAGGTAGGTTCTATTTTTCGCTATGAAGGTTGCAGCTTTTAAGTGAAGTTTTGATGCTAAAAGCACAGATAATATAATACGAGTGATTTCGAGAATGAGTTCGCATTCAGTTGGTGGATCGACAGGTAGGCCATATGGTCGACGACCTTGCTGTGACTGGAGACTGGCAAACTGTTTTGACACCTACACCGTATTATGGTTTCGTCACACTCGTATTTTGGATAGCTTCGATTGTCATTAAGAAAGCACATTTGGATGTGGTTTTTGTCAATATAGACTACATCGTTCGTGTGGATGTCGGAAAATAACGAAAGCTCTGAAAAGGAATATTTTTTTCCCGTTATAGCAACATTTTTCATTGGCACTCAACTCCTATTGGTCGGAGCGTGATGTTAAATAGCCTAAAGCCTTCCTCGATAAATGGGCAATCCAACACAAAAAAATTATCCAATTTGACTCAGTAGTTTCTGAGCTCATCTCAGCGCGTTCAACTAAACAAACAAACAAACTCTTTAGCTTTATAATATAAGTAAGTAAGCTTTATAATATTAGTATAGATTATCCAGTTAAAAGTTTAACCGAACTGCCCGCCATAACTTTGTGCGTAGCTCAACTGGGCTTAGTCAAATTGTACTTGCAATTTACCTACTAAGTTTTAAAGTGTAGTTTAACCATCATTTCTTTACCAATGCCTTCAGCGTTGCCAATTCTGATGATATCGCTATATATCACCATACCCGCAATTTTGCCATATAAAATCCTACTAATAATTATTATACAATATCCGTTAAAGTATGTACATGTTTGTTTGACGCTGGCAAAAGTACACTTACTTAACATATCATAACATGGTTCAAAGAAGGAATCAGAATTAGCTGCATAATTTTTGTCATAACTAAACTACGGTTAAACGGTGAACATTCAATACGCGCATATTAATGTGGTGGATATGCAAAAAATTGTGCTGTATCCGGTCCTTCCATTTTTGGTTACCCTCTCGAAACAACTTTCAACTCCTGCGCTTTTGGGAAGCTGAATTTCGGGCGTTGTTCTCGCAATTTCGCTGCAATATCCTCATGTGATACTTGATAGTTAAAATCTTTTAATACAATACTAACTTATTACAGTTTCTGACTTCGTTGAGTATTATTAATAATAATAATAATTATTAAACATTATCGTATTACTTCGGTTAAAGATTTTTGTAAAATCTAAGCATAACTTCAATACTTTTTACACTACTAACAACTATTTGAAGGTTTGTACCTATGCAAGCGGTAATATCTGAAACAAATAAAATGATTAAAACAAAGAACAAAACAAAAAATATGTTCGTAGACATCCCGGCAAATAAAAGAGCGCGGAGTAGTGAATTATAAATGTAATAAAAATAAATATTGGTAACTAGCTGTGTCCGCGACTTCGTTCGCGTGGATTAAATATTTTTCCCGTTTTTGCAACATGTTCCATTGATGCTCAGCTCCTATTGGTCCTAGCGTGATGTTATACAGCCTATAGCTTTCCTCGATAAATAGAATATCCAATACAAAAAGGTTTTTTTTCAATTTGAATCAGTAGTTTCGGAGATAAGCGCGTTCAACCATACAAACACACTCTTCAGCTTTATAATTTTAGTATGTAAGTAAGTATAAGTAGTATGGATTCGTTCACAACATCGGTACGCTTCAGTCCTGTGATGATGCAGTGATTCAGGCCCGCAGATGTTTCACCGTATGTTGCAGTAACAGTCGGCGGCGATTCATCATCACAGCCCATATACGTCCCCACCGAGGGGCTCGAGCCTACCCTATATTAGGGTGATTAGGCCTTAGTCAACCACGCTGGCCCAGTGCGGATTGGTCGACTTCACATACATCATTGAATTTCTTCGCAGATGTATGCAGGTTGCCTCACGATGTTTTCCTTCACCGTAGGAGCGTCAGACAAATGTACATATGAAATTCGAAACGAAAAACACATTGGTACATGGCGGGTCTCGAACCCCGACCCCCCGATTGGAAGGCAAGTGCCGAGTCCACTGCGCCACCGACGCTCAAACAGTAATAGGTGTTGACTACGCTTGCACTAATACGATGTGATCTGTCCTAATTAAGTTGGGACGGTATATTTCAGAATGATTCACTCGCACGTTTATTAAAATTAAAATTATTAATGCGATTATTTGTCTGTCTGGCTTGTAACCTAGAAACGCTGCAGAAAGGGGTAGTCCCTTTCTGCAGCGTTTCAGCGTTACAAGGCACAAGGTACGTTTTGACACTATAGAGATAAATGAAACATTGAGTTGCCTTAAGGAAGTTTTTTTGTTGCGAAAGTAACATTTGAAACGAGATAGAAGTAAGGAGTTTGTATGAAGTATTTTTATAGATTTTTATTTTCTGTATATTTTACATCTGCAGCGCAAAAGACTTGAATATAATCTTGAAATTATTAGTAGTCAATGATTGTTTGGAGATCCTTGTCACAAACAACTGTAGGTGTCTCTTTACTGAATACAAACTAAAGTAATACTACTACTAATAAGTAGTAGTATTATATTATCTGTGGAAATACCTAAGAGTAAACGGCTCAGGGAATGCCAGCTTTTTTATATTATTTTTGTAGTATTTTGATGTTTATTGTTACCAAACAAAGTGTATTTAATTAGATTTTAGAATATGTTATATTTGAATTTATAGTTGAATAACTCACATCTGTAATTGACAATAAATGTTAATTGTGTAGGTACAATAAAGAATATAATATGTGCAAGGTTAAAATTATAAATGGTAAAAGTATAAAAAGTTTCAAGATATCAGCAGACTCATTATGTGTAGGTAGAAAACTTATTAACATAAACACTATGAAAGATGACAAATATGTAATTAATTTTTAAGATAAATACCTACATCATTAACATCGGGCCACTTCATATCAATAATGCCCGTCAACTGATGTACTATGTGTGATGTCTATTTATAGTGATGTTTCATAAAGTGTAAGCACGCGTCCAGAGCTCCTTAAGGCGACTGTGAATATATGTGCGAGAGATGTCAGGGCCTTCTTGGAATTTTCATTGCCACTGATTCACAATAATTGCAATGTGTTGTTGTTAACCTCGACTTGATGAGTAATAAAGTGCTCATTGACAACGTTAAATAATAATACGACATTATTTTTTTGGAAAAAATGCTAAGTGTTGAAATAAGCTCTCGATTTTCATACATTATTGCGTGTCAGTAACGTGAAATATATGTACATTCGGAAATTTCGTAAAATCGATCATTCGTACTGTTGCCAATTCAGACCTCGCCTCTGATGTCATGAAGATACTGAATACTTAATTAGTTACATCATTTTTGTTTTCTGGATATATCCAAATAGAGTGCTCAAGATATCAAGGCCCGAAGAAAGCTTTTTGTTGTTTTTAGCTTTAATTAAAACACGATAGAATGCTTTTAAGTAAGTACCTACTTATAGACATGACAAAAATGTTTTAAAAATACCGATTGTTTTATTGATAAATCGGTTATTACGACAATAATTTTTTTTTATCTTTCGGCTCTAGCGTATTAGAGCCGAGTGTGTATAACCAATATACACACGTATATCCGTACGATGTTTGAACACACTTGTGCGGAAAAATAGCTAATAAACTGAATTTTTGATTAAATAACACAAATCAGTGTTAATTTGTACGCAAACTAAATAATGGTATGAAAATAATCATTAGAAAAATCAATGAGTTCGTTGATGTTTTTTATATTACCTATAGCTCTTAAAAAATATAGTACAGTGTAGTACTGCTTGTAACACGACTTTATACTTATAATGTATCCCAAATTTTCACCTACCATCTTCAATGATAAAAAAATACAGGCCGGTAGATTTCCACAAAAAAATTGGCCAAGTGCGGGATGGACTCGCGCATCGAGGGTTCTGTAAAACATATCTAAGTATATAAGTTGGTAACTATGTACTTCACGGTTTTTATATCTTAACCATAACATGTGCTAATAAGACCTTGCTTCTTACAAAATTTCAAGATTCATAAGTCAACGGCAAGTACCCTATAGGTTTTGATTACCTTGTGAAATCGTAAAGTTTGCAAAAATATGCGATACGGCCGTAAACCCGACGACAAAGTGGTCCTATAATAAGGGTTCCGCTTTTATTTTTGAGGCACGGAACCCTAAAAAGGCGGAAAAGCAGCAATTCGATCTTCAGTTGTTTTGTCGAGTGCTAATTGTTTACATATGGAATGAATTCATCAAATTTTGTTTAAGTAATCAGGTTTTTATATGCCTTATATTCAAAATTAAAAGCACAGTGTTTTCCACGAGCGAAAGACCTATTTGGCGCCAATGTTCAAAGGCCCTGTCGTTCCTTTCGACCCAAGGGCCAAAATTGAAGACCAAATGCCAAATTAAAAACTCTACAAAAATGGTTTTCGTTCGCTGGAGCTTTTCTAACTCTGGAATAAGCCTCTTATATTTATCAAAAAGTTTATTTCGTACAGATAAGTAAACGTGACTCAATATTATTATTATTTCGTCAATGCATAATAATAAAAGTGTACCTACTTATGAAGGAATGAAAGCTGTTTTCGGATATGTGCTGCCTACTGTTAAAGTTATTACACTATGTTACACTACCACACTTATGAATTACTAGCTTTCCGCTCGCGGCTTCACCCGCGTTATTATTGTTTTCCCATGGGAATATTATATTTTTCCGTAAAATAATTTTGTATCCTATTATATAGAAGACTGTTATTTATATTTAGGAGCTCGAATAATAAATTTCATAGAAAATGGAGCAGATTTTAAATATTTTCCATAGATACTTTCAACCCCTATTTTGTACCCTAAGGGGGTGAATTCCAATAAACCATGAAACACGTATTCAATGAAATATTTTTAAGAGCATGAATCTCAAGTTTTATCAAAATCGTTGCTAATTTAAAAAAATCCATACAAACTTGCAACCCTTATTTCATTCCTTCAGGGTTAAAATTTGTTAAAATCCCTTCTTAGTGTGCGTCCGCATTTTGAATTAAAACAACTGTCCAAATTTCACGTTTCTACCATTAGCGGTTACGGCTGTGCGTGCGTCTATAGATGGGAACTTCTCCTTTTATATACGAGTATATAGATTATGGTATGGACCATGATTATACTATAGTCGTTGCCTTAACTACGCGCATATTGAAAATTCCAAATAACTTAGATACACAAGATCAGTTTTGTTATAGATAGTTGTCTAGTTAGTGAACAATATTGATAAAATGGTATTATCAGTTCGGTGTAAGACCAGGGGCGCTTTACACGCACCAAGCCACATTTTTCATATTTCAAGAAGATGGTGTTTGTTTTAAGGTACCTACACATTAATTATTTTTAATATCATAGAATAATAGACATAACTGTTGTCTGGTGGAGCACGGAAATCTTTGAGTGTTAATTAAAATAAAACGGATTTCGCGGACACAGCTAATATCCTAAAAATATTCCCAGTTTTCTAAAAGTATATTGAATAAAATTAAACCTAAACCTTTGTTAAACAATCTTCTTGTCACGTTACAAATTAAGATTAAATCGATGAATGATATTAATTCTTTACAAAGTTAATTTACAAGTTTATAACCAACGAACGTTACTGTTATTGATTTGAAACAAGTAGGTATCTTTGTTAACTACAGGAATAGATGTTATTCATTCGTGGGCCGTGACAACAGTAGAGAGAGATACGTGGAAGTTTATAGGAGCTGATATTGATCGGTTTTAGGTGGTTGGTGATGGAAAAGATTTAGATTTATGTTACATCGCTAGGCGACTGAAATATAATTATGGTGTCACAACTTACACAGTCAATAGGTTGTGTCAAGGTTGTAAGTGAAGCTACATATTTTAGTGTGAATCATTATGTTGAGGTGTAAAGTTACCTAATTAATCACACCAAGAATTTGCCTATAGATTGAGTAAAAAACTAGGCATTTTGTCGGCACTTGGCATTACATTGCTTTGAAGATAATTAAATAATTAACAACAAGAAAACCATAATTTCATTTCTGTTTTCTGAGTGGCAAACATCACGATAAGCTCATTGACTCATTTCTATATTTGGAATAAGTGGTACAAGTCTCAAATCCAGGGTTGAAACACACAATTATTTCTTTTCATAAAATATTATCATCCATCAACATAAATACTTACAACAAGAAAATCATGATTTCGCTTCTGTTTTTTGAGCGGTAAACATCTCGCTTAGCTCATTGACTCATTTCTATATTTGGATTAAATGGTTCATGTCTCAAACCGAGGGTTGAAACATACAATTATTTCATTTTATAAAATGTTATCACCCATCAGTCCATCATACCCAATATGACATACATACCCAAGATTCTGTACACACACACAATATAATTTAAGCAAAATGTGTTTTCAATTTTTCGTTTACGTAAACTGAAAAAATAACAATAGAACCTTTAAAGGGTAGCTATATACAACAATAAATGAAAACATGGTTAGTGCAACTTAAAATTAAGGCAGTTACTACCTTATCTGAAATTATCAAATTTATCTTGGCATTGAAATTAAAAAAGATTCGTATGTCACATGTTGCAAGTTATTGTCGTTTTGAGTATAAGATATATATTTTCTTACTTAGTAGAGCTTCTCAGAAACAATTGAACGGATTTTTATCAAACTCTATGTAGAGACAGAGAGCCAGATTCCTGGTGGGTGATTTTATATCTCATCCGCAATCGGTCATCGTACAGAGTTGATAATTCTGTTGGATTAAAACTGACTTCGAATAAATGTTTAACATTATTTAAGATCGTCGTCTATGTGATCTTGGCATATTTATTGAATAAATCAGCCAATACTTAAAGTTAATGAACATAATTCCGCTTTCTTCATAAAGCCATTCAGTTTGATAACGAATGCCGATCAATCGATGAGTTACAAAATCACCACCCTGGTTTTTATATCAAAAATCCCACGGGATGGTTACGGTGTAGGCTAGTAATGTAATATACACGGTTATATTTTTATCTTTTTAGGGACGCTTCAGGACACATCCAATATTATATAAAAATAATGAATAAAAAAAAACTCAAATATGCTGCTCTCAACTAGTGCAGGATTTTTTGGATTTTTTAGAAAATTAATATACTTAAAATTAAGTGAGTTATTTTTTTTATTCATATTTAAAACATTCTAATACCATGTCGTGAAGCCTCCCATAAATTTTCCAGGGTGATAAAAAAATAACCGTGTATAAGCTCTTTGCGAGGCAAACCAAGCATCGTTGCAATATGTAGCGGCGTATTTGCATACGTAATATGCTCTGTGGACCGTTTGCCGGAATTAATGCCGCATTCCTTTAACGCCGCTTAAAGCTTGATTCACGCTTTCTAAATTGAGACCCATCCGTTGTTATTATTAAAAGCATAAATGTTGCAAATTTGTTCAGTCTTATGGCTTATGAAGTATATGATTCAATCATTTTATATTTGTTTTATATAAAAACAAACAAATCGGTTTTCTGTACCTATTCTTATATTATTTTTAACTTTTCAGTGTTTTTCAAGACGGTTTTCATTTTTGAAAAATATTTTTTAATTGTACTAACTTTTTAGTGAATGAAATCTTTTTAGTGAAAGAAACCTTAAATTAGCGTTTCCCTAGATTTTCATGGGATCCATTATTTAGATCCTGACTTTGGTGACCTTGGGACCACCCTTTTTTTTTTTTTTTCACGGGGGGAAATGCGTAGCCGCACCGTACCCGCCGTTGGCTAGACAGCGAGCGTGTGTGGGGCTGTCCCGGCAGAGTGCCAGGCCTACCCACTAAAACCCCCCGGTGTTCTCCCTGCCCTTTTGGGCGCGCTAGGTAAGGCCCACACTGCGACTCCACTACCCACGCGCCCGTACCTTGGGACCACCCTAGGAGTATACTCTATCTTATTTGAAAATCGGTCCACTATTGGCGAAGTAGTCGCGTAACATACTACACACAAAACACGTTGGACACACTTGAAAATTTAAGGGTTGTCCTCAATTTTCATGGGATCTCATCATCAGATCCTAACTTTGGTGACCATGGGACCACCCTTGGAGTATACTCTATCGAATACAAAAAGAATTTTGAAAATCGGTCCACAATTGGCGGAGTAGTCGCGTAGCATACACACAAAAAAAAACGCATCGAATTGAGAACCACCTCCTTTTTTGAAGTCAGTTAAAAATTTAGACTAAATATTAAAATAAAAGTAAAATTAGCTATATCAATTTCTTATTCGATGTATAATGGGACCGAGGGATACATCGCAGGCATACCTACATACATCGGTTTGGTAATATACAGAAATGGGTTGAGGTTGAACATGAACTTTAACTGTAGGTACACGATTATATTGCACAGTAAAGTCCACAAACTATCGCTGAAAGGTTAGGTCGGCGTTGCTATGGTAACTTCGGTAGGTCACGCGGTCGTCGGAGTTTTCAGGACACCAGTTCTGAAATATCAAACTGAATATGCTGAATAAGTCTAGGTACTTTGAAATAAAAATAATGTGATTTACATATCATGAACTAAATTGATTTTCTAAGTGCGTGTATTAGGCTCCTGAAAATCGTTTACTAATTCTTAAACCATGAGTCTGTTGGTAGCGGTACGTTGACTTGTGTATTAGAGTTTCGTCCATCAATTGACGCAAGTCGAACATAGAAAGAGGACTGTAATTTACGGCAGTACGCGCCACGAGCTCCGGCCGTTCAGAAGCTCGGCTTGATGCTTAGACCTTCGTTAACTGAAATGTAAACGGTACGAGAGCGGTTTCCATACGGAATGGTGTCACTTACGGAACGGTGCAGTGATGTTTAATCCGTGCTAATTTAACGTCGTGGACGCGATGGATGCGTGTCATGGCCGGATCTCTGACGCTGCCTCCGTTGCCAGAGCCCAGAAGATATCCGTTGCACCTGCATCCCTATGCGAAAAGGTGTGAAAAGGTTGCTGTTAGAATTTTATGGATTGCTTGGACTCCATTGATGAGTGGGCGGGTTATTTACTAGTTCCATTATAATCAAGATCACTTCATGAACTGTCATGAACGAATTTGCAATTGATTTTGAGATTTCTGTATGAATTGTGTGATTGAGTGCTCGTTATAACGATCGTGTAAGTTAAGCAATATTGTCGAGGTTGGAAACATGATGGAGACCGACACAGTTCGACCCACTGATTGATGCTTTTCGACTTATCGACTGCATCAGTTTTAAATCACTACTAACGCAGATTCTGTTTACATTTATACGAGATTTTATATACAAAATAAAACAACCGTTGTAAATCAAAATAATGTGATTCGAAAACTATGGGAGTAAGTCTAGGTAGCTCAATTTAAATGGGTTCAACAATGGTTGCCATCTCTCAATGCAGCTATGCCGGCTGAGAATTCTAATTGAGTGCGCCAAAACAAAAAGCATAGGTAGGCACTTTCATTTTATTGCGTAGGGTATTACCTATAATAATATGCCCATAATAAGACATTATTTGGTAAAGTTAGATGCTTAACGTTTAACTAGGCTGCGTACTCTATATGAACCTACACAACCTTCCTCTATTTTCACGAGGGAGAAAACTGTTGCTGTCACTATACACTGTACCTACCGATGGCAAGTAGACAGCCAAATATATAAATAACTCTCTTCACCAAGTGGCATTATGACTAAACCAACTCGACGTCCATCTTGTCCCTAGTTGGGGTAATCCGGGGCGGGAATGCCTGTATAATCTGCCCGGTTTTAATGGGCCTATACTACTAGCGCCGCCATTCGTTTTTTATTAATTATGATAAATTAAAGACGTTTCTACAAAAAATAGATCGGTCAACTACTCAATACAGATATTTCTGATTTTTTGAGCTATTCAGGCATAGATTAAATGTATAGGAATAACCATAATCCGAATTATAGCCAAAAGTGGCCACTTTTAGAAAATTTTTAAAATTTCAGGCGGGACAGCCTGAATGTATATTATGATACGAGCGCGCTATGTCGGTCATTGCGTACGAGGCGATATTGTGCGCGAGCCGCAGGCGAGCGCGACAAGAAAGCAGAGTACGTAATGACCAATGCGCGCATGTATCATACGACGTTTTTCAACACACTTGTGAGGAAATTAAAAGATCTTGTGGTATTAATATTTTCCTGAAAATGACTGCCCTTTTTTATTAATCTTCCACTGCATGAAAGTATTGTATGCCGCCAAGTATTTATCCTTTGACTTTGGCGGCAACAAATTATTACTCGCGCTTTGCGCCTCCATAATTATTTCTGGCGGAGTTAATAATATGGATTCTTCTTCACTTGGACTCGACATATTTGTAGATAATCAATTATCAATTACAACAAAAAGGCAAAAAATTTCAATAGCGGGAAAATGCCGCGCGCCTTTTTTTTCGCGCGCTGTCGGGCATGGCTAAACTCTTCATACAAGGCAACATTTAAAAAAGGGCCAAACAGCCAAAATTCAAAACTAAATAAACCGAATATTTTAGTTTTTAAAAAACAAGTTTGTGTGAATTTTTTATGATTTATTTTAGTTATAGTTATTAAATTTTTTTTTAAAAGTGTCGTTGTTAATTTAATATTTGAGTAACCAGTAGTAGGCTGTTCATTTTTCCAATTGGCAGCCGCATAAAGTCGTGTTAAAAAAAAGTGTATTAAGCTACAAATTTAAAAATGCGTACTGGACATACATATACTTTGCAATCTTGAACAAATTAGAATTTGTCGTGTTAAGATTACCGCACTTGTGCGATTATGTAAAGTGAAAAGCACTCGTGTTTAATATACTGAATAACGGGTTTAAATGCAAGGTAATAAGACTAATAAGACCCACTTTACGAGCAAATGTGTTGAAAATTTCATTATCATCAGCTCACACACCACACGTCCATTGCTGGACATAGGCCTTTTTTATACATAACAAACAGGGAGCTTCCTGGACAGTGGAAGCGAGCTTCACCTGGACTCCTCAACAACTGAGGAACTGGCTATCTTACCTCTAATTATCGGAACACAACAATGGTTTTAAGATTGTTATTATGGCGACAAACTTAGGTATGACTGTGGTAGCTAGCCAGGCGGGCTCAGCAGTCCCACCATCAACCAAACTGAGCAGAAAAATTTCTGCCTTATGGGGAAATGAACTAGACATGCGCAAAACAGTACTTCGAAAAGTAATGCCATATGGCATGACATTTCGCACCGCGTAATATGGCATTATAACATTACTCAGTACTCCATCCATGACCTGAGATGACGCGCTATGCAAACGTCCCGCTAACTTACTCAGGTGTAATGCTATAGCAATAGATAGACCTTCTATTATTATATAACTTAGGATAGCGAGTTTCAGATTATATTGCAACAATGTGATGATTATATTGCAGTGTAGTGCATAACGTGCGTTATGCCACCGCCCCCTAGCTTTTTTGTTTTTATTACTTTTTGTATTATGTCTAATACAATCATATATACATTTTTAATTACAGCTTGCAAATAATTGTTGGGACAATTTTTTTGTCGTAAGACGAATTAATTTATTTGACGAAAGAAAGCACGCGCAAATTTTGATTTATGACTTACGAGGCGATGCCTAAGATTATCAAGAATACAATACTGTATCACATTAAAATTCTTCTAAACGGCGTGACAGAGATAGAATCCCCTTCGGCCGACACTCCTCCTCGCTCACACTCGCTCGAAGTTTTACCATGCCTACCGAAGAACACCCGAACACCGAACATCAACAGTACGCCTCGCCGGCGCCGGCCGCCGCGCTAAGCATGTCGTCAAGCGGCCGAGAGCGGCCGCGACATTACGGGCTCACGCCATGTTTAGTGTCATGTGCCGCTAAATTTTGCCGAGTAATGCGTACTGTTGCAGTACGCGGTCGTGTTATATTACGCGTTATGCATTACTCACAGTACTTACACATCTCTAAAATGAACCCCGGATCTCCCGATCAACACCCTGCGGTCTCAACCATGGAGGCGGTTAAAGATAAGACCTTCCCACGGAATTCCATGTCTGTATTCCGTGTTCAGAAATCGAATACGGAAAACGTATTAGTGCGGTCAGTTAGCGTACATTGCGGTTAGTTCTATAGCAAATAATTACTATAGTTATCCTAATTAAACTTTGGTTTTGTTTGCAGGCGTCACCGTTGCCCACACAACGATGTCCCGGAGCCATTGTTCGATGTGGAGCACACGACGAGCGTGGTCTCCGCATACAAACACGATTACGACGAGAAACACGTCACACGTACTACTGCGGTCCATCATGAGGATCATCTTCACCTGGAAGGTGATTTCCAGGAACCAGATCGCCCTAAATGGCAGCCAGCTGAACGACCGAAACAAAAGAAGCCGGAGGATAATCTTAAGCCTGAAGGAGATTTTGCAAAAAGACGTCCTGAAGAATGGCGGCCAGGAGAAAGGGCCCCAGTCAAGAAACCAGAAGATAATTTGAAACCTGAAGGTGATTTCGAGAAAAGGCGTCCCCAAGAATGGCGGCCTGGTGACAGGGAGCCCGTCCGTCGCCCTGACGACAATTTGAGACCTGAAGGAGAATTTACTACTCCTGACAAAGAGCCATGGCGTCCAGCCGAGCGGCAAAAGCCAAAGAAGCCCGAAGATAATTTAAGACCTGAAGGTGATTTTACTACTCCTGAAAGAGAACCATGGCGCCCAGCAGAAAGGCAAAAGCCTAAAAAACCGGAAGATAATTTAAAACCAGAAGGTGACTTTGAAAAAAAACATCCTGAAGAATGGCATCCAGGTGATAGAGCTCCGGTGAAGCGCCCTGAAGATAATCTAAGACCTGAAGGTGATTTTGAGAAACGTAGACCTGAGGAATGGCGTCCTGGCGATAGAGCACCTGTTCGACGCCCTGATGATAATTTGAGACCTGAAGGAGAATTCACCACACCAGAAAAGGAACCTTGGCGTCCAGCTGAAAGACAAAAACCTAAGAAACCTGAAGATAACTTAAAGCCGGAAGGCGACTTTGAAAAAAGAAAGCCTGAAGAATGGTACCCTGGTGACAGGGCTCCTGTCAAACGTCCTGAAGATAATCTTAAACCTGAAGGTGATTTCGAGAAACGTAGACCTGAGGAATGGCGCCCTGGGGATAGAGCACCTGTTCGTCGCCCCGATGATAACTTAAAGCCTGAAGGTGATTTCACTACACCTGAAAAGGAGCTTTGGCGTCCAGCTGAAAGAGAAAAGCCTAAGAAACCTGAAGATAACCTGAGACCCGAAGGTGACTTTGAAAAACGTAGACCTGAAGAATGGCGCCCTGGAGATAGAGCTCCTGTTAAGCGCCCTGAAGATAATTTAAAATCTGAAGGTGATTTTGAAAAACGTATACCCGATGAATGGCGGCCTGGTGATAGAGCACTAGTTCGACGCCCAAACGATAACTTGAGACCTGAAGGGGAATTCACCACTCCTGAAAAGGAGCCTTGGCGCCCCGCTGAACGGCAGAAACCTAAAAAACCAGAAGATAATTTGAAACCTGAAGGAGACTTTGAGCAACGTAAGCCAGAAGCGTGGCGTCCAGGTGAACGTGCACCTGTGCGAAAACCTGATGACAATCTTAAGCCTGAGGGAGATTTCACTACACCAGAAAAAGAAATTTGGAAGCCTGCCGAGCGTCCAAAGCAAAGAAAGCCTCAAGATAATCTGTGGCCTGAGGGTGATTTCGAAACACGGCAACCCGAAAAATGGCAACCAGGAGAACGTGAACCTGTCAAACGACCTGAAGATAATCTTCGACCTGAAGGAGAATTCACTACTCCAGCAAAAGAAGAATGGAAACCTGCTGAAAGACCACAACAAAAGAAACCAACTGATAATCTCAAGCCAGAAGGTGATTTTGTTAAGAGACAACCTGAAAAGTTTGTTCCTGCTGAAAAAACAGAGATTATTAGGCATTATGATAATATCATCACTGAAGGCGAATTTACAGGTAAAATAATCATTTTATAACAATTATATTTAATTATTAATAAAAAAGAAATTTAATTATTTTGATTCACTCTCATACTACTAGGAATGATGACGAGGTATGAAAAGGAAAAATCTATTTAGTTCATTAGTTAGATACCAAATATACCGGGTGTAAAAAGGCCGAACGCGAAGCAAAAACCCAAGTATTAACCCCATAATCAATATCACTTTTGTCTTCTAGACCGTACCTGGGAAATTAATAGTTATTTAAGTTTAAAGTGGCAATTATTTTTCGGGGTTTCTATATCAAACAGTTATGAACATTTTTGTTAATTTTCTTTATTCGTCGAAGAAATATCAAAGAAAAAGTCAGTATTTATTAACAAATAAAAATTTAAGAGTTAGCGTATCACTGATCATTTCCCTAGTTTGTCAGTTTTCCTAATTTACCAATTTACTTATTCGTCAGTTTCGATAGGTTGACATTTTCTCTAGTTTGTCATTTTCCTGTTTCGTCAGTTTCCTTGTGTGCTAGTAAATTTACAACGCGTAATGTATTTACAACAAACGCTGTCTTTTGCCGCCACGAGCTGCTGACTCACGCAGAGAACCCTTCAGCCACTTCCGAAACTAATGATTCGAAACCAGTTCCGAAAACAGAATTATTTTTCTTTTATCGAAACCCGGTTTATTCGTAGTTACATTGCATAGTGCTTTTTGCAGTTGTTTTTTAAAACTAAAAAATAAATTTGGTTTCCATCAATAATTTTTTATATGAGTTAATTTTAATGGTCTGAATGCGTAGACGCGAGCTTCATTATGGATCTTTTTACACCCTGTATTACATACGTATTTTTATAATTTGTCGAAAAGAAAACGCTACTAAAAAAACCGAATTTAAAGGATATGTAGCAGGACTTTCTAGGCGTGACGTGAAAAAGTTCGTGTCCAATATTTTTATTACAATATTTCGTGTGCAACCACATTATTGTTCTATGACAAATTAATGTATAAAAGTCAATTACGCTAGACCATCCATGATATCAGTGGCAATGCCATCCGCCGTGGTTGGCGGCTCGAGTGCCTGGTATTTTTCTAAGGGTTTGTGTGATGAATATTAGCTAACAAAATTTTGATTTATACATATTTATGACGACAATAAATTCGTGTTCGCCACACCAATGTTTGTACCGACCGGGATTCAAACCCAGAACCTTTATTTCTGATGTTCGGGACACCAATCATTAATCCAGACAGTCGTCGATAAACAGAAGGTCATATTTTTTTGCTCTAATTGTTTAACCAACGATTTTCTTTTGTTTACAGATTCTACAACAACACGTTCCGAATATACTATTAAACCAGTTGAACGGCCAAAGCCAGTTCGTCGTAATACATGGACTAAAATAGAAGGCGATATGGTAACAGATACAACTAATAAAACTGAGTTTATTGATTATACTGATATAGCTGAGAGAACAACCGCCGTAGTGAAGAAAAGTGATAATATAATAAGAGAAGGTGAAATTGAATTTGTGACGTCTAATCAAAAAGATTTCACTGAAAAAATTACACCCATAGAACGGCCTCAGAGAAGACGAACGTGGACAAAGGAAGACTTCGAAAAGTTTTATTCAACGGAAGACTTACAAAAAATTACTACTACCCAAGAAGAATATAGAACTTATGAAGAAACTGACGTTAGACAACAACAGATAATACGAAAAGATAACTTGCATATAGAAGGAACCTTTGATAGTCATACTGTATCACACGATGATTTTGGTCCAAAACACAGTGAAAAACTAAAACCCAAGAAACCTGTTGATAATTTAAGACCTGAAGGAGAATTTGCACAACCCAAGCATGATAAATGGATGCCTGCTGAACGCCAAACTCCAAAGAAACCACAAGATAATTTAAAACCTGAAGGCGAGTTTGAGACACCTAAGCAAGAAAAATGGCGCCCTGCTGAAAGGCAAATCCCTAAAAAACCTCAAGATAATCTTAAGCCTGAAGGAGAATTCGAGAAGCCGAAACACGATGAGTGGCAACCAGCTGAAAGACAGACTCCTAAAAAACCCCAGGATAACCTTCGACCTGAAGGAGATTTTGAAACACCAAAGCATGACGAATGGCGTCCAGCTGAGCGTCAAATTCCCAAGAAACCTAAAGATAATCTCAAACCTGAGGGTGAATTTGAAAAACCAAGACACGACGAATGGCGACCAGCTGAGCGTCAGGCGCCAAAGAAGCCAGAAGATAATCTACGGCCTGAAGGTGAGTTCGAACAACCTAAGCACGATGAATGGAAACCAGCTGAACGTCAAACACCAAAAAAACCAAAAGACAACCTTAGGCCTGAAGGAGATTTTGCAACACCAGAACGAGAGGAGTGGCGCCCGGCAGAAAAGCCAAAAGTAAAGAAGCCGACAGACAATCTGAGACCAGAAGGTGACTTCGAGAGGCCAAAACAAGATGAATGGAAACCTGCCGATCGTCAGACTCCGAAAAAGCCACAAGACAATCTGAGGCCTGAAGGTGATTTTGAGCAACCTAAGTATGAAGAGTGGCGTCCGGCTGAACGACAGGCACCAAAGAAGCCACAAGATAACCTCAAACCGGAGGGTGATTTTCAGAAACCAAAACAGGAGGAATGGAGGCCAGCTGAGCGCCCAACGCAAAAAAAGCCAGAAGATAATCTTAAGCCTGAAGGTGAATTCGAACAACCTAAACATTATGAGTGGAGACCAGCTGAACGTCAAACACCCAAAAAACCACAAGATAATCTCAGACCAGAAGGGCAGTTTGAAACACCTGAACGTCCGGAGTGGCAGCCGGCAGAAAAACCAAAAGTAAAGAAACCGACAGATAATCTGCGACCAGAAGGTGACTTCGAGAGACCAAAGCAAGATGAATGGAAACCTGCCGAACGTCAAACTCCGAAAAAGCCACAAGATAATCTTAAGCCTGAAGGTGAATTTGAAACACCGAAACACGATGAGTGGCGACCTGCGGAGAGGCCTGAAGTTAGAAAGCCAAAAGATAATCTGAAACCAGAAGGCGATTTTGAGAAACCGAAACAGGAAGAATGGAAGCCAGCTGAAAGACAGACTCCCAAAAAACCACTAGACAATCTTAAGCCTGAAGGTGACTTTGAGAAGCCCAAACACGATGAATGGCGCCCAGCTGAACGCCAAAGTCCCAAAAAACCACAAGATAATCTCAAACCTGAAGGTGAATTTGAAAAACCTAAACATGAGGAATGGAAACCAGCTGAGCGTCAGATACCTAAAAAGCCACAAGATAATCTTAGACCTGAAGGTGATTTCGAAGCACCAGACTATGAAGAATGGCGCCCAGCAGAAAAACCGCAAGTTAAAAAGCCAAAAGACAATCTTAAGCCCGAAGGCGATTTTGAAAGACCAAAACAAGATCAATGGAAACCTGCAGAACGTCAGTCTCCGAAGAAACCTCAAGACAATCTTAAGCCTGAAGGTGATTTCGAGCAGCCCAAGTATGACGAGTGGCGACCAGCTGAACGTCAAACACCTAAGAAACCTATAGATAATCTTAAGCCTGAAGGTGAATTTGAACAACCAAAACATGATGAGTGGAGACCAGCTGAACGTCAAACACCTAAGAAACCTATAGATAATCTCAAGCCTGAAGGTGAATTCGAACAACCAAAACATGATGAGTGGAGACCAGCTGAACGTCAAACACCTAAGAAACCTATAGATAATCTTAAGCCTGAAGGTGAATTCGAACAACCAAAACATGATGAGTGGAGACCAGCTGAACGTCAAACACCTAAGAAACCTATAGATAATCTTAAGCCTGAAGGTGAATTCGAACAACCAAAACATGATGAGTGGAGACCAGCTGAACGTCAAACACCCAAAAAACCACAAGATAATCTAAGACCAGAAGGGCAGTTTGAAACACCGGAACGTCCAGAGTGGCAGCCGGCAGAAAAACCAAAAGTAAAGAAGCCAACAGATAATCTCAGACCAGAAGGTGACTTCGAGAGACCAAAGCAAGATGAATGGAAACCTGCCGAACGTCAAACTCCGAAAAAGCCGCAAGACAATCTTAGGCCTGAAGGTGAATTTGAAACACCGAAACACGATGAGTGGCAACCTGCGGAGAGGCCTGAAGCTAGAAAACCAAAAGATAATCTTAAGCCAGAAGGTGATTTTGAGCAACCGAAACAAGAAGAATGGAAGCCAGCTGAAAGACCGATTCCAAAGAAGCCGCAAGACAATCTTAAGCCAGAAGGTGACTTTGAGAAACCTAAATATGATGAATGGAGACCAGCTGAACGTCAAACTCCAAAGAAACCACAAGATAATCTAAGACCTGAAGGAGATTTTGAAACACCAAAACATGATGAATGGCGTCCAGCTGAAAGACAATCACCGAAGAAACCAAAAGATAATCTTAAACCTGAAGGGGACTTTGAAACACCGAAACATGATGATTGGCGCCCAGCAGAAAGGCCCGTAGTGAAAAAGCCAAAAGATAACCTTAGACCAGAAGGAGAATTTGAGAAACCAAAACCTGATTTGTGGAAGCCAGCTGAAAGGCAGATACCTAAAAAACCAAGAGATAATCTTAAGCCTGAAGGCGAATTTGAGAAACCAAGACACGATGAATGGAAACCTGCCGAACGTCAAACACCTAAGAAACCACGAGATAATCTTAAACCTGAAGGGGATTTCGAAACACCAAAGCATGATGAGTGGCGTCCAGCAGAAAAGCCTGAAGTAAAAAGGCCAAAAGATAATCTGCAACCAGAAGGCGAATTCGAAAAACCTAAATATGACGAATGGAGACCGGCTGAGCGGCAAACACCCAAAAAACCAAAAGACAATTTGAAACCGGAGGGTGAATTCGAAAGTCCTAAGCCAGAACAATGGCGCCCGGCGGAAAAAGCAATCCCCAAGAGGCCAAAAGATAATCTGAAACCCGAGGGTGAATTTGAGACGCCAAAACAAGAACAATGGAAACCTGCTGAGCGTCCTCAGCCTACAAAACCAGAAGATAATCTGTATCCTGAAGGTGAGTTTGAAAAACGGCGCCCTGAAGACTGGCGTCCAGCAGAACGACCGGTTCAAAAGAAACCTATAGACAACCTTAAGCCCGAAGGAGAATTTGAACAGCCTAAGCATGATGAATGGCGTCCAGCTGAAAGGCAAACACCTAAAAAGCCACAAGATAATCTCAAACCGGAAGGTGACTTTGAAAAACCTAAACGAGAAAAATGGACACCGGCTGAGAAACAAACACCCAAAAAACCGCAAGATAACCTTAAACCAGAAGGTAAATTTGAAAGGCCAGAAAAAACCAAGCCTGTAAAGGGTGAGAGACCAGTAGCGAAAAAACCTGAAGATAATTTGAAGCCTGAAGGTAACATGGATATTATCAGACGTACTGATTATACGGCAACTAGAGGAGATAGAGTAGATATTGTTAAGCATGAAGATCATCTCAAAATGGAGGGAACAATTGATTTGCATAGATCAAGGGACGACTATAAACGCATTGATAAAACTGAAAAGATTATAAGTCAGAAACACGAGGATAATCTTAAAACTGAAGGAGAATTCATAGATCTTCACATCAGAAATGATTATAACGCTACAAAAGGTGAACGAGCCCCAGTGGTGAAGCCACAAGACAACCTTAAGCCTGATGGCAAATTCTATAAGCCCGATGTGGTTCCTTCCCAGCCTGCGGAAAAACGTAAGCCATTCAGACAAGTTGATAATATCACTATCGAAAGAGATGTTGACATACGTCAAAGGCAAAATATGGAACGAGTCGACATTATAAGAAGAGAAGACAATTTGAAAATTGAAGGTGAATTCATTGACATGAAACAAAGAAATGATTATAGTGAAACTAAAGGAGATAGGACAGCGATTGTTCGTCATGAAGATAATTTAAAAATGGAAGGTACTATTGAAAATACTCGTTCATCAGATACATATCGTGTCGTAAAAGGACAAAGAGTAAAATTAACTCGTAGAGAAGATAATTTGAAAATTGAAGGAACATTTGAAGACCTCACTCGTAGAGATGATTATAATATAACTAAAGGCGTAAGATCAACCATAGTATTGCATCCGGACAATCTGAAAACAGAAGGTGATTTTGAGAAACGCCCTGAACAAAAAAGAATAGTTCACGAGGAAAAACGAACATTAATAAAACAGTCAGACAATTTAAAACCAGAAGGAACTTTTGACCGGCCTAGTAGGCCAAAATGGGTAAAAGGTGAAAAGCCAGAAATGACGAAACCTTTAGACAACTTAAAACCTGAGGGCGACTTTGAACACAAGCCTAAAGAACAATGGCAGCCCGGCGATCGGCCAATGCAAATGCGTCCTGAAGACAATTTGAAACCAGAAGGCGATTTCGATAAACGGCCTAAGAGTCATTGGCAACCTGGTGAGACACCAGCTCAAGTACGCCCAAAAGATAATTTGAAACCGGAAGGAGATTTTCATAAGCGCCCGCAACAATCGTGGCAGCCAGGCGAAACTCCTGCTCAGGTTCGACCAAAAGACAACTTGAAACCTGAAGGAAAATTCGAACATAAGCCAAAGAAGCAATGGCAAGCCGGCGAAAGGCCTTTGCAGGTGCGCCATGAAGATAATCTTAAACCAGAAGGTGATTTTGAGAAACGACCCAAAACTCAATGGCAGCCTGGTGAAACACCAACACAAGTACGTCCAAAAGATAATTTGAAACCAGAAGGCGACTTTGACAGACCAACACAATCAAAGTGGACACCTGGCGAGAGACCTGAACAAGTCAAACCAAAAGATAACTTGTATCCTGATGGTAAAATTGAGTATAAACCAAAAACTTCTTGGCAACCTGGCGAAACACCAAGTCAGGTACGTCCCAGGGACAACTTAAGGCCGGAAGGTACATTTGATCACCCTAAAACTCAAAACTGGAGCCCAAACGAAAAATCTGGGCCTATTAAACCTAAAGACAACCATACCAACGGTTACGTAAGTCAGCAAGAATCAACTGATATAAAATCAAATGAAATCATTAAAAAATCACACGACTCAAGGTCAATTATTGGTCACGATGATTATAACCAGAAAACGTTTATTACCACTCAGAAAGACGATCAAACTTTTAGAACTCATTCTAACCAACATATTGAACAAATCAGTCATACTTCGACAGAACAGAAAAATACAAAGCAGTCTTCTCAATCAGGAACCACGATTAAACATACACATAATCTAGTTCAGACAAGGCCTCAAAACAAAGATGACCATGTTCCAACACAATCATTAATTGACAAGTCTCTTAATACAACAGATCGTTCCAAACTACGTAATGTAGTACATAAAACGGATTCTAAAAATGTGAAGAACGTTACTTCTAATGTTTCTACCACTAAAGTTATAAAACAAGTGACTGAGAAGAAGTTAATAGCTGGTAAGTGGGTAAACGTAACACGAAATGTTGAGACATACGTGAATACAGGCGCCGACTGTGGAAACATCTCATCAATTCCGAATAACAGAAATGTAGACGATCGATCAAAATCAAGTGATACACAGACTAATATTACTGACAAGCATAGAGTATCGACCAATCAAGGTTTGGTATCTAATATAGTCTCTGATAGTCAAACGCGAAAGAACGTCACAAATATCGCCAGTGACGGCTATACACATGAAAGAGTCACAAAGCATTCCTCTACTGATAGCCAAAGTCGAAAATCAACAAATGACGATTCTTCACAGAAGATAATATCTTCGTATTCTAAAGGACAATATGATTCATCAGATCGTCACCTCCAGCAAAATATAGGAACGATATCACACATTACAAGTGGAAGTCACCATGAGATGAACACTGTCCATAAAACTCATCATTCTACTTCAGGTTCTAGATCAATCGAAAATAACACGCAGGGCACATTAAATTCAACAAATAGCAGTTCGATATCGCAGCATCATATAGTTGATAATAATAAAACTAAACAAAATGTTTCAAGCACCTCTCAAGTTTCCCACGGAAGTCACACAGAACAAAATATAGTTAAATCATCACATCAAGCTCAGTGTGTCAATAGAAATCAAATAAGCGACAGTGTCACACGAACAAGTGTTGAGTTTCAAAGAGCTATGCATGGTGGTAGTGGTGATTCATCAGCTAATGTACTCGATCATACATCACGGAGTGGTTACCATAAACGCACATCAGATTTAGTTTCTGATTCAAATTCCACAAACGCTGTCCTCCATCGCAAAGGCGTAACGTCAGCAACTGAAGCTCATCACACTATCAGTTCAGCGGCAGCTGCACAAAAGAAAAGTTATGGTAATCTGAGCGATAGGGGCGAATATATAAGCAACTCATCTCAAAGCTCGGATAGAAAGAGCATAAGCTCTATGCACCGTTCGGCTCGTGAAAATATGGGTGTAATATCACAACATTCTGAGAATATAGATTCTCGTCGGACCCAAAGAAGAGACGGTCAATCAACTCTTACTGTCGACCGCGCTCCAAAAGTTGTCACAAAAGACAACCTTCAAGTCGGTGGTGAATTCTACGGACATTCTGAAGCTCGTTCTTATGGAAGCTTCTCCAGATCTGAACACGGTCACAAAACTGAGCGTTCTGATAAAGTGGAGAGAGTTGAACGTGTTGCAAGACATCATGGTACTACATCCCATTTTGTGTTAGGTGACGGCAGTACAAGCTACAAGCGGGAATATACAACCCACGTACATGGTGTCTGTCCTGCTACGTTAATCGAATCGCCTCGTGCTCCTTTTAAACACACACGTGACACAAGAGAACATAAGTTTTACGCAGCTCAAAAATAATGTAACAATATGATACATTTATATAGATAAGTTCAGCTTTTGGCGTTAATAATTTTGCCATATATTATTCAGGCGAGCTAATAATAATCCTAGTCCATAAAATTATTAACATTTGAAATTTATTTTAAATTCATTTATTAATGATAACATGAAACAAATGTTACTATTATTTACTTATAATTTTATAATTTATATTTGTTTTGATATTGCCATGTAATAAATTTTATATAATTAAAAGTGTGTTTTATTTCTTTATTTTTAACGTGACCCAACATTCTTTGATAACGCTTATGTGCTGATATTTCTGTCCGTCCGTCCGTTCCATCGATCTCGCCTAGACTTCAGGGATTTTACAATATGACAGTACTAACCTTTAGTCATGCTTTCGACAAATTTATTGTGGGGTTTTTAGGTCAAACCTAGGATTCTATCTACTAATTACCTAATTTTCATATACGGTTATAGCAACTCTTTGAATGATCTTTTAAGCTGTGGATGTTGGGTATGCAAATCGTCGGTTAAGAATCAAGACCACCTATCTACACTTTCTAAAAGTATAGATAGGTGGTTCTGGTTCTTAACTGTCGAAATATGGCTATCGCTCGAAATTCGCGGGCCACATTTTCGTTTCAACCCCTATAAATTAAATAAAAGTGCTTGAAGAATACGTAAGGGTTAAGTCGCTTTCAATCTACTAGGGCAGAACTTCCTTGATAACTTTCCCAAAGTGGTAAACTGATGCAGAGGTAGTTTAGCAGGTAGGCCCTTGGCTCGTGTGGGGAAGACCCTTAACATGCCTATCGGCTAACCTGCGATATAACTCTTATCCCCATTAGTATAAATTGTAGGTTCAATGGTTAAACTAGTGCAATGTTACGTACGCTCAGTCTCTTCTGTTACTGATTCTCGACTATGCTGATGTTATATTATCTGAATGCCACAGAAGAGCTTCTCAAATAACTGGAGCGTCTTCAAATTAAGCAATCCGATTTATTTTTGACCTATGCAAGTTTGATTATGTGTCCGAGTTCTGCTCTAAGCTTCAATGACTTCCTGTTTGGTTTCGGAGGAACATGCACAATTCTCAATCTTACGTACAAAATATTACACAATTCTGGTTTCCCCGAATACTTACGGTTTCGTTTCCACTTACCTGGTCCTCGATCCAAATGTTCCTGTGTTTCTGTAAATCCTCTTAATGTCCCCCAATCCAATTCCAAGTTTTACCTTAACTCCTCCGTCCCAGCTGCTCAGCTCTGGAATGGTCTGCCTACCTAAATTCGAGAAAACACCTCAATCATATCTTTTAAAAAGCAAGTTTAAAGCTCACTTATTTTCAAGTTCATTTTAATTTATGTTTCGATATTCTTTTTGTAGTATGTATGTATTTATATATGTACGAGTATATTATTTGTTTTATGTCTATGTAGGTAATATAATATGTTTTATCTTTACGTAATCAATATAATTATTTAATGGTTTGTATTCTAATAGGTACGCAAAATTTAATTCTTAAGACAATTGATCCCGCTAAATACATTTAATTTTAACTCAAGTTAGGGCTGTCTGGTAGAGATCTCTTAAAGAGATAGGCTCGCCTTTGTACAAATGTTTTGTATTAATTACCGATCATAATTTGTAAATGTGTACAATAAAGGATTAATATAACGTTTTCTCCTCGTAGATCAGTTTTAAGAGTTGAACTAATGAGACTTATTGCTCATTCCCACTAGGAGAACTGATTGTACAACAGTTGAACAACTAGTGCATTAACTTTTATCCCAGTATTTTAACTATATAAAATTATATAAAATCTTGGAAATGGTCCAAGTGATCTGTCCAACTACTTTAATTCTGATCTGCTGGACTCATTAGAGCCGCTTGAGTTACGGAGGGACTTCGGATCTCTCTGTGTCTTTTATAGACTTTTCAACGGTGAGTCGTCCGAGGAACTGTTCGACTTGGTACCAACGTCACTTTTTTATCACCGTACCACCCGACACTGCAGTACAGTTCATCCCTACTACCTGTAAGCAGTATCGTCTAGCACAGTTCGTTTTCAAATTCAAATTCTTTATTTACTGTAAATAGGGTTACATTTCACAATTTTGTGGATGTTAATTAAAGTTAGCGAGCTTACTGCCTATTTAGCTATAAGTTTATAGCATGCAAATGTCAATATTTTATTTTATGTACAATTTTTATCAATTAAAGTTATACATGTCTACGATTCATTACAATTCTATGTCAGGTATTATTTATTTTCAATCATTCATCAATAATATTCAATATATTCTACAGGAAATATTATATTTAAATATACACATAATGTTAAGCCTTATGTTTGAAAAAATCTTCAATTGAATAAAAACTCTGTTCAATTAGCCATTTCCTCAAAACAATTTTAAACCTGCTGAAGGGTAGCAACTTTATTGCTTCCGGTATTTTATTATAGATTTTGATGGCCATTGCATAACCGTTCTTATTGAATCGTCTAGTTTTTGGAATTATATTTAAAATAAGCCTGCCCAAGCTTCTCAAATTTCTGCTGGTAGTATCTTTTGCTATCTGATAGAGGTGACTGTTCTGTTTCACAAACTTACCTATTTCAAAAATATTCAGCTTTCATTTTTACCACGTACGGTCCGACTTTGGAATGAACTTCCTGCTGCGGTATTTTCCGAGCGCTATATAATATGTCCATGTTTAAACGAGGTTTAAGAAGAGTATTACATTCAAAGTAGGCAGAGGCTTGTCTATGTCCCTGATATTGGCAAAGTCCATGGGCCGCGGTTACAACTCACCACCAGGTGGGCCGTCTGCTCGTCTGCCTTTTAAAGAAATAAAAAAAAATACATATGTAAAATACGTATGGTGGTACCAGCACGCTCGTCGGGATGAAACGAATCAGTGACACCACTGCGACATTACGTATGATACAGCCGTGCACTTGTAGGGGAAACGCTGAGGTCGAAAACTAAAAAACGCTCTTAGAAGAGTAAATTTCCTTAATTACTTAGACAGTTAATTTAAATAAAAACAGTAAACTTGATCCAATCTCTTGAAGTTGGCCTCCGCCGACAGCTTTACCGCCTCCGCGGTCCAGTGATCCAGACCACCGGGTGTTGATCGGAAGGTTTGAGATTCGATTCCCCATAGAGTTTCGGGGAATATCCTTAATTTTCTTTAATGGTACTAAAGATACAAAGTTGTATCACTTGTACTATCAATGGTACTAGTCAATGGTACTACTGACACAAAGGCGATTTAGTGGTGGTAGGGCTTCTGGGCCCACCTGGCTAGCTACCCGTCTTACCTAAGTATCTTACTATTATAATAATGCTTGCATTGTTGTGTTCCGCCAATTTAAGGTAAGATAGCCAATTCCTCAGGATGTTGAGGAGTCCAGATGAGGCTCGCTTACATCTTCGGCCTTATCGTCACTTTCCATCAGATGAACCAAGAGTGTTCTATGTAAAAAAATTGGTCAAGAAACGGCACAATAATAAGCGTTGCGCGAAATGCAACGATAAAAAGTATTGTAATCTATATACATACAGGGTGTAACTGAACACCCCAATAACATTTAAGAGTATGTATACATCAGAAGTAGAGATTCTGTAGGTAAAATATTAGGGCTAACAAACCTACTTTCTACGCAAAAATCCGTACGATACTGCGGCACAGTGTGGCATACCCCGCGGACCGCACCGCATCACCGTCCGGAAGTGCGGTGCCGTCGCGCGCGCCGCACAACCGCACGGTGATGCGGTGCGAGTGTGTTATACCCTGCGGTTTTTGTATACAAATTAAGATTAAGTGTCCGGTGCAATGTGTTATGCGCCTTAGTGTTAAGAGCTGATTATGGTTGTCACTTGAAAGTTTTTGCTTTAAGTTTAAAATCAAATAACTCTGAAAGTATTGGTGTTCCAGGTCTCAGACAAGCACCGAAGGTCCATTTAGTATCTAACTTATATGCCCCTTAAATGTTATTGGGGTGTTCAGTTACACCCGGTATAAAAGGAGAAGTTCCCATCTATACATATATAGACGCACGCACAGCCGTAACCGCTAATAATAGAGTACCGTAGAGGTAAAAACTTGAAATTTGGACAGTTATTTTAATTTAAAATGCGGACGCACACTTAGAAGGAATTTTAATAAAATTTAACCCTAAAGTGATGAAATAGGGGTTGCAAGTTTGTATGGAAAATCTTTAAATTAGCAACGATTTTGATAAAACTTGAAATTCATGCTCTTAAAAACAAACATTGAATACGTGTTTCATGGTGTATTGGAATTCACACCCCCTTATGGTGCAAAATAGGGGTTGAAAGTTTCTATGGAAAATATTTAAAATCTGCTCTAATTTCTATGAAATTTATTAGCTGAGCTCCTAAATATAAATAACAGTATTCTATATAATAGGCTAAAACATTATTTTTCCTACGGGAAAATATAAAATTCCCACGGGAAAATAATAATAACGCGGGCGAAGCTGCGAGCGGAAAGCTTATCAAATAATAGGTAAAGAAGAGGTTGAGGTTGTATGTTCGCCATTACCAGCTCACCGAATCAACTGCAAAGAATATAATCAAGAGTCAATACGTGCTTAGAATATTAAATACTAACTCCTATAAATTAAGGATCCTTACATCATCAGCTCAGCATAATGGAATAATAATCCTTGATGTAATGACAGGCAGGCGCAAATACCCGAAAAGCTTTCCTGGGATTTCCTTTTTCCTAGGATCCCATCACCAGATTCTGACTTGGTGATAATCACTTTATGAGTAAGTAATTTAAATCCAATAAGAATTATGAAAATGGGTCTACATTTGCCGGAGTAATGTGTGAACATATAAAAAAGATAGATACCGAGCCGAACATAGAACCTCTTCCATTTTAATATCGGAAAAAAATCCCCCTTTTAACCGTGTTCCTACCGCTAAGCCCCACTGATGGGTCCACAGTTCTGGTGATGGCCTACTTATACTGACTTAAGTTTCATTTAGTGAAACAAATGGTCTTCACGGTATCCAAACGAATTAGCCCGGGTGAATTAAGTCTACGGCGCCCAACTTAACAGTCAGCCGCAGTCAATCAGCTTCCAGCAGCAGCCTTATTTACAAACCTTCGGAACCGAGCCGAACCGATTCAACAAATGCTATTCAGAAGTAGAACACAAAGGAATCGAATTCGGAACACCTTCGGAAAGTCATTCCGATGTTGTTATCTATCTATGTAGTACCTTTTAATTTTTTTTCTAAACACACCCCACGCTTTATTTAATAATTAAAAATACTGGATTTAGTTGGCAAATGTGAGGTTAAATTTGAAAATTTATTGTGTTTATTACATTCGATAAGGTTTCCGGCAGCAAATTGGTCTCGGAAATGTTTCCGAAACCTAATGTCATTCGAAACGGTGGCCGACGGAAACTTTCCGAATCGAGTCGAAAAGTTCGTTTCCAACGTTTGTGAATAAGGGCGCTTGCGCACTTATACGTATTCGGTTCGTATTCGATTCGTGTTCGGTTTTGATCCGGTTTGGCCGTCCTAGTAATTGTATGGACGCTTGCGCACTCATACGTGTTCGGTTCGTATTCGGTTCCGAGTTTGATCCGTCAATTCACACTTCGAGTCGTTTTTAGGTGTGCATCAGCATGGCGGGTCTCCATCATCTATTTATATTATTCGATGAAGTTGTTATAACATTTATAAATCTATTTATAATGATTGCTTCATCGTTTTTTTGATATAAAAAGACGATTTATACTGGAAAACATATGTTATAAGTGGAATGTTAAAACTTAGCTTATTCAAATATCAATTTATTAAGCTGGAACTTTGGCTCGTAATTCCTTTCCCATATAACAAACTTTTTTTAGTCCTAGTTCTGCACCCTTTCCCCTATTGAATTTGCTGTCTCATTCTTTTCTCCCGAGGTTGCCTGGAAGAGATTGCTTTTTAGCAATAAAACCGCCTATTTGTACTGGTCTGTTTTTTTTAATATAACATACTGTTACCGACGCTGCTGCTGTTACCAACTTCGAAACTGCTGTTATCGACTCGGAGACTATCATAGTTATAGCAGTGTTCTTGTTTCTCAACGACGGCGAGTACTCGGGTGTCACGGAATTAGTGCACAGAGTTATAATCATTAGTAGTGCTATTTTTGTCTTCTTTATTTTGATAAGTAATTAATTGTGTGGGTGGTGTGACCACTTGTTTCTTTTTAAATAATTAACCTAACCTCTGATTTAAGAATTCCTTTTTTTTTCTTTTTAACCAACTTCAAAAAAGGAGGTTCTGAGTTTGACCTGTATGTTTGTTTGTATGTTTGCCCGCGATTATCGTGCGTTTGACTGAATCGATTTTTTATGCGGTTATAAAAAAAGTAGGTGTAAGTTTTGGTATTTTTAATAAACTAGAAATATTGAAAACATTTTTTTACAAAAATAAAACCGACTTAAAAACACCAAAAAGTCATTCATCAGACACTATTATTATAAAGAGGAAAGATTTGTATGTATGTATGTAACTCAAAAACTAATGGACCGATTTCAAAAATTCTTTCCCCATTAGAATGCTACGTTATCCCTCAATTAACATAGGCTACAAAATTATTTTTCCTACGGGAAAATATAAAATTCCCTCGGGAAAACAAAAACAAAGCGGGTGAAGCTGCATAAAGTACAGCTAGAAAATAATATAAGAATACAAACAACATCATAATTTTATATTGAAGTCAGTGCCAAGGTTAGAGTATAAGGTGCTAAGCAATGAGGACCATACTATGATCGCTTATAGCAAGGTTAAAACAATATTAAAACAGAGACACCGCTCTTTCTGCGTATAGCGCCTTCCCGCTCTCAGCGCGGTTTTAATATTGTTTTAAGCGATCATGGTTAGGGGGCAGGAAAGTCTTAAAAAATATAAGAACAAAATGTAAAGAAAGTACTTATACTCTGTCCATTCGTTTATTTTTTTTTTTGACAGCTCACGCCGATGAATTACCGTATTTTTTTCGGAATAATGTACTACAGTAAATGTTGTACTTTATTGACGGGTAACGCCCACTTAGTGAAGTGCCCTGTGCATAACAAACAATCACAGACTATAAAACAGGTCTTGAAATAAGATAAATCGATCATATTGAAAAAAATAATTTAACTTTTTGTAAGTATTGTTTCTGAAAATTTAATAAAAACAAGAAAATAAATATAATGTCTATGACTCCATGATTAATTATTTAAGTATGCAAGGAATTAAATCAAAATCTTGGAATTTAAGTTCAAACCAAGAGTGAAGAACAATAAAAACTTATTAATATAAATAAAAACTTATTAAATAAGTATTTATTTATTTCATACATAATTTAAAAAACTAATAAACGAATAAGTAATATTTAAACAAAAATTATTTCGATGCAATAAATCGATTGCAAGTTCTTCTTTAATAATATCGATTATTATTTCAAGTCGAATCGGTAAACGTGTGAGGGCGTCACTAATATCGAATTGTTTCAAAGTTTCAAAAAGAAAATAAACGAGTGGACAGAGTATAGTTAAAATTTGGCACCAACTTCAATATAAAACTGTTGTTTTTTGTATTCTTATATTATGACTTTTAGGTGTTTTTGAAGTTAGTTTATTTTTTGGAAAAAAAAATTATTTCATTCATTTTTTGTGCCATCAGAACTTAAATATTCGATTTTAAAAGAAACTGCTTTTATTGTTTGGAGGTACTGAATTGTGGTTTAATATGTTACATCAAATAGTAAGTACCTAACTTTAATGTTAGGGCATGATCCCATCATTTTGATAATCAATGCCAGATTTTGTCTAAGCTACGTATGTACCAAAATGTAAAAGTTGTGGACCGATTTTCAAAATTCTTTTTGTATTCGATAGAGTATACTCCAAGGGTGGTCCAATGGTCACCAAAGTCAGGATCTGATGACGGGATCCCATGAAAATCGACGAAGTAGTAATTAGGGTTTCCTTCACTATAAAGTTTTCATTCACTAAAAAGTTAAAAATAAAAAATATTATACAAAAAATAAAAACCGACTTCAAAAACACTGAAAAGTTAAAAATAATATAAGAATAGGTACAGACAACATCACACTTCTATATATACTTTCTAGATCATCGTTTGGCACCGACTTCAATATAGAAGTGTAATGTTGTCTGTACCCATTCTTATATTATTTTTAACTTTTCAGTGTTTTTGAAGTCGGTTTTTATTTTTTTAAAAACAGGAAGTGGTCCCGCCGTCTTGACGTTCATTGAAATTAGCACCATTTGTCTCATTTGCACCATTAATTTTTTCCATACATTCTATAGTTTGATTAATGTAATAAAAGAGGAGCACATACATTTTTAACGAGGTAAAATTCTGTTAAGCCCCATACTTGCCAATTGCAATCATCTCGAAAACAACTTTCTTTGTAGGAGGGTCGATTCAGGGTTCCAAAAACCCAATAAACCAAATTTATAGGTCTTTCAACCATTTTTCAAATGAAATTTGACAGTATTTTGAAATAGTATCTATTGCCTATAAAGTTACAATAGCATAAATACAATATTGAAACTTAAAAAATCTAAAGATTAAATTTAATTTTCTATTAATACCAACAAATACAATGCGTAAGCCAGCAAAGTTGTTTTAGCAAATTAATACATGACAATAAATTATCTAAAATATTATACTACGAGTGATGGAGCAATCTGTTGCGACGCCGTCTCAAGCAATCTTCATATGTTGCCCTCCATTACTTTCATAATTTCCTGAATAATCTTCGATTTCTTGAAAATTAGAATCTTCCGTATCAACGTTGGCGGCAGTCACGCCAACATTTATTGGAGTTGAACGAAGGAGACGTTTTGAGTCATAATTTACTAACGGTATCATATTCCCATCGAGTGCACGTCTATCACGAGATCCACCGTTGAGCATCAAATTGTCATCTACACCTTCTACACCAGATAAAACGTTATCTGTGTCGGATCCAATACTCTTGGTACCATCGTCAAAGTTATTGTTGGAGACGCCAGTCAAACTAATTCGAGTTTTATCGCTAAATTGCCCACGGTTGATTTCTGGTTGAACTTCTAATCGCTTTATTCTGTCATCTGGCTTATCTATATGGCTTTTAGCAAAATTTGAGGTACGATCATAGAAGCCATTATCTTTAAACTCATTACCTTCGTCGTTGTCAACGTCATCAGTGTCAACATTATATGGAAAGTAAGCCACTTTATCATCCGGTAAAATTGTCTTCTTTTGTGTGTCTTTATCGTTTTTCCTTTTTACTCTTACAAGAGGCATCATATTACCTGCCATATTTTGACTTGCTTGATCGCAATTATTATTTGGAAAAGAATCTTCTAAAGATTTTATATCATTCATACTGTATTGTTTAGTCGGAAGTAGCTCTCGTTTATTTTGATTATGTGGTTGAGATTCTTTATCCATTGGTTGCTCCAAAAGCTCATCATGCGATGCGCAGTAACTATTTTGATCTTTTAATAAATAATCTAAGTCTTGATAATTGTTGTCCAAGAGCTCTGATTCATCAAATAATTTATGCTTTCCGTTTCCGAAATTAGTATCTCTTTTACTTTTCAACATTTCCGAATCCACATTTTCGTTGCTGTTGACATTGTCCACATTTAATTCAGGCTTACTCTCACAAGAGTCATCCCGTGTGTTATCAGGTGCTTTAGTGCTAGTGGATTCATTTTCTGGTTGACTTTCTGGCTTGGTGATGTCTTTTTCGGAATTTTCACCTACAACAGATTCTGTATTGATTTCAGCTTGTGAGCTAAGTCCTTGTGATTTACTTAATTCTAGAAGACCACCATCGATTAAACTACTTACATCAGAAGCACTCGCTTTCTTTGTTATTTCTCTCTTATTTTGTGTATCATACTCTTGATTATTTTCTATTATTTTGTTAAGAAGGACTTTTTTGTCGTCTGAAAGAGAATTAAGTAGTTCTTCTAATTCGTCGCCAGATAATTTTTTAATATGGCGTTTTATAGCTGCTTCGTCATCATCATTTTCGTTATTAAATAGCTCCGACGTTTTATCTGTCGATGTACTAGATAGTTGTAAATTATCATTTTTTTCAATTTGTCGCCTATCACGATTCATGTTAAGACTTTCCCTTTGTACAAAGCTGTCGCCAAACTTGCTTTTATGTGATGGATAATTATGCGATTGCTCATTTAAATCGTGACCATCATGGTCATGGTTTTGTTCTAATTTTTCATTTTCTCTTTGAGTGCCAAAAAATATTTCATTATCATTAAATAATGCAGCGCTACTTCTATCAATGTTGTTTTTATCAAATTCATTATTTCGCGAGTTGCACTTTGGATTTCGCATATAATTTTCATTGTCGTTGCTGTAATCATATTCGTTGAACTTTTGTTTCTGAATTGGGGGATGGACGTGGGCCTGTCCTACACTATCAATCACACCTTGATTTTTTTCAGTTTGTGTAGACTCGACGACCTGCAAAGAAAATATTAAGAAATAAGGTACTGAATTGGGCGCTTTAGCTAGTGCGAACACACTGCATAGGTACCTAGTAATGTATTTGTATTCGGGTTGGTGTTTACGTAAAAAGGCCGCTGATTGTTTATATGTTTAATAATAAAAGCTTTATTAAAACTAAAATGTGGCTAATTAAAACTAAAATACCCGTAAGTAATATGGTCACGCATAGCTAGATACAACTACGTATAGAAGTACTACTTAGTCCAACCAACATCTAATCAAACTAACTTAGGGGCATTTTTTAAATCAGTTCGGGAACAAATCATGATGAAAGGAAAGATCTAATAGTGATGGTAAAATTACTTTGTAATCATTGCTTACATCATTCCATTTCTTAAGCATCGGACGCACATTTTTATATTGTTTGCCGAAATTATGAATTCCTTGTCTAGTGGATTCTTCCTCATGATCTTCGAGCTGATTTGATTCCTATTTAAAAAAATGTTAATATAACACAAGAGCGATAAGTTATGGTCGTGCGTTAAGAACATTGGTCTTATTCGTGTCATCTATCTAATCTATACTAATATTATAAAGCTGAAGAGTTTGTTTGTTTGTTTGTTTGCTTGAACGCGCTAATCTCAGGAACTACAGATTCAAATTAAAAAAAATATTTTTGTGTTGGATAGTCCATTTATCGAGGAAGGCTTTAGGCTATATAACATCACGCTACGACTAATAGGAGCAGAGCATCAATGACAAATGTGGCAAAAACGGGTAAAAAATATACGGCGAAACGTAGTTCGCTGGCACAGCTACCTAGTCTATAAAAATCTCGAGTCACAGTGTTCGTTATAGTTATGGATCTCTTCCAAAACGGCTGAACCGATTTTTATGATCTTTTTGTGTATATTTGGTAGGTCTATGATAGGTCCTAGACTATTTTTTATAACTCTACGGCCTTATTAATAAAAATTTTATTCCTTGGATCATCCTCGGATTGGTTACCCCGTGTTTTGTCTTGTTTCCGCACTTGCCGGCTGTCATAAATGTCAAAATAAGACAAAACAGTAACAAGGAGTAACTAATCCGAGGATGATCCAAGGAGTAAAATTTTTATTAATAAGGCCGCTAGTTGATAAGGGTGGCTCCCTCCAGATTATTTTTTTTCACAATTGATTTGGCAAAACGTATAGTTCGCTGCCACCGCTAGTATCTTAATATATTAAATTCTCGTTTCACAGTGTTTGTTATCGAACTCCTATGAAACGGCTCGACCAATTAATAGGTATGAGAATAGGTCGTAGGCTTTTTTTATACCCCTAGGACCAAGGTGATAAAAGGGATTTCCAGATTCCTCTCCAGATATTTTTTCACAATTGGGATGATGACTGAATTCTAATATTACGTCTCGTCATTAAATATTAAAATACCGTGGAAAAAGATGCAGTCCTGTGAAATTAGAATTAAAATCGGCTTAGAAATACATTAGATACAAGCGTTTTAAGTTGTTAATTTGGAAGCGATTAGACAGAGAGATCCGACATGAACCGTGACGTCATTGTTTAGTACGGCCATATAAACTCCATGTAAATTGCCGTTTTGCTAGAAAGAGATGAAGAAAAATCTTTAATACCTTATAACTTGGTTGTTTTTTTAGTTATTCGAAAACCGATTTTTTCTTTCCGTGTATTATATGAATGAGCTTCTATTAAAGCAAAAAAATATTTTTAGTCATCTAGCCTATTATTATGGCCAAACGTAATTCGCAGGCAAAGCTAGTCTTAACTGGAAACCGAAGTTCTAAGTAAGGCCATTTTCGCGAAATGCTATACAAAAATTATCTTCATGATATAAAAAAGATTCATTATAATAAAATACATATTATTTCTACGTCGGTGGCGCTGTGGACTCAGAACTTGCCTTCCAATCGGGAGACCCGGGGTTCGAGACCGCCACGTACCAATGGGTTTTTCGATTTCGAATTTCATATGTACATTTGTCTGACGCTTCTAACAGTGAAGGAAAACAACCTGCATACATCTCTCATCTCAGCGAAGAAATTTAAAGGTGAAGTCGACCAATCCGCACTGGGCCAGCGTGTTTGACTAAGGCCTAAACACCCTAACTTAGGTTAGGCTCGAGCCCCTCTGTGGGGGGTGGGGCGGGGGGCATATATGAGCTGTTATGATGACATATTTCAAAATTATCAAAAAACCGGTCTGCAAATAATCAATGGACTAAAAACAACGAAACAAGATTGAGAACAGAAAACAAAATAAAATAAACTAAAAACATTACTGTGTTTTTAATTTATTTTATAACTGACTATATTATTATATACCGAAGAATTATAAACCGGAACAAAATTAATTGGTCCCGTTATTTACTTTGGCTTTCAGCTTAAAATCTGTTAAGCCGAAAGCATTGTAATACCCTTCCTCGGCAGTCGGGTAAAAAAAATATTACCGGATTTTTTTTTACTTCCCTTGAAACACTTCTGTACCTACTTAATGGAATTTTCAAATAAATCAATGCAATTACTTATTACCTAAAATAATGTATCTTATATAAAATTAAATAAAAAAACTAGGTTATTCCTATGCGAAAAATATGTTATCACTAAATGAACATGATTTTAAAAAAAAATTACAAAAAAAAATCCAACTTCAAAAACACCAAAAAGTCATAAATATAATAAACGAATACATACAACATTACAGTCTTATATTGAAGTCGGTGCCAAGCAATGATCACCTTGAAAGTCTTAAAAAATATAAGAACAATTTAATAGAGTTAACTTAAAATTTGGCACCAACTTCAATATAAAACTGTAATTTTGTATGTAAGTATTCTTATATTATTTATGACTTTTTGGTTTTTTTGAAGTCGGTTTTACTTCTTTTTCAAAGTCGGTTAAAAAATTCGACGACGCGTGTCTGTGTTGTACGAAGTACTCTGAATTTGTGACTAAAATTGCCGGAGTAGTATTACGTAGCGCTGTGTTGTACGATACGAACGGCCTAAAGCTGAAATGAGCATTTAAGGCGCATAGTGCTCCCAATGACCTTGCGTCGATCGTCCCGCACTGATTACATAGGAGTGAGTGAGTGAGAGTGAGGGGAATATTCAAGCAAACCTTTACGCGTAAGATTAATTATTTCAATAAAAAATTTATAAAGGCGAATAAGAAAAATCTAAAAAGACCATCCCCTAGAATATTGTTCACTTTATTTTTTGACATACTTTCGATGTGATTTAACCTAATATTTACGAAGCGATTAGGTTTATAGTTTTAAAATCGAGGCATGTTTGGGTCACATTTTAACCAAGTTTTAATTAATGTATCAAAAAATTAAAAAGACCATCCTCTAAAGAATGCGTTGAATAATAACATATCTTTTTTAAAGATTTTTTTATTCAATATTTATGAAGAGAACCGGTTTTTTCTGCAGTGATTTTTTATGATTGACGTTACCATGCGCCTTAAGTAATTTGCGATTAACTTCAAGTGTTTGTGACACTTTGTGAATAGAGGCGATTAATACTAAAACTTAGGAATAAAATATATTTATTCAATTTATATAATTAATTCTGAGAAACATAGAAAGAAACAATGAGAAACAATTACCTGTTCGTCAACTTGTGCTTCGTCGTATTCTTGCATCGATTCGTCAGACGGAGATTCCTCGACCTCATAATCCATCTCTTCGGTCTCACTGTATAGAACGTATATCAATAGAACATTAGCATTGCTATTTGCAAATCTTGAATTACTTACAGGTAAGCATTGGAAATGACCAATGGCGTAACTATACCATCTGAGGCCCCTGGCAAATTCTCTGGATGGGGCCCGCCCAGTAAAATTGATCAACATCTTTCTGTTTTGAATGAGTTTAACACCTCAAGTCAGAGTTAGTTAGATGTTAATGATTAGTTTGAATTTGTTTGTATATGGTCTTTAGTTGTTTCACTGTAATTGATTTTAAGCCGTCGGTGGCGCTGTGGCCTCGACACTGGACTGTGGTCTGTGCCCCGAGTAGAATGTATTTTTCGTTTCACGAATTCATATGTACATTTATCTGACGCTCCTACGGTGAAGGAAAACATCGTGAGGAAACCTGCATACACCTGCGAAGTAATCCAAAGGTGTATGTGAAATCAACCAATTCGCACTGGGCCAGCGTGGTTTTACTAAGGCCTAATCGCCTTAACTAGTTAGGGTAGGCTCGTGCCCTTCGGTGGGGACGTATATGAGCTGTGATGATGATTTTAAGTAGGTACCTACTTACTTATATAAAAATATAATTTTAAGTACCTTCTTAGAGCCATAGCACACACGCTACTTTTAGTAGCAGCGTTCAGCGATTTTGCGACTGCATCGATGCTGCATCGCGTTTTCGCGACTAGCTGCGTTCGGTCGCGGCATCGGAAACGCGCGTTTTAGCGATTCTTTCGATACTGCATCACGATTTGGCGACTGCCTGCGTTCGGACGCGGCATCGGGGTCACGCGCGATATTTTCGTTTTTTTTTTATTAATAAAGCTAGTAGCAGTGCAGCTTCATTAGAATCCATAGTAGCTTCGTCAAAATTTAGTACAACATTACCGTCTTCCCCAGATGCTAAATCGATGTGACCGGCATCCGAATGTGTGCGGAGTGTAGCGTTCAGTCGCTGAGTTGAGCTTCCGAAAAGCGACTCGGTCGCCGCTTTTGGCGTTTTTAAGTGTGCGGTGTGAAGCGTTTGGTCGCTGCATTTAGCTTCTAAGAAGCGACTAAATTGCCGATCGCCGCTACTAAAAGTAGCTAGTGTGCTGAGGTTCTTAGGTACAAAATGTTGTTAAAATGTTAGGTTATTTCTGAGCTCGCGGCCCCTTGGGACGGGGCCCTCTCAGAGGTCGGGGGTTCGTGGCATTTTACCAGCCCTGCCGCCCTATAGTTATCAACTGGAACTGACTAACTATCGTTAAACTGCCTAATTGAGGATACAGACTCATTATCGAAAGATGGTGTACCTACCTATTTTTATGGTAGTTATTTTCATCAACAGTTCAACATAAATTAAAAAAATGATGAATAAATCAATAAAGAAAAAAACTTAGCCTCGGGCGGGATTTGAACCTAAATGGTCAAGGCGTCAACACGGTATGTTGGAGACGCGGGTTCAAATCCCGCCTGAGGTTTTTTTCTCTATTGATTTATTCATACTTGTTTCAATTTATTTAACATTTTTTAAGAAAATGCAGTCACATACTCACATACTTGTGATATCGGAGTCCGTACATGTGGCTATTCGATGAAATGGTTCATCGATCAAATATTCCATCGGTTAAATAGCTCTTTGATGATATGGCGTTGTAGAAATGGGCTTCGCAAAAATGTCTTTCGAAAATGAATCTATGTATCTATCTATCTATCTATGTATCTAATGTATCCCGCCTAATTAATTATGATAGAGATCGAAACCGATTACTGATAAAATGATCGTTTTGAGAGGCGACTAGGTGTTTGTTTTGATAGATATTTATTTCAGTAAACATGTTAAATAATGACGATGACGACCAATGGAGTTAAAAATATCGAAACATTCGGAATGTTATCAGTAGATTCTTACCCTCCGCTCCTATCCTTAGAGTTGGATGGCCGAGCAACAGTCTTCGATACAAAAAAAACGGTAATAAATAACAAATAAATACGCATTGTTTTAACGCAGCAGTTCACACTCCGGATTTATTTAGATTTCAAAAATTAGGCAGGTATTGACAACAGTTATCAGTCAAATATTTTTTGTTTTTGATATAAGTAGCATGTAATAGGTCAAGAAGGTTGTATATAAGCTTCTTGGATGTAGCTGTATAATATGACAGTTTTTTCTTGAAAAAGAAGCCCAAATAAAGCAAGAATATATATTGTATGTATTCTAGCATGCCCTCAGCTACTCTTTTTCGCTTGAGTTTTAGGGGGATAATTCAGGTCTTTTGGGAGATAGCCGAGCGGCAACATGTTTCATACTCAAGTGATTATTAAAAATGGTAATCGACTCATGAGACACGAAGTTCAGCGGCTATTTCTCCCAAATTTGAATGCAGATTTTCAGTCACTATTTCCTTGATTTTTGTGATGTTAACTTTAGCTGAAGACGTTGATCGGCTATTTTTGAAGGGAAATGCATAACCGCACCGTACCCGCCGTTGGCTATATAGACAGCGAGCGTGCAAAGAGCATGTAACACTACGTTTACGAGCGTGTGTGGGGCTTTCCCGGTAGAGTGCCAGGTCTACCCACTAAAACCCCCCGAAGGGCGCGCTAGGTAAGGTCCACACTGCGACTCCACTACCCACGAGCCCGAGAACATTGATGACCTACCAGAGCAAGGCAAATCTTCCATCACATCTCGACCGCTTTTGAACGCTTTGTACCACTCATAACTCATAAGCACATGTTTTTGATAAAGTCGATTTACCGTAAGCCTTCTGTAACATTTTCAGTGACTCGGAACACGAAATTTCATTGGCGACGAAAAATTGAAGACAAACTCTGTTCGATATTCGCAATACACACTGGGATATAACTTAAAACAGCATGTGTATAATCTATATAACATATGCAACTCAAACTCCGCGCCAAATGTGAAAACAATTGTGCCAATCTAACAATAAAAAAACTAAAAATTGAAGTTGGAACAAATCATTCATTCCCGCTATTCAGCCCCCCTAGACAAGATGTCTTTCGATAATCGCTAACGCAATCGCTAAATGGACAAATGTATGAGATTTGAAAATTGCGCTCGAAAGCTAAACGAGGATTTATGTCAAATCGCATACATTTTCCTTGTAGCGATTATCGAAAAATGATACGTAATATCTGTCTGTGGAAATATGTCTTGTCTAGGGGGGCCATGAATTTGCTTCATGAGGGGGGCAGACCCGCGTGTCGCGAAATGCGCTATAAATTGCATGCATGAAGGTTTCTTCATATATCTTATTGTGGTGTTATAAATGGTCACTATATGAGCTTACTCCGTAAAGCTGTTTAGCTGGCATACTGGTATCTCGTCTCGTATGCAATTAATGACCTCGAGGCGATTAAAACTAACATGCAAGAACGATTCGCATGACACGTGAGCTTGGCCATGGGGCAACGCGTTTTAGGTAGCTTTAGATACCTGTAAGAACGATGCACAGGTGATCTAGTTGCTGGCCTACAACAAGCTCGAGGCAATTGAAACTAACATGCAAGAACGATTCGTATGACACGTAAGCTTGGCCATGGGGCACCGCTTTTAGATAGCTTTATATATCTGTAGGAACGATGCAAAGGTGATCTAGTTGCTGACCTACAGCAAGCTTATGTGTACCGGGCCTCTAATAATAACAAGTTTCCCTACGGAGGTAGAAGTATCTGGAGGGATTTTAGCCAGATATGGGGTTTATACCCGAGTCCAATGGCATATCCTTGGGGCGGCCTTGTCAGCCGACCCCCTGTTGAATCCGCAACAAGATTCCCCGCCTAAAAAAAAGTTAAACATTGTGACTACATATTAGCAAAAATCAATTACATATTAAGTAAAATCCACCTCATCACCATTTTTTCTCGCCTGGGTCTTAAAATTTAATAGGTACATAAAGTTGTTAAGAATCAAAATACATAAAAGATTTTATTTTATTCACTGTAATCAGAATAAGTTTCTAAATATTCAAACACCCATATCTGATTCATCTGAGCGGTTCATTATCATTGACGCAAGCATTGGCGTAGGTAAGGGGTAGGGCTTGGGGTTCGGACACCCCCCATTCAAAAATCAACGTATTTTGAAGTTTTGCAGAAGATGAAGTTTTCCTCCAAATAAAAGTTTTGTATCAGTAAGTACTAGGCAAATTGAAGTTTTAAACTGGACTTATTGAAAAGTTATACCTACGCCTATGTACGCAAGGCTGGGAAAAGCATTTTTCATATTTTTTTCTACTTTCGCTGCTGATACAGAAATGATTTCTCTTGAAATCTTGCGATTTCCTTAAATACATATGAGTAAGATCACAATGGAGGAAGTCTCAACACCTCATGACCATGCTCTCTAAAAATTTTGTTTCTGAACCAAAACCAAAAGTTAAAATAACTATGTAGTTTGATCAAAACTCAATAAAATATAACAAGTTAGTAAGTACCAATAGAATATATAACAAAGTATCAAAATCACCATGTTTATCTAACGTACAAAATGATATTGCAACAGTGTTGCAGCTTAAAAAATGTCTGGTTCAGCTTTCATTAGCCAGACTAGTAGGACGATAAATCCGTATTCTAGGCAACTGAATGACCAATTGCAGCGTAATTTTTATGTGTAGTGCGTCGACATTCTCGAGTGCGTAAATACGGTAGTGGGGCGCGTCATTTCCGGGTATTCCACTTGGATCAGGTTGTACCACGGGCATTTTATTTCGCCCGTGATTCTGGTAGTTTTCCAATTACAGAGCATAATGCGACTCAGTGGCGCACAATGCCGAATTATGCTGATGCAACGTGAATGATTGGAACGTGAATAAGTTTTCAAATGCACCAGCAGAGTGCGCTAAGTTCAGTGTTGAAAAAAAGAAATATTCATAGAGTTAGCAATAACCTCATTAAGTGTGAATAATGTGGTATACATAATAATTGGTTGAAAACTATTTACGGTTATTTTAAGTAATTTGGATTTTGATTATTTCATTACCATTTTTTTGTTTTGAGTAATTTTTGTACCTTCATCCATACTTATATTTATTTTTTAACACAGTTTGAATTAACTTTGATTATTTCAAAAAACTACAATGAAACGAAAGCTGTAAAAATTTTTCAACAATAAATAATATGTATTACTAACGATTTTATATAAATAAAACATTTCGATCAAGCCAACTTAAAGAAAAAACACTTGTTAATTTTCTGTCACTGAGTTGGTATCGATTGCACGCATCACACGAAAACATTGCTTTTGAGAGTGCTCGATTGTGCGAAGTGTTGCTGTAGTTGGAACATTCAACGTTAAGCATTATGCCGCATAATGCGCTCTAGTGCTGTAATTGGAAAACTACCTCTATCAGTAGGACAACGCAGTAGGACCACGACGGACAACGAACGGTTAGACAAAGCTCTTATGATGATTACCGAAGGAAGGAACCGTGTCATGAGCGAAAAACATCAGCTGTTCTGTTCCATACAAATGCTCATACAATCGAAAAATCGCCATCGAAATGCTTAACACAGTGTTTAATTTTTTCCTCCATTTTATTCCATAACCTCCCGCACGCGCACCCCCGCCTTGTGACGTTCACTTCGCAACGGGCCGTGCAGCAGAAATCGTAATATTTTAATTTCGCCATAACTTCAAAACCAAACGTCCAATTTTAATCATTCAAAGACCAAATATTATCTACATAAACTGTACTTAGTGATGAAATAATTTATTTTGATAAGGATTAATAGCGTGAGAAAAATAAATGCGTTTAAATGTAGTCCAAAAAATTCAAGATTTTTAAATAAAAAAATGGTTGTTGTGCCTCACTCGACATAGATAGGTAGTGTCGCGGACTTTTTGTATATTAATCTTTTATAGTTTAGGCAGCGTACGCAAAATAAGTTACTTTTCTGGATGATTTTTTACACGTTGTGTCCGAAAAACCCAAATATCTTACGGAACCCAATTTTTTTCCAAAATAAAATTTAGCCTGTGTTACTCGTGGATAATGTAGCTTTCGAATGGTGAAAGAATTTTTAAAAACGTTCCAGTAGTTTTTGAGCCTATTCATTACAACCAAACAAACAAACAAACAAAGTTTTCCTCTTTATAATATTAGTGTAGATATAATCTATTTCTATTCCGTTCCACTGAACCTAAATGTATGTATTAATCAGTTGATTTTTTTGACGATTTCAAGATTTATCCTATAGTCAAAGTTGTTCCTTTTATTGTCTGAATAAGCACACAAAACTTGGTTCCTGCTTAAAAAGTGTTTCTGAATATTATTCAACCTTCAAAATTATGATCCACTTTCTAAGTCGTTTTAAGGAGGTGAAAGAAAAAAGTAAAACGCACTTATACTTACAACAATTTTATTTTAAAATGAGACCTTTTCATCTCTATCACACTTATTATGTACATTTGGTTTAAATAAAAAAAAACCTTAGAAACATTAAACTGCAAAGTTTTCATTAAGTTTTGTGCATATTTGAGGAAAAACATTTATCTCCTAGAAATTAATTCAAGATTTTGTAAAGATCCTCCATCACACGATTTGGTGTATTGTTGCTTTGCGGGCGATAGAAGCCTTCTCATGCACATACTATCTATCGCTACATGTCAACTCGAAAATGCAAAAGGTAAAAAAATATGTAATGAGTACATTCAAATACAATGTGACAGAAATACCGCTGGGAATTCGCCAGACCCCACTATGGCCACACCGCGTCACACGCTTAATATAAACGACTTTCAATTTGGCATTGTACTTTCAACGACATAATAAACAATAAAAGAATGTAACAATTCATATAATATTGACCGTCATTTCAAATTCTGATGGTCGATTCACTGAGATTGCGTAACTTTTATTAAGCCATATGATGGCGCTATGGTTGGCAGATTCTCTATGAAGTTAAAATACAATCAAGTTATACTACGAAAAACATTACATTGAAAACCCCGCTTTGCATATTTTAACATTAATTAAAACTAATGATATTGCTGAATTATTCAATTGTTTTAATGATTATAATTTCATTTTATTAACTTTTAGTTAAAAATTAACAAAGAGTAAAGTCCAAGTGAATCGACTCCAACGACGGCATTATTTAAACTCCCAATGTATAAAAATACCATATTGCACCTAACTCAGACTCAAGTGAAACCCAACATTTATTATTAATTTACATAAAAACTGTCTGCAAACTGCAGATACTAACTTACAAACATTAACATATTGTAATCTAAACATTAGAAAAAACACTATTAAAGACTTTTATAATAAACCGAAATTTACACCATCTGATTAGGCTTCGCTACGTTTCAAGTTGTGCTTTATCCCTGCTATCACAATAATCGAACAATAACTATTTTTACAGTTTGATGCGATCTGTTATACAGTACATACCCTTAAAGACAACATTATAAATGTTAAATTAAAACGGTTTTTAATAAAAATTTATGCAAATCCGAATCTTATAAAGCAGGTAAAATTGTGTGGGAGTTTGGAGAAAAGGTGCACTTTTCTGTTCGATTGAAGCCGACACCACGCTGAGCTTTAAAGTTAGGCAATGAAGCGCCTTAGAAGCGAGTGAGAGCGAAATGGCGCTACACTGCAAGCAATAGAGCCATCACGCTCCTACTCACCTCGAACATCGAACACAGTCGCCACATAAGGCGCGTCCACCTAAGCGCATATTTGCAGAATCGTTCCATTAGTTTTTGACGCACCATCGTGTGTTAACTTCATGCGTTTATGAAAATATCAATATTTTTGCGTAAGATTCCCTTTGTGAAGAATAGCGCGGTCGATAATGTCAACATTACGTAAAAGAAACGCTAAATATGATTGATATCAAATGTTAACGCAAAAAATGGTGCTGCTAAAGTTGCGGCACGCTATGATGGCCGTTTTGACAGCTGTCATCCCCATAATTTATCCGTCAGTTCGTGGAAAAGCGTGGCTAGCCTTTAAAAAAATGTATAATGGCATTACAATCTTAAATCGATTACATTCGAATAAAGTTATTGTTTATCAATTTATTGAAACATTTAACAGTTGTGTGTCATGTCGAAAAAAAGTGCACCTTAACACACATATCATAATGAATCCAATGGCCATTTTTAGTCATGAAAACGCATTTTCAATCCATATCCCACCATAGTCAACCTTACAAATCGTATGCGAGTCACGTCCACTTGGAATGAGAACAATTGTGCGATTCAGAAGCCACTGTGATCTCTTGACGTCACACTGATTGATAGGAGCCCTAGGTGTGACTAGTTTCACGGCAGTGGCATCACAAATCGACCTCCTGTCAAAACATCAGTCGCCCGTCGAAGCGGGCGCTATTTCCATCGAAACTCGTAACATGATGACTAGACTCTTAAAACGTAATAAAATGAGCATTTACAAAACGAAAAAAAAAAACACATGTCTACTCTCGTGTCGGCGCACTCGAAGCGTCCACTGAGGCACGTTAAAATTAATTTGTACATTTCTTCATCTTTTTACAACCATCACAAATACAATACTACTCGTTGGTAGCCAACAAAATGAAAATATACGAACCGTTGACGTTGCGAGCGCGCCGAGACACAATTCCCTACGCTAAATAATTCAAACTTATTCACTAATTAAAGTTTAACTTCGGATAGTTCTAGGTTTTATGTGAAAATGCAATATTCGTTCCAACCCGGTGTCGAGTATTCGCAACCAACACCTCACCGTGAAACAGTGTTTCGTCCGACCTTAGAGTATAAAACTTGGAAGCATTACTTAATGTAATTGTCATTATTTTTAAAAAATCTGAAGCACAATATATTTTAACTATCAATGATTCATCAGACAATTTAAAAAAAACTCGGTACTCGGCCATCAAAGAAAACATCCCAGTGACATATGACGTATCCATAATATCTATACTCTAAGTGCCGAACTGACGCGTTAAAACAATTGACATCACGGCACATAGCTTCGCAACCACACACACGTACACTAGATATGTTTGCGACAAAAAGCTTATTAAAAATGTCAATAACAATTCTGCAGCCCTAAGGACAACAATGGGACAAGGGTTAAATTGCACATACATTAAGTACATCGACGTCGCCATCATCATTTATATACAATTAAACGTCAAATTAAAATATAAATCAAAGTCAAATAATTTAAAGTTCTTAGAAAAATATCTGTACTGTAGCAGCACTTATATTGCAACAAATATTGCACAAGGTTTTATTGATAAGATATAAAGTCATGTTAACATATTGATTGGGCATAGGTACCTATGTTCATTGTTGTTGCTTAGGTCTTCAGATAAATATAATATTTACATTATACTACAATATTTCTCTTATAATTAGAAATCTGTCTGATAGTCACGCTAAATAACATTGAAAAGCGAGTGCATATGTCCTCGATTCGGTCGGGTAGTGCTAGTGCCTTTATAAACTAAAAGGTCGCGTATAGATGAAAATTCAGTCAACGCTTGAGCAATCACTGAACGACACCATATATGACTATGAACTCTTAGGTATACAGTTATAATAACAAATTTTGTGTGAACCAGATTTTTTATTGGTATACGAGTATTATATACCATTCAATATTAAGACATGTTTAAAATATTAAAAATACGTTTTCAACGGTTCCGCAATTTACAAACTAATTTTTAAATAAAAAATAAAATTAAAAAGGTATATTAAGAAATTGTAATTGCCAACTGTATTACAACGACTGAATAATTCATTGTCACCAATTTCATAGCATGCAATAACAGCAATTTAAATGCAATTTCGATTAAGTGAACACTTTCAAGTATTATTTACAAGAAAACGGCCCATCGGCCACATATAGAACGGTAATAAAAATGTCTCCATACAATCCGAATTTTCCCTAATGATATTCGAGTAAATATTCACAATACTAATTTAAAAATAATCACTTCACGCTGTACACGAATCGTCGATAAATTGATCGACTACCATTTAAAAAATCTAACCCTACAACGTACCGTACCTAAACCTCCGATTTAGAAACATGAGTAAAGTTTTAAAACCACAATGAACACTTGCATTCGCATTATGCAACGGTGTAAGCCGCGCCAATAAAGAAGAACGTTGTAAAGATGGCAGCAGCATGCTAACCCTTTCACCCGACATCCGGTACTCTCGTACAACCTCAAACTTTTACACGAAAATCGACAATCCAATAAATATACCGTTTACTCCTAAAGGAAAATGTAAATAAAACATTATCTACTGTGTTTTCAGTAAAAGTGTCATGAAGATTATTTACAATACCGCAAATATCAAAAATAATTTACAACAATAATTTGACAATTGATACACACTGCTGTACCGATCGTATAAAATGGCCGCCACCTGTAGATCACTTCCTTACTGGCGCAGCTTATACGGCAGACGCGCGACTGACGCGTCACTCACACACCCTTACAAACTACAGACGGCTACACCGAGTCCTAAGTTCACTAACTCAGACTTGAAACGATAGAAATTGTCATGAAGTATAGGGAGTCTCGCGTCCGAGGTCGCGCAAACAGACTTGGGAATTATACAGTAGGAATGCGTATTGCGAACGCCACACCCGTACTGACGCACCGGTCCCGCTGACCGCCCACTAGTCGTACAGTCAACACAAAAAATCAAGCATCAACAGTATCCAAAACATTGTAATGAATCGAAGTTATACTGACCAAAAATTAGCCAAAGAAAGTTTTCAAAATTATTTGAGTCAAAGAATGAAAATCTACCATCAGAGTATTTAAAAAAAATAGCTTTTTAAAGAATCAACAGTAACATTATAGAGATGCCAATAATTTCGAACCGGTTATTTCAAATACAATAGATAATTCTTGCGTTGACTGCGCGAGTGACGTGCTTACTTCATTTTCGCATCACTTTCACACGTCACAACGAACTATCAGAGAAGAAGAAGACGCTAGGTTTATAGATTAGAAGCAGGTAGCGTCCACAGAAAGGTTCTCTAGGGAATCTGATGTTTTGCAAAATCTGATTACCAAACTATTGGTTGTAGTTAGTATGTGGTGTGACAAAAAATTGATCGATCAAACAGCTCAAAGCATCATTAAAGGGATTTGAGACCATTGAGTAGGTAATTTTCATAGATAAAACTAATTACTGATATTTTATGTCAATGTTTTATACAGTATAATAAATTATTGTTGATTCAAAATGGACCATCATTAAATGCACTCTCGAAGAGAGAGAATCTGTTTTTTTTTTAACATAGCCATTCTGGTATGGTCACAATTTTAGTTTATGATTTAAAACCTATATAAACTAGTATAATATTTGACCAGATCTGAGTAGATAAAAAACTTTAGTGGTAAAAGTTTCTCTCGAACCGTTTGAAGTAACTTTGAATCAAATATATCAATTATACACTTGAAACTATCTTAGGAATAATAGGTACTTACTATTATTATAGCCCCTTTATAATTTGGAATGAATACAATATGTATCATAATATATTCGATTCTGAATAAGATTTTTAATCAAATTCAACGTTTTAAAGTGAATATCAGTGGCGAGTGCCACTGATATTCACTTTAAAACGTTGAAAAGAATGGACATTATTACCGTTTCAATGAAAATCACAAATGGCCTCAGACATGACGCAATGTTGAAACCGCAATTGCAATGTTATGCCAGTTTCATCAGCTCTTCGAACTACGCAACTTTATTTCAAACTCTGTCAGCATTATCGAAAATATTATCGACTTGTCAGTTCTAGCGTTTATTTTCTCGATATTCTCAACTCTAATTCGTGTCCGTTCTAGCAAGTAACTTGGTCGTTGGGTGTCGACGGGAGGGTGCGAGCGAGGGCGCAGTACTACAATCTGTCGAGTCTGAACTCGTGCTCGACCGACGAGTCGGGCAGTAAGGCGCTTGGTTCTTCTAACAGGGTGAGGTCGTCTAGGTCGAGTCCCGCTCGTATCTGCGCCTCCTCGCCGCCGAATATCCCCGCGTCTAGCTCACCCGAGTAATCTGTGACAGACCATTTAGAATAAGAGTTAGTTTAGAGTATTTAACAGCAGGCCCTTGAGTGTATAACTAAAATAATAATAACAGCGAAGTCTCGATATATTAGTCTCGATATATTGCCGGTAGCACATATCCGCCGCGGCAAGGCGGAAACGCGGTCAGTTACGGAGCAAAATCGGGCTACACACGCTACGATCGCCGTGAGACCCGCCAGCCGCCAGTTAGTACGCGAACCAAATTAACGGAATGTAAGTTATGTTGATTAATAGTATATTATGATACAAGTGAGCGCTGTTGCTCTATATACACGAGGCTGTGGGTTGCTGCCCGAGCCGTAGGCTAGGGCGTAATTCAGCCGAGTATGTAATGAGCAGAGCTCATTACTACGTTTTTCAACACATTTGCGAGGTAAAACCAAACATGTATTGCTAATTATCCTTTAGTAATATGAAAATTATGAGAAATGATGCGCAACGCAAAATGCATGGTTAGTAAACATACAACCTACTTCAAAATTATAAAATTCAAAAAAATTCAAAATTCAATATCGTTTATTCAAATTAGATTATTACATAATCACTTTTGCACGTCAAAGAAGCTACGCCAATGGTTCACAAGTCTACGGCGGGAGACCTTGTACTGGAAGGAACCAGCAAAAAAACCAACAAGGGCTATTTTTTTCTCCCTGTATTATTACAGAGTCGTCAGCTGGAAGCTGACCTCAAAGCAAAATGTTGAGCACAACTTCCATTACAAGTAGATGTGTCAGTTTACATTAAATTTTTAAGTGATATATTTTAATATTTTATAATGACATAATAACACATTTATTTGTTCCAATAATGTAAATGAATTTTCAGCGGCATAAAATTTCTTTGCTGTTACTAAAAATAACGATATTTCCCAGTTAAATTAAGAATGCTCTGTTTACACGTATATAGCTGGCGGGTCTTGGGCGGCTGTAGCACGCTGTGACGTCACGCGCGCCCGCCATTCAGGCCTGTGTCCAGTATGACATCACGCACTCACTTGTCATCGGGATGATGGCGAGTAGGTATATGGGCGAAGCGGCTGCGGTCTGACGTCATACACGTTCGGCGCACTGATCGGTCTGACGTAACGCCCACGCCAATTTAACCGGGTGTGACGTCTCACACCCCCATGAAGCAAATACAAAGAGGAGGTGCCCTATCGCGTTTTCCGTATGAAATCAAGTGAAGCCGGAAATCGGGGTGCGGGGGGAGGGTGCGCGACGCCACTGTCACTGTGTAGCGAGTAGAATTACTAAAATGCCAGCATTATTGACGTTAACATAAAAGTTCCGCTATACATTACTAGGTGGCAGCAGTGCTAGTACAGACTAAAATGCCAGCATTATTGACGTTAACATAAAAGTTCCGCTATACATTACTAGGTGGCAGTAAAAGATACATTCGTAGGAGAAAGATAATTATGTTAAAAGATACATTTGTAGGAGAAAGATAATTTATTAGGTGCTGTGTCAATATAATCTAAAAATAAAAATCGTTAAAACTGCTTATATTAATTCACGTGTTTTGTTTTCGCCCTTAATACATCCTACGTTTTCGTTAGTATTTTTACTCGCCACTAGAGGGCCTTTTGTGCTTTATCGGGACATTAACAGAAGCGTCCATGTGGCGTCGAACATTCTAGAAGCAATACGTCAAGTAATAAATTAATAATGCTTGTTTAATGTACTTACAAACGGAAAGAGATTTTTTTTTCGTTCACTTTGTTTCTGTCGTCTGTGTAACTTTTGCACGATAGAATACAACATTTCATTTTGTATTTAGGTAATTTAAAACTAAAATAAAAGAAGAGCGTACGACGTACTAATCCGACAGATAAAAAGATCGACGATCGATCGATCGATCGTAGCTAAAACTAAAAATGCGTGACGTCAGGACTCTGGTGATAGGAGCTGGACCTAGATGCTTATAACATCTCCTCTTTGTATTTGCTTCATGCACACCCCCCTGTCAATGTTCCGTGTCGGGCCCAGGCGGCTGCAGTATGGTGTGACGTCACACCCACAGGACCGAAGGTGAACGGTGTAACGTCACCGCAATATTGAGAACGATACAGTACTTTGACTCCATATAAAGGGACGAATCGGCGCACGCACACATACAAACGTTGTTTACACGGCCGCCAAGCATGCTCTGTAGGTCAATTATGGATCTTTCATCGTATGACATGGTATAATTTTGAAAAAAGAAGTCATGAAATGCTGCATTTCGTATTACCGATCTCCCATGATATCATCACTATGTCATAATTTCAATGATATCATTAAATAATGAACAAATGATCAAAAATCTTATTTCTCGTTTTGCACTATGATATCATATGATATCATTTGCAAAACCATGATATCGGTAATAGGCCCTCTGAACGGTATAGCAACGCAGTGTCACGCCGCGCGCCGGCCGAGATTGTTGTGTTCCAGAAAAGTTCTAGTTTACAAAAAATCGGTGAACGTATACGTACACGCCGATTTTTTGTAGGTTCTAACCCTAGCGCCCAATTCAGCTTTAGGTATAAATTTCAATAACACGCCTGAGTATGTACCCACACACCCCACACACTGTATCGTTCTCTATATTGTGACGTCACGCACTCACTTGTCATTTGGATAATATCGACGTCATACACGCTCGTAGTATTGTCCGGTGGTGTCCGTTGTGACGTCACGTACTCACTTGTCATCGGAATGACGTTGAGTACGTATATGGGCGCTACGAGTGCGGTGTGAGGTCTTACAGGCTCGTAGTGTTGACCGGTGTGACGTTAGGCGCGTACGCTTATCTGACTGGTGTGACGTCTGGCACCCCTCTGTCAACGATCGGTGTATTAGGCCTAGGCGACTGCAGCGCGGTGTGACGTCACGCGCCTCACGACCGGTGGTGTCCTTTGTGACGTCACGCACTCACTTATCATCGGGATGACGTCATACGGGCTCGCAGTATCGTCCGGTGTGGCGTGACGTGACGTCACGCGGTGGAGTTCGGCGTGACGTCACGCACTCACCTGTCAGGATGATGTCGGGTATGCTGGCGGGCGTGGGCGGCGCGGGCGGCGAGGCGAGCGGCTGCAGCGCGGGATGGTTTCCGGTGGGGTGACGTCACGCGCCACGACCGGTGGTGTCCGGTGTGACGTCACGCACTCACATGTCATAGGGATGACGTCGAGTAGGTATACCGGGTTATTTTTCCAGCAGGAGTCAAATTTTGTATGCTTGTTCAGACAAGCAAAATGAAGATCTTTTACTATGGGACCAATTTTGAATTCGCGAAAAAAAAATCAGCTGTTCCATACAAATGTTCTACATCCACTGAACCTAAATGTATGGAACAGCTGATTTTTTTTTCGCGATTTCGAATTTGGTCCCATAGCAAAAGTTGTATATTTTGCTTGTCTAAACAAGCACACAAAATTTGGCTCCTGCTGGAAAAATAACCCGTTATGGACGCTACGAATGCGGTGTGACATCATACGGGCTCGCAGTATCGTCCGGTGTGACGTTACGTGACCTCACGCGGTGGTGTCTGGTGTGACGTCACGCACTCACCTATCAGGATGATGTCGGGTATGCTGGCGGGCGTGGGCGGCGAGGCGAGCGGTTGCAGCGCGGGATGGTTTCCGGTGGTGTGAAGTCACGCGCCACACGACCGGTGGTGTCCGTTGTGACGTCACACACTCACTTATCATCGGGATGACGTCGAGCAGGTATATGGGCGCCGCGAGCGCGGTGTGACGTCATAAAGGCTCGCAGTAGCGTCCGGTGTGACGTTGCGTGACGTCACGCACTCACCTGTCAGGATGATGTCGGGTATGCTGGCGGGCGTGGGCGGCGCGGGCGCGGGCGGCGAGGCGAGCGGCTGCAGCGCGGGGAACCCCCCGCCGCCCGGCACCGGATCCCGCGCGCCGAGCCGCGACTCCGACGCCGACGTCGCCGACGCCTGCGGCACAATTGGGATGATGACTGAATTCAAATTCTTACGTCTCGTCATTAAATATTAAAATACCGTAGAAAAAGACGCAGTCCTGTGAAATTAGAATTAAAATCGGCTTAGAAATACCTTAGATACAAGCATTTTAAGTTGTTAATTTGAAGGCGATTAGACAGAGAGATCCGACATCAACCGTGGCGTCATCGTTGAGTACGGCCATACAAACAAACAGGTTTGCGCGTTCACCGCAAAGAAAATGCCATTTGTCGTATCTCCTCGCTTTCAGGGCATTCCCCTAACTGCATCAGCCAATATTGGGATCCTTGGAGTCGACATATCGAGCGAAGTCCAGTTCCGTGGCCACTTAGAGGGTAAAGCTAAATTAGCTTCTAAGAAGCTTGGTGTGCTCAATAGATCGAGACAGTATTTCACTCCGACGCACCGCCTTCAGCTTTACAAGGCGCAGGTTCGGCCTCATATGGAATACTGTTCTCATCTTTGGGCTGGGGCACCCCAATACCAACTTCTCCCACTGGACCGCATTCAACGGAGAGCGACTCGAATCGTCGACTGCCAGGAAATTTCAAATCGGCTTGATACCTTGGCGCTGCGTAGAGATGTCGCTTCGCTATGCATCTTCTATCGTATTTATTACGGGGAATGCTCCGAGGAATTGTTCGGACTTATACCTGCCGCCTCTTTCCGCCATCGTTCCACGCGGCAAAAAATCCATGCCCATCACTTAGATGGTTGGCAGTCCACAACTGTGCGTTTCTCTCGAAGTTTCCTGCCTCGCACAGTCAAACTTTGGAACAAATTGTCGCCTGCGGTATTTCCGGACCGATACGACCTTCAAACTTTCAAAACAAGAGCGTATTCCCACCTCAAAGGCCGGCAACGCACTTGTAACTCCTCTGGTGTTGCGGGTGTCCATGGGCGACGGTAATTACTTACCATCAGGCGATACGTCTGCTCGCTTGCCCCCTATCCCATAAAAAAAAAAAAAAACTCCATGTAAAATGCCGTTTTGCTAGAAAGAGATGGAGAAAAATCTTTAATACCTTATATCTTGGTTGTTTTTATAGTTATTCGAAAACCGATTTTTTCTTTCTGTTTATTATACGAATGAGCTTCTATTAAAGCAAAAAAAAAATTGTCATCTAGCCAATTGGGATGATGACTGAATTCTAATTTTCACGTCTCGTCATAAAACATTAAAATACCGTAGAAAAAGATGCAATCGTGTGAAATTAGAATTAAAATCGGGTTAGAAATACATTAGATACAAGCATTTCCAGCTGCTAATTTGGAAGCGATTAGACAGAGAGATCCGACATCAACCGTGACGTCATTGTTGAGTACGTCCATATAAACTCAAAAAATGTAAATTGCCGTTTTGCTAGAAAGAGATGGAGAAAAATCTTTAATACCTTATATCTTGGTTGTTTTTATAGTAATTCGAAAACCGATTTTTCTTTTCTATATATAATATATATTTACCGTTACATATTGACCGTTACGTGTCGAGTGTACATAAATAGAAGTTGTTGAAAAATACAGTCGCGTGCAGAGATTTAAATCGTTAGATGCGCCTTGCGCTTCCACAAAGTGACTATATTTTATGTCTGTGTGCGTTACATGACAAATTCACACAACAACGCGACGCGCCATAAAACTTTGACATCTAAAATCGCTAACGCTGTATTATGCAAGGGGACAAACTAATTTGGCTTAAACGACAAAACAATGACACGTATATCGATCTCGCTCACGCACGTATTGTTCGGTCTCGCTCGTACAAACACGTATGGGACGCCAAATTAAGTAAGTGATTTATTTGGGAAATGATGAAAATAATTAATAAATAGGTAGTTACGCATAAAATGTAATTCCCTTAGATTTGTTGGTATTCCTCGAGTTATTAAAACACTTTCTAAAGGCACAGGAAGGCATATTTTATTATTACTTGGAATTAGGGAAAAGAAAAAATGCATTTGACGTCCAACGCTCGGTGCTTTCTGCCACAGACTACAACGGAATGAGTGAGCTCACTCTTCCCAACGTTGACACATTTTTGAGCGCCTTATGTATGGGAAGGGCGCATCTAACGATTTAAATCTCTGGTCGCGTGTATAAGATAATCTCAGCTTCGAAAACAGAATTATTTTTTCGTTTCTCGAAACCCGGTTTCCAATCAAGAAAAATAATTGGGTCGCCTGCTTGGGTACCTCCGTCTTACCTATTTTTGCCGCAAAGTAGCAGTGCTTGCATTGCTGTGTTCCGGTTTGAAGGGTAAGATATGGCAGTGAAATTACTGGGTACCGTGACTTTACATCTGATATCACAAGTTGGCAACGTACACTGTGGTTCTTGTGAGGGTTGCAGATTTGCTGCGAATCTCACAGGAGCCAAATGTATTATAGGTGAGTGTTACCACTTACCATCAGGTGGACAGTTTGCTTGTTTACCAACTTAGCTGCAATAAAAAAAAAGCTGGTTTCTATAAAATAATATTGAATCTTATTTCAAAACTTCGGCGATGTTTACGAGTAGGTACTAAGGTGAATTGAAGAGATTCATTGATGGATCTTTTTGCACTCTTTAAAAGAAAGAAAAATGATTCTGTTTTCGAATCATGTTTCGAAAGTGGCCGAAGGGTAATAAGCATCGCCTCTCTAGACATAAACAAAGTAGAGTTGTAATTTGACAGAGTAAACAAAGTGTGCTGTTTTGAGATCTGAATGTATTTAATAATAACCTCTCTATACCTTTGTATAAATATCATTCCTTATCCACCCCATACGATATATGTGTGCCCAAGTTCTGTCGTCAGTCACCCGAGAGCGAAGCAATATAATATGATTGCGATGATTATTATTAGTGTTGCTGTTCCCTTACTTTTTAAACCCACTCAATTCGTGTTGCTTCTCCTTACCTGCGAGTATGTGTGCGGCGTATTCGTTGTCTGTGGCGAATGCGGCGAACTGTGGTTTATGTACGTCGTGTTGTAACTCGACACCGGTTGATCCATCTAACGAACGGAAAACTGACGGTTAGTCGCACAATCGATGTCACAAAACACGCGACAAGCATTAAAACACCGAGAAATTGCAGAAAACCCTGAAACATAAACTAAACATGACGACGCTAAGTCTACCATGTACAAAAGGACACCCGAAGCGGATATAATATCATAAATATAAAAACTGTAAGCAGGCAGGCAAATAAACTGCACACGACAATATAAAATGAAAAATTAAGACACTATGAAATGTGCGATCAATCGTCAAGTAATTGACAACATGCTTAAACCTACATGTTTGTGTATGCTACTGTAGATAAGTCATCATGCGCTGTATAATATTGTGGCATCATAGTGTTCAGTACATATTGTGCACGTATATTAACTACACAAAGGAATATCTATGTAATTAATACAAAATAAGAATAATATACAGTTTCCATACACTAACTTAATACAAGAAGTATTATTAGTAGACTAAATATTTAAAGGTTTGGACACACAGAGAAGGGAGTGAACTGTAGTTGACTTCAAACTTTTCGACTTTCTATAAATTAATTTCAATAGATCGCATTAATTTAATTTTGATTGATAAAATAATTGTGTCGAGGGATATCAACAATATGTACCCAACTTCACCTGTTTTTACGTTACGTGTGTACGAGTATATTATAATTACTATTTCTAATCAGACTTTTCACTCCGTTGACTGTGCACTAAAACTTTTACATGATAAAATAAAGTGCAAGCAAATAATTCAAGACTCGATTTTTACTTTGAAATAAAAACATTGAAGCTGTATGTATGTTTCCGACTAACAAAAACCGCATCGATATTATTCAAAGGAATTTAGAAGACGTGAAAGGAAATTATACTGAGAGGGATTTTGACAGTTTTATATCTTAAACTAATAATGCATTTTCACTTTCACTTTTATAATAACACTAAATGCCCTCAATTTAGTTCACGAGATCTAGAAATTTTGTACATATTAACCTACAATGTATTGGGTATAGCATCCATGAAAATAGTTGGCAATATTTCTGGTAATATTATTAAGGAATAGTATCGCACTGGATTATATAGCACGAAGAATCAAATATTATAATTTTCTTATCTACTCTCGTATTTCATGAAATTGATGCTTTAAAGTAATTGACTCTCCATTTTCAAAATTTGGACTTGAATACATACAATAAACTTTAAAGTACACAAATTAATAATACCTTGAATGTACATGTTAACAGTGTATATAAATTTGATTTGAGACATAAGCATAGCCCATACTGAAGGAAAATCCATAGAAAATAATGATACACAATTTGACTGAATAGCCGTTGGCTTTCATACACAAAAAAAACACATTTGCTTATAAATCATTTCTATAACATTAATGTTTTAAATACAGCAAACATAAATTTAACTTTTGTTTCGTTAAATTTCATCGCAGCTGTATTAAAAATGTCATTTGTGACACGTGCGAAACTGTCATTTGATATTCCTTCTGCACTTACATCAAAACTACTATTATCGACTAACTGAGATATGCTTACAGAAATGCAATGAATGTGTCGCAGCTCACTGAAAATGTATGTACAGTGCGTAATATATTTATACCTCAAAATAAATGGTGTACAAACACTTACATAGTTTTCAATAAGTTAATATATTTTTAAAATGCCACTAGTCTGTCACACTGAGATACTAAACTAAAATAAATTTCCAGTGCACTTGTTGAAACTTCAAATATTCTCATTAAATTGTTTAACTAATTTTGAAAAATGGTTGGCATCGCTTTTATTAGAGTTTGTAACATATTATAGACTAGGTTCTCTATCGTGCACAAGTAATAATGACATTTTAAAAAATATTATCTAGCTCGAACCGTTGACTGACATCTCCAGATAATTCCTTTTTGTTGACAACAAAACAGAGTATTCGCTTTATTTCGTTGGTTCATTATTTTAAAAAAAACTAACAACATAAACCATATATCCATATATCTCAAATATCCAACACTGTTTATTCTTGGCATGATTGGTTACAGCGAGCTGAGAGTCAGAAGGGAGTTTGCACTCGTTTTATACATATTTAAAGTTATTCGAGGAAAAACTTGTAATTCCGATCTGCTAGCTAAAGTAGGTCTATATGTACCGGATAAATATGTGTGGAGACGCAAAATGCCAAAACTGCTGTCCATACCATTCGCCCGCACTAAACTGTTAAAGGAGGCGCCTCTGACGAGGGCATTTCGCTTTCTCAACCTCATGTCAGAAAACATTGACATATTTGTTCGTTCTCTGAATGAATTCACAAAGACGGCTCTATTTGATAAATTAGTTACGGAAATAATGATGTATATTTTTTTTCTATTATTAATATAAGGTACTTATTTAAATTGCTTAAATATCGCATTGGGTACTTATCTGTAATGATATTGAAAGTTAAGAAAATAAATAAATAAAATATTTCTATTAATCCGACATCATAATTAGCGTGGTGATCATAGTACCACGGTTGCTATGCCGTAATTTATTCGACATAGATGATTGTTTGTTCAATGTATTTCGCAAGATGCAAAATCGATTCTTGAAATAAACTGTTTTTATAATACATTTTTCTCGCGTAATTATTGTTAATTCCTTTTTTACGGCAATTGGATGTGTATAAAAATTGGAAGTATTTTTATTATCAGTTAGCTGACCCGTGCCCACCCACGCTAGGCGTCAAACATTTTTAACCGACTTCGAAAAGGAGGAGGTTCTATGTTCGACTGTATCTTTTTTTTTATGTATGTTCACCGATTAATCCGCTATTTGTGGGCCGATTTTCAAAATTATTTTTGGATTTAAATGAGTGGGGTGGTCCCATTATTACGAAGTCATGATCTGATGATGGGATCCTAGAGATATGGAGGGAAACCCTTAAATTTCATAGGCACTCTATACTGGAGGAAGACTCTGTACTAGGGTCGTCTGCTTAGGTACCTCCGTCTTACCTATTTCTGCCGCAAAGCAGCAGTGCTTGCATTGCTGTGTTCCGGTTTGAAGGGTAAGATATGGCAGTGAAATTACTGGGTACTGTGACTTTACATCTGGTGTCACAAGTTGGCAACGTACACTGTGGTTCTTGTGGGGGTTGCAGTTTTGCTGCGAATCTCACAGGAGCTACATTTATTATAGGCGACTGTTACCACTTACCATCAGGTGGGCAGTTTGCTTGTTTGCCAACTTTCTGCAATAAAAAAAAGGCACTTCCAACGTTTTTATGTTTTCCTGAAAAGTATTTGCATCTGGTAATCATCATAGCATGCTACTGAGCTGATGATGGAAGGTCTTTGGTAGATAAGAAGTTTGGGAATATTTCTTTCAATATTGCTTAGAGCGAAAGACGTTTTATATTAAATTGTTCTGGTGTTTGCCTTGGCTCAAATTCTAATACGTATGTATTAAATTTACTAAAAAGATTAAAAATAAAAAAAAACGTTTTTAATAACCAAAATGTCGTAAATACTATAAGAATACATACAACATCACAGTTTTATATTGAAGTCGGTGCCAAGCAATGATCACCTGGGAAAGTCTTAAAAAATATAACAACGAACAATAATTAGAGTAACTTAAAATTTGGCACTAATAATTTTTATATTAAGGTGAAAATAAGTTCGCGGGTAACTTAGTCGTGTATGTGTCAACGGTTCGAGCAGCGAATATCGATGGGTTTGTAGTGTGTATGTGTGTGTGTATGTATGTGTGGGGGGTGTCGTACATTTTCTGTGACTTGGACGTGCGCGGTCCAGCCCGACTCCACGAGCGTCTGCACCAGCTGCGCCCAGTCCTTGGCCAACATCCACATCAGTTACACACGAGACGCCGACATACCGGCACAGCACTGAATGCCACCAACTCTTATTACTGTTCAGTTTAAAACTGATCACTTTTCTCTTGTTGTAAGTATAATATGTGACCTTTTGATATTGCAACCTACATGGCCATGAATACAACCGGGAAAGGTAAAACAACGATCTTCGGTTATTTTGCTTAGCGAATTTAGCGATCCTCATAGGATAGTCGTCAGCATATTGTGCTCAATATTTTTAATAAAGTTGCTCGAATATCATTTAAAAACAGAACAGTAACAAGAGTCTATGCCCACAGGTCAGTGTAACAACTGTCACTAAGCTTATTTCTGAGGTGGTGACATTAGAACTATTGGTGGAATAATTTAATTAATTTTTTTAAATTAAATTTATGTCTGTAGCAAAATACAGTTGTTACATGCCGTGATCAATTATGGTATATCCACACTAATTATAAGAACTTAAATAAAATCCAATACCCGGCTTTGATATTTTTAACTTAACGTGTTTTTCATGTGACAAAATATCTTTGTAAAATAGTGACGTATTACAGTATATAAAAGAAATTTGACTGTAGTTAAATGAGAAATAACAAATAGTATGAATTATTATGATAAATAAAAACTTTAAAAGTTGTTAATTATAACATCTAACTGCCAGTCACAATTTCATATAGGTAGGTACATTCAAAACTTCAGGTTTAATGATAAGAATCTAACTTTTACTGCTATAGTGCTATCGTTATGCTGTGCCGAATTAGTTTAATTCAATTTGTGCACTTGGGAACTTTAATATCTGTGCACTCAGGGTCTGTGTGTGCCAGTTTATCTAATTTTCAGATTGATCGTAATCATTTTTTGAGTATTTTATGAACATGGAATATATACATATACAACGTGTAGAAAAATAACACAAAATAAATAATGTTCGTGTGTTTGGGGTTTCGCTGGATTCAATAATGGTGTCATTTATCAAAAACCGGAAACTTGCAATAGTTATAGAATGTTATTAAATTAATAGTTAGTTAGAATGTTATTAAATTAAAAATATATCTTCATGAAACAATTAAGTATTGAAGTTTGCTAATTGTTGTATATTTCTATCAAAGTCTGAATGTGACTGCGCGTATATTCCTGGATGGCACAATTTTTCAGTTATTTAATTTTTACTCCTAAAATACAATTATAATTTGCATTATATCATATACACGTTATATATATATATATCATAATCAACGTTTGAAAGCATTTCCATTAGCGGTTCTAGTATCTGAAATTATTTGTGGACTACTTACAACTCCTTGCTATTCCATTGATGCATTGAAATTTTATAAAATTTTACATACTCTATATAGTGTAGGTATTGTATTGTATAAATGTAGGTATGTGAACAATAAAAAATTATAACATTATTAAAAATGTGTAAAATTGATAATATTGTGGCAAGTATACAAAGAATTATTTTAAAGTAAAATACGACAATTATAAAAAAAATAAAACAAAGAAACAAAAGTATCACATATAAAGACTGCTCACAATATTATAAACTAAATCAACATAAAATATCATGGACAATCATAAAATCATACAATATTTTATAGTGTACTCTAAGGAAACAATAATTACAATATACTCTATCTATACAACCAAATTAATATTATTTATTATTATTTTACACCATAAATTTAAAATTATACAAACAATATATAACATAATAACTAAGAAAATAAATCATTAATGAATTAAATAAAATAGTACTCACCATGGTGATTTGTTCGAAGGGTTGTAACAACACTTGGTGTAGATTGTAGTCCGTCTGCGGCGACTCCGCCGGGCTGCCTGGACTGTGCACCATCTGGACACGAGAAAAGTGTATGGAAACTGTAAAAAATACCACCCCCCCCCCCCCCATGAACATAAGTTTTAGAGGGCAAAAGTTTGAACAACTTAAAAATACATACAAATTTAGTATAACTCCGCGCAAATTTAAGGATCTATGCTACATTTTCAAAATAAAAGTCAACTCTCCTATGCTATTGGACCCTTGACAATTTATACCTAACATATTTACATTGGAATTTTAAAAGCTACAAAATTATGTTATTAAAATTAGTTTATATGATCTTAATTCAGTTTCATATTAAGTATATTGGCACATAATTGATATTGCAAAATATTTTCTTTATTTTAATCTTCTCGTTGGATGTAATAGGTAACTATTTTGTAACTTTTGGCCTTGCATCGGACATAGAGTCATAGACAGGGGTTACCGTGAGTCCATTCTTTTATACATCACGAGAATGAAAAAGTATGTGGCTTCTTTCTCAGGCCGTGTTGATTTTCATTCAATGACTTACAAGACGTAATGGCCATTTACCGTTGGCGAAGGTATGTTGATGTTCGACGTTGAGGAATATTGCGACGGCGGACTACAATGCGACTGGTATCCCGACGCCATCCAACCTTGGTCCAGCGGCGACATGTTCTGCAAGAATAGAGACATTACCCTCACACCGCGCATAGTACTTGGCACGATCCCCAAATTTATCAGAAAGAAGATAAAAGTGTCAAAATGTTGGTTAAGAAGCCCCCTCATTACAAGCTTTTATTTAAATTGCAAAGTTACAAGCTTTTTTGATTACTTAGGTCAAATCTTGTAAGCTGAATTAGAGCCACTGCTTGCCATTTTTTTTAGTTGAAATTTTGCATACACCTGTTGCTCTGTTGACAATACCATGATAATACGCAATGCTCAATATTGATATTCATTTCAAAATGGCAGTCTGCGGACCTAAAAAGGCCGAATCGCAGAATCATAATACGAATTCATTCATAATATGAATTGAGTGCAACTTATCATAGCAAATTCTATTTGACTGCTTTGTATGAAGATTCGTTAAATGATCCTAATTGACACTTTAGCAATGCCTTATTTGTTGACCATTTTATGAATATTCATACAACGCTGTCAAATAGAATAATTGCTTATGACGAATTGTACTCCATTCTTAATATGAATCATAATATGCTTCGTATTATGAGTCTGCGATGTGGCCTTTTTAGGTCTGCTGATCTCAGATGGCATTTGCAATTCAAACCCATTTAATAGGTGTTTAAAAAAAATGGAAAATTATAAAATTAGTGGCAATACTCTAAATATTTTAAATAAAAGCTTGTTGTTTCAATATCTTTGATTTATCATTTTTATATTGTTCATAAAGGTGTGAGGTCATGTATTCGACTTTGTCACACCAGCGCTAGGCTCGAGGCTGGCGAAAGCAAACATGCACGTACTACGATGAAGCCTCAATCAAAATGCATTTAAGAGTTCAATCAATATGAACGTTACTTCAATAATTAAAAAAGCAGTAGAAATATATAAAATTTTCTGTTTCTATATTTTTGTGTGCAATAAAGTATTTATTATTATTATTAAAAAATATAGGAGCCCGCGGCCCTATCGCCTAACTCACTCGCTATCGTTTATGTCGTCATCTTGTGATTGCGTACCGCCTATCATAGCAAACACGTGAAATTTAAAGGTTAGCGAGTGTCTCGCTATCGTCATAGCGCATCGCTATAAGTCAGAAAGTAGGTCTCGGATTTGAATTCGCGCAGCGTACGTCTATTTATAAGTTTATTTTTCTACTCCTCAGAAAAACCTTTTTGAACCATGAAAAAAGAATTTGAAATGTCAAATTTCAAAAAGTGGTATCAGAGGATCTATCTATTAGCCTGGGTACTTGATGCTGACTTTTCGTGGCAAAAATGTTTAAATGGAACACACGAAACTAGCACGAAAAGTTAACACGAAAAGTTAACACCAAAAGCTAATGAAACGTTTATAACATTAACAGTGCTGAAAATTTTGAAAATGCTGCAAATCGATTCGGCAATTCTTTCCTTATTCGTGTCGCCAAGGAATGGAACTCTTTACATTCATCGGTGTTCCCAAACCATTATAACCTGGTCTTTTTAAAAAAAGGGTGAATGGGTCTTTACTAGGTAAGCGCGCTCCATCATAGACCCCCTATTTAAAAAAATCGGTGATCTGGAACGCCCTTATGGTGCGACTGTTACGGGGGTTTCAGTGCTCGAACAATGTTCATCGCGTTCCATCAGCGGTGGCTGAGAGTACGCTATCATTGTCGGTCAGCGTCGCGCTGATAGCTCGTATAAACCGGTTTAGCAAATCTGCAAACCACATAAGAACCACAGTGTACGTTGCCTACTTGTGACATAAGATTTAAAGTCACAGTACCTAGTAATTTCACTGTCATGTCTTACCCTTCAAACCGCAACACAGCAATGCAAACACTGCTGCTTTGCAGCAGAAATAGCTAAGACGGAGGTACCCGAGCGGGCAACCGGTATATTCATTCGTGTACGCTACTAACAACGCATCAGCGCTTTACTCTAAAGCTTTACTATTATTGATAAAGCTACTTTCTAAAGATACCAACGCTGACCGTTGGTCGTGCGCCATCAGATTCCCAATTCCTACTGACAAGGCTAGACACAAACGTCAAACACAGCTTGTTCCCTCGAAATATTGAATCTATAACCTTTTTTTGTTAGCTTTACTTTCATTCATTATTGTATTAGACTGTAATTGGTTAAAAAATAAAGAAACTCCACTAAGTAATTCACTCCATACTTCCTAATATTCAAGTCGAATGTTCAACCGGATGACATTTGGCTGTCATAAGTTTATTTCAATGTTCATATACTCTAAAATTAAAAGAGAGAAACTCTTCAAAACGAAAAACGATGTATACTTACGAGTATCGTTGTTTAGTCTCCTTTTCTCTTGCAATAATATACAAGTATGAGATAAATTATCTTTAGTGTCATATGAGTTTCAAATAGAGGACAAATAAAAAAAATCAATATCAAAAAGAAATAATACAGTTGTTAAAAATAGTAATCACACAAATTGACAATACAGATTATAAATTAAAATGACACAAATGTTTAAAAATTCCTTTGTGTCTGCTGAACTGTAGACACGAACAAAACTGTACGTGATAAGATTTTTTGTTCTTGTTTTTTGCTTTTGCTTATTTAGCTTCGTAATTAGGTAGTTTCATAATTTGCGCATAGAAACGAGTTCTTGGGTAGACTTGGCGACTTTTCTTTGTATTGTACAGAACTCTAAAAATTCGATTAATGAATTGGTCAATTCTCATACTCCAAGTAAAAAAAAATAGTACTGGATGGCTTTAGTCATCGAACATTGTGGGAATCCTAAGGTATAACAATTTTGTGTTAACCTAATTTTAATAATTTTTTAAATAGCCTTTAATACAAGCGCCTAAAATTCATATGACAAAATAACGACCATCAAAATACATAGAAAATAGAAAAAAAATATAATTATAAAACACTAAAATTGATGACATTAATTGTTATCACTTAAAGTGTTTTAATAAGTGGGTTCTATTTAAATTTTTAATATTGCAATATAATAAAATTAAATAGAACTGACTTATTTATTGTTGTTTATGATGCTGAAGTGATAGCGACTGAGTAAGAAAAAAAATATTGTTTATTATAAAATGGTTAGATAAATCGTCAGAATCAAAACAGACGTATAACTGAAGATAGTGTATTTAATAATATAAAAATATACTTCTTAAGACGTACCTACGAACATCACCATTGTTAAATTAATTAATAACAAATTAGCATCAAAATGAAGCATACAATGAAGTAAATTCTCATGCATAAATTTTACAAACCCACAAAAGCCAAAGAGTGATCAAAAAAGTCATCGCTCCGAGTTAATCATGAGCAATATAGCAAATTGTCGCATAGAAAGCATCCAATCAAACGCCTGCGTAGAACTTATGAACCGGAAAAAATCGTAAAAGGAGGTTAAAAAAGAAAACGAACCTTATTATGATGAAGATAATTATTTGTGTTTGGTACAGATAAGTGATTCTGAAATAAACAAAAAAAATGATTGTGTAGAAAGCAAATAAACACAAACAAAACAGAAAAAATAAAACAACAGATATGTTATAAACTTTCGGTGAGTTCAGATTAGCTGACTCGGTAATGGGTTATCATAACAAAGCATCAATTAGAATATATCCAATATCTGCATACAATAATACCCTAAATATGATGTTTTAGAATATACGTGTCTTTATAATAAGCTTTCAATCTTAATATACTGTATTTATCATTATCAGGAATAATGATTGAGTTATTCAATAATGATTGATTGAATAACTTGACTTATTTAAAACGATTTTTACCACTTAGTCGATCTATAAAAGCGAAACACATAATGAACATACACAATACAATTCTATATTTCTATCTAAATACCTAATACTCCTCATTTCTAGAGCTGCTTATAACATTCTATTTTAGTTATGAAATTCTAAGTTCACTATAGTTATTTGTACATCAAGGAAAATTTCATAACCAACAAGATTGAAAAACAATATTTGTAATAATTAAAATCATACTCTTAGATCCCACCATATCAATTAAGAGGTCAATTCTCTTTGATGTAACAAACAAGTGTATTTTTTGTCAATCCTCTAATCATAGCCCTTGTGAAGGCAACAAGCAACTACAATCTAAGACATTTACACGCCACAGATCAACTCCAACTTATGTCTATAGACATAAGTTAACATTATGAAATTATCGTATACGAATAAAACTATCAAACCTACATTAGCATGGAGACTAATATATCTATTACAAACATTGTAACCTGTCGCTTAGGTGTCTCTTTTGTCAAAGTTACTCATTTACTTGTTAATTAATCACTAGTTCTCAAAAACGATATGGTCAAAAGTAGACATTTTGGTAGATATTTGGATTATGAGTGGTAGACGCCCGTTTATACGGGAAAATCGCAATTAAGGCTGTGACAGTAAAAATCATTGGGCGAAGTCATAGGTTGAAAGCTAGTGAATCATATTAGATGGCCTTACAGCCATATTTCATGGGAGAATCAAGTAGACCTAACTTGATTTTCTACAACATGTTTCAAAACAAAAATGCTGTATATTATATGAAATATAAAACGTTTAAGAAGATGACATTGCTGCGCTCGCTCCAATCAAATACGCCAATAAGTCCATTAGCCCCTAAAATTGATTCGCCGTAAACCTGATAGTAGTTAACAATTTTATTGAAATTTAAATCAAATAATCAATTCTTTGCGACGGTAAACTATCCAGCCAACAACTAATTTCAAAATATTTCACTTAGTAAAAAGTTGATCATGTTTGTTGAAATGGGCTTATCCTTACCTCGAATGGCCACCGTTGAGACGGAAAACAGAGAGTTTGTGGATAATCTTCATCCAGATAAAATCCTTTTGAATTAGTTACTCAGTAAGTTATTAGGGGCCTAATAATTCTACTAAACTTAAAGTTGTTATTGTTTCTTGAGAGTGTTTCAATAATACTATTTTTTTTTTCCACTTTTATATGCTCTTCGTAGTTCAATTTATTCATACTACAATTTCTTGATAAGTCAATACAATAGTGTCCTTTTTTTTAGTTTTAGTTACGTTATCGGTTAACCACCAAAAACTGTGCCATTGAAGCGTTATTGACACGCCATAAATGCATCAGCAACATGAGCAGAACAAGGCCCCAATGAAACACCTAATGAAAAGGCCACCTCTGTACAAAAGACAAAAAAAGGTGAGGAGTTGATCTGTGGCTAGGCTAAACACCGTATGCTACAGCGCTCGCTCGCGCGCTACGTCAGCGCTGAGCGCGAGCGTCACGACGTACCTGTGTGTCGTATAGCGACGAGTGGTCGTAGTGGTGCAGCGTAGATGAAAGGGGCACTGTCGCGCCGACGGGGGAGCCTGACGCGGGCGACAGGCCGCCCGTCGCGGGCGACACGCTGCCCCCGCCAGGCGACACTGCGCCGGGCGACGTGGGACTCTTCAACACAGACAAGCGACGATAAGGAATCTCCTAGGCTCGTATTAATAACTAGCTGTGCCCGCGACTTCGACTGCGTGGACTTCAGAATTGGGTCTAAAGCTTCGCTCGTTAAAAATGTTTAATCTTCCCACGGGAACTATTTGAGAGATCATTAAGGAATATAAAGTACATGTCCTTTTCCATAGCATAAGTGACATGCATACCAAATTTCAAAGCTGTCTGACCGCGGCTTAGCTCGTAAACAATTTTCAATTTTTCCTCGCGAACTACTTAAGGAATCGGGATAAAAGGTAGCCTTTGTTCTTTTCCATGTCCACATCCACACTTTCATATTTATAATATTAGTAGGATTGTATCTCAAGTATGAGATCGATCCTAAATACTGTTTTTGACAGATGTTCCATACATTAAACATCAAGACACGAGACACGTTTATTAATACGAGCCCTAGAACCCTTAAGAGGCTGACAAACCGCTCATCGAGCCTCACTTAAAACGTTTTTCAGCAAAACCTGTTTAATATCCCATAGTAAAAAAAAAAATATGTATGTTACTCTTCAAAATATTTCTGAGAATATCATGGATATTCTCAGAATTAAATCAAAACAAATTTTAATCAAAATTTGTAATTAAAAAAATGCCAACGACACCCAACAAAAACTGCTTCCAGAAGAAAATCTGAGTTATTTAACAAAGGTTATTTAATGATTTTCAGGGAATCAACTCAATTTGATAATAATGATGTTTTCATACCTACAAATAAGTTACTAGCTTCTTTAAAAAAAATTGATTTCCGTTTAATTTCAATAACGCGCCGCGTCCGTAATCCAGTAGAAACTCATTTCACTAGGTCGTTGGCGTTACTCAGCCTCTTAAGGCGAGTTTTTTCCCGGGAAATCTAGTCGTGCACGGCACCTGCTTTATTGCAATGTAATACTCGTATTATAGTTGATAATTGCATAGCTTCTATCTAATGTCGCTTACGCGCTGTGACCGAACTAAAACTTTACTTTTTACACGTTTTAATCGATTTTTGTAAAACTAGGGTGCAAAATAAAAAAATGTATTTTTGCCATTTTCTGCACAATAAAAATACGTCTATTTTGAAAAAAAAATATGCCATTTATTTATTGTATTTTCTGATTCACAGAAATGAATACTTACCTATAAAATATGTTAAACAGTTATGTTAGTGTAATACTCAAATTATAAAACAAAATCCCAACCCCTATTTCACGTTTTTTTAAAAATGCTTTAACACGTGTAAACTCACTTCTAGTTATCAGCTCAAATACAAAATTTCAAGCTTGTATCTTCAAAAATGACAGACTGTCATAAAAAATTTTAATCCTTTTTTCACTCCTTTGAGAATAGAATTCGCAAAATCCGTTCGAAACTGACATGTCTTATCCATAAACTACCTACCTGTCTAAATGCATGTTCATGGGTCAAATAGTTTTCCAGATTTAATAATGAGCGAGTGAGTGTCTTTTTGTTTTTAAATGGAAGATCCACTTTATTTATTTATTGCGAATAAGTTTTGCACATTTACAGTAGGTACAGGCAATTGCATCGTTATGTTGGTAACAGACATTAAAAAACTTCAAAACATTAAGATTTACCATAAACACAATTTGTTCCATTAAAATTTTTAACATAGCTTCCACAAAAACTATCGACACTCGTTCATACACAGATTAAAAAAAATAACAATGTGACACTCACATATCGTGGCTGATTGTAGTCTGGTGATGTCCGATGGGGCAGGTTGTGTGGTGGGGGGAAGTGAACGGAGGTGAGGTTGGGCAGCGATCCGCACGGCATCTTCTGCTCGCCGCAGGAAAGCTGCCCCCCACTTAACGGCCCCCCGCCGCCGCCCCCGCCATCCCCCCCGCTCTCGTACACACTGAGTAACAGAAATACATAAATAATATAATAAATTTTTCAACACACTTTTTCGTGAAGTGGATCTAATTTGACCGGTTTTAGATACATAAAGCAGCTCATAAAATACGCGTGTGTTATAGCCGAGGCACGCATCACAGAGTCCGGCAATGCTGCACTTGCCGGCCGTGGCAGTAATGTACTATATTTTTTTTAAAAGCAAGGGGTAATATAAAAGACATCAACGAACTACATTATTTTTCAAACGATTATTTTCATACCATTATTTAGTTTTGTCTACAAATTAACAATGATTTGTGTTATTTAATTTAAAAATTCAGTTTGTTAAGTATTTTTTCCTCACAAGTGTGTTGAAAATCGTCGTACAATATACGTGCGTATATTGGTTATACACATTCGGCCGTATTACGCCCTCGCCTTCGGCTCGGGCTGAAATTTCGCCTCGGGAGTTATAACCACCATATCGCACTTATATCGTAATAATTTGGTATTTTGTGCTACAGCCTTACGGGACAGAAGATGGACCGATTTTTTTTTATTCGTTGAAGAAAGGAATCAACATATAAAAAAACAATGACATTGCCCTTAATTCTGCATTAAATACTCTACTCTTCAAGTCCTTTCATTTGATATCAGCAATTTCATAGTCATCTTGTTGCTACAAAGCATATATTGAATTTATATATGAAAAAAAATAGGATTTTTGACCCTAGGTGACATGAACTTAGGTTTTGACCTAAAAAAATCAACATGATCTAAATTAGAGTTCTCTAGAAAACCCGAAGTCTCTATATGGCACACGGATGACAAATCGGACGAACGAACGAAAACATGAGCACATAAACATTAAAAGACTGTCGCGTCACACTAAAAAAACAAAATGTTTGAAAACAATTTTATGAATTTTTCGACGAAGAAGGTTTGATGAAGGTGTCTCTTTCACTGTTTCTATTTCTATTCTGTGGTCATCATAATGCACTACACTATTTTTCCGTCCTGTGACAACACTGCCCTCAAATATGGAAATGGAAAGTTTGGAAACCCAGACAGAGTATTGAAAGTGAGCGCATATTATTTTGGGCTAACGAAGTCTGGTCGCGACGTATAAATGTATGCATTTTGTATGATTTCTACACTATTAGTTAACATCATCATCACAGCTCATATACGTTCCCGCCGAGGGGCTCGAGCCTACCCTATGTTAGGGTGGGTTATTAGGCCTTAGTCAACCACGCTGGCCCAGTGGTGGACTACATACACCATTGAATTTCTTCACAGATGTAGTCAGGTCACATCCTCACGATGTTTTCCATCATCGTAAGAGCGTCAGACAAATGTACATAATATGAAATTCGAAAAACTAAAAAACACATTGGTACTTTGCGGTCTCAAACTCCGGACCTCCCGATTGAAAGGCGAGTGCCAAGTCCACAGCGCCACCGACGTTCCTAGTTAACATAATAATAAAAGTGTATTTTTTAACAAGGTCAAACAAGAAGTATATTTGTTTAACAATCACTTTATTTTATCGGAAAATATTAAGCCATTCAAGAAAGTGATGGTTCAATTCGAATTAGGTTTATGCTGAAAATAAATAATTTTACTTTGCAAGGTTTCGCTCGGAAAACTAAACCAACTTTACAAACAAGAAAGTGAGGTTATAAAAACGTGGCAATAAAATAATTATAATAAAAATATGCAGAATGTTTTGTGAATTACACGCAAAACATGATGATAGAATTAAATTCAATACATACTCCGTAATGATTTCTAAGCAAGAAATCATTACTGAAGGGACTCAAAAATAATTTATGTTTTTTTTTGGACACATTTTGTAACTAATGATAATTTAACATTGACGTCTCGACAATTATAATTCATAAGTTGCCATAATATAGTAGATATCTGGCCTTGACAATGAATATGAATATTCTTTGTTTGATTTTGGCGTAACAAACAACCTCAGTTTATTACACGAATGTTCCACTGCCGATGTACCTATTATTAAATTGGATTAAATAAATAGTGGCATTTTAAACAACACTTGTAAAGTGATATGTAAAATATTAACATAAATAAAATATTACTTCGTTATGCCACAAAGGTATTAAGATTGGCAATTCGTTTCTAAGTCAAAAAAACTTGTCTTCAGATGATACACAATGGAGGAACTACGTGAACAATGTTCCATCCAGACCAGAGCGTAATACAGGTAAGGGCATTATCAAAAAGTTCCAAGCAAAATGCAGTTTTAAACTGTTACCTATTTCAGCAGGAAATAACTCAGTTTACGACGACGACGTAGCAACTAAGGCACTCGAGGCGCGATGAAATAATGAGGAATACTCACTATATTATTATTCACTTTTTTCAATATTGCATGATCAGTGACAGTAAGCATAAGCCCATAAGCTACGGAAAACTATGGCAGGAAAACGGGCTCTTACGACCAGTTATTGAATGTGTAAATTTTTGCAGCTTATAGGCTCTTGTTACCATTGAGGGTGACTTAACCAGTGTTAACGTCAATAATATAGCCACACCACCCATTCAGACCGATCTTGTCCCTTTATGCTTTGTGACATTACTTTTTTATTAAATAAAAACCAATGGATACTGTATTTATTAATAGCAAATATAGACGTACTATCAATATCTATTTTTAGTCACAATCACAATACAATTCTCTAAATCGCAACCTAAACAATGGTCCATACATTGTTGTCTATAATTAATGTTAAATAATAAATGATGCGTGATTGATTACTAGTCAATAGTCATATTTTTATGACCCAATGGTACTCTAAGATAATTTGACAACATATCAGTGGAGGAAATAGATTATACATAAAGCTTTCAAATTAAAAGAAACGGTACTAATTAGTGCATAGCATCTTTAAAGATAGACATCTATAATTCGGAAACGTTTGTAATGTTCGTTTACAATGGAATGAATTAACATTTGGTTTTGTCACCGTGTAACTTCATTGTTGTTTGCATGCAGAATAATTTTTACGGAAAAATTAACATGGGCGGCTTAAGGTTCGCCATATAAGTATTTCAGTTGAGGGTGAATAAACACCACACAGTTTGATGAGTCAGTCATAAACACGCCAAGTTTTTTAAAATTTAAATATCAACAATTATTTGAGCTAAGTGCATTTATGATATTTTGGATTCTAGACAAGCTAAGAGGCTTTAATAAATGTGTCAAATTTCATACATGTAGTTTAAAAGGTTTTCGAGTTGTGAAGGGGTCAAAAGTAGCTCGAAATGGTTCGAGTAATTTGGCTGGACACGCTGTCGCGCGTCTAGATAATTCATGATAGTTCGGCCGATCGTTCAAACAAATCGGCGGTGTTTTAATAATATAAATCCATCGCACACAATGCGTCAGAAATGGAGTGCGCTCGAGGTGGAGCCGGGTTAGTGCCCATTGCCTAACATTGTACTCACTTATTATTGTTTGGTATTCTGGGAATTTCACACGACGACCGGGGCCGACTGTTCGGGCTCATGCCGAGCGTCGCCAGCACGTCCAAGTGGATGTCTGCGGCTGAAAAACAATGAACATTCTAAAAATCATGTTCATCATTAAAATTCGGGATAAAAGTAGCCTATGTTATTTCCAAGGGCTCAAGCTGTCCCTATGCCAAATATCATTAAAATTAGTCAATGGTTTAGCGGTGAACGCGTAACAAACAAATAAATTCATTTTTAATATTAAGTATGATGAATGGAACCGACCAAAATCGGCCAAATTAAACTCGCGCACCGAGGGTTTCGTACAATATGTACATAACATATTTACGGGTTTTAGATTTTTGCCTTAACATGTGCTATAAGACCTTAATTCTTCCTATAGGTTTTGAGTCCCTTGTGAATTTGAATCCTTTGATCGCGTAAACTTACTAGTTTCGATTTTTTACAGATGAAAGAGACCGTCATCATCATTATCATCACAGCACCACAGAAAGAGACTACAGGGGCCGATCAAGTATTACGTAACGCTAGGGGGAGGGGTCTGGTGGTGTATCTCCTCTAACAGACAGTAGCAATATTTATTTGTTGTTTTATTTTATACTCGTCCTGTTATGCTACTTTTCATTGTTCGAATATGAACCGTCACACGTACCTCCATAGAAAAGATTAAAATGAATCATCATTAAGTATATCATTAGAAGATCTTAAATTTGAATAATTAATATAGTGTCTTGTCTTGTCATAAAACCATAAAATGGTAATCGGCGCTAGCTTTTAATTCGCCATAGCTTATCGGACAAACAAGCCCTGGCAGCAAAAAGGTTGGAAGGTTAAGGTTATCGTTGAAGGTTGTACAGACATAAAGCACGGCGTATTCATTCAAGATACTCTCTTAATCAATCAACTGTTAAGGCGCCACTTCCCCGCTTTCAAGCAATTTCGATTTACTCTACCGCCACAAATATAAATATACAGTTCTCAAATTCATATTATATGATATTGTTGAACATATTATCTAAACATTCTTAAAGACAGAAACATGATTAATAATATTTCACTCGATGGGAAAAAATCTAATAAAGATCATTCTGTTCAATATTTTAAAACGACCGTGAATCAGAAAATACAATAATAAATTACATAAAAGTTTTACCAACAGATGTGCATTTTTATTGCTAGAAATCTTCGAACTTGGAAACCTCGCCTTAACGCTAGAATATTGAATGTAAAGAAAGCATAGAACTTATTTTCACCAATTGAGGCGCCTGGTACAAAGTTCGATTCGCCGATTCGATCAATCTGAAGAATAACGTGACAATCGAGTGAAACACAAATAATGTCGTTTGAAATCGAATGGCACATAAATTCGTGCGAAATCGTTTAGTTGTTTCAAAATTAATAATAATTTAATATGTTTTCTATTTAAATAAAGAATCGTCGAAGGCAAGGAGGCTTATTTATACTGTCGATTAATCGATAGGGTATTCAAGATTGCGAGCGTTGTTGATGCCATGTCGATAACGTATTCGTCTAATTAAATCGTAAACGATATTAACATACACCAGCCCCCCTAGCATGTCCACCAAAACACGATATAAATTCGTGCGAAATCGTTTAGTTGTTTCAAAATTAATAATAATTGAATATGTTTTCTATTTAAATATAGAATCGTCGAACGCAAGGAGGCTTATTTATACTATCGATTAATCGATAGGGTATTCAAGATTGCAAGCGTTGTTGATGCCATGTCGATAACGTATTCGTCTAATTAAATCGTAAACGATATTAACATACACCAGCCCCCCTAGCACGTCCACCAAAACACGATATAAATTCGTGCGAAATCGTTTAGTTGTTTCAAAATTAATAATAATTTAATATGTTTTCCATTTAAATATAGAATCGTCGAACGCAAGGAGGCTTATTTATACTGTCGATTAATCGAAAGGGTATTCAAGATTGCAAGCGTTGTTGATGCCATGTCGATAACGTATTCGTCTAATTAAATCGTAAACGATATTAACATACACCAGCCCCCCTAACACGTCCACCAAAACACGATATGATAAAGCGGTTTGCGGCGCGGTGAACTGTCAAAATACAATAGGGTTTCGTCGTATTTTGACAGTTCACCGCGATAAATCGCTTTATCATATCGTGTTTTGGTGGACGTGCTACGGGGGTAGGTGTGTTCCAGATAAGTATCACCACCTTGCTGCTGCTAATATCTGATGTTAACTTCGTTTTGCGTTTATTTTAAGGAATGTTAACATTTTTAGCCACGCTAATTGTTACGAATTAAACTGTACGAACTGATTTTTCGTGCTGAATTAGTCTAGTAACTTAAAATTTCAAATAACACAAATCAGAATCGGCTAAAACTATAAATTTCTTTCAATTTATTTTTGAAATCACTGAATAATCTTTTTGATCCATGAAAAAAAATGGTTCAAATGTCAAAGCTATTAAAAATGGTATTGAACCAGCACGCAAAAAAGCTAAAAAAAAAACGAATAAAGTTGATGCGAAAATGTTGCAAATCAGTTCTTTTCTGGTTCGTCATTTTGAACGGTCGAAACGACGCATCGTTATGACAAATCGTGCCGTACATGGTCCCGTTTAAACGCTTGCCTAAGAACCTCATTCAAATATGAAGTAATATTGATTCAAGCAAAATACAACATTACTCATAACAGCATTGATTTGCCGCACTACGAGGGATTGAGGCTAGACAAAGCAAAACTTTATTGTGTGTGCAACAATAAATCGAACTACAGTAGTTCTGCTGTGAACCGATTCAAGGAGGTTAAAGAATCGATATCGTAAAAAACGCTTAAAGGTGGTCTGGCGCTAAGAAACCTACCGCAAGTTAATTGGCCGATTTATAATTTATTCACTTCCTATACAATCGACCGCTCAATATGCTAATGTGATGTGAAACCTTCCGTGTCTTTTAAACAACTGTTAGTTGTCACTAAGAGACTGTAACATAGACTTATTAAAATAAATAACTCTCGACCTATTTATTATGTCGTGGCCTATTTGTGGTTTTAAATTTTCAATCGTTTCAGCTTCGTTGAAATAATCCGAAATTTAGTAAATGACGCCAAACAAGTAGGTGTTATACCTACTTGCAAGGTTTGGTCGCCGAGATTGGACTTTGTGACTCAAGTAACTACAATTACTCTATCTAATTACAATAAAATCATAAAGTTATTAGCTATTAAAAATTGCAAGCCATCTCTTTCTGTATTCGCAAATTCTGTGTGTTATATTGTAAGCTTGTGTTGTCAGAGACGGCTTTATAATTTTGTGGTTTAGCTGTTTAAAAGAATTATTTCACACAGAGATGTCTCTGAAGCCTTTGCTATAAAATAATAAAAATACCGGCCTAGAGCGAGTTGAACTCGCACACCGAGGGTTCTGTACAAGCTTATCTAAGTTCCTAACAATGTACATATTAACGGTTTTCGGATTTTTTCCTTATGCTATAAGACCTTGCTTCTTGCAAAATTTAATGATTTTAGATCAACGGGAAGTACCCTATAGGTTTGATTCCCTTGTAAAATTGCGAAATATGCGAAAAAATGCGACATAAACGGTCATATCCTATGATCGCCTTGACTTACAAGTTTGATTTATTACAGCTGAAAAAGAGTAGATCCAAAAAATTTCAGCTTGATATCTCTAAGCGTTCTCGAGAAAAAGGGTCTTGACTTGACAGACATTCGGACAGAGCAACAGTCGCACAGACCGACATCGAAGTGATCCTATAACGGCTCCGTTTTCTCCTTTCGAGGTACGGTACCCTAAAAAAGTGTGCATAATCCTTAAAGTATCGAACACCAGCTCAGTATTCGTCCAGTTACCACAGTACATACAAGCGAGTACTCACTTCTCCGGTGGTTCTGGTGCGGGTGGAGGTGGGGGTGGGCGTGGGAATGCAGCGGATGGTGCGGCGACAGGGGCTGCGCCGTCGCCTGCTGTTCGCCCGCGCACGACTGGTGCAAGGCCGAGTCGGAGTTCGTGCGCCGCCAATTACTGTCCGACGGGGGGCTGCAACGAGGGTAGCGACGTTTCACAACCATCATAAAGGCGTATAGTAGGGTCAATCATAAAAAAATCACTGCAGAAAAAACCGGTTCTCTTCATAAATTTTAAATAAAAAAAATCTTTAAAAAAGATTTATGTTATTATTCAACGCATTCTTTAGAGGATGGTCTTTTTAATTTTTTTTTTATTGCTAAAGGTGGCAGACGAGCAAGTGGCCCACCTGATGGTAAGTGGTAACCACCGCTCATGGACATCTGCAATGCCAGGGGCAAAGCTCAGTTGCTGCCTACCTGGAGAGAAGTGCTCTTTTTAAACCTCGTTTGAAGTTGGACATATCGTAGCGCTCAGGAAACACCGCAGCTGGGAGCTCGTTCCAGAGTCTGCACGTACGTGGAAGAAATGAACGCTGAAACCGGACTGTGCTAGACGAGATCGGTTCCAGGTGGTACGGATGAACTCTATTGCGGTGGCGGGTGGTGCGATGATAAAAAGGTGACGAGGGCACCATTGCAAACAGTTCCTCGGAGCACTCTCCGTTAAAGAGCCGATTTTTTGATAAATTAATTAAAACTTGGTTAAAATGTGACCCAAACATGCCTCGGTTTTAAAACTTTAAACCTAATCGCGTCGTAAATATTAGGTTAAATCATATGCTTTCGATTTCAATAAATAAAGTGAACAATATTCTAGCGGATGGTCTTTTTAGATTTTTCTTATTCGCCTTTATTAATGTTAAATTGAAATAATTCATCTTACGCGTAAAGGTTTGCTTAAATATTCCCCTCACTCTCACTCACTCACCCTATGTAATCAGTGCGGGACGATCGATCAAGGTCATTATAGGACCACTATGCGCCTTAAGCGTGAAATTATGCATTATGCGTGAAAACCAAGCGACATCTAACGGTTATTTACGTCACAAAACTCCATATAATCATTTCACACCGTTCAAAATTCCAGTGAAGATGCGCTCTTCGGTCTACGCCGTATTAAGGCGTGTCCGCAGCGCCAGTTATCTAACAAACGTGTTATCATAACAAGTTCGCAAAATAAATTGACAGAACAACCACAGTCCGCTGCGCCAGTTATTGTTTCAAAACTGAGATCCGGCGGAGAAGACGTGCGGCTGCTGACGAAACGTCTTCCTGTAGTGAGCACTCACATTAAATAACTTCCCCTCCCCGCAGGCGAACGCGGGGGGTGCTATTCTTTCGTCGCTGCAAACACGTATTTTTCATAAAAAAAAACTGTTAATTTGTTAATATATAAAAATCTCGTATCAAGTGTATGTTATTGATATCCGCCGACATGGCTTAACCGAATTTTACGACATTTTTTGTATAAATTTGGTAGGTCTGAATCTGAGAAAATTCATAGGCTATTTTTATAACCCATGGTGAAAAGGATGGCCCTCTCCCGATTTTTTTGACAATTATTATGGCGAAACGTAGTTCGCGGGCACAGCTATTAAATTATACCTAAGTTGCAATATTCGGTTAGCAAACAGTGTTTTCATGTTAGCAAACACGAAAACACAACGCTGCTGACCCGGCATTAGTTGGAGTACCTAGCCAAAATCACATAAGTGATCGATGTGTTAAAATGAATGGGAATGACATTACGAGACTATCGCAGACCATGTCACTCACTTCCGTACCAATTAGTGTATCGGACGCTTATGTGACTTGGTTCAAAAATATACGAGTATACTTGAGATAACTACTGGCACCACTGACGAGTAAGGTTAACTGTCAAAATTAAATTGCAATGTTAGAAAGATATAGATTGCTGCCGCGTAGATTGAAAACGAATTCTTTTATTAGCGACTATATAGGTACTTCCGTAATCTCGACTTTTGTGTTCAGTTGGTTCCGCAAAGAAAGCGCGATACAACACTACTTTGTTTTGGCGTGAGTTTTGTTCCGTGATGTCCATATCTAATAAATGATGCCCTCATAATAATTAATAAATGATGGACATGAAAAAATAGTGTACGTTGTCTATGAGGGAATGTTTGTATGTCGACTGGTGTTACACATAACCAAAACGTCTACTTAATATACATTTACATCTCTCATGTTCGGTAAGTAGGTCCTTATTACCCCCAAATGGGGCTTGTAGGTGACCAATAAGCGCTCTAGGGTAATAATGTAGCTAGAAAAGCCCTGAGGCTGTAAGTAATTTATTGTACGCGAACTTTTTGAAATAGTGAAGTGTTTTTTTATTACTTACCGCCCTAGGGCTTTCCAAGCTAAATTATTACCCTAGAGCGCTTATTGGTCACCTACAAGCCCCATTTGGGGGTAATAAGGACCTACTTACCTCACAATCGAGATGTAAAGCAGAGTAGTTAGCTCGGGTGTAAGCTCGAAATATAGGGCTATATAATTATCACGGGCTGCAGTTGATGCCTTACAGCCCTTAGCTACTAGTCTACTATTAATTTAAAATACAATATATAAAAACTTATCCCGAATTCCTTAATAATTCGTCTGGAATATTTAGACAGCAAATTCAAAGGGTCGCATTTCACTTACAGCTTATGAAAATTTAAACAAGAATCGCTTAACGATTGTGCTTATTACAACGACACACCACTTGTATAAGAAGGTGATAAAACACTCGCTTTTAGAAACTTTGCAATATTTACCTATATTTGCTAAAGTTCACAAAGGCGTGCAATGTTTTCAAACCAATGTCGTAAGGCAACTTAATCAAGTTTTATTGCTGGTCTAAACGTGACTTATGCCATGAAATCACGTGGTTAAGAAGCCCGCCTCGAGCCTGGGCTTCGACGCGGGACAAAAGTTCCCAAATGTTGCGAAAGCTATGACTTTCGTCTACGTGCGCGGAGGTGGAGCACGTAGAAACATACAGCAACCAATAGGCACTTAAAATTCATAATAATTATAATTATTTAGACACAATAACAAATGAGACTAAATACTGCGCGAGATGTACTGTCCGCTTTAGAAATGTGTCTCTCGCAGCCATTGGCGCCCATCAACAGAATTAGACTAAAAGTTTCTATTCAATACTATGATAACTAGATAAGTCTATTAAAAAAAGACTACCAACTGAACTAAAAACATACTAGTCATTGTGCGTCATTTCACATTAATTGCAATTTATAAATGGGATACTGTTTCCTAAACTTGAGAATAACTGTTCAGTTATCCGTGTATTCAGGAGCTTCTTTCCTGTTTACGTCCATTTATTGCATGAATGAAATTTCTTAGAACGTACTACAGAATTTGAGGTTCAAATATTAATAGCTGATTTTCCTAAAAGTCCAGATGTAAAGACTGTTAAGAATTTATGTTCCCTTTTTATTTGACTGTAATTTAAATGTGCACGCAGTTGACGACAAAAAAAAATAGGTTAAATCGGGAGGTGCTCACTCACGCGCAGTCGCGAGTTAAATACTCGCCAGTTGACGAACAAGTCAATTATGAAGAGCACACAGCTCTGAACATATTTATTAAACATAAATAATAATATTTAATAAGAAACTGTAGAGCAAATGTACAAAGTAAAACACTGTGTGATAATGACCTCTTTAGTTTACGAGGAAACATCGAACATGTTAGGTGTGTAAGACTCCCTACTGACCAACGGGCTGCCATTGGACGAGGTTAACCTCTTTTAAATGAGAGACAGTCTGAAAACGGAATAAGTCCAACTCTCAGTTGAGATAGTAGAAGAGACGTATACCTACCACTGTAACTTACCTTAAGTATACAGTGCTGCCATACGGGCTTGTGTCGTGTTTGCGGTCTGCCGGGCGCCGCATTGGTCCCACTGAGGAAGAAGCACGCCCGCGTTGCCCCGGCGACCGCGAGGGTGACGTCCCCCCACTTCGCCCTCCGCCCAAACCATACTGTGTTGCTAAAGTCGCCTCTTCAGGCTATCAACAAAAAATAATATATGCATTACAAACAATAGATTTCGCATTTTATTGTACAGTCGACAAGACTTCAAGCTTACACTTCCACTACGAAAACCACCGCTATTAGGAGCGACATAAAGGCGGTACAAATTAATGTCTGTGAAGTCTGGCCTGTTGTTATATGTACCTACGCATCCCATAAAATCCGTCTTAAATTACATCAATATTGATTATATAATTTGAAGATAACTATATATATATATACATCCGCACAATACTAATCTCTCTCGAAACCGGTATTTATAGCAGATTTCGTCTCAACATACCTATCGATTTACTATGAAACAAGATTCCAGTGTATAACGGGTTTATTAAAAGCTGAGCTTTAAAAAAAGGCATTTAATTTTAAGCTCAATGTGGTGGGCCTTGACCAAATAGTTTGTGAATTATACTATTTTCAAACCCAATATATTTGTTAGACAAAACCGGAAATACTTTATTACAGTGATCAATCAATTTATGACTTCATGGAAAACATTGTATATGACAAGTAAAATGGAAATATTTATTTACAATGATACAATGAATCAAAAAACTATATTATGCACTAAATATAATCATTTCAACAAATGGTAAATTATAGTGTCAGTATTTTACATCGCATTTTATTGTATAAGTACAGGATTACTTTTTTTATCACCCTGAAAAATTTAAGGGACGCTTCAGGACAAGGTAGAAGAATTATTTAAATATTAATTAAAAATAACCCACCTATTTAATTTTATATTAATTTATTTATTTGGTGAATCTACAGTTTTATATATTTAAAAAATAAAAACAAAAAGCACAGATAGCTAACTACATAACCAATTACAGATTCACACAGGTAGACATACAATAGTTACTAATAAAATCTGAGCTTACAACAACAACAATATGTATAAACACGATTACTTATATAAACTTAAAAACACTATAATACAAAATTCATAATACAAATTGAAAAGCTTGCGCCTTGCAGAAGTATGATTTACATTGAATATGTCGATGTCGACAGTCTTACACAAATCATTGAAGAAACTACCAGCTCTCAGTAAAAATGAATTTTGCCAATAATTGCTTCCTGCCAAAGTAATGTAAATTGGTTTAAAATTGCGAAAGTTTCTAGTGGGAACATTGAATTGCAATAAAGATTCAGTCTTTATTGCAATTCAATGTTTTTGTATTTTTTTTTTTATATAATAATGAATGTGTCCTGAAGCATTTCCTAAATTTTATAGGGTGATAAAAAAGTTATCCTGTATAGCATAAAATATTCTTCTAATTGACACCAGTGTCCTCTTCGTCCTCATATGACTTAAACATAGGTAATTAGAAGCCCATGTCTGAGAATTCATAGGTAAACATTGATTCCATCAATGTTTACCTATGAATTCTCAGACACACAGGATCAGGTTACCTCATACTAATAGTACCATCAATACATTTAAAATTATTCTCATGCTGACAAACTTAGTACAAGCCAATGGTACATTGGTGAGGCAGACTCAGAACTCTTACCACGAAACAAAAATGTTATTATAGTGTGAATACATATGATTATTAGAACATATAACAGTCTATATTCTAAAAATACTCACTAAGAGTTGTACAAATTCCAAATTTTATAGCTAAAAGAATATAGTAATAAAACAATCAAAGACTAATATAGCTTTTAATAACATGCAAATGCACTGCGATATGAACAATCAATTACTCACAACATTTGTTGTTCATTAGCAGTAAAAATCCATAAATAAATATAACAAATCAAAAACACATTAATAAAAGAGCTATTGAAAATAAAGAAATAAACACAGCACATGCTTCTACACTTCACATGCCACATGGTATATAATTTTAGTAAGAATTAACTAAAACCATTTTAATTATCAATAAAATATTATAATTTTAACTTCCTGCTATAATGCTACAAGTGCAATACACAATGCAAACAATATATACAAAACAGTATAAATTTGAATTGGGTACAACCCACATTTTAATATACCATTAAGATACAACAGATGTTCATCGTGTAATGCTAACACATGTTATAATGTAAATAAAATTTCACATCTTTCACAAGACAGTTGCGCAAAGCAAATAATTCATCACCAAATATGATTACTTTGACAGTCAATTTGCAACATATAAAATCTTAAGCATTTGACTGATTTTTTAATACAACAAAGCTAGCAAATAAGTAGATGACATTCTTGATGATTAGTGGTCACAGTCACCTATTGTATATGATCTGTAAATTCTATAAGGGCCATAGTGTTTTTGTTTTTATAAGAGATTTTATATGGAACTAAGGTCAAATACCTGTTACTAGTAACTAAATCCACAGATCCACAGATAGGTAGAATATTAAAACCGACCGTTAATAGAATATCCCCCTGGTAACGCTTCGTGTTCTCAAAAAAATACTGAAAATATCGAATCTTAAGAACATAAATATACATTATAAAATACATAATAGTGCAAATGTGTCCATTTGCATTTGTAAAGACCTCATATCTGCACTACCTGTAGTTTTATGTGGGAAGGTTAAAATTTAATAACTTTTTCATTTAAAAATGTTTTGAGTTCAATTTTATATGGAGAGTAAAGTAATAATTAGAGCCCATTATCGGAGGTGCAATTTGGTAGCTGGACTTCTTAGAAATGAGTAAAATAAAAAATATTTATGATGTCGATATCAACACTTTTTCTTAATAATTATTGATTGCGGCAGAAAGTTCATGTTTTTAATTTCTCGTAATTCGTCTTCAAGCCGCTGTAATAGGAAAAGAATGTTTTAATTTATAATTTTTAGTTAGTAAAATATTTTTATTTATAAACATTAAAAATGATGATATACCTATTCATTTTAATAAACATGTTTAATTTTTGTCTAAGACTTTATTACGGTAGAGAAAAAAGTATCAATATAGTTATTTTTTGGGTATATTTCAAAATTATTTTTACCCATCTCTAAGAAAGTTCAGCTACCAAATTGCACCTCCGATAACAGGATCTAGTAATAATGAATGTGTTAACATGAGAAAGAGCATCATCTGCAAAATTATAAATTTGCAAAATCTGTCAGATATTCTGAATTATCCAATGTTAGTTATGCAGATTTACAGTATTCCCGATTATATTTTTTATGTTTTAGAAAAATTATCTGTACCTATATCATATTTTAAACATTAATTGAAAAGGGTAAGATGCTCATCATGTCATATCCAAATTTTCTAAGAACCTGTAATAAAAGAAAAAGGCTAACAGTTTTTGAAATTTTAGCTTAAAATAAAAGAAATATGTTAGACTAGCATACAAGGGATTAGATTTTGTTTAGCTAAATAAGATTGCATTATTTACACTGAAATACTGAACTTGCACAGTAAGAAAATAATAGAAATAAAGGGAAAAATGAGAGGTTTTGGGTTATTAAATGGTAATGATCTCTTAAAAGGCTTTGGTGACTGACTGAGGTATAAGCATAGAGCTCAAACTACTGGAGCTAGAAACATAAATTTCGGTACAGGGTTTCATTGGCCTTTGTAGGCCCACTAAGGAAGGATTTTTCAATATTCCCACAGGAAGCTGAGAAATATCCATCCAATAAATATAAAGAAAACTTAGTTTGCAGACACAGCTAGTAATAAATAATCAAATGTAATAAAAGAAAGAAAGAAAGAAACATAATTTATTTTGGCCACACAAAAAATTAAAAATACACAAAAAAACGAATAATGTGGTGCAAATATTGTGCGAGGCCAAAAAAGGTTCGAGCCTCAGCATATGCTTCCGCTACAAACAAGTGCAGCGAAGGCACTGGTATTCTGGCAGGGCCTTGTAAAGAAAGACCCAAGAGATGTCAAACTACTACATATAAAAAAATAAATAATACAAAAAAAAGATAAAAGATCTGGCTGCATGGCTTATTAGGCCAGAGCCTTATAAAAATGTTTTATACAATGGAACACACAAAAACACAAAAATTAACACCGAAGGCTAATGAAACGAAATGCATTGATGCTAAAAAATGTTACAAATCTGTGGTTAATTGGAACGCACCGTTAAGCACACACCTGTTGTAGTATCTTTTATTTGTCTGTGTATTGTACAAACCCTAGCTTGCTACATACGTAGTATCTCCTACTTAGTCTGTGCTTGCTACACTATATTTAATATAATTTGTGATATTAATTAATCTGTGAACCCACCCTGTTTTAATTATTTCTTAGAACACAAGAGTAAAATTGTAAAATTTTATACAAACAGTACGAAGACTAATTGATGATTTCTCTATTATGTTAGTAGTGCAATTTGTGAGTTATATGTTTGTAATTTTTGGTAATAAATTTTATCCTAATAATTCTTCCTGCAGTAAGATGACAAATCAACTGTCTCATTCAATACACTACTAATAATAATTTTTGCAAATGTATTTAGTGCAGAGGTCGAGAAATCGCCTACTGCGCAACGGGTCGCGAGTTCGATTCCCGTATGGGTATGGCCTACAGAAATTTCTTCCGGTTTGGGCGTATGTGCATGTGATATTCTATATTTGTAACTGCACCCACGGCCCAGGAGAAACTCTTAGTGGGGCGACGTTTTTTAAAAAAATTATGATAGTTTTAAAGGTTTTAAGCCCAAACTAAGCCTACCTACAAGTTAAAGAATATAACTGAATGCAAACCGTGATGTAAAACCAAAATTATTTGTATTATACTTTGTCTACCAGGATAAAACAAAATATACTATATTCATTAATAAACTGAATGTACACAACACATTTGGGACTGATACAAAAAAATTTCAGCCATCTACAACTGCACCACTACCATAAAACAATAATAGCTCTACAATCAACATAATAGTATAAAAAATGGGAGACCAAAGGAGGAAAAACCTTTGTGTTATTTGGCTCAGCTTTGGTGGCCTGTGGTGCAGCCACATTTGGCAGCGACCCACTGCGAAATGTGCCCAAACTTTGTTGGGCAGGTCGCAACATGGTATCAACTGTTTCAACAGGTTCTGGCGATACTTTCACTCTTGGCCGCCTGCTACTTGAATTGACCTGCAATGTAGCTTGTCAATTATACTGACAACTCTTCGACAGAACTTCTAAATCAGATAACAATTGAATGTTCACTAAAAGCTTTGGTTCCATATGAATAATATGAATCACAATTAATCATGCAATGCTTACTTGTAGTTCGATTGAACAATATACAATGTATCTGCAAAAAGTATAGGGAAACACAAAATGCCACTTGTAATATTAAATAAGAAAAAACATACCCAACTAGTTTTTATGATGCTTTGATATTATTTTAAAAAAATCACTTTAGTAATATCACTATTAACAAGCTTTTAGATAAAATAACAAGTATTAGGCTCAATCAAAGGTAGTGAACAAGGTGTAGTGAGAAATACAACAAAGAATTTTACATTCAAAAAATGAAAATAATATTTTGAAAGTGGTGCTGTTTGTATTCAGCCAAGCTTAGCTATCTAATGTAATATATGAATAACGCGCAATTGGCTTATTAGAACGATTATTGTTTACGTCGGCTCGCACATTTGACGGCCAGGAAGCTAGTGCCTGAGTAAATAGGCGACATACCTTATTGGTTGCGTCGGAAACTTCACGCATTATTTTTTCGAAAGCGGCTGTTTCCTCTGCCTGCTTTTGGTTGTGGAGGGCAATCTTTTCACTGAATTTTCTTGGGTTCGCCATGATGGCCAGTAAACATTTATTTTTCCCGTTTTACATCACAATTTTCGCTTATTCTATCAACCTCGCTTGGCTGTCAGATAGACACAATGTTGCTATATACATAATTTAAATAACACAGACTAAAAAAAACTACGCCCAAGAAGCTTGAATGGCTTAAATAGGCTCGAATAAGTAAATAGGTGAGGTGACTCTACTGCTACTGCCCGAGCCATACACAATCTTTGGCCCGAGCCGGAAATCATGTTTTAAAGCAGGGCTGTCAGAACCGCGGCCCGCGACATGTTCTTAATGTACCACAAATAGGTACCCCAATTTTCCTTTGGTATTTTTTGGAAAAATTACATTTTATTTCATTTCTGTGGTAAGTATGATAAATGAATTATTTTTTTTTATTTACCTCTGCCCCCTCCCCCCCACAAGCGCGGAGATAAGTATTTTTCACAAAAAAAATTGTGAAAGCTTCGCAGCTACGGGTTGATGTTTAGAATCACTGTGCACGAATTTGGGGGGGTGGGGGGAGAGGAGGTTACCCCCCCCCCCCCAACTCCCAGGGTGGTTAAGAACATACTTCCAGAGATATAAGCATTTGAAATTTTAAAAAACTAACCTCAAAATTAGCAAGTTTCCAGAAGCAATAAGTATGCCAATGTGATCGGACGTGTTAAATATTTAATTAATCATCTGCAAAACTCTGACCTAGTACATAACGCCATTTCCTGTTCTGTATATACAGAATGTAAAAAGACCCAACGCGAAGCCGAAATTATTGGGTCTTTTTACATCCTGTATTTAGAACCTAATAGCATTCATGCGATATGTATTTCTTTGTCCGGAATTATAAGTGATTCTGAGAATTCCTTGTCATTTGATTACGGTGTTTAATGTAAATTAATTTATCGTGTTCATTCATATAGGTACCTATTTGTTGTAAGAATACTTTACTTGTTCGATTGGCTTCAACAGCATGTTGGTACGGTGTTGATGATGTTTATGTTAATGAATAAATAATAATAAATACAGATATTGAATCATTACATAATTTGCTATTAGTTTAGAAATTCGGAAAAGAGATACTCCAAACTTCGGACGGATAGTCCAAGGCAAAAAAAATGTAATTTTTCTTATTAATATTGTAAAAACCCTTGGCACTTACTTCTTTTTATTCATAACATTTGTTTATTACAGTAAAATAATGTACCGGAACCCATTCGTTTTATTTGTCCATTGATATTGTATCTGCACATATTAATCTGCCTATAACCACCAGAATGTCTCTTGCTCTATCACTTCTTCTTCCCATCCTTGACTATGCAGATTGCTGCTATTGTGACCTTGGCGAAGTTTTGCTTGATAAGCTTGAGCGACTCCAGAATTTGTCCATTAGATTTATCTTTGGACTGCGAAAATATGACCACGTCTCACAATACAGAACTGAACTCAAATGGTTGAAAATACGCCAACGCCATTTATATCATTTATACATTTTATACCTTTTATACAATATTTTGTTTAATCCTAAAACACCCATTTACCTAAACAAACATTTCATTTTCCTTCATTCCTCACATAATTTAAACACTCGTTCTTCTGATAGCCTCCTATTAAAATTTCCCACACACTCGTCCCAATATTTCAATAAATCCTTTACTGTTCAGGCGATTCGACTTTGGAATCGCCTACCTTCTGATATTAGGTGCAAACAAACACTTGACTCTTTTAAAAAAAGCGTTCACCGCCATTTCCTTGAGCTTTGACCTCGCCCCCTATGAATTTATATATTATATTTTATTTACTCTGTTATTATTATGTAGTATGTTTTAGTATTTTATACAGGCTGTCCCAAAAAATAGTGTCAAGCGAAAGTCCAGAGTTAGAGCACCTCTTGGAGTACCCGAATCACCCCCATGTATGTTCCGCGATTATTCGTAGTTTTAGAGTAATAATTTTTTTTCTGACTTTTTGAAAATTTCGATCTAAAGAACTTAAAAATTTTTAATAAAAAAAAGTTGAACATATTTTAATGTTTTTCTTTATGCCACTGAATTATCTTTAGTGCTTCTTTTATGTCTAAAATAATCAGCTTCGTAACTTTAGTGGAAATTTAGAAAACAGTAGTGTAAAGTCAAAATTTGAATGTTAGTGAATAATTACTTAAAAATTCATCTTTAAATTAAAAATCTAAACAGGCGAATTCATGGTTTCTAAGTATGTGTAAAAACTTCTCTAGACTCTCTGCTTTCATAATAATTAAAAAAAAAAGTACTTAATAGGGCTACTTTGGCTTAAATCGGCCATCAAAGACAGCAAGGTGAAAATTTCATAAAACTCGACTTCTGAATATATTTTTTTTTAATTCCAATTAGTTATTAATAAACCAAAAATGATTGTAGAAAAGCTAAAAATTTATTATTTGAAGGTCAAAAATAACTGTTCCTGCTGCCATCTTTAATAACCTTTGAAGGTTTATTATAACTTAATAAATGAAACAAAACATTATTTTCAAAGTATTTATTATTCGATCGCTTAAAGAAAGTTTTCAAAATGACGACCTTCGTGCTCAATACATATTCTACATCGTCTAAAAAAGTTTTCTTTTAAATTTATAAATGCAATTCTGTTGTTTTTTATTGTTTCTTCCGCTTGTCTTAATTTTGTTCTTAACACTGTGACGTTTGTAATGTCCTTGGCGTATACTAATTCCTTGTAGTATCCCCAGACGAAAAAATCTATGGGGTTCAAGTCGGGGGACCGTGGCGGCCACGTAATGGGCCCTCCACGACCGATCCATCTGCCTGGAAATGTTTCAGACAAATGTTGTCTAACATTTCTAGCAAAATGGCATGGAGCGCCGTCGTTTTGAAAAATCATATTTCTCCGCGTTAATAGGTCTACATCTTCTAATAAGACGCCGAGATCACGTCGTAGAAATTGCAAGTAGGCCTCGCTGTTCAGTCAGTCCGGTAGTTCGAACGGACCAATCAGCTGTCCGTTTAGGATGCCTGACCACAAATTGATACTAAATTGTTCTTGGAAATTAGATTCCCTTGTGAGGTGTGGATTTTCAATACTCCACGAATGGTAGTTATGCGCATTAAACGCCCCACATCGCTTAAAATGTGATTCATCAGTCCATAGAATATTTTTAAAGAAATTTCCGTTTTCAGCTTGTCTCCGTAACATTTCCTGACAAAATGCCACCCTTCTCGGGTAGTCTGCGGGCTTGAGCTGCTGAACTTTCTGGATGTGATATGGGTGAAAACGCTCTTGATGAAGTATTCGATGTGCTTGTGATTTCGGAATTCCGATTCGACGTTCTATTGTTCTTACACTAACTGATGGATCTCTCACCACTTCTTCGACCACTGATTGGACAGTCAGATACTGTCCAATCAGTGGTCGAAGACTCATCAGGTCACTTATTTCAGATGGGCGCCCCGATCTTCTACCTGGTAGGCGTCCTTCCATGTAAGAGTTATGTACTCTTAAAATCATGCGATGATCAGGCCAAGTTTCAGGCTGAGGTCCACCTCCATTTTGTACTTGCTGCCGGAACAACCTGGCTGCTTCAGAAGCATTTCCTCTTGCATATCCATAAAAGTAATGCATAAGAGCATATTCTTGCTATGAAAAAGACATCACAAAATGAAGAGCTTGAAAAGTCCGTTAAGAATGCCAAATTTGTCAAAATCCCGTATTCACACAAAACCAAATCGTAATCGCACTCAAGGTCCGTAAAGAAAGCAAAGTTCGTCAAATAATCAGAAATGAGCGTATCGTACGTAAGGCGCAAACAAAAGCAGGCAAACGACTGGCGCCAGAACACAATAGGCGCTCGGACTACACCCCCCGCCTCATCCCCTTGTCACAAAGAATAGCATTCCTCAGTTACAGTTATCCATTTCGCCAATGAGAGTGAGAGAGATAGCAATAATGCGGTCTCTTTCATATCCTCTCACTCGGGCAATTTTTTAGCAGGTAAGTACTGCGTTACATCCAACACTACAACCGATGTGATCCGCGAGAAAAATATTTAAATATGGGTTTCATGTAGTTAAGTTTTGCTAAATTGTAATTAATCTGAACCTTAGAAATTATAAAAAGACCAGATATTTATTTTTATCATCTGATAGGAATTTGGTAAATTATTCAGAAGTCGAGTTTTATGAAATTTTCACCTCGCTGTCTTTGATGGCCGATTTAAGCCAAAGTAGCCCTATTAAGTACTTTTTTTTAAATTATTATGAAAGCAGAGAGTCTAGAGAAGTTTTTACACATACTTAGAAACCATGAATTCGCCTGTTTAGATTTTTAATTTAAAGATGAATTTTTAAGTAATTATTCACTAACATTCAAATTTTGACTTTACACTACTGTTTTCTAAATTTCCACTAAAGTTACGAAGCTGATTATTTTAGACATAAAAGAAGCACTAAAAATGATTCAGTGGCAAAAAGAAAAACAGTAAAATATGTTCTACTTTTTTTTATTTAAAATTTTTAAGTTCTTTGGATAAAAATTTTCAAAAAGTCAGAAAAAAATTATTACTCGAAAACTACGAATAATCGCGGAACATACATGGGGGTGATTCGGGTACTCCAAGAGGTGCTCTAACTCTGGACTTACGCTTGACACTATTTTTTGGGACACCCTGTATATTAAAGTATATATTTTGTACCAGTGTATTATTGAAAAATACCCACTTGATCATATGTTTTGTCCTATCTAAAGGTTGTCTGGTAGAGATCGCCTATGGCGATAAGGCCGCCTTTTTTGCTTGTTGTGTATGTATTGTCATTGTTTATGTCATTTTATTTAAGCAAAATAAAGAGTTTCTATCTATCTATCTATCTATTAAAATAGTACAGTTTATTACCTTCCGGACCGCGACGGTCATGTTTTTTTTAAAAATGTACCTGTAATGAAAGTAATTGGTGACCCATGTTCTAGATAGTGTGCATTGAATACATGAAACAAACACTATTTATATTATATTATACTTATATATACTTGGTTTAATCCTTTTTTAATATTTTTTGTTAATTCTCATTTAAAAAATCAAAGCAGAAAAGGTCATTGATGTCTGAATTGTCTATGAATGACATATGTCAGAATTCCGCGGAATTAAAAATCAGACTTTAAATTCATCATAGTTTCCGAATGAGTCCTGAAGTCCTAACACGGGTTATTATGCTTTATTGATTTCTAAAAAAAGTGTAGAAACCTTAGCTAAGATGTAACAAAACACATCCTAGATGACGTAGTAAAGCCTTTGAATTACTTACACTCTTTTTCACAAAGTCCGTGAATATTCCAACAAGACCCTACTCATGGTTACCAGTTACGTTACGTCCCCCCCCCGTAACATGCTGTACTAATTTTAAGCAGCTTATAATGCAAATATTTTTTTTGAGGACATTACTTGATGTGGTAACTAAAGGTAGAAACAAACTATTGTGTCGTGGTGTGTTGTGACGCGTCAGAAGGGTTTCATACATTTACTATGGCTAAAAACACATTATCACACTGTGGTGTGTTGTAGAGGCATCTGTCATGGCGCGGACCGCTCGACTGCGATCGCGCCAGAACGGTGGTAGGGGTTCTGGCGCGCCACAACACAACATAGTAGTGTGTTTCTATCATTGTGTTGGTATCTGCGCTGGCGGACGCTCGTTCGAATCAAAATGACTTCGGATTTAATAGAACTTGTGCGTCAACGAAACCTGTTGTATGATACAACGTGCAAAGAATATAAAAACTAGGTAATCTACTATCAGAGCTGCTGTTTGGAAAGATAGTACAGGAATATCAAATGAACCTACATAGAGGCGTACTTGCTAGCTACAACTTTTTTAAAGAAACTATATCCATTACTATTTATTTAAGTGATTATATGTGTTACGGCGGCGTTCATAATAGCAGTACTTAATACTCGTAGATATTTTTCTTTCAGAAATGATAGTTCTAGTTACAACCGAAGTTAGAAAATAGGCTCGCTATAAGTAAACAAATATTTATTTAAAATAAATTTTTATTTGAAACTAGCTGCCCGGACAGACTTTGCTTTGTCAAAAGTTATTTACTCTGTGATTTGTTTGGGAACAGAAAAGTGTGTTTTTACTATTTTCCATTTATGTTTTTCTCTTCATAAGATCCTATCTTGTGCCTTAAGAAAAATATGAAAAAGACATTAACCGAATCGGTCCAGCCAGTTCTCGAGTTTTGCGCTTAGCAATACATTCAGCGATCCATTTTTATTTATATAGAACATATTATATTAAACTAGCTGACCCGGCGTACTTTGTATCGCCATGTTTTTTAACTAAATTACTGAAATTTATGTTTAAATTATTGTAATTTTTATATTTCACAAACCTTGTCCTAACAATAACGAATACATAAAATCAAGAATCATCCAATTTGGTGCAATCGTTCGAAAGTTATGGGCGTACATACATTTCGAAGATCCATTTTTCTTTATACAGGATCATTTTTAATGAATCAACAACCTCCCAGGGGCTGATTCTAGTGCTCAGATGCAACAACTTTTTGTATGGGACCAACATCGAAATCGCAAAAAAAATCCACTTTCCCATACTAAAGTCTCAATCAGCTAACCTAGTTTGTAGGAAGTGTTTTTTTTTTTGAGATATCGATGTTGATCCCATACAAAAAGTTGCTGCATCTGAGCACTAGAATCAGCCCCTGGGAGGTTGTTGATTCATTAAAAATGACCCTGTATAGAAGATAAATAAATCACTCTCAGAATCGAAAGAAAACATTGTGAACGTGCAAGAAGCTTCGATTGACACTGTTGAGAAAAAAACGTCATAAACGCTTACTGACGTGACACAACACACGTTACTAGTGTGCACACCCACCGTCACGACACAAGGCGTCGCGCCACAACACGACATAATAGTTTGTTTCTACCTTTAGTGCAGTAAATATGAGTTTTTCAGACCAGTCGTAAAAAGAAATAAATACCGAATTCTTTGTCAATTAAGTACGTAAATGTTAAATGTAATAAACTACACTACTACTTAAAAAAAATAATTCATTTGTTTGATGAGGTATGAGGAGCCAGTGGTATGAGGAGCTCGGGGAGATAAGCGGGTCGGCCTCCGGTACTCTTACGAGGACCGTTGAGGCCATGAGTCCCCTCCTCACCACTTGGTCGAACAGGCGGCATGGGGCGCTCTCATACCACCTGGTACAGGTTCTAAGTGGCCACGGATCATTTGGTCACTACCTGCACCGAATAGGTAGGGAAATGACGCCCCGGTGCCATCATTGTGACGCTGAGGACGACGACGTCCAGCACACCTTAGCGGTGTGCCCTGCTTTCGTCGAACCGCGACGCGCCCTAATAGAAATAGCCGGCGAAGACCTCTCCCTCCAAGCAGTGGTTTCGGCCATGCTGGAGAGAGAGAGTTATTGGGAGGTAGTTAACTCCTTCTGTATCAATGTCATGACACAGAAGGAAGCGGCGGAGCGGGCCCGAGAGGATGACCCCCAGGCTGATCCGTGCCGCCGTACGAGGGTAGGACGGAGAAGGCGGCAATATGCCCAACTTCTTCCTCCTGACGGTAACCAGCGGGACCTGGGCCTGGGAAGTAATGCATTGCACCGGTTACCGCCAGTCGTCGATCCCCCGGATGCCCCGGGGGATCGTCGGCCTCCCCACCCTGGGGGGGCGAGAGGGGCTCGCTCAGAGCGAGCAGACGCCGACGAGGTCGTGCGTGGAAGCATTCACCCGAGTTCCCATGACCTTGTCAGGCAGCGACGCGTCCCTTCTCGGCGTATCCTCTTCAAATGAAGAGGATGCGACGATAATGGATGTGCTCGCGCCAAGGCGTATGTGAGGGACATCGGTGGGTTTTAGTCGGTAGGCCGCGGTTTTCTGGCTGGCACTCTGCCCCCAGGGGCCGCGCAGAGTCCGACATAACCTTGCGTCCTCCCAGGCGCAAGGTATACGTAACGCATTTCCCACCGTTAAAAAACAAAAGAAAAAAAAAGGGGTACTTGTGAACCTGAAGAAATTAGAAATATGTCGCGGGCCGCACAAATACTAGATGCGGGCCGCGGCTTGGACAGCCCTGTCCTGGGGTGCGATGTCAGACAACCTCCTTGTGGTGCACCCTGGGCAATCCGGCAGATTCTCTGCCGCGAGCGAATAGTCTGACGAGAGGACCCTCCATAGAGGGGGGGTGTGGGATGGCCAGGTTTAACCCGGCGGGCCACTTCGTGTGGCCACCCGCTTCATGCGGGGAAGGGCGAAGTCCCCTCTTCTTATTTTAAGAAGAGGTGTGGCTTTCGCCGGAAGCCTGATTTGGGCGGCTACCTTGAAGGTAGCAGAGTGGAGGCGACTTCTCGCCACGGCGCTTCGCACCTGCAGGGGGTTTCCTTGAGCTTCGGCTCACCCGCGCGGCGGTGGATCCAGTGGGATCTGCCGTCGGGCAACCCGTTACCCGCATTGAGCGGGCCGGGGGCCCGGCGCACTGAGCGTCGGGTCGCGTGGAAGACAACCACAATAAAAAACCAGTCCCGGGGTGTAGAGCGGCGCAGAACCGCTCCACAAAGTAGCAGAGCCAGGAGGAGAGTCCGGCTACGGACATGTCACAGGCAGGGGGTCAGCGGGAATAAGGCCTGGCTGTTGTCCCCTTCCCCTTGTCTTGTGACGGACGGAGGAGCTGCTGGGGGGGTTTTAGTGGGTAGGCCCGGGCCGTGTACGGTCTAGGGAGTCCCACATATCCTCGTGGTTTGGCTCGACCACGAGGAATGCGTAAATGCATTTTCCCCCCTCCCAAAAAAAAAAAAGCCCTGTCCTAGAAAGTCTTAGCCGACTTCAATATAACAGTATAATGTTGTCTGTACCTATTCATCATTTTTTAATTGTTTTTGAAGTCGGTTTTTATTTTTTGTATAATATTTTTTATTTTTATCTTTTAAGTGCATGAAATCTTTTTAGTGAATATAATACCAGCTTCGGTGAGCTGGTATTAAATTCAGGTCCAAGGGCATGGTCAGGTCAGGTCAAGTCCAAAAGTATCCTTCCATTATCAGCTCGGTTCATGACTACCATGCAAACTACCCGTTCATATCATTATTGCACTGCTCATGGACGTAAGAATTCATATCGATTTTGGATCCAGAGCTTTCGCTCTGTGTTTCTGTAAAGTTGTCAGCGTTTTCATTCTGAGGCTTTTACAGGTCCCAACCCAACACAATCTCATTATTACTATACTTTAGACAACCTTTCAAAAGTAAACTCAAATAGCCGTGTTTTATTCAAAACTTGAGTTTGGCAGAAATAGTTGTGCTTACGAACGGTTGCCATTTAACAAAAAGGTGAAATGAAGAAAAATTGGATTAAGACATTCCCTGCGTTCCAGATAAAGCACTGCTACTTTCTGAGGCTAACATCTGATGTTAGCCTCGTTTTGCGTTTCTTATAAGAAATGTTGACATTTTTAGCCGCGCTAATTGTTACAAATGAAACGCAAGGTACTGATTTTTCGTGCTGAATTTTGACAAAATTTTTAATAATATAAATCAGAATTGGCTAATACTATAAATATATTTCAATAATTTTTTTAAATCCGCTGAAAATCCTTTTTGATTCATAAAAAAAAGATTCCAAATGTCAAATTTGAAAGCTGTCAAAAAATGGTATCAGAGGACCCACCTATTAACATGGGTATTTGATGCTAGCATTTCGTGTTAAAAATGCTTAAATGAAACGCATGACAACCAGCAAGAAAAACTAGCATCACCGGCTAATGAAACGCAGAGATGCTAAAAATGTTGGTATTTATGGCTAAAAATGCTTATCTGGAACGGGCCGATTGTATCTTCACAGTGCACTTCAGTATTTCTTGTAGATATTAAATTTTTTTAAACGGTTATGTTGGCAAACAAGCAAACTGACCACCTGCAGGATGCCTGCAGGCCTATTCGCTAACTACGGTTGGTAACTAGAACTGTCATTTTTGAAAGACACTGGTGGTAATTCTGTTGGCACTAATTCGATTAAACTAAACTAAATTTAGTTTTAGTGCTGTTAAATTATGTTTTCAGTTAAAATTTGCGAACAAAAAACACGATTTGACAGCACTAAAACTAAATTTAGTTTAGTATATTCAAATGCCAACAGAATTTGACACCACTTTATATCCATTACTGGTTTATTGATGTTATGTGTTACGGCAGCGTTCATGATAGCAGTAATCATAGATATAGAATGGAATAGATGGGCTATAAAAGCCGTCAAACATGAGGAAAAGAGATAAACTTATACACATTGCCAAAGGAAAGAAGAAGACGGCATCATTTTTTTTGTCTTTGTCACCGTATATAGGTGAAACTGGTAGTGGGGATTGTTTATCACCAGCGTCTGGTGCTAAACAAATACGTGGATGAAATTTGTTGTGTGAAGTATAGCTCACTGTGCAATTATTTAACAGTTTAATTAGTGTAATTGTGAACTATTTGAACATTTAAATCATGGTGCACTGCTCCGCTTTAGGTTGTAATAGTGATAGTGCTAGAAAACAGGAAAATATAACCATTACAGGTAAGACCTAAATTGTATCAATATTAAGCGCCAAAACTATTTTTTAAATTATAAATACAAGTTATATTGCAATATTTTATCCTTCTACTATGGTTCTCAATCATATTATGGGATTAAACATGAAATTTCAAACCAATTGGACCGATTTATGCAAAAACGATCCAACCCACAGTTTTATAATTTTTAAGTTAAGTATGTCATCACACTCAGGAAAATCAACTTTATTTTATAGCAAAAAAGATTCAAAATCATGCAATTCTTGTATAGGTAAAAAGTCTGTCAAAAATTTGGATCATTTCAACTAATGTATGGCGAGCAAAATTATGCAAAATATATAAATGATTCAAAACTTATGAATTGTTTTTCTTTTACTTAAAACAATTTAAGCTTAACGTAATAGTGATCCAAGTCGCTAAAAATATTCGATTTCATATGATAATTACTAAAACCATTTATACAAAAACAATTCATGTAGCGTGGATCATTATTGCAATAATAGAATACTGTAAAATATTTATTTACTAAAGTAATTCATGTGATCTGGATCATTATTGCAATAAAAAATACTCTAAAATAGTTTTTTTTTCAGCGATTCATGCGGTCTGGAACATTATAGCAAATAGTAAAATAATTTTGTGACTAATGTGATGTGATCCACTCATCTTGAATCATTATTTGATTCTTCATGTGGAACAATAGACATGTTATATTTTGTGACATAAGTAGATTATCGAGTAAGCTCTCTGAAAGTTGCAGAATGATCCATGTAGTATGAATCACTTTTATAGCAAAAAATATGTTATTAAGGTCATAAAAATATATTATTTTTAAGTAAATTATTACAGTTTTATAGTCTACATTAGTCAGATGTTTGTACTTATTCGTCTTAATGTTGACTACTGCGGTCGGTCGCACGAATGCGTAGGAGAGGGGAGGTGGGGCACAGGTGTTTCCCTCAATAGCTAACTGTCACTCTGTCAGTTGCGGGCGAATAGTTTGTGTACGTGGGTAACACTGAAAATGTTTATAAAATAAAAAACGGCTTAATGTAGAAAGTTGCCAATACTTTTATTGTTTTTCGAAGTAATCTCCGTTCCTCTCTACACATCATCGCATTCGATAGAACCACTGAGAAAAGCAGTGGGCCCATTCTTCTTTAGGGGTCTCTTCTATGGCATTTTCGTACGCTTTCAACGCATCTTCAGGGCTCGTAAAGCGAATACCTCGAAGTTTATCTTTAGTTCTTGGGAATAAATAAAAGTCGCAGGGCGCCAGGTCGGGACTGTATGGCGGATGACTCATTATCTCGACACCTGCCATAGTCAAATATTCAACAGTCCGTTTTGTGGAGTGCGCTGCATTGTCGTGGTGAAGGAGGATCCTGCTTCGAGGGCGCTGCAGTCGAATTTTTTCCAAGACAATAGGCAAACAGCAACTGCAATAACTGTCCTTCCATCTTCTAGCATAACTGTCGCGAAATGACCTTTTCGACCAAAGAACGAGGCAATCATCTCTTTTCCTAGACTTCTTCCTTTCTTTACCTTAGTTGGCCGATCCTCAAAAGGAAACACCCACTGAGCTGATTGTCTTTTGGTTTCGGGTTCGTAGCAATATATCCAGCTTTCATCACCTGTGACGATGTCAAATACAGCATTTGAGTCACCGCCGTTGAACTTATCTAACATTTCGCGACACCAGTCCATACGAAGGCGTTTCTGGTCGTCGGTTAAAGTATGGGGAATCCATCTGGTACAAAGCTTCCTGACGCCTAAATGTTCGTGTAATATTTTTTGAACTTGACTAATACCAATGCCTAGGCTTGCCCGTATCTGCTGATAGGTCACTCTCTTATCTTCCTCTATCATGCGTCGCACAGCACTGATGTTTTCTTCAGTAGTCGCTGTTAAAGGACGTCCCTCACGCGGATCATCACTGAGATTGCTACGTCCACGCTTAAACTCGTTAAACCAATTGTAAATAGTGGTACGAGATGGGGATTCATTAAGAAATGCTAATCGCAGCCTATCATAGCTTTGTTGTTGAGTAAGCCCACAACGAAAGTCATAATAAATCATTGACCGAAAATTTTCTCGCGTTAAGTTCATTTTCACGTGTAACAAGAGTTTAGATTTGCCGCCAATTCACAAAAACAAATGACAAATGAATGCAATATATTACATTAGGTTACCAAAGAGTTCTATAATTGAAATACAAAAAAAGTTTTCATTAGTGTTTCATTATTTCTAACTGGGTAGTTCTAAACATTTTCAGTGTTACCTAGGTCATAACACCAACCTATGTTCCCTGTGTTTACCTTATTCTATGAATAACACGTAGGTAAGGTACCTTGCAAAGTTTACCCACGAGTACTTTAAGATACAAATTGAAAATGAAAAGAATCGATGTCATTATGAAGAAAGTTAAGTTAAGTAATGGCAAAGGTAAGTAAATAACAATGTGTGTATTTTGTGTGATCAATGATCAATCTTTTTTTTAAGTTATGCATTTAATTATTATTTTTTATTTATACAGACGACAGAAGTGAATCATATACAGCAAATTCCTCTGTTGTGAAAGTAGATTCTAACGTTATTCAGTCTTCCTCAATAGGTAAATATATTTTTACGTATACAAGTACAGCCAACAACATTATTATGAGGTTACAACAATGAGTTAGACTTTTTGGCACTATCTTGTAATTTACGTCATCTATACTAATACTAATATACTAATAATATTATAAAGAGGAAAGATTGTTTGTTTGTTTGTATTGAATAGGCTTCGAAACTACTGAACCGATTTTGATGAAAGTTGGTATAGGGATAGTTCGAGACCAGAGAAATGACATAGGGTACCTTTCCTACGGGAAAAATCTAACGGGAAAGTTTTCCTACCGGAAAAGTTAATTATGATGCAAGCAAAGTTGCATACGGTCAGCTAGTTACTTATATTAGTAAAATTTTATAATTTTGGCTAAACTGGTGAACTGTAAACTATTCCTTATATATTAACAAAAAGGTTGATGTAATGACATTTATTTTGTAGATTACAACGATCAGAATATTTTTGAATCTCGGACTCAAACTGAGATTCTTTCTATTTTCAAGTGATATACGGAATGATATGTCTAACAATTAGCCACTTCGGGCTATGTCTCCTGAAACGGACAAATGACATTATATCAATATTTAACCTGATCCCTGAAGATTGTATACACTATTATAAATCCCTCAAAGGTACAGGTACAATTACAGATGAATTAGAAGGGTTAGGTGAACCAGATTTCGAAATATATAATGAGGATGATTAGATTAACAAAAAAATATATGATGGAAATAAAAATGATTAGTATGATATGAAAATTAGAAATATTCATATTCAATTGGGTTAATAGTGAAAATAGGGTAGTTGACTCATATCAAAATTTATTAAAATATTGTTTATTTCTAACAGTATTTGGCATAAGGTTCCACAATATACCGATTTTAATAAATAACAATGAATGATTGCTGTAAAATTTTAATTTGAAAATGCTAGAAATAATCTTTTTTTATCTCACGCCGTAAACGCTTTGATATCCTGTGGTCAGGGCCGTGACGTCAATCATATAGTAAACAAAGAAATGTCAAATTTGATTCAACAACTCGTCGATTTGCACTATTCTTTCCTAAAACTGGCAAAAAATCGTCCAAGTCTCCGTTATTATATTTGTAAATATCGTAAATTATTTGTATTAATAGCAAAATCAACCATTGATGTTGGATTTGTGGGAGCAGATAGTACAAATCTTGCGAAAATAGACAGATTGATGGTCAGGAGATTCTTTGTGTATCGCTCTAAACAATATAAGTACAGTTTCAATACTGTTATAATGAAGAACGGTTACAAGTGTACTTGTCAAGATTGTCACGCGGCAGAAGAGAGTTGCAAACATGCATTTTTGGTGTGGTTGCACCATCACAGTGAGGAGCTATTTTGTACAGCAGTTGAATGCTATTGGATAGAATTCTATCTCTCAAAAGTCAAATAAACACTAAAAATATTTACTTCAAGAGAAATGTTGAAAAGAAAACATCAGGATCATGTGTCAAATACCAGTGTAGTACTGCAAGAATTTGTAAATGAACATAAAAAGAGAAAGATTGGTATTTGTTCATTTGTCAAGCATGAAGAAAATTACTACGAGGAAAAATATATATACATTCACAGACACAGATTGTGACATATTTCTTAAAAAATAAAAGATCTCTTCAATGAAGAAAGAATAAAGTGCATAGAAAACTAAACCACGAATCATCAATACAGAAGTGCTCTTTAGTTCGAGCTTCGTTATAGACAATAACAGCTTCCATGTGCTATAAAGTCAGCCAGTGCATAACACATGATGGTTCTTTTGTTGGGAAGATTTTTGGTGGGAAATCTTGCAGACACATACGAGTATAATGAAATGTGGATAAAAGTTGAAAGATGAAGATTTGGGTTGAAATTTGCAAAATGTGACCTCATTTCTGATTAATACACTGTAATAGTCTATTCAACAAACGGTATCCATAAAATGAGATTAATACAAAATTGTCATGCTCTTTTACTGAAGATAATGTTAATTATCAAAGACGGAAAACTGTGAACAGTATGCTTAACTCAAGTATAGATGCAGATGTTTTGTGCCAAAGCAAACAAAACTTATATACTTTTGTGTTGCTAGCAGTATGTCATTTTGAAAACACTCAAAAGGTAACAATATTAGCTATAATAGGTATTTGTTCTAACAATCTGAATGTCAAAAAACTTATTGATCAAATAGTGTCATTTTGGAAACTATACTACATTTTTCCTAAATTATATGAAAGTATTACTTCATAATAAATCACTTTACTATTATTTTGACTTTTATTACCTGCGACCTTAAGGCAATATATACAAATTAATAAATTTGATCTAACTCTATTCAACCTATTTGTACTTTTGGAACATATACTATATTTGAGTAACAATGATAAAAATGAGCAACAAACCTATAAAATGTTATAAATCTTTTAAGGGGTAACAGAAAAATAAAACACATGCATTTCAAATTAAAATATTTTGATTCAACTTAAACCTTTACAAGTCATTATTGTCAAATAAACATAGAACATTTTTTTTGTGAAGAACATAATGACTAATGTAGTACAAAAATTTATTATGTCATCTTTAGATGTTAGTTATGTATAAAGTAAAGAAAAAAAATTCTTTATATTATTTATTTAATAAGAAGGGTCTTGTAAATTAAGAAGAGCACAGGCTGACAACACAGCAATCACATTTAATATATTTGTATACGGCTTTAAAATGGATAACTTGCATATTCTTGCGTAAGCTGTTCTGAAATTTACCAGCCATGGTGGCCAGCAGGTTTAATCAGTGAAGATATAACATCTTTCAGTTTTACCAAACTGGATCTATTTACTTCTATGGTGCTTTGGTATATGAATACTTGAGTTATTTTGTTGACATAATGTTGTTCTAGTTGACGGGTCACATTTTGATGTTGTGGCTGAGCATGCACTGCTTTGTATTATGTTGCACAACTTTTACTGCCTTATCAATCTCGTTGTCAAGAGGAGAACAGGTTAGTACACAATAGTTCTCATTAAGTAACCACTGAAAGCAACAAATTTTAATTAGGTACTCAGTAAATTCAAGTAAAAGTTGTTTAGATAAATATATTCATTATGAAACTTTGATATTTTTGTTTGTATTACATACTTTTTAATTAATATTCAATTACATCATTATTCAATTGGACATAAGTACATATTTTTTTCCTTGAAACATCATCTAGTGTCAGTGTATAACTTAGATTAAATCAAAAAGGCGTAAATGGTCAAGTTTTCTCTCAGTTATCTGGTCAAGTTAAAATTTGGTTGGTCGGCTGCAGTCAGTTTTCATTCTAACTGAAAGATAAAAATTTAATTAATTTACATACAGATTTGATTTTACATACAACCTAAAAACTTCTATATTGTTTAAGTTGAAACTGAAGTACCTACACAGATTGAGTTATTCAGTTATAGTACTTACATTAATGTTATTTTCGCAAAAATACATTTGAGTTTCAGTAGATAGTTACAGGATTTCTTTAAGCGAGTGTTAACCAAATATTTCGCATGTCTATATCACTGGGTACGTCTAATCCACAGATTTCCTGGAGTCTTTGAAGAGGTATTTCTATATTACTGTTCTATTGTCCCGTTCCATATACAGTTTTACTATATTTTGTGATATTTAATAGAAAGCATTGTTTTTGTGAGGTTATTTCGCCCCCGTGCTTTGTTTACTATAAGACTGACGTCATTGCCACAGATAATGAACAGACTATCATGGCTGACCGTGTTTTCGGTCCAAAATTGAAAATCTTAATTTAAAATAGATTTTTTGCACTTTTTAGCCATCGAAAAAAATAATATTCATGTGCTATGGTCTAATACAACAATTATGAACATTTTAAGCCCTACTTTAAAAAAGGGTCAACTAGCCTATTATATGGTGGAAATGGAAATTATTGTTAAAAATGAATATCAGAAGTTTTTATCACAGTAAAATTGTAAAGAAACTGTGAATATCAGGGTTTTATTTATATTTTTGAATCATCTTTACATGTGGATCATTTTTGCAAATATAAGTAAGAAATAGCGCCATTCAAATCCTAAATTTGCAAAAATGATCCAAGCACATTTTTATTTAATTTTAACCAAATCTAATGTTAATTTAATTTTGAATATACATGTATATAAAGTATGACAGTATAGCTATTGAAATAAATTTAATATCATATAATAAAACATTACGTATAAAAGAAATATCTAATTACACTTTGACATTGAATATCTCAAAATGGATGTAATGTGGATTGGATCATTTTTGCATAAATCGGTCCAATTATAAGGTTACTATTAACCTAATAAGTCAAGAATATCGCTATTCAATATGGTCACGTATACAACCAACGCGTATAACATTTTGCCGGGTTATAATGATACCAGTTACGCTACGACTATTTTTCCTTGATTCGTAGGTTATTTGTTACGTAAAAGGGAACTCACATATTAGTTTCTGTGTTACATTAATATTGACATATTTAAGTATAAAATTTTGAGCATTTCTGATAACAAAGTTAATTCTTTTGAAGTGAGACTTTCCATTTGCTTGTTTGTCTGTATTTAACAGATTTCCTTCGGAGATAACTACTCGAAAACAGTTGGGTTAAAGCTACTGGTCGATTGAATTGGCAGCCAACCAAGCATACTCGAATGTGTTCAGCAGTGCGATTCACTAACAGAAACAGTCGTCATCGAGATCGTTGTCGAGCTCGATGACGAGCAGAAGCCCAATTCACGTAATCATCATTCACCTAGATTGAAAGTTGACCATATTGAAATTGTATTGTGAATTGATCAAAAATTGGTATTCTTCTAACTAAATATTAGAATTAAATCACGTTAAGATTTCAATGTCATCTCGATATAATCTCATACTAGTCAATTTTTGAACGTATTTCGTTTCTAAGTTGCCACAGATTATACCACAAGAATTTGCGTCGTAATGTTGGCACTACGCTAATAATTTTGTATAGCCTATGCTAATAACTGGCTGAAAAGACTTATGTTCGGGCCAGAAAAGCGTTAAAACCTGGAAAAAGAATTTAAAATTAAAAAAATACCTAATAATAATTCATTTAGAATAAAATCCAATAAAAGGAGGTAAACCCCCCTAAAGCAGATTAAACTAAACTAAATTTAGTTTTAGTGCTATGAAATTGTGTTTTTTGTTAAAATTTTCGAACAAAAAACACGACAGTACTAAAACTAAATTTAGTTAAAATCCAATTAATGCCAACAGAATTAACGAGAGCCTTTTTAAACTCTCGCTCACATAGGCTGAAGGCATCTGCAGCAAGGCGACGATTGCGTTGGGTACGTTGTCGGTTGTCGTTCCCTGGCTCTTCGTCTGGCAGTAGCCATAGCAGTTCGGTGTGCCACAAATAAATAATGCCAACGAAGTCCGGAATCGCTCATTTTTAATGGTAGAAATGAGAATCCCAAATTCACAGAAAACCACAAAAACTGTACAAAAACTACTTTGTGATAACTTCAATACAATCTAATGTCAGTATGGTTACGATCAACTTTCAAACTCAATTTTGACATTTAAATAGTTTTCAGAATACCAATTTTCGGTCAGAATCCAAGTCATTTTTTAGCAGAATGCCGATTTTAGTGTAAATCAAGTCTCGGTTGCATTACAATCAAAATGCATTCTTTGACAGATCAACGTCAAACTTTTAGTGTACGAGAATGCCATTGTTGATGCAAATGATATCGAGACTAGATCGGAACTGTATTTTTACAAAATTTTAGTTACGTGAATTGGGCTTCTGGCTTTCATTTCGACGAAGAGCGCAGCGCTGACGATAAACGTATTCACTAACGCCATTTAACTCGACGTCGATCTCTTGGCTGTTTAAGCTCGTCGCTGTAATAGAGTTGCGACACACGTGCATATATACAGTTCATTGTATATTGATTTGAATCAGGTTTTAATGTGTTAAAAATATCGGAGCGACATAAAAAACATTATTTGAACAAGAAACAAGTTCGTAAATATGGTTTAAAAATGACTTTGGTCAAATTGTGTAAAATTTATTTCGATGTTAAAATAAAATTTAAACCCTTTGCCTTTTTGACAGTTAGTAGGCATGGGTAATATCGGATTTTCGCTGTATTGTATCGTATCTATATATCGGTTTTGAATATCAGATATTGAAACTATATATTTCAATATCTATATATTGGTCGGAATCTACGGTACTCTGAAACCTAGATATACCACACAATGTCACATCGTACACATATTTTTAAATATTTCGGTTTTGTGAATAAATTTTGAATGATATCTATTAAATTCGACCGTCGACACTGACAATTTACGTTGCAAAACATAAGGTCTAAAACTAATTTGACATTCATTGAAAGATTATAGGTAATAAATAAATAGTTTCAGAACACTTGAGTCAAAGTAATACCATACTTTTTAACTTTAGATTAAACCTTATTTTGTTGCTAATAACGTTCAAACTAAAAAGATACGCTCATTCGTTCTGCCAACATAACAATATTTCTCGCTCGCTCATGTTTATATTGTTAAACTGTGGCTCAGTCGTATCTATGTTTTTAGTCAGATTTCCGAGTATCATAGATTTTTTGGGTATATGCGTATTGTTTATTACTTGGTTATGGCCGGTCGGTGAAGTCGTGCGATATCCAATATATAGTTTGTTCGCCGAGCGATATATAGATATTGGATATTGTGCCGGTACATAGATATTGTATCTGTATACGATTTGTATCGCCCACTCCTACAGTTAGATATAATCTCTAATCTGTGATCTCTCTCTGGGTATTATTAATGGCTATTTTTTAATTAATTTTGTGTAAAATTATATGAAATGTAAGCATTGCAATGCTTATTGTCATCGTGTGTTCATTTTGTAGCATGTAAAAATACGTATTTCCTTCGGATGTCGTAATAGCCGACTGAGGGAGCATACGGCAATGATGTCTGCGCGAAGAAATTGACTCGAAAGAACCCTGCACGGACCCATCTCACCACCAAATTTCTGTTGTGTTTAGCTCCTCGTCGGCGTCGCTTGGTCGGTTGTTCTCTGCCATCCCAGCGACATCATAATTGAAATAGCAAGCCTGACTCAAAGAGTGGAGAAACGCTACCGAGCAGATACTGGCACAGAACCCGACACTTCTAGTTACTGCATTAACCATGAGTGACGCTTCAACGCTTGGCTAAGACTAAGTCACCAAGCCATGCAGATTTGTCCAAGGGCAGGCCCATGTTGCTAGCAAATTCATCTGTTTTAAAAAAGTTTTTGGAAGAGGGACGCGAGAACAAAATTGATAAGCGTCAACTTTTAAAATATCAACCTACTTATTGTCAAGGTGATACACAGGCTGTCTCTATACATCAACTTATATGTAATTTAAAGAGAAATATGTTAATGTGTTTTTGAAAAAAGTGCATGATTATCATCTTCATTAATACAGACAGAGAGTTGAAGAAGAAACAAGGGACAATCCACGATCAGCCTATGGTTTGAACTGAGGTATAATCGAATAACTGCTTCAAGAGCCTTTGAAGTTGGCTGAAGAAAAGTAAAAAATGACACACTCTTATCGCTCATACTATGGTAAAATTCCAGATACTACATTAATGAAACATGGCCATCTTCTGGAAATGGAAAAGCTGGTAAAAAAAAGGAAGATAAATAATTTACACCCAATATTATATTCCAAATAGCGAGCGTCGGTGGCGCTGTGACTCGGCACTTGCCTTCCAATCGGGAGGTCGGGGTTCGAGACCCGCCATGTACCAATGTGTTTTTCGTTTCGAATTTCATATGTACATTTGTCTGATGCTCCTATGGTAAAGGAAAACATAGTGAGGCAACCTGCATACATCTGCTAAGAAATTCAACTGATTTTGTGTAGCTGACCCAGTTTATAGTGAAATATAGTGTAGATTTTAACTGTACCATTCAGTCTTGAATATGTTGAGTTGAGAATAATTAAATTCTATAAACCCTTTATCTTTTGGAATATAAATGTATAGGTACCCATTGTTCTAACAAAGTTTGGAACTATTTATTTTAAATAAAAAACAATCTTAAAAGTTTTCCTTAGTTTTATTTGTATTAAAGAATCATACACATTATTGAGTGCATATGCCATGATTGAGAATGTTTAGAAATTTGAAATTAATATATGCATGTGGTCTAAGCATATACAAACAAAAGGTAAGCTTCACTTCACTTTTACTTGTTTGGGAATATTTATATGACCTTTTATTATATAAATCAAGTAGTAACAACTAATTGAAAGACTACAGTACTATGTATACACTTGTGGCTTTATTCAATTTTTTATAAATGTATTCAATAATACGGTCTTTTTGCTTCTACTTTTGTCTTCTTCAATTAATTCACTACAGTCAGAAGATGACTTAAGTTATAATAAATGAACTGATTGTGAGCAACTGGTGACATTTATTAAATAAATACCACTGTCCAAGTGTTGTTCCATATAAATATTTTTGCTTAAGACTGCTTAAATTATAATAATGCCTGGTCTATCATTTTCACATTGGTCATACTTCTGAATTTGTAAGTTAAAATGCTTGAACAGATTTAAATCCATTGTGTGCTTAAAAAAACATTCCTGGCACATTTCCTCCAACTGTTTCAATATCTGAAATAAGCAAAAGAAAAAACTTTATAATGGTAATAACTGAATATTTGCCATTTAATACTTCAACTTTTATCAGAAGCATCTATGAGAGTTAAGCTTGGTGTAGAACTTTCTTTTGATTCATTCAGACTATGATTGATCATCTTTCTATGTTTTTTATAAATATGACAATGACTTGAAATAATGCTGCATGTAGGTAAGTATGTTTTCTTGTGTCTTGTGGAGTACAACCTGGTTTCATGAGCAGTTAAGTATGTTCTTTTATGATACTCCATATATTATTATTAGTCATCTGACAATTAGAATAATAAAAATAGTGTGTTTGTTAAGTATAAAATTTACTTATATAAAACGTTAACTCATAAAACTGAAACAACCCATCATCAACTTATGCATTTATTAATTTATCAATTACCAACTCCTACTTAGAATAGGGATTCTACAAAATTATTCTGTTTTACAAAAATGAAATACCTAATAGACTACTTATGTTGTGAGAAATAAGTACTTACTTATCTACATTAAAATGATCTTTACAAAAATACATTCTTGAATCTGTTCATAAACTGTGATCAGACTTGAGCAGAGCATCATCTCTTCTTGCGAGTTTTAGCCATTATTTCCGTATTTATTAAGTTATTTGGCATTTGTATAATAATTGTGCTTTGACACTGGGGCATTAATTTAAAATGGAAGCACAAAATTAAATTATATGACTGACACTCTGATGTTGCAAACATTCATGGGTTATGGTCGCTGCTTGTCGTCATAAATCATATCTTTACTTCGCTTCTTCGAGCAAGAATAACATGATTGATAATCCAGCACACATGGTTTTTTTATTCTTGAAGTATTTCCTATGAAAACTCAAAATAATCTTGCAAAACACACAACTCGACTTAAAATTTGTAGCTTTTAATTTGACACTAGAAATCGTGGCTGTGAGCCAGGCTGTGCGTCGAGCTCGACGCAGAGGCGCGTTCAGAGCCTTCGCGCGAAGTACAACTTTTCGCTCTAACCCCGTTCAATGCCTTCGAGCGTGACAACCGGGTGAAACAACCGGCCCGTTCAAGACCTTTGAGTGTCGGCGCGAGTTACAACCGAACAACCATCGAATTTGATGGTTGTAAAACGCTCTGACGTTTGTGACTGAAATACTCTTACGTGATTGGATGATATTGGCGGCCATATTCTATAATGTCATCTACTAGAAAGAGAGAGAAATAAAAAATCATGTGAAAGAGGGAGATAAAAGATTTGGTTGCTGCAATCCGTTCAACGCCTTTGAGCGAGTTAAAAAACAACCGGACAACTACACCCAGAGGCGCTGAACGCGCCTCTGTTTTCTTTTGCTGAATACCAAAACACAAACAAAAACGTCAAACTTTTAGTACCGGTTCACGCCGTGCTCGTCTTCGAAGCGCTAGTATCGCCAACGATTGTCAAGCAATATTAGTGAATACAAAATCATGTTACAGCGCTGCCACAGCGTCGAACTCTAGGCTGTTAACTTTAGTGAATCGCATAGCTGAGCATTTTGAACAACAATGGATTCAGAAAAAAAAGGCACTTTTCTTAGGAGTGGTGCTATTCCTAAACTTTTTTTACAGGTCAGTAACTTATACATATTATATCTACAAGGTACATACCCTATCAAGCCAAAACCTAAATTTATTTTTCACAAACCCAACTATTTTTATGGGGGATTTCGAAATTTATTTTACAGTTTTGGATTAACATGGGTAGGGTAGGTACCAAATCCTTTTCTACTATTTTGATATGGCCAAACATATTATTAATGGTTTGATTTTGGACATTTTCTATTAATATAACAAGTCTGACCATTAGTACAGATACAGTTTAAAAATTTATTAATTAATATTTTTAATGTTGTAAAATTAGAACCTGCTTTTATTATTAACCTGTATATATTAAAGACTTATACATTAAAGACTTATGTGAGACTGTATTATTTGCAGATGACACATCATTATTGTTTAAGTTTGACCGAGGGAAACAATGCTCTGACGATGTAAATAATGCTCTCTCTATAGTTCTGTTCTGGTTTACAACTAATAATTTGTCATTGAATTCTAAGAAAACGAAATGCATTAAATTCTCTTTGCCAAATGTAAGGCAGATTGATACCCACTTAAATATGAATAAGGATGTAGTTGACCTTGTAAATAACACGAAATTTTTAGGCATTACTTTAGATTCACGGTTACAATGGGACCCACATATTGAATCCTTGGCTGGTAAACTAAGTTCGGCGGCGTACGCAGTAAAGAAAATCAGGCTTTTAACTAATGTTGAAACGGCGAGATTAATCTATTTTAGTTATTTTCATAGTATTATGTCATATGGATTATTGTTATGGGGTTCGGCGGCTCATATTGAAAGAATTTTTGTGTTACAGAAGAGAGCAATTCGCGCCATTTATAATTTACGGGCTAGGGACTCACTTAGAGAATTGTTCAAAGAAATTAATATCTTAACTTTAGCCAGTCAGTATATTTATGACAATTTAGTTTATGTACACAAGCATTATGCTACATTCGTTAAAAATAGTGATTACCATAATATAAACACAAGAAATAAAAATAAGCTTGCCGTTGCAACTTACAGGCTTCATAAAACTAGTGGTTCATTTCTAGGGAGGTGTGTAGCATTTTATAATAAGCTTCCACAAAGTATCACCGATTTACCAATTCATAAATTTAAAGTTCACGTTAAAAAGACTCTCATGAACAAAGGTTATTACAAAGTGAATGATTATTTAAGTGACCACACGATATGGAATTAGCTAGACTAGTTATCAGATGTCATGTTTGGTAACAACATAATTTATTGTATAATGCTTAGTGTTAAGCTTATCATGTTTTTCTGACATTTTAAGTGTATGTAAGCATACTTACTGAATGTATTTTATAACTTTCAATGACTATGTAACAGAACCAATATTGTAAATGGCGATTTAAAAGAGGAGATAAAAAATTTGACCTTTCGAGTTTCTTGCCTGTTCTTCTCGAGAAGGCCTCCCAATTTCCGAACAGGTGTAGAATCAACTTTTTTTTTTTTTCATTCTTACTTGTATTTGCAGACATCCTGATTATATTCAGGATGTATGCACATACAAGGTTAATATGTTTCCTTTAAATTAGAATGTGTTGCTTTGTTTTGACGTCAATAAGTGCCTGTAAAGGCCTATGTTGAATAAAGATTTTCGAATTTTGAATTTTTGAATTTTATACATATTGTTTCAGGACGCATCGGTGTTGGATTTCGGTTCAAATTTAAATACGCCCCGAAAGAGAAAAATGCGGCTTCAAATGCTGGGTTTGAAACAATCAGCGAGGTCATCAAATAAAAAACTACGGCCAGTGCGTCAATCGCTTAGACGATTGGGAAAAAAAGTAGTCACACTTGAAAATGTGTAAAGTGATTTGAAGTGTAAGTTAATGATGCAAAATTAGTAGTTGGACATTTTAGATACTGTAGGAGGAACCAATAGAGATTTTCTGAAAAGATTTTTAGGAGTTAACAAAAGAAAGTATTCTGAACCTTTAAGGAAATTCGCGCTGAGCTTACACTTTTTATATTCAAAGGCATATGAGTTTGTACGTAAGCAATTTAATACGTGTTTACCACACCCAAAAACAGCTGGTGAGTGGCGAGGAGTAGACAGCCTCTAGAAAATGTTTGTGATTTATTAGCAATTTTGTGCCATAGCTAGTAATCTGGCTTAATCCAAATGAAATAAGTCATATCTCTACTTTGTCTGAATATTTAACAAGAACACATAGGATGTAGATATAGCTCTATGCACCGAACAAGTGTTTCTAATTAATTATATAGGTACTTGACAGAACATAATCTTTCTCAGAGATCTACAAATTGGTCTTGTCCTGCGCTATTTCCAAGTTGCCGCCAGCGGGGGCGAGGTTGGGGGTGGCAACACGGGCAACTAAGAATAACCAGCTATCTACATCGGCATCTTGCGTTCTTTGCCAGATCTTTATTCCACATTGTGAGCAAGCTTACCAACTTTGGGCTTTTAGTACCATATTGAGTGCGGTATCAGTAGTTCAGTTCTTGAACTTACCCAGCCCAAGTGAATTTTTACCTGTATTGTAGTGAATTTTAAGAAGCCGAAGTCCTTTATTCGATGACAATAACGGTGCTATTGAAATTTAATTTTAGAAAATGTTTATTTAAAATTTAATATTATACATTTTCTAAATCTTCACATATATTTAGTAAATGTGTAAATATTGGATTTTAAATAAACTGTAGAGATAAAGAAAAAACAATGATTATTGCCCGCTGTATTCTTAATCGAGCGACGATCTTTGAAGGTACCTAGCTGGCAAAAGCTGGAAGCGAGTGGTCGCGGATCGTGCTCAGTGGCGAGCGTTTGGAGAGGCCTATGTCCAGCAGTGGACGCGTGTGGATGATGATGATGATTCCTAATATTTTTTCTTATATTTGTAAAGATGTTTACATAATAGCTTAAATAAATAATTAAGTAAAATGTTTTATTTATTTTATTTATTTATTTTACAAAATTCCACAGCTTACACTAAAACAGTTATTGTCTAGAGAAAAAATACTTAAATATTTGCCAATTACGGAATTTCATTTCATTGCTCAGAATTTTTAAATAAATTACAATATAAGTAGGTAGGTACAAACAATGTCCTGAAGCCCAATTCACGTAACTAAAATTTTATAAAAATACAGTTCCGATCTAGTCTCGATATCATTTGCATCAACAATGGCATTCTCGTACACTAAAAGTTTGACGTTGATCTGTCAAAGAATGCAACTAGATTGTAATGCAACCGAAACATGATTTAGGCTAAAATCGGCATTCTGCTAAAAAAAAGCAAATAATGACATGGATTCTGGCCAAAAATTGGTATTCTGAAAATTATTTAATGTCAAAATTGAGCTTGAAAGTTGATCGTAACCATACTGACATTAGATTGTATTGAAGCTATCACAAATTAGTTTTTGTACAGTTCTTGTGGTTTTCTGTGATTCTCATTTCTTGTTTTCTACCTTCCACCATTTAAAATGAGCGATTCCGGGCTTCGTTGGCATTATTTGTTTGCGGCGCACCGAGCTGCCATGGCTGCTGCCACACGAAGAGCCAGGGAACGACAACGTACCCAACGCAATCGTCGTCTTGCTGCAGATGCCTTCAGCCTCAGTGAGCGAGAATTTAAAAAAACCTACAGGCTCTCGAAGAATCTAACTAAAATTCTTATAGAAGAAGTTCGTCAATATATTGGAAATCCAAAAAGAAATGATGCATTAGATGTCTCTTCTAAAGTAAGATTATTACCTATCTAAACAAGGGGTGACAATGACTAGCTATGTTCTCTTCAATGCAATTCTTTTTCCAGGTTTTAATTACTCTTGCGTTTTTCGCAAGTGGCTCCTACCAAACTTTGGTAGGACAAAGTGCATTACACTCTGTTTCACAACCCACTGTGTCCAGAGCTGTGAAACAAGTTGCATGCGCCCTAAACAATAGTAACATATTTGGGAAATATGTCCAATTCCCCCAAACAAGAGAGGATAGAGAAACACTCCGAAGAAGGTAGACTATTACTAGTTGTTAAATATGTTATTGTAACAAAAATATACTTACACTGATATTGTGAATTTTAGGTTTCGTTCAGCTTTTGGTATTCCCGGAGTTCTTGGCTGCATAGATGGCACACATGTCAGCATAATAAAGCCGTCAGAGCGGGAAGAGGCATTTTATTGCCGTAAAGGATATCACTCACTTAATGTGATGATAGTAAGTAGAATTTTTTTTTCAGAACAAGAGGGGTTGGCTTTAGTATCCTGCTGCACTAGTATCTGTTTGGCTTTAATCGAAAGGTATTAATGCCACAAATCAATCAATCTAAAAGCTTTTAGTGCGGAAAGTGGTCATTTTTGAAATCTGCAAATTTTAATTATGTGTAAAGATTTTTTTTACCACCCAGAACTGACTTTGACTGACACCCAGAGCACTTCAAATATAGTTGGTTTGGTTAGGTTTTATTTTTTTTAAGACCACCCAGACCCGCTACGGGGCACCTCAAACAGATGCAGATAGGTAAATTTTTTTGACCACACAGAAATGACTTGGGGCACTTTAAAGTCGGTTAGATTAAGTTGTTTTGAAACTTGGTTAGGTTAAGTTGTTTTTTATGACTATTCAGAACCAATTCCAGTCAGACACATTTTTGTCTCATTTTTACAATTTCTACTGATTGTTGTCTTTGTTGCAGGCTATAAATTTAGTCTCGGACAAGTTGTAAGCAGTTTTCAGACCTAACCTCAGAATTATTTTTTTTTAACTAAGTTTTCGCATCTCCCCTCTTTAAGGGAGACTTCCCTCGACTCCCCTCCGACCCCTACCCCCCTCCGCGTGCAGCAGGATACTAAAGGAATACCCAGAAGAGCGCGAAACTTACCTTGTTTTGTATGTAAGCAAACAATTTTATGTATTGAAGTTAAGAATTCAATGTTACATTTCAGATATGTGATGCCAATCTTAACATTCTTTCTGTGGACCCTTCGAACCCTGGGAGTACTCATGACTCATCAGTTTGGAGTCACCATCCACTAAATGGTTATCTCAATGACTTAAATGAGAGTGGAGAAACAAATTTTCTTTTGGGTATGCAGAAAAATTTGATCTATATTTATAGTCTAATGTATAGTTAGCACTAAAAAAAGATAAGTAGGTACATTCACTGCAAGGAAAATTCTATGTTAGCCCTTCAAAGTCAATCCATTATATTTTGACTTATTATTGCTGCTATTATTGCTAAAATGTTACAGAAATTCAAATTACGTCAACAAAAAGCGTTCTATTGTTACAGGAGATAGCGGATATCCACTAAGAAAAAATGTAATGACCCCAATATTAAATGCAGCAGAGGGCACTCCCGAAGCTTATTATTATAATAAGCATGTGAAGGCCCGAAATGTGGTAGAGAGGACTATAGGAGTCCTCAAATCAAGATTTAGGTGGGTTGCTTATTTAATTAAATTACTGTGGGTAGAAGGGAGCTTGTTGACATAAATGAAACAGCTTGCTGAGCTTTGATTTCAATAACAAACAATAGCACATGGACCAATAGCCAAAAGTAGGTAATCTTCCATGTTTCAGTCGTTCAGTGTGTGTGTTTTACAAAGATTTATACAGACAGGCCAAATAAAATTAAAATCAATAAAAAAAACTGTTGTTACTTAAAAAACAATTTAATTTGTGATGTTTCAGGTGCCTCTTAGTTGCGCGACAGCTACACTATAAGCCCGTAATGGCAGGCAAAATTGTTAACGCATGCTGTGTACTTCACAACATTGCCAACCGGGCCCGCCTCGCAGTACCCGAGCTGTCTGCTCTCGAGCGTGAGAATGAGCGCCGCCAGCAGCTGCAATTGCGCCACGAAGAAACTGCCCTTGCGCCCTCAACATTACCGGCCGAATTGGCAGCACCCGCAATTCGCCGCCGTCAAAACGTACCGCTCCAACAGGGCAGAGCCGTGCAAAACGCACTTATAGAAAATCTGTGGGCAAACCGTAATATAAATTAAATAGGGTGCACAACAAATTTCCAGAATTTGGTCACAAAGACCAATATTTAAAAAACAAAATGATGTTGGCTATTAAACACCATACAAGTCAACTGTTTATAGCTAGTTTGCAGAATTCAAATGCAGTTGTGTCAATCTAAGTGATGGAATGTCGTGATGGTCGTCCGTCTACCGCTGTGAACAACGAAAGCATAGATGCTATACACGCCTTATGATCTAAACAGACCAGACAGGCATGGGATCTGCCATATTTCAAAATTGGTTTATTCATATGAAGACATTTCTTCATTGAAGCTAAGGGAGGATATCTTCAGAAACAATAAATTCATTAGAGGGTTATATGAGGGCCAATTAAGGATATATCTGTTACAGCGAAAGTGGATAAAGTAGTAAAAGAAGTATAGGTGAACCTATACTTGTATGTGAAGCAATAATAATGTTTTTATTTTAAATAGTTTTAATTATATTTTTTTATTGTACATTTTCTTAATATTTGAGTTAATGTGTTATAAATAATCTATATAAATAAAAATCAATGTATGTACAATGTTTGTTTGTCCTCTATGTGTTCCGAAATTATTCATCAGATTGTAATGAAACTTTGGTAGTGTTCTGGGGACGCCCGTGAGGATCCCTAGCAAAAAATGGCATTTACGAGGCATTGCAATGCATGCCGGTTACAGCTATACAATAAATTTCCCTTACATTTGATACTATTTTACTTATAACTGGGGATGAAATCGAAATTTCGTGCACTATTGTTAAGCGGAAGCTAGATGAGTAACTATTATCTAACATCTCTGGCTCGGTGAGATTTCGGTGGGAGGTTTAGCAGTAAACTAAAAGTCTCTAGGTGGTTTAAAACTCCTGAGCCACCTCGCCACTCTGCTCCTGGGTCAGGAACCGAGATCTCGATGGAACGAACAGACGACCGGACGAAAGGAAAGATTATTAATATCTGTAGTGGAATAAGAAGCGGGAGGGGATGCAAGTTGGAACTTTATTTATTACTTTAACTAACTTTGACCTGCTATTATGAATAAAATCTGGATAAAGTGATTAATAAAATTTATCTATCATATTATAATAGGCAGCTATTACGTATAATAGCTATTTAATCACTATGACTAACATATCCACCATTTTAGTGGGTATTAATAGTTAAAGTTTTAAAAACTAAAGTACAAATATTTTTAGGGTTTGAAAAATATTGCAATAAAAGGTAATTCTATCAAAAACTTTCTTTTTGTAAACTTACCAATAAGACATTTGTTAAATCGAAGCCGTAAGATATCTTAAAGTGTGGCATTAGGTTGATTATTAAGGGCATAGAGGTCAACAAACCTCTTGAACTGTGCTACAAAACTCTCTATTGCAGCTGCCTGTCGATTTGTAGCACAGACTAACTGTCTGTTAACCTCTACCCCTTCAGCCTCTACCACAGCTAGATGCCGCCCAGCTTCTTGGAAAGCATCCATTTCTGCAAAACCAATTTATAACTGCATGAATAACAAATCCATAAATCACTTAACATTTTAAGATAACAAAATTACGTTTAGGTGAAGGGGATCGCAGGCGGCGACGCTTGCGCGGCCTTGCAGCCTTCTCCCTGCGCGGCCTTTCAGTTTGCTCCTCGCGCCTTTCAGTCTGCTCCTCGCGAGGCTTTTCAGTCTGCTCCTCGCGAAGCCTTTCAGCTTGCTCCTTGCGAGACCTTTCAGCCTGCTGACTGCAAACAATGTTTACTTTTTGATTCTTCGATACCATTAAGAAGATGGAATGGTGGTGTGGTGGTGTAGCACTGCAAACCCACCACACCACTGGCCATACCCGTGTGGGTAGCTTAAAGGTGTTTATAACACCTGGCATAAGTCACTCTTTGCTTACACCTAATAAAATCAAGAGGAACTATTACATTACCAATTGCCACATATTAAAAAAGAAGAAGAAGAAGAACTATTACATTGACAGAATAAGATACTGGCCCCGATGCTTCCAATACAACACCAGCTGTCTCAATCTGACAACCTTACTGCAGAAACACATCAGTTAAAGTAATTTTATTTGGCTGTGATGTGTCATTATGTTAAGTATGGGTGTGGTGTAAATCTTAAAAATTTGATAATTTTTCTATATTAAGTAGAAATTAAATTTACTCACGTCTGTCCATCCTGAAGTCTTGCTGTTGCTAGAGCATCAGGGTTCCCCGTTATTTTCATTTCAGCCATAAGAGAATCACGGCTATTGTCACTAAAATACAATATGTATTTTTTACTTAAGTTTATATACGATAACAGTACCCTATAGTACTTATATTCATATATGGCCTTATTCATAAAAAATATTTAAACAATTTTTTTTTATGGAGGGCCCGGCAAATGACCTCCTCCCGCCTGATGTTAAGCGGTGAAAGAGGCCCAAATGAGTTGACAGATAGAGTAGGGACGACATCCACTATCCTACCTGCCCGCCCCTTGCCGGCCTAAGAGATGCTTTTTCACACCTCTTTTGAAGGAACCCATGTTGTAGGATGGAGGAAACACCTGCACCGGTAGAGAATTCCAAGTGTGGGATGAACGACAGAAGAAGGAATCTTGGAATTTCTTGGTACGGTGTGAAAAGGAAGATACAGTGTAAGGATGACTCCGAAGGCCCTTACGCGTGTTTCTGTTAAGGAATGGAGAGGGAGGGATAAGGTTAAAGAGCTCCTCAGAGCATTCCCCAATGTTTAAGTTATACAATGTTGGTATCACTTTCGATGTCATTTTTTTTGTAATGAGATTGAAAGTGACAGACACTGCTTAACTTAAATATGACAAAAATATTTTTATGAATAAGGCTGATAGTATATAATTATAAAGTATTAATTGATCATACTTAGCTTCTAAACTGTTTTCAATTTCAATATTCCTATAAAGACAAAAATATTTCTTATTAGTGTCAAACTTTTAAGGATCATAAGCTTGTTATAATATTTTTACTATTATTTACAAATGTATAACTTACTCAAATGAATTCTCCAGTGGGTGAACATAAAAATCTCCAGGCTCACTGAAAACACAAAGGAAAAATTGAGTAATAAAGATAATATGTTAATTACAGAATTATGTAATAAATTAAAATATAACATAATTACATAATTCACCTACATTAGGTGAATTATGAGTTTCGTCAAGATATAATTGTATATGTTTATTTTAGATTGATAGTCAGGTAATTAGGTATTTAAATTATGTTTCATACTTACATTGTAACATGCTCATCGAATCTAAAATGTAAAAAAAGTTATAATATGACAAAGTAACGTCTCAGATGTCTGTTGAAGTTGAATTGGTTATTTTTTTCATTTCACATTATAAGTTAGTTGTGCTGTACTCACAAAGTTTCCACATAATTATGGTCATGCCTGGTTTCTTCTCTAGAATATTTTGCATTGTGATCTTCATTCTATGAGTATGAGATAAATAATTGAACAAAATGCTGTGTAAACATAAATTAAAATAAATGAAGTTATCCAAAATTTTACTACACATTAAATTACTTGAAAATAATTTGTATGGTCTTAATTCAAAATAATAAAAAGAAAGGAGCATCTTTGGATAAAAGAAATTGTACCTATGCTTCATTCACAGTGTGTTAAAGTAATATTGCAGATTTGTGAATAAAGAACAATACTTATTGATTTATTTCACAAATGGTTGAAATATCTATTCTTACTGTTAGCTTGGTCTGAGTAGAATGCTTACCAAGCTAGGCAGAGGGTTTTGCCTAACAGGAAGAGGTGAACTGCAGCCTCCTAAAATTGAAAGGAGTCTCTGCTCGAGAGGAGTCAGCTCAACTGATTCGGCAGGGCCTCCGCCTGTCCTCTTAATTCCGTCTTTGATAGCCCTCGCTTTTGCCTTCACTCTACTTTTATATTGGTTGTAGTACTGAAAATGTCATAGAGCTTGTAACAAATGTAATAAAATATATTAAAGAACTTAGGAAAAGTTTATGTTACTTACTTTTTTCCATTCCTGAGGGGATTTTATGGCACCACCTAACTCGCTGTTTAAATTATCAGCGCATTGCCTCCACAATCGTTGAGACAGTACACTGCCCTCTTTGCCGCGTACTCGTCCCAGCGCTAGAGAGCGGTGCCCGTCTAAAAAGTCCAACAACACCTCTATTTGTTTCATCGACGTCGCTTTCATTTTAAACAACTTGTCACTTATTAGTTTGTGTTTTAAACGTTGACCTTAAGCGCGCGAAAACAAACGAGCTCAGTTGAAAAGTTTTGAATTTGTCAATTCTTTTGACGTTTTAAAATGCTTTTCTGGCGCGAACATAAGTCTTTTCAGCCAGTTATTAGCATAGGCCATACAAGATTTTTAGCGTAGTGCCAACATTACGACGCACATTCTTGTGCTATAATCTGTGGTAACTGAGAATCGAAATACGTTCAAAAATTGACTATTATGAGATTATATCGAGATGATATTGAAATCTTAACGTGATTTGATTGTAACATTTAGTTAGAAGAATACCAATTTTTGATTAATTCACAATACAATTTCAATATGGTCAACTTTCAATCTTGGTGAATGATGATTACGTGAATTGGGCTTCTGGTTATTACATTATCTATATTTAAACTCACTCTATATTTAAATCGAAATAAACTCGAGTAAATACGAAAAGTGTAGTTTTATTTAAAAGTGTAAATAACTTTAGACTGCGGCGAAGGTTGAATGAAGAATTCAATAAAAGAAAAACGCAACTTCCTCCCACTTTAATTTTTTGAGACATATTATTGAGCGAGGAGCGCTCATTAAAATGTCTCAAAAAAAATACGTAGATCAATCAACCCTACTTTATGTTTATAGTGGTAAAAGCCACTATAAACATAAAGTAGGGTAAAACTTAAAGCAACACTGGTATACCCATCTACTTTAGGCAGGTATGACGTCATCTATGTCTGTCCCTTACTGGTATACGGTCACGTCCTATCTATTCATTCTTTATCTAAGGCAGTAATGGATGTTAAGTTCCTTTCAAAAATGACAGTTCTAGTTACCAACCGTAGGTAACTAGAACTGTCATTTTTGAAAGACTATGGTGTCAATTCTGTTGGCATTTGTTGGAATAGACTAAACTAAATTTAGTTTTAGTGCTGTCAAATTGTGTTTTTGTTCGAAAATTTTAACTGAAAAAACAATTTGACAGCACCAAAACTAAATTTAGTTTAGCTTAATCGAATTAGTGCCAACAGAATTGCCACCATTATAGATCCATTACTGGTTAAGTGATCTTATGTGTTAAGGCGGCGTTCATGATAGCAGTAATGGATGTTAAGTTCCTTTCAAAAATGACAGTTCTCGTTAGTAACCGAAGTTACAAAATAGGCCTGCTGACCCTCTAGACTTTACCTCTAGATAAATGCCAAACGCTAACATTTCCGCAGCCGTTCCTTAGAAAAAATGTATGGAGATGACATTAGCTGCGGAAAAAAAGCGTGAGGTTGTCGTAAGCTAATGTCATTTCCATACATTTTTTCTGCGTAATGACTGCGGAAAAGTTAGCGTTTGGCATTTGTGGCTAGGGCCGTAGGGCCTCTGATCATCGTAGACGCAAGATGGATCTTCTAATGGCTAGTTTACACAATGCGAATTGGCATGCGAGTGAGTCTGCCGAGTAGCTGCAGTGCAGTAACTCGCACCGTGTGGACGCATCGTAAGAGTAACTCGTACGTGCGAGTTGGATAGTAGCTTGCATGCTAGCTTCTTCAATATTTTTTCTTTTCACTCGCCTGATCCCGTGCCAATAGCTCGCACGTGATAGCAACTCGGTTTGGACGCCTTCAGCAGTAGCTCCCCAGTGTCACTAGGCAGTTGCATGCGGATACCCGTATTTTTTGTGTACTGCGCCTATACGCGTTTACCGAATTTAAAATAGCTGCGGAAAGATGATTTTTAGAGGATAATATTACACTTATTTTTAGAGGGTTTTAATGAAAACTTTTCATGTATGCTCCGTAAAAATCGTACATTTTGAATGAATTAATTAATTTATTGCATATTTACGTTATTGCACAATGAACAACTTAAAAAGCAACAAATTATAGAATTATCAACACAAAAGGCGGCCTTATTGATAAATAGCAAATTCTACCAGGAAACCTTAGGGCTAAATAAAGAGTAAAGGATATAATAGAGCGCGAAGTGCATTACATAACACATACTAACAGTTAATATAGACTAATATATTTATACATAATTATAAAATAATAAACATATAATTAAGTATAATATGTATATATATTTTACAAACTAAAATAAATACAGTATATAAATATGTTACAAAAACATTATTGCAAGGAAGGACTGTAATACTGTAAATAATGTTTATTAGCTATTTTCCAGCTCAAGGACATATTTTTCCAATTTTATTTCAAACTAATTTTGTGAGGGTGCTCTCTTTATGGCCTCATTTTTGGAACAACACGAGAAATGTGCAGGAAGATATAGGGATAGGTTATGAGAGCCCCGATATTTTGCCCCGAAATAACCGTTTTGCCATCAAATTTTTAAACCAAACCCTTTTTTCTCCTTTTTTACATGCATTTTGAATGATTGTCATAGACCTGTTTATAGTATTTTAATAAACTCCCGTTCAGTCGACATCGCGAAAACTCGCAAGGGACTGGGCTGCTACTATCATCGTGTAAACAGGCATGCGAGTTGACAGGCGAGCTGCGGACCGATTAGCTCGCATGTCAACTCGCACTGTGTAAACCAGCAAAAATAATTGTTGCTGGCAATTCACTACTTGTTAACATCTCGACACAGATAACATCAAACGTCAAACATCAAAAGTCAACTTCTCAAATCAAAATATTTCAGTAAGTTTATAAAAGTGCTTCATTCAAGATTTCAAGTTCAAACAAACAAACTGTGGTTGATACTTTGATAGAGCTATCTATCATCATGAATTTGTGATCACTGATCATCAATTCATCACACTACTACTTTTTTATCAAAGTGAAAGTTTGTATAGTTGTCTAGGTACTTAATTTTGTGATCATCAAATCAAACTCAATCTTCGTCCGATAATCCAACTCGAGGAATAGTGGTTTATTTATATTTTTTGAATTAATAGTTGCAAAGTTTTTTGTAGTGAAAATATTAATAGTATCCCGTCAGCAACTTATTACTTGGTTTAGATTTCTAAGTATTAGTCTGCTATAAGCTTAAGATTCTTTTCTAATTTTTTCAAGTAAATTATGGAAGAGAAGTATATTTTGACATTGGATATCGGCACTACGACAATAAGATCATTTATATACAATTCTAGAACTGAAACAGTGGGAAAAGCTGTTGACTTGGTAATATGTGACATTAATTTTCAATCGATTTTAAATGCCTTGTTTTTATATTGTAATTCACCTGTAACAAAACAAAAGTGTAAAAATTTACCTACGTAAAATCTATTTATTTATAAGCATCTAATAAATCTGCCAATTATCAACTCCTTCGTGTAAGGATTCAAACCAGTCGAGATCTGGAAGCTCTCATAAGTTTTTTTGGTTTTGATTGGTGTAGTATTTTAAGCCTAAGTGGATACCGCCATATTATTCGTTAGTCACCATCATTAAATAAATGTTTTCCAAGTATTCCTGCCTAATAACTCATTAAAATATTGATATCTATGTAGTGCTGCAAATTGTTGGTACATTGTCTTACAAATATAGGTACTTACAATATAGATCAAGATCATGTATAATATTATGAGTATAAACTATACATATTTATACACTTTTTCCTACTAATATTATATGCATCAAATACTAGAATTTTTATATGTAAAATTTCTTAAATTGATCTTCACTGTTATAGGTCGTATTGCACTATCCGAGTCCTGGTTATGTTGAAATAGACCCTGATGAGTTGTGGATTAAGATAGTGGCAGTTGTGGAAAAATCCTTTCAAGGTAGTTATTTATAAACAACTTTATAGGAGCTCAAATAAATTTTTTTTGGTCATACAACACATTTAACTAACGAGGAAGGAAGTTCAGATAAAAGTGTTTGATAATGCTTATTATTGTGTTGATAATATGGAAATCTGATAAATTTTAGATGCAAATTTATCAGCAAGTCAGATATCAGCTATGGGTATATCCACTCAAAGAAGCACATTTATTACATGGTCTCGGAAAACAGGAAATTCATTTCATCGATTCATCACTTGGAAGGATATGAGAGCTGACAAACTTGTTAAACAATGGAATGAGTCATATACATGGAAAGTAAGTTTTAAAAATAATTTCCATAATTTTGAACTAAATACAATGCTATAGAAGTTGGTTACAGTGAAAAGTAATGCTGTTACAGCTGTGCCTGTTAGTATAAAAATATAATTTGCAGTGGCGATCTTAATATTTTCATATTTTATTTTTTTAAGGCTTTGTATGACAAATTTTTGATTATTGATATAATTTTGTTGCAATTTTTTTTAAATTCTAGATGCCAAGCACTATTAGTTGCTTGTCAAATCATAATTATGTCCAGTAAAATAATGTTGATGAGTTTTTATGCGATTGTCCATAAAATTAATGGTTGTTTTTTTCATCAGTTGATTAAAGCTGGTGCCTACGCATTGTACTTAGTCACAAGAAGCAAAAGATTTAGAGCTGGCAGTGCATTGAAGTTTATGAATTCACAGGTAAGATTGACTTCTCTGGGCAAAATCTAATGTAATTTTCGGCTAACATTCAATGCATTATGCTGTAACACAAACATATAACATCATAGATCATCCATTGTAGATGGACGGATAGTCACCTCAATTGGGTTTTTATGTATTAATATGGAATACCGTCCATGTCCATAGCTAGTGAAGCATTGTTTTTATAGAATGCATGGAAACCAGTTGTGTTACAGTGACACATTGCATGCTGCTGTTGATTGCGTTGCGATTGGCTATAGACTTGCATATTTGGACCTAAGCAGCTTTCATGGAAATTTACTTTATAGACTGACTCTATTATTGATGTATGCCATAAAATACGTTAGATATAGTCCAGCGTAATTTTGTTTTTGGTTTCCACATTTCCCAATAAGATAATGGGAAATAATATCAACTTTTTCTCTCACACCTTACTGGTTGACAGGTAGAAAATGTCATTGGCATTAAGTCCGCCTTCTGTATACTGTTAATATAATGTACGAAAATCTTAAATAAATCAATAATATTTGTAGCAAATGGGTAAAACCATGTACTATTAGTTCCTGTGCATGAGCATGAGATGAGCTGCCAAGAAATTTGTGATAAAACTCAGTCACACGTATCCCTTGACGAAAGTCAAGAAATTTTTATCACGTTAGTCACACTAAGGCTGCGGTGCGAAAATCAATAAAAGTTACTATTAGCGCGCTCAAACGCGTCCTGAAATGTTTGATAATTGTGTTTTCGGTTCAAAATGACTGTACCTGTTCTGGATTAACAGCGGCGAAACAATGTTGTTATTAAAAATCCACAAAACAAAAGTGCTGAGAAGCAATTGAAAGCAAAATGACCTATTCTAACCAAAGACTCGACATTTGACCTCCTACCTAAAGACACATTTTCAGAACTTATGTACCTCTCATAACAAAACCCTTCGTTCTGCCTTCAATGGTATTCTCATAGTTTCTCCTCATCGCTCTGATATTGTTCACTTTTTTGTCCAATCTATTCTTTTATGGAACGCCCTCCCTCCCTCTAGAGGTAAGAAACGCCCCAAGCAACCTTAGCTTCAAAAATAAATTGCGAAAGCAGTTTGAGAAACAAACTTGATTTTTTTTTGGCATTGGCAATCAATACATTGCAAATTGCAATTATCTCGTTGGTAGTAGGCATTTTAGATAATATACACATATATTAGTTTATTTTAATTATTTTATTTGTGTAGTAGAATTTTATGTTATGCATGTAATATGATATTCCTAATAAGCTGTTCCATTTCTCGGTACATCTACCGCAAAAAAAACCTTAGGGTGGTGCAGAAAAGGGTAATGCGGTAGACCCTTTTCTGCACCACCCTAAGGTTTTTTTAAATTTTATTTTAAAAAACGTCGCACCACACTAGGATTTTTCTCCTGTGTCGTGGGTGCAGTTGTAAATATAGAATATCACATGCACAGGTTGACTGGCAGAAAATGCCATAGGCATTAGGTCCGCCTTTGTACGAAAATTATGTACATAAAGAATAAATAAATAAATTTGGGTTGACAAATTGATACGCTAAAACCTCGGACCGAAATCGTAAGCATGCATGACAATAGCGCTGTTAGTACTTTTAATGTGCTTTACGGACTGGGCGATTATAATCATGAGCACTGTGTGTGCTGTTATCTGTTTCGAACCGCAGCCGCCGTATTACTCCTTGTCGTAGAGATTATGCCACTGAAATTGTGAGATAATGCGTGACTCAAGTCCCGTATTGGCAGCCCGTGCTTCGCCTGCAGGGATGTGTTCAGAGCTTTGCGCTGTAAACAACATGCTTGCTAAGCTATGCTATGCTATTGCTATGCTATTACATCTCCCATTAGAAAGAGAGAGAGAAAATGAAAAATTCATGCGAAAAGGAAGATAAAAGGTGCATTCAACACCTCAGAGCGAAATAAATAACAACGAACAACTACACTAAAGATACTATGCCACCAGGAACCATTATTCTGGCAAATAAAGATTTCTATTCTCTTTTCCTAGAAACCGGTCGTGAAATGATGTTGGCAATAACCACATTTAGAACATAGGCAGGCCTCCGTCACTACGCGCTTAGGTACAAGATAAGTTTTTTTTTATTGCAGAAAGTTGGCAAACAAGCAAACTGCCCACCTGATGGTAAGTGGTAACATTCACCTATAATACATGTGGCTCTTATGAGATTCGCAGCAAAACTGCAACCCCCACAAGAACCACAGTGTATGTTGCCAACTTGTGACACAAGATGTAAAATCACAGTACCCAGTAATATCACTGCCATATCTTACCCTTCAAACCGGAACACAGTAATGCAAGCACTGCTGTTTTGCGGCAGAAATAGGTAAGACGGAGGTACCTAAGCAGACGATCCTGGTACAGAGTCTCCCTCCAGTAGTTCCTACCGCTTCGCGTACACTATGAATGTGAAAAAGTAGCAGGGCTACCGCGCTTTGCTCCGAATATGTAGTTCTGTGTGTCACGGTCTTGGCATAGGTGTATAGCAACGTTTCGCGTGCTTTCTTCAGCGCGCTTGATTATTTACCATCAGCAACAATCCTACACATTAAACTCGAAAACGAAGAACAGATTGGTACATGGCGGTTTCGAACCCCGGATCTCCCGATTGGTAGGCAAGTGTCGAATCCACAGCGCCACCGACGCTCTTATTCAGTACCTAATAATATTCAGTAGGGTACCTGATAAATACAAACACATGATTATTATTCTACTCCCGCCCCCTAACAGTGATCGCTTAAAACTGTATTAAAACCTCGTTGAGGGCGAGATGGCGTTAAGCGTTGCAAGAGCGGTGTCATTGTTTCAATATTGTTCCTTGCTATAAGCGATCACTTGAAACAGCTCTTTTGTGCTGCGTATAGCGCCATCTCACTCTCTGCGGTCTTAATATGGTTTTGGGCGATCATGGTTAGGGCAGCCCCTTCTCCCTCTTCAAAAGTTGACCCCTTAACATTATATTGACATCTTGATGTCAGTTTTGCTCACGAAACCCAACAAACGCAGTGATTATTATATTTTATTTTTTTATTTGTATTTCTTTGAAAAACATACAGTACTACATATCTATGCTTAGTTATAATATAACAGTAAGTGTCTATGTAAAATTGAACAGTATTCACATGTAGTTTTCTGTGTTTCGTTTTAAAATAGTATTAACAAAATGGTAACAGTATAGGAAATCAAGTCAAACCAGTTTTTTGTTAGCATCGTTTTAGCTGAATAAGGTTTGGTGTTAAATAAGTCGAGGTCGGGGAAGTTATTAATCACTTTGCTTAAAGAATCAAGAAGTGTCAGTTAGAAAAAGTAATATACCCCTTGCCCTATAACAAGGGGCCCTGACACGCATTTCGGTGGTTATTCCTTCTATTTAAGTTTCTACATATTACTGTATAAGATATTAATGTTGGTGTCCCAGCATTTCCCCCCCAATGATTTTCAATATTACTTATAGTTCATATGTTTGTACTTTCTTTCATTCTCAAACCCTCTTTATTTGATTCCCGCTATCCAACCAATCCTTTGTTTATTTTTCAGTTTCCCACGGAACATTTCGCAATTCTTGCACATACGAGTACTTACCCACAATTATGGAATGGCGTTTTAAACCGTTTTTATTTTATAAATATTTGCACTTAGGGTACAACAAGGTCGACAGCTTACATTTTGCTCGTAGGTCAGAAAAAAATAGAATAATATTTGCAACTTCAACATATTTAATGTCGCAGTTTTTTCAAATACGTTTCATTAAAATTGAATTGGCCTTCATTCTTTTATTGTTCGCGCCACATATTGTTTTTTAAGGGGTTCCGTACCTCGAGAGGAAAAAACGGAACCCTTATAGGATCACTTTGTTGTCCGTCCGTCCGTCCGTCCGTCTGTCTGTTTGTCAAGACCCTTTTTCTCAGGAACGCGTGGAGGTATCAAGCTGAAATTTATATTAGATTCTCAGGTCTACTGTCCCTTGGAAAAAATCAAACTTCTAAGCCAACGAAATCAAAAGATACAGCCGTTTATGCCGCAAATTTTCGACACTCGCAAGGGAATCAAAACCTATAGGGTACTTCCCGTGAACTCAGAATCTTGAAATTTGGTACGAAGTAACGTCTTATAGCACAGATAAAGGAAAAATAGCGAAAACCGTAAATATTTAGTTACATCATATAATAAAAATATATGGGTGAACTTTTACTTATATACTTACTTACCTACAGGTTTGTACGGAACCCTCGGTGCGCGAGTCCGACTCGCACTTGGCCGGTTGTTTTTTGTTCATGCAGTTATGAACAAAAAACAACCGGCCAAGTGCGAGTTCGTAGGAAGTTCTATGATGCGCCAAGGCGAACCTTTGTATTCTTTTCAGTGCAATAAATATGAAATAAATAAACATAAGAAGCAAATTATTATTGCTTAATTTTGAATCATTGGATTTTAAATAATTACAATAAACCTTTTCGGCGATGCTACAAAACGTCGTCTCACAATTGTCTAAAGGTAGTAGTGGCCAACCAAACATGATGCTGTTTCATTTCTGTTAATAAGGATTGATAGAGTCAACGCTAGGTTTAATCCATGACTAACTTTAGACATCGTTTTACAATAAGATCATTAATGTTCTGTAATAAATATCACGAAAGATATTTATTATAGAACACGAAAAGACACTAAGAGCAGTTTTTTACAATCAAGACAAAGTGCCATGTTAAGATGTGGTATGTAAGAAACTCATTATTCTTTAGACAAAATCGTGTACTGACTCACACTCGTATTATTAAAAACTGAGATGATTTGTCTTTAACACAGACAGAAAAAAATTGGTTAAGTATTTTAATCCTTATTTATTATAATTGCAAAGTTTCAAGGCAAACAGAATCTTGAGTAACAAAAACAAATACAGATTCATATACAAAACGGTTGCAGCACCATAATGAATTCACAAAAGTCAAAGTTCAATATTCACGTTTTGTCGTTGAGACTTTGTAGATATCTTAGATCATTTAATGCTCTAAGGTAGATATGTCTGAAGGAACGTACAACATTTTGGGTATTAGTAATATAAATATATAATCAGATGCTATATAAAAATTTCTATTCATATGTTACATTAAGCTCAACAAAAATGACTCTGAAAAAAAAAACACCAAGTGCGCGTCGAGTCACGCGGAAGGTAGGGGTCTATAGTTGTCCATCGTAAAACGTAGCAAGCCATTACGATTTTAATATAGATCTTGAAGAAGTTTCAATATAGGTAATAATTATGATTTAAAATGGATGGTGGAGCTATAAACAACAACAGCTGATGCAATCGAAAAAGAAATAGTTTAACACATCAAATAGTAACAGAAACCTTAACCTTAATTACCAATTTAACAGTGTCCACTGTCTACACAGGACGATGATAACTGAAAATTGGGTTATAGAATTCAACTTCGCAACGAAAGTTGGGATAATTTTCTGCAATTTCTAAGTTGATCGCCTATTACTCTTAGATCATTTAACCTATTACTCGATAACTAGATATAAGCCTTGTAGGTTGATAGTTTTCCTTTTAAACTCATTATATAGGTTACTAACTAGCTGTGCCCGCGAATTACGTTTCGCCTTCAACAAATATCGTTAATGTACACAGAAATAAATATAAAAATTTAACAAATTATATACTAAAACCTTCCTCGAGAATCACGCTATCGAGTGGTGAAAACCGCTTGAAAATGGGTGCAGTAGTTTTTGAGTTTATCGCTAACAGACAGACAGACGTGGCGGGGGACTTTGTTTTATAATATGTAAGGACGCTGGGAATGTAAGGACGCTGGGTACGCTGGGAATCGTCGCTGCTAAACGAGCATACAGCATATTTTCGTGATATGGATAGATGGGGTGATGGTTATGTATGACAAAGGAATCTTTCTATTGAATGTAATTTAAAAAGCTTGAAGAAGATCAAAAAAAATAAGGGCAAAAGTGACGGTGTTCCATTTCTTTTAATAGTGAGTTCAGACCAATATTAATATTTGTTTACCGATGTTTATTTTTCCCATGTCATATTTATTTATAAAAAATGTTTTTTCTTTTGGTAGGAAAAACATTTTTGGAGAAATAGTACTTAACCCATATTTTTTACCACTACTGAAATAGATTTTTACTCTCGATTCTGAACAATTTAACTTCATGATTGCGCAATTTTATTGACACGTTGTACAGTATGATCCTTGTCAAGTTTGACCTATACTGTTTGACCTTTGGACAGTTCTTATGTCGCTCGTAATAGTAGTGGTTTTCGTAGTGTAAATGTAAAGCTTGAATGAGAACTTACTGTACGGTCCGCCAAGAAAGTGGCGTGTCGTTACCTTGGTAGCTGTGTCAGTATGTTTTTGCAATGGAAAGTCAACTGTCTTGTTTTATGACATGAAACTGAATTTCAACCACTTTTTTGGCCGGCTGTACGTTGTTGTTATGCCCCATCTAGACTCCATGAGGCTACACGAGGGAACGCGAGTACGAGAGTGAGGACGGTGTGCTCGTGTTCTCTCGCCTTCACTCGCCTCGCCTTGCTGTCGCTCCGCTTTGTGTCGGTTTTTCGGACTCAACCACACTCGCGCTCGCTTAGCGCTTACTTTTTGTTAACTGCTGCACAGTGAGGACGTGCGCGTTTTTTTTATAATGACGGAGTGAAGTAACGATTTGTGTTCCACTTTTATGGAACTTTATCAAATGAAACCAATTATTTGGAATCCGGCACATACATCGTCCTGTTGCGGTGTATTGATGTCGTATACCACCTCCTCCGTTTTGGCTTTCTTTTTTATTTAGGTGATATAGACGCAAGACATTATAATATTGGTGGGCACATAAAGTAGCTAACGCAGTCACTTCAATCACATCCATCTTGTAGTAGATGTAGCGGGCAAATGAATAAATCGAGAGTGTGGATGGCTAACACTCCTGCAGCCTCCACTCGCCAAGACTCGTGCCGAGAGCCTCTAGGAGGCGCCTCTCGAGAGTCTGGATGGGGCATTAAATATTTATGGAGTTCTAGTTACAGATTAAGTATACATTAGATTGATTTGCTTCTTATGATTACAACTGACTTTATCTATTGGTATCATAAAAATACTGGATGTTCATTTTTAATAATTAATTTATAGACTTAACTAAACTTAAAATTGGTTCGTCTCAACTTGAATAAATGAAAAGGAACGGTAGAACTATAAAACTCGAAAGCTATACGTACTGTGGGTAGAGAAGGGGTGGATTAATATACATGTATAATACTGATAGTTTTTAATTTGTAATGCATGGTATGATTTGTTTTTTTTTACAGACAACGCTAAGACTGAATTGGGCTTTGAGCAACATTGCTGCGTTAAAAGAAGCTGTTCTAGATAACGATGTCATGTTCGGTACATTGGACTCGTGGTTGTTATATAAACTTACAGGTGAGCCGATATACAATTTGGAAATGTTGTAGATATAATGAAGATATAGGTTTGTAAACAATATTTCAAATAAGAAATGTAGGCACTTGCCTCGGACTTTCAACTTTAAGCGGTGTGCAACAAACTGCATTTTTGAAAGTGCATACTTGATCCATGAATTGGCACTTCACAGTCCACTTAACGAAAAATATTTAATTTACAGGCAACACGTTGCACGTTACGGACGTGTCGTCTGCGTCCGCGACTGGGTTCTACGACCCGTTTACGATGCAGTGGGCCGGTTGGGCGATGACTCTGTTTAACATACCCGCGTCAGCTCTGCCTACTGTCGTCGATACCGCCGGTGACCACTTCACCAGTACCGCGCCTTCTGTTTGGGGGCATGCTATACCTATTTTGAGCTCGGTAAGTATAGACTCGAAGGAAACACCATACTTATTTTGAACTCTATCAGTATGGATTCAGGGTGCATGCCATATTGCTCTGCACGCGCCTTTTCTGAGCACAGTAAGTATAGGCTCATAATTTTATAATTCTGAATTTTTATTAACACCATAAGTTTTATTCGACTATGTTAGCATGGGTAGGTTGGATAGAGTATGTACCAAACACGTTGTATAAACCTTGTATAACCAAACATACACCCCAAGTCCCCAACCCTAATTAAGATGTATGTCAAGTGAAATGAAAAATAAAAGTTGACTCTAAACCTGTTTGAAAATTAAGGGAGCCTTCTCGAAAAGAACAGGCAAGAAACTCGGAACGTCTAGTTTTTTGTCTGTTCTTTGAAATTGCCAATTTTACAATAACATGATCTTGATTTCATAAAAATAATATTAAAATGCGCCTGTCGGAGTGATTGAAACAGTTACTGAAATGAAATACATTTGTCCAATAATTACAGTGTTATGAATAATTTAAATGTCAATTGTTACATTTTTTGTCAATCCCAAGCTTCTGATTATATAATAATTTTATCTTTCATATAATCAGTCACTATAATATGCTTTTTTTCATAAGTACACACGGCAACACGCCAGACTTTATATGTGGACCTAGAGACTGTTTTTATGTCGCGCGTAATTTAGCAGCTGTTTTCGTAGTGTCGGTGTAAAGATTGACGCGTGGTCGACTGCATTGTAGTTGTAAATTTGTTTAAGCTCAATTATTTAATATTAGTTCTGATTTTATTACACGAACGTACACAAAAGGCATTTAAAAGATTTTTTTGAGCTTAGTATTTGGTAAAGCTAATATTCCTTTGCTTAGTATTCACTGAGTGATTATCACTATCAGTGTGTTTGCAAAATAAATGTATATATTTATGAATTACATTCTCGTAAATATATTGTGACGCAACTGTCATAACACCAACTTATTTAATTTTTTTTCTCAGAGTCTCTTACTTTAAGGTTATAAATTGCTCGAATAGCCCTTTTCTGCAAAACAATTTGCTTATGCAACCAAGCGGACACCATGTCCGATATTCTCCATGCAACTGTGTACATATTGTTGGTGGCGCGGCTGGCTGTACAGCCACAGATGTCCTTGTGAAACCATTGACGGAGCTTCTTTGAGGTGCTAAAGTGATTATGTAACAATCTTATTTGAATAAACTATATTGAGAATTTGAAACCGAGTGTTTAAAAAGTTGCCGCTCCCGATGGAGATAAGGTCAGAGGGCCTATTACCGATCTCATGGTTTTGCAAATGATATCATAGTGCAAAACGAAAAATACGATTTCCGGTCAGATTTTTGATTTTATTTGTTCATTATTTAATGATGACATCATTGATATTATGCCATAGTGATGATATCATTGGAGATCGATAATACGAAATGCAGCATTTCATGACTTCTTTTTCTTAAATTTATACCATACCATACGATGAAAGATCCATACATAATTGGCCTGCAGTTTACCGGACGAAAAATATTATTGGTCTATATAGATGGCAGACCAAACGGCGTCAATGTGGGGCTCCTGTTGCTTTGAAGTGGGTGATGTGAAGTTGACGATGGGCACTGGGACGTTCTTCGACATCAACACGGGGTGCACGCCGCACGCGAGCGTCTCCGGCCTGTACCCGGTGGTAGGCTGGAGGGTGGGCAAGGAATTGGTGTACTCCGCCGAGGGCGCGAACAACGATACGGCGTCGATAATAAAATGGGCGCAGAATTTGGGTGAGTGCAATTGTTTTATTAGGAACTAGCTGACCCGGCCACGCGTTTCATTGGCGTAGTTACGGTACAGACAGACCGCGCCAAAGAACACTGGCAGAATAATATCCGAAAGAATCATTTAGCGTCCACAAATTCCATCATTACAAATGTACTTAAAATGATTTATCCAAAAAACACATAAACGTGATAGTCTGGACAAAAAGTAACATTTTTATGTAAGACAAATTACTAAAAGTTACTCGAGTTGAGTTCCTTCGACAATCACTGCGGTCCGATTTGCCGATTACCTTTTAATGCCGGTTCGAATTAGTATTGCGTTGAGAGTTATTAGTGTCACAGATCTATCATGTCGGTGCTATTACAGCGATAACACGTATCAGTAATATCACTGTACGTAATTATATGATGGCGATAACTTAAGTCACAGCTAGCGTGAGCGCGCTCACAATTGAGCCGAGACGCGAAATATCAATTCGGACCGCATTATCTATTTGACATTTGACATGACATCATTCTTGCTCTGAACCACAGACTAATTAGAGATTGGTCCGAACTGCGCTGTTTTGTTTTGTTTGTGCGTTGCTTTGCGTACCTTAGTATTTGCTGTTGATTTTTCGTGCTTTTGAGCAATCCTGGAATGCTACTGGACCTCCCAGATCTATCATGACTGCTGACTACTGCTAGTCAAAGGATTTCGATTCTCGACGACGTTTTTTACGGATTTAAGAAATAACCTCTTATGGCCTTATTCATAAAAACATTTAAGCAATGTTTAAGTTAAGTAATATTGCTGTCTCTTTTGATGTCCTTTCTTTTGTAATGAGATTGAAAGTGACAGCAACATTATTTAACTTAAACATTGCTTAAATATTTTTATGAATAAGACCATTAAAGTTTATTCGCCTATTACTTTTTGTCCAGACTTCGTAGAATATTCACTCTACTATTATTTTTAGTAAGGAATTAAATCTTCATAGTTTGGCATATTGTTCATGCATGTTCACTAAAAAAATATATGAACAAAAATTTGTTAGGGAGTTTGCTATTGTTCTTTCTAGTCCGCTCTGAAGTTGTCTCACGCACTTATAATATACTAAGTTTATTCTTATCGTGCTATAACTTTTTTAGTGATGTGCCATTAATCTTTCAATTATAACTTACTAGCTGTGCCCGCGAACTACATTTCGCCTTAAAAGACTTCAACGCGTTCTTCTTATCTTCTATATTTTTCCCGTTTTAGCAACATTTTTAATTGATTCGCCTCTCCCATTGGTTGTAGCGTGATATTACATAGCCTAAAGCCTATCTCGATAAATGGACTATCCAACACAAAAATATTTTTTCAATTCGGACCAGTAGTTCCAGGGATTAGCGCGTTCAACCAAACAAACAAACAATCAAACAAACTCTTCAGCTTTATAGTAAAGTAAGTATAAGTATAGATGTAGACAGACAATATAATTTAATTTAATTATACCTATATTACAACAGTGCAACGCCAATCGTGCTGTGTTCAGAGCGAACTAGAAGCTTGGCGCAATCTCTACCTACGTTGGACCAATGCTATATTGACATTTTTCTAATGTAGTCAAATTAATATTCTTTAATAAAGATAAAATACGTTATGAACGAACGATAAGTATCAGTCTTAATAGGCGTAGTCGCGGGTAGACACATGTATAAGATATTCAAATAAAATTAATTCAAAGATGAATAAAATCTCTTTAATTGATCGCTTTCAGGTTTGTTCGATAATCCCGAAGACACTGCCGATTTGGCGAATTCCGTCCCAGACACTGACGGTGTTTACTTTATTCCGGCATTCAGTGGATTGGGAGTGAGTATTGTTTTACATTGAAAATCAATACAACATAATCCTGTTGGCGTCTTAACCACTGGGCCACCGAGCACTTAACAGCCCTGACGGAATTTCGTTTACAATCATGTTCTTAAAATCTCCCAATCAGAATTTAAGAATAAAATAGAATTTTATCCGCATCCATAGCATGTGCGCAGGTAACTTGTAAATAATAGTGTTATAATTATCCTCCTTATATTCGGTCACGGCGGCCGATGTCAACAGAGACTAGCCATCAGGGGCCTTACCATGATCGCTTAGAGCAAGGTTGAAACAACATTTAAACAGAGACACCGCTCTTGCTGCGTATAGCGCCATCCCGCTCTCAGCGCGGTTTTAATATTGTTTTGAGCGATCATGGTCAGGGGGCTGCGCAGATTATAGTGCACAAGTGGCTGCGCAAACACAAGTGCTCTCTCTGTTCCGCGATATCAGGACCCACTGTTTAACGTGAATTACAACTTGAATTACAACGTATCTCCGTTTCCCCAGCCGCCATACAATGACGGAACAGCAGCGGCGGGATTCGTGGGCGTTAAGCCGTCGACCACTCGTGCGCATCTCGTCCGAGCCGTGCTAGAGTCACTTGCTTTTCGCACGGCACAACTATACGACTGTGTGCGCAACGAAACAAACTTCCAGTTCCACAATATAAGGTAAAAAAACTCACACTCAAAGAAATTGACGTCAAAAAAAGGTAAAATCTAATTATTCAGGAAAAGTATTCAAAAGAGGTGTGAAAAAGCATTTTTTAGGTCGGCAAGGGGCGAGCAGGTAGGATAGTGGATGTCGTCCCTCTATCTGTCAACTCATTTGGGCCTCTTTCACCGCTTAACATCAGGCGGGAGGAGGTCATTTGCCGAGCCCTCCATAAAAAAATGTCTAAGGTATTAATGGGAAAATTATGTGACGGAACACCGAAATAATATTTTACGGTGTATTTTCATCAGAAGTGGAGATTTTGTAGGAAAAATATTGGGGATAATCAAGCTACCTTTTCCCATACAAACTAAATAAATTATTTTTTGATCCTCAATTTTTAATTTTGAGTATCGACAGCCCTACAGTATGGCAAAAAAGAGTTTGGAAAAAATGGGGTGCTACTAGTGCAGTTCCGCACAAGAAACATCAATATAAAAGCACTGCATTCATTAAATTATAATTGAAAAATAACTAATTAGTGTCATTCGTATACTTACTATCAAACTCCAATCCAGTTTGACCACGGGAATCACTTTTTAGTTCCAGCCAGCTGTAACTGCTCCAAACTTTTTTTTTCCAAATTTTACATCAGAGTAAGTACCTTGTTTCTTCATTCAGTGTTAAATTTCTTTTGTGTTATTTCCATATTCATCTGGGCTATGGTTGTCACTTGAAAGATTTTGCTTTCAGTTTAAAGTAGATTACAGTAAGTATTAGGTTTCCAGATCTATGACAAGCACCAGGCTAGGGCTCATCTAATATCTTACCTATATGCCCCGTAAATACTATTTTGGCGTTTAATTACACCATCGTATACATTATCTACATCAGCTAATAGTCTAGCTGATGATGCTGCTTCAGTTATTTTCGTGGGTAGCTCTGATTACATAATTATGCTGCAAAGCAGCAGTGCTTGCATTGCTGTGTTTTGGTATGAAGGGTATGGCAGGCAGTGAAACTACTGCTGGGTACGTTTAACAAAACATCCGGATAGCAAGGGGTAAATATTAGCTAATTATACAGGGACCACATGCACTACCTCGGGGTGATTTATCATCACATCAGGTGGGCGTTCTGCTTGTTTGCCTTAGACCATTTAGCCTGTAGATGGTACCCGACAAATCGCTGTATAAATTTTTCTGACTCATTTTGCGGGAGGCGAGGTAAACACGCATGGCACACTACGAAAATCTAGAATTCAATTACAGATAAGCACACTAAGAAAATATTACCTCACAATAAAGAAACACACACACATCGACAAATCAACGTGTATCTACGCAATCGCCCGCAAATCATGCCCGTGTAGTGTGTTGAGCTACCAATGTACCATCTTATTTTTCTATCATGACGGATTTATACTTACATGTGATGGGAAACGCTTTAGTCTTGAAGATTTGATTTACTGGATATCGCCTTTTGCCAATGGCAGCGGCCGCGCGGCAACTAGTTTTATATAACGCGTATGGTCATATAGCCAACGTACTTTGGCAGAGGGGTTCGCCCAGCCTTGCCATCTCCTTAGGGTAAATGCTCGTAGTTGTTTGCTTATTGCTTACTTTGGCGTATATAGGAAATGTTACGCATCATAGATGCAAATTTTATTGAGATTATCGTCTAAAATATAGCATAGTAATATATTGATCTTTCAGGTTTTAATTGAAAATAAAGATTACTCTTGTTTCAACTGTTAATTAAATAAAGTTTATATTCCAGGCTAGACGGCGGCGTATCAAACAACGACTTCATAGCGCAGCTAGTGGCCGACCTAACAGATCTTCAAGTTGAGCGGCCATTAAACGTCGAGATGTCCTCTTTGGGGTGCGCGCATATAGTGGGCATGCAGTTGGGTATGTAGTTTCCATCAACTTCTATAATAATGTTATTGTTATTTCATATTCTTGTGGGATGGTTATCCTTTTTTATATACAGGGTAAATTTTGAGGTACCGGCAATCTCGCAGGATTAGATAGCTAACATTATTAACTACGTTTGTTTTACGAGTTTTGAGATAACTCAATACATTGGACAAAAATCAATTTCCAACTTTTTATTGCACTGTCGTGACATTGATAAGTCTATGTTTCATTTATAAATGACGAGGGAAGACAACGCTACGCTCGCGCGCTGTGCGCGTAGAGTTACAAACATTCTAGAGGTATATTAAATTAATAAAATTTAACGAATTATCAAAAGTCGTAGAACAAACGTAGGTAATGATGCTTGCTATCTAATCCTGCGAGGTTGCCGATACCTCAAAACTTATCCTGTATGATAATATTTGCCTTTTGTTCCCTGAAGTTTGCGTCAACATTTATACTTTGTTGATGTTACATCAATTCAAGGTTCGTATGTACCATAGAGTAATTTACTTGTTATTCGATAAAAAATACATTTCAAATCAGACAATGATCTATATAACATCAAATTTAAATCGGAATGAATTCATAAAGTTTTGTCAAATACGTTCAAGTTGCGTCGCGTTATGCTGAGACTATATTATTTGAACAAGATTTATGCTGCCATTAATATTTTTACACATCAACAATTTTTACATGCTTCGATATAAATGAAACAGTTATATATTATCTATTTATTTAGGATTGTGGACATCAAAAGAGGAGCTCAAGGCGCTAAGGAAAGTAGGTTGTGTGTTCAAACCACGGTCGAATATGCGTAGGCTGTATCAGGCCAGCATAAAGCGGTGGGAGGACGCTGCTAAGAGGATGTGCGGTTGGTACGACCAAAAGCCCTCACAGTCCATAGCGAACGTATCAGATTCTAGCAGCAACTCAGTTACGCCACAGAACAGCTTCAAAGCTACCAAGAAGAAGAACGGTCGCTTGTCGAAATAGCATTGGCCTTTTGGTGCAGTGAGGACATTCGCCGCGTGTTTACCCGTTTGCAGGTGATATACAGACAGTTGAATGCTGCTTGATATGTTGATGTGATATGATGTTTTGTGAATTTTGTGATTTTTGCGGCGATGTTATCCGACTCGAAGGACCACTTGTGATTAGGGAATAGGGACGATATAGTAAAAGTCCGGTTCGTGTTATATCGGGTAATCTAGTGTACGTATTTATATTATATTATGAACTTAGACAATGTTTTAGCTGTTTTCATAAACTGGAGTAACGCACAAATAAATTGCGTAAACCATATTTTTAAGAGAAAAAAAATCTTAATATAAGATCTAATACGAGTATGTGTATTTCGTTAGCGTAAAATAATTTAAAATTAACATGTCAACTTTAATTGCTCATCAAGATAGTATCTTAATAATGACATTTGTAATGAGGTTTGTCTTATGCTGTATAATATTAGTTTTCTCTTATCAATTTTCTTTGTCATGATACATATGTATATAGAAAATCTAACATGACACGATGTTTCCTAGTGCTGAAGAAGGTGTTACTTTCATGTATGAGAATTTGGGAGATGGATGGATTGTCCCCCCAAAAAGTATTGTCGTATTGCACTTTTACAGTTTTTTTCCGTTCCTCGGTGGTGACCATCATTTCGCGGAAATTACGGATAGTATTAAAAAAAGCGGCGCATGATGAAACCCTGCTTGCATCGATATCGAATCTGTAGACGAATAAACATGTAATATGACGTAAAGTGCTACGTATACGTACGTAGGTTTGTAAATACTCCAAAATCTCAACATTCCCAAACCAGTGGCCCTACCATGATCGCTTATAGCAAGATTAAAACAATATTGAAACAGAGACATCGCTCTTGATGCGTATAGCGCCATCCCGCTCTCAGCACGGCTATAATATTGTTTTGAGCGATCATGGTTGGTGGGGAAGGATTGTCTCGATAACCTTACTTTGTAGGACATGTAGTCTTTCAAACATGTTAACCTGGGGTACGTTTGAAAAGGAGTAATATTTACTCGGGGTAGAGTGAATTTCATCCGATAGCGTTCGAGAACCACTCGAGTGAAACTGAGGGTAACCGACCAATTACTCTGCTCGTATTTCTGAACGCTTTCGTGCAAGTAAACGCAGAGTGATTTTCGCCTGACAGGAGTGAATTTCTCGCGGCCCCCATACAGCGTTAAATTTTACCTGACATTGACAGTTGATTGTTCTGTGATTTGTGGCTAGCTTATATTGTTTTTAAACCGAAGAAAGTTTACAAATGTTAAGTAAAGCTTTGTGCAAATGTAAAATAAAGCAAGTTCGCGTTGTAAAACACAAAAACTCTTCATTTCGTTTTTAACTGACAGAACCCGTTTGAAAACTCGTGAATTGCGAAAATCACTCGCTAGCGTTTGAAAACCAGTTAAACTTCTCTTTCTCGCAATATATCTATCCTTTTATTTTTTACCAAGTGAAATTCTCACGGGTTTACGAACGGCCCACTGATAGCACAGCATTGTTCGAAATTGATGTTACTCGTTTTTAAATCGCACAGAAAAAATATTTCTCACAAAAATATTCACTAGTGTCCTCTAGCGTGTTCAAATGTTTCTCTGCGTCCTCAGTTTTGCCATATTGAACACTAAAGAATTAGTATTTTTACATAGTATAGATGATTTGTATATAGGTCATCGATATACATTGGTTCCGTCGTGCGCCGCATTTTCCCGTGATTTACGCAAACTGGTTATCACTATGCCAGCCTCTCATAAAAGCGTACAATTTTATTTTTTTTTCAATTCCACGGTGATATGTTATTATTACGTATGAGATATTTTAGCACTTTTTAATATTTTATATGTATTTAACACATAACTTACAACTTATTGTATGTAAACTTTGCTTGCATGTATTTAATTTATATGAGATGTAGATGATGTCTACGCTATTAAACTCCAGTAACATTATCCAAACATGACTAACATTAAGTGTAGTAAACATTTATCTAGTACTCATAGAACGTGTTTAAAAGTTAAGTTTTAACAATCGAATCGAGAGCAATCTGCGATATATCATACAGTCAGTAAATTCATCCAATTCCTTTTATTAATGTGATATTGGACTTAGAGTTTGACCAGATGCAAACCAACAAGGTGTATATAGCTGATGCACGTAATTTTATTCTCATTAATATTTGTATTAATTTCTATAGCTGCAGAATAATTTCATAATGTTGTGTCTTCTACGCACGAATAACAAATTAATCATAATGACAGAGAAGAAACTTCCCCCAGTTTCTGAAAGGCTGATCAAAATATTGTTCAACTAACATTCATGTCATCTTAACAGCAGTGTGAAATCAATTTGAGTTTCCGAAACGTAGGTTAGCCAAAATTTACTTATCTCTAAAAAGTTGATTTCTCGTGAGAAATATCTTTAGACACGGTCACATTGCTGAAATCATATATTTTGTTTTATTCATATGTATTTTGGAAACCCAAAATGGGTCTTTCCTTAATAATTTTGCAATAAATTTGACAGTTGGGTCAACTAACACAGTGATAAGTTGATTTAGCTTTCAGCAACTCAATTCGTAGTTAGCATTAGATTGACAGCTTGTTAGTTAATTTTATCGCTGAACAGTCTTTCAGAAACTGGGTGTTAATGTTCAGAATTATATATTTGATATACATTGGTTTGTTAGTGAAGACTTAAAATATGAATATTGACAGTAGATGTATGTTGAAATAGTCCCTAATTTTAGATTTGTGATTTTGGATTGTTTTTGAAAATGCTAAATAGATTGAAAAATCAATAGAATAACTTTTTCTAGCAGTTTTAAAGGAAATGCAAAGTCATAATATATACTTTGTTAGTTTGCTTTATTGGCAGTTATTAACAGTTAATCAAGTCTACTTCGGCTAGGCAAAGTACTAAAGAGATCAAAACTGTTGAAGTTTTATCGGGGCTGGTAAGAGCACGGTAGCCTAGTGGTTAAGGCGTCAACATGGTATGTTGAAGACGTGGGTTCGATTCCCGCCCGAGACGAAATACTTTTCTTGTATTGTTTTATTAATTTCTCATTGACTCTAATATTTTAAATTTACTACGATAAGTCGAAGCTCAAAAGCCTGAAGACTGTGACTTAGGTGTGAACACTTGTGATATAAATAAGTACTCTTATGTAGTTTCGGATTTGAAACGGGTTGTAAAAATTGTAATGTTCTTTATATTTATTATAGATAGATAATACTAGTTCTGTGTTGTTTTACGTATTGAATGATATTAGATCGAACGCTAGTTTTCTCGCTCGGAATTTGGTTCATGTTTTTTAAATAGTGTTATGTATGGCGTACGTTGAAACTTGCATGGGTGGTATACGTTAGTATGTCTGTTTAAAAGAAAGGGATATACCAATGTATAGAATGTACTGTACTTACATCGTGATAAGGTGATGGCATAACGCTGTCATTAAAGAAAATCAACTCTAGAAATTGGCTTTAGAAAACAATCGACAATTCTGTCATTTAAGCGCATAATGTCCTTTTTAAACCTAAGCTTATAGTGATTTATTTAAATGCAATATTGTTCTAACACGATTTAGTCATTTCCTCCTACTTTCTACTTGTAGTTATTCAACATAAGAGTAATTTTTTTTTAGTTCCGATATTGTTTAAAAACTCAAAATAGAATATACCGTTATAATTTGTCGATTGTTTTCGATGTCACCTTGTATATTTTTCTTTTCAATCGATATATTTTTCAAATACCGCCTCAATCGCGGTCGCGTGCCATGGCCACTGGGCGTACGCACGCTCTCTAGAAAGGGCATCCGGCGGCATTTTATCTATGTTAACATAGTCATATAAAAGGTTTTGGCGTCATTGAAAATTCGAAATTGTTAAATTAATCTCCCCATAAAAATTATAATATTTTATTTTATTTAAACTATCAAAAGTGCCAATTTCATGATGGGGTCAATGCAAGACTGTCGCACATCTCATCAACCCATAAACGTTTCATTGCCGGCACGGGTGGCCAAACTGTTTGGTGTCTTGTTTCGAGGTTTAAATATATTAATTGGCACACACAATAACGGGGCAGCTCTGTGCACTCGTGCGAGTTTCAGCGTACACACTTGTAGATTTTTCATTATGTTCCTCATTTGCAGCGTCACGCTCATCACAAGTGATATCTAGTTAGATTTATATTATTATTATTAATTACGTATAAAAAAGTATGTGATAATAAATTGCAATTATGTCGCCACTTAGTTGCCAAGCACATTGTGGGCGGTGCTCAAGATTGTGTTATGCTAGATATAATTATGTAGCATAGCATAGTAGGTATATAGCATTACATCTAATTCAAAACGGGTGACAATAAACAATGATTCGTACGAATCGACACTGTGTATTATGTTTTTGGAAAATTATTTAATTTTGGAATAGTTCAATGCTATAAACTCGAAACGTGTCGGAAAAAATATTTAAGATTGTTGTTTATGTATAATTTTTGTAAAGCCTATTGTTTTTTTTGTCACGAAGTCTTGGTCATAAACAAAGGTCATAAAGATTACTCTCAAATAAACAACTTTGTTTGCTACTCCCGAAACATAAACATGAAATCATTGGAATAAGTTTAACTGTTAAAAATGTCTTACAATATATGTTAATTATATATTAACAAAGTTATTAACTTGAGAGTAATTTTTATGACTTATAAATAATTAGATATTATATAAGAAAAAATACTACAGATTTTAATGAGATCCATTTTCGGAATCGTTTGTAATGTCTGTGCTGCAATATTAAATTGTCCATTCTGTCCACAATATGTATAATGTGCACCCAAACGTATCCATCCATGGTTATGAATTTTCAATTTCCTCCATTTCAATGTCAATTTGTAATAGAATATTTAATAAAATTTTTCTACTTTTCATAAATGTACAATTCCGTTAACAAAGTTATCCTGCTAGGATTGTCAGGGGCCTTATTCGGCTAGCGTTAAGGGGCTATGTCGAAAAAATTGGTTATTTTTAATGTAATGTCATAGGTCACTGAGAGATCTTACAGATCTGAAACTGAAATATGTGTTTCTTTATATCTTTAGCTAGAAACGCCAAAAACCGGAAACGCGATTTAAAGATTTTGCCTCGATACATTTTATTTTTTAAATTACCTCTTAAAAATAAGAAAATTCAGGATTACTAGTAAACGGTATTAGGTATCCATTAAAAAGTTCCATAAATAAGTAGATATCATCATTATTTAGAATCTTGTAAAAGCATTTTTTTCTAATCATTATAGTTATTTTTTTATAAAATAATTTGTATTTTGTCGCTTACGTCGATAATTTCTAAACGACCTGATTGCATGCGGGCGCAGTGCATACACGACTTTGATACCATAGATATAAAGACTAGCTACTTGAGCACGCGGGGCGCCCCGCGTTTACGTATAGACCACGCCTCCCATTGTTTGATTCATTTTCGATGTAGCGCCTTAACGCATTTGTGGCGTGTCAGTAACGCTTCAACAGCATTGCTTTTTGAGACAGTTACAGGTGGTGAACAATTTCTTGATAAGTCATTTTTATATTTTATGAAATTAAAGTCCCGATGTAGTTATTTATAACACTTTTTATTTTGCACCACCATTAGATTACATAATCGGGGTTCTCACAATCCCCGGACGCAAAGCGCGCCATACCTGACGTCTATCAATTTATAAATGCGTTCCGGAATACACAACATTTCTCTCCCTTTTTAATAATTGTTAGCATCTAACATGATAAAAATAAATAACTGAACTAATCTCTGAAAAGCTTATTTAATCTTAAAAAAAATATAACTTACAAGGAAAAGAGTTTAAAGATCTAACCTCACTGCTGGTGCCTTAACATTTCTCATCGACCTACGCAATGAATGTCTTTTATCTGGTCCATCTGAACTTTCTACCCCTACCGTATGATTCTCCTTCTTACTTCTACGTTCTTACGTTCACTATTCAACACTTCCTGACCCTTCGCAGTACCACCATCATTGAAATGCCAATATCATCCACTCTCTTGGGTTCATTTAATTGATTGCCTTCCAAATCATTACTACACTTTCTTATGTCACTTGCATGATAACATTTTTCAACACCATTTATAATAATTAATCAAATATCTTATTGGAGACAAACAATTTGTAACCATACCTTTAACCCACATCTTTTTTCCAAAACTTTTACACCAAACCACCTCTCCTATTTCATACATAGAATTTACAGGATTGAACTGTGTGTTAATTCTAAGTGGCTTATTCAGTCTATCAAAAGGTAATCTAGGTTTATAATTTAATATATTTTCATTCGGTCGCGAGAGCGTCGGTGGCGCAGTGGACTCGGCACTTGCCTTCCAATCGGGGGGTCGGGGTTCGAGACCCGCCATGTACCAATGTGTTTTTCGTTTCGAATTTCATATGTACATTTGTCTGACGCTCCTACGGTGAAGGAAAACATCGTGAGGCAACCTGCATACATCTGCGAAGAAATTCAATGATGTATGTGAAGTCGACCAATCCGCACTGGGCCAGCGTGGTTGACTAAGGCCTAATCACCCTAATATAGGGTAGGCTCGAGCCCCTCGGTGGGGACGTATATGGGCTGTGATGAATATTTTCATTGGGGGATTTTTCAGTACAATTCGGGGTATTTCTACGTCCCTGATATAGAGCTGCCACACCTCTTTTTGTGCTGATAAACTCAACTTGTGTTGTATTCATGGCAAATATTGTTCACACTGAATCTAGTCAATAAATGCTATTTAATTTTAAATTTCCTCGTTGCACTTCCGTACCATTTGCTACGAGTAATTGAAGTACATGACAATATTATGTCATTCTATTTAATTTTAAAATCTTTTGCTTATGTGTAAGCGGCCAGCAATTTTTTATATATTATTGTATGCAATATTTTTTCATAAATTATGATATTTCTAAAGAGATTTTGATTTTCATTTGTCAGTTTCGAATGAGGAAATATAATTCTTTAGTCGCAACAAGTTTCGAGATAAGAAATTTAATTCTTATATCGAAAATAGTTTCGAGAGAAGAAACATTAGTTTCAAACCTTGGTTTCGAATGTGGCCGAAGGGAAATTCTCCATAGTAATTAATTAATCCCAAAAACGATTGTAGCTGTACAAGTGATTTTGGGGTTGGTGCATTTTAAATTGCATGTATTTTATCAGGTAATGGTTTAATACCATCTTTCGATACCAAATGACCAAGAAATTTAATCTCCTCACAAAAAAATTGACACTTTTCTAAATTAACTTTCACATTATATTGCTTGTCTCTCTAAAACCGCTAAAATATTCTTATTACAATTTTATTAACTAGTCCCACTGATAACGAGGTCATCGATGAAACATCTTACACTTTTTAGCCCTTTTAAAATCTGGTCCATCACAAATTGAAAGACAGAAGGACCACTAGATATACCGAACTGTAATCGAGTAGGTTGAAACAATCCTAAATGTGTGTTTATTGTTAAATATTCGCTTGATTGTTTATCAAGTAAAAGTTCTTGATATGCTCCAGAAAGATCCAATACACAAAAATATGTATCACTACACAACTCATTAAAAATATCCTCTGGCAATGGCAAAGGGTAATGTTCGGCATCTAATACTTTATTGACAGTTACTTTGCAGTCAACACAAATCCTGATTTTTCTGTCACTTCGTTGTGCCAGAACAATAGGGCTTGCCCACTCACTGTATTTTACTCTATTTAAAATACCCGCTTTTTCTAAGTTTGAAAGTTCTTGCTCAACTTCCTCCTTTTGAGCATAAGGTATTGAATAAGCTTTATGGCAAATAGGTACTGTACCATCTTTCAATTTCAATTTAGCCATCATATTATGTATATGTGAGGACCTATTCTTGCTAAAAACACCTTCATACTTCACCTTTATTTCCGGTATTAATATTTCTCTATTCTTATCACTACTACCTATAATACATATAGGGTATATACATACCCTTCAAGGACTTGTGAATACCTAAGTTTACATTAAAACTTTGTTTCCAATCAGGACATAAAACAGTTAACCAATCTACCTAACAGAGGGGAAAAATACTTATCACTATTTAGATATTACAATTAATTCTAAATATTTGTGATCTGGAGACCTAAATATCACCTTTCCATACACTGGCAATTGATCTCCAGAAACAGTCTTCAGTTTTGTTGTAGGTACACTCTTTAATTTGAGAACTTTCAACATATTTCTTGAAATCACTTACATGAATGACCCTTCTACAAGCACCTGTATCAACTTGCATTTTCAGGCTCCCAGCGCCTAGTCACAACTCCATACAGGCCGGCTCTTCAATGCTCATTATACTTCCTAATATTACTTCATCGTTCTCACATTCAATTCCTTGCCATATTGTGTACGCGATTTTTATTTGCATAATTTTTCGGTTTAAAAGATCTTTGTTGATTATAAAAACGACATTTAATTGCAATATGGCCTACTTTTTTACACATGAAACATGTAGCAGTTTTCTTGAAACACATATCTGCTCTATGCTGGCCTCCACATCGCGTACACTCTGGTCTACTTATTCTATTGACCATATTTGTTGCACCATGTATTTGCATGTTTTGCACTATTTGCAATTTCTGTGGCCTTCTCGAAAGTGATCATATCCTCTACTAAGAGCCCTTTTACTATTCCTTCATTGCTAATCCCACAGACAAATTTGTCCCGAAGTGCTTGATTTAAAAAAGATCTAAAATCACATGTTGTGGCTTTGATTTTTAATTCCTAAATGTAATCATTCAAACATTGTGATTCTCTTTGACTGCATTTATGGAACCGATACCTTTCCGCAATAATAGATTTCTTTATAACATAATGATTTTTTAAGACTTCCACCAATGTTTCAAACTTTTCCTCAGGTGGCTTACTAGGCGCAATCAAATTTTTTTGCGTTTCGTAAGCTTCTGCGCCTATTAGTGTTAAAAACAAAGACTTCACGTCTTTTTGTCCTCCACGTCGTTTACTATGAAAAATTGCTCCATTCTTTCTATATAGGTTGTGAAATCGGTGGAACTCTTGTAAGGTTCGATAGATCCAATCATTTTTATTTATAAATATAGTTTCCACTTTCTCGTCGCCAATTTTATATTTTATGAAATTAGTCCTGATGTAGTTATTTATAACACTTTTTATTTTGCACCATTATTAGATTACATAATCGGGGTTCTCACAATCCCAGGACACAAAGCGCGGCAAACCTGACATCTATCAATTTATATGCGTTCCGGAATACACAACAGTCATTATAGTAACTACTACATTAGTCACTATTATGACTTATCAAGAAATTGTAGCACGAATAAATTGCACAACGAAAAGCGTATAAAAGTGAAAAAAAAAACAGTTTTATTTAAACGCTATTAAGACACGAATAAAAACGTTAAGATATAACACGCGGGCCTGAGTCCAGTCCCCGTAGCATGAACACCGAAACACAATATGATAAAGCGATAAATCTATGATCTGTCGAAATATTTTAGATACAATGGCTACCTTGAAATTTTATCGACATGCCCAAAATAACAATATCAATATACAAAACATACTCAAAACCTTCAAGATAACCAAAAAACCTAACTTTTAAAGAGAAATAATACAGTCCGTTTTTCCATACAAACGTAGTCCCCTGTTTCCTTCCTGGATAATGGCACTAGTTGCTCTATTTTCTCCAATAAAATCAATGGCCAACATAAGCATGTTCCTATGTTTTCCTTTTTTTATTAAGTTAATTATTAAAAGAGATTTTAAACCTTCAAAAACCTAAAAAAATGACCTAATTTTCTGCTGTATTCAAACGTCCAGCAGACAAATTGAAGAAGATTATATGATAAAAGCAAAACATAGAAACACAGAGAAAGCCGTGCTTTAATTTTTAACGCAAAAAGTAATTAAATCGGCCAATTGTTTGCGGAGAAAACAGGGGACTGCGAAACGTATATTTTATGTACTTTTCATAGGTATTTTCGGTCCCAGCTGCAGTTGTCCCTATCGCGCTTAGTTCAGTTGTTCGGACACACAGCGCGACAGCAATACATTTTACAAATACATATTTTTGAATTCTCTCGACCTTGGGTGTTTCCTCTTAACAGTTGATATCGATTTAATTATCGTTTTATCATATTGTGTTTCGGTGGTCATGCTAGGGTGGCTGGATTATATAAAATCCAGACTGCTTAGTGTCTTGGGCAGTGGTTCTGAACCGGTGGTCCCTGCACCGGAAGTGGACCGCGAAACCACCCAAAAATAAGTAATCAGTAAAGTATCTATAGAGTAACATTTTACAAATACATATTTTTGAATTCTCTCGACCTTGGTGTTTCCTCTTAACAATTGATATCGATATAATTATCGTTTTATCATATTGTGTTTCGGTGGTCATGCTAGGGTGGCTGGATTATATAAAATCCAGACTGCTTAGTGTCTTGGGCAGTGGTTCTGAACCGGTGGTCCCTGCACCGGAAGTGGACTGCGAAACCACCCAAAAATAAGTAATCAGTAAAGTATCTATAGAGTGAACAACGCTTTATAAATACATTTACGGTAGGTATATATATTTGTTTACACAGTTGGTGGCACATGGCTAGACATATTTTGTAAAATGGTCCTTCGTCACACTAAGAGGTTAAGAACCATTGGTCTAAGGTATAGATGACAATACTATTTAGATAGGTAGCTAGATAAATAATGGAAACTTTATTTGCAGCTATATATGCAATACATGAAGGTTTTGTTGTAATTGAAACACAGTAGAAAAAACAACCTTTGCACTCTGCGTTTAATAGGTTTAGGTTTTTACTGTCTTTGTAAACACGCACACTTTAAGATACTCGGTCCTATATTTTACAGAATGCCTTGGTGTTACAATTTTCAAAATTTGAATAAGCTTTAATTTGAATAAGCTTAAATTAATTTCAAAGTATGAAATAAATATCTCGCACAGATATTATTTGAACCTACATAAAATGGTTATTATAGTGTTGATGGTTTGGTCACTTTACCATACTAATACTCGTATATCACTCCCGCGTTAAAGATAATTCATTTGAATTGCTACACCTGGATCATCCAGAGAGAGGTGCTTTTTCTTCTGGAATTACTACAATAAAGACTAAATATTTTTAAAGTGTAGGTAAACTAATGTTTTGTAAGTTTTGTTCGATTAAATTGAAACGGTATGTTGGAATATGTAATTTTAATGGTGTTTAGATTTTTATTTCTCATTTTATTGTATTCTATGTTGATTTTGTTATACATAATTTTATTAAATGTTTTGGTACTGATATAGACGGTACCTACCCTTTGCCTAATTTTAGCAATAGTATCTTTTTTAATAATGATATTTGTAATAAAAGAGATATAATCTGTGTGCTAGTTTTATTCATATCTTGTTCATAAATTATTAGAGACATGTATTATTTGTTGTTTAATACTTGATAAACATTGTTGAGTTAAAATCTTCTTGCCAGCCATCTTTCGATGATAATCGTAAACGTGGAGACAGTATAACCTAAAAGTAATAATCCGAAAGCTATACGTTGCTCAGGCATGTCCGATGGGGTGTACATGCGTGACTCTGTCACTGAGTACGTAACAAAAGTCTGTAATCCTAGAGAATATCTAGTCCAACGATAATAGGCTTCAGGTAGCCCTGATTCTAGGAGATACAGCATCAGTTGCATTACGTTTATGCTGAAGGGAAAATCTGTAACAAGTACAATGGCTAAATTAATGCTAGTTTTTTTTATACACAATCGGGAAGCTATTGGCTTCCATCTCATTTGATTCACCTGGATTCGTGGACATTCAGCTATTACGTAACGCAATTTTTGAAGGGTTTTAACTCCCCCGGTAACGCGCCATACCATTTTGAACAGCTGATTATGCACATCTCTCTTTTTTGAGGACAGAACAGTATGAACTCACGTTAACAAAACATTTTTTCCAAAAAATAGAACCGTCTTCAAAAACACTGAAAACTTAAAAATAATATGTACAGACAACATCACACTTCTATATTGAAGTCGGCGCCAAACGATGATCTCCTAGAAAGTGTTAAAATTTGTCACCGACTTCAATATAGAAGTGTGATGTTGTCTGTACCTATTCTTATATTATTTTTAAGTTTTCAGTGTTTTTGAAGTCGGTTCTATTTTTTGTAAAAAAAAATATTTTAAACTTTTTAGTGAATGAAATCTATTTAGTGAAAGAAACCCTAATTTAATACCAGCTCATCATTAGGGTTTCTTTAAATTAGTGTTTTCCTCGATTTTCTATGGGATCCTATCATCAGATCCTGACTTTGGTGACCATGGGACCACCCTTGCAGTATACTCTATCAAATACAAAAAGAATTTTGGAAATCGGTTTAAAAATGACGGAGTTATGAGGTAACAAACAAAAAAAAAAACAACCGAATTGATAACCTCCTCCTTTTTTGAAGTCGGTTAAAAAACAAATTACGTTCTCCTTAAAATATAAACGAAAAAAGTTGTCAAGCAAAATAAAATAAACGCATCGTAACGTTTTACAAGTTTTCAGGTTATGGTGTGGTTCGATAGAGGGTAGCCTGAAACGGAGTGAAAACATGTTTCATCAGGCGCCTGAACATAGCGGCAACTTGGTTAAAATTTCGATATTCTAGTATGTGATAGAGCACCTGAAACGCGCTGAAATACGTATTTAGGCTGCTGGAAACGCCAAGAAAACCACGCCGGAAGTTTCTTATACCATCGGCGTAACAATATTATGAACACGGCAACACTTCAACTGCATTGTTAAACTGCTTCTACTAAGGTACGACGCCTGTGTTGAATGGGTAGTAAAAATGCAGATGGTTATAGATGTTCAGCCAGGTAATTCTATGCGACTAGTGATTTTAGTGGGTTCACGTCATAGGCGTGGTGAGGCAGGTTTGGTGCACCTGGAGGTAGGGGTAGCTAGAACTACTATTGTTTGTATGTACGTAATCTTCTATGTCACATTGCGTTTCCGCGGCTGAGTGATGTGACTCTCTACCGGCGAACGGATTTTTTTGGATTGGCAACAACAGCTCTATGTTTTCAGGGCAAACTTTGTATCTATAAGGAATGGTTACAATAAAGTTGAAATAATAGGAATATTTTTGTCCAATTAGTTGAACTAGTTGAACTTTGTGGAGTAGATCAAGTATCAATAGGCTCTGATTAGTCCTAATTGCTTTTGCTTATTGACTACGTTTGTTATTAGCGTTGCGGTAACGGAGGAAGGGCTTCGGGTGCGGACACCGGGATTGAAAAATCACATAGATAGAATGAATGATAAATGATAAGCTTTATTGCCTTAAACAATTGAGTTACATCAGTAGCAAAAATAGTAGTAAATAATTTTTTACAAAAAAATTATAAATATAAAAAAATATTAAGGCAATGGGCATTTAAAAGCATTCAAGCGTGCTTTTAACGAATGGTGTTAAATTATGTAATAAAAGCATTTTTTGATCGATCGGTCACGTTAATGATACTGAGTGGCTGCTAGAGGTAAATTTGGCTCTTCGTGATTTTTTAGAACCAGCAAGAAAACCCTCGCTGGTTCTTTCCAGTATACGGTCTTCCGCCGTAGACTTGTGAATAAGGCTTCCAGTCTCGATACATTTTCGAGTCCCGGGACTAAAAAATCGAGACTCGGTCCAGTCTCGAAATTCCCGGGAAAAACGAGAGTTTCGAGACTGTTTAAACAAATAAGAATTTTCAAATAAGTTTAATTTTTGTTCAAAGACTAGATGTTGCAGCATTAAAACAAGATTATAATAAAGTAGAAGTTTAATAATCATATCGTAACAAGTAAATTTAACAATTATGAGTTTTGTTTCTCATTTTTTAAATGAGGACGTAAAATTATTTGGAATGAAATGTTTTTTAGAAAGAGAGAATTTGAATTTTTCAAAAATAAATTGCATTAGACAAAGCCTCCTGCTTTTACATTAGTAGTGGGAATAGACAATAAATAATTGAAACAATGGTTTGAGAAAATTCCTCTGTTCCCATCATCTGTACATATAAAAGTGGGGCAAATTGGTGCTGAAATTCGGAATTACCAAGGTCAAATGCTAGCCGATTACATGGAGAGAGAGGGAATCTATATGATGAACTCTTTCTTCGAAAAACAGCTGCATCGAAAGTGGACCTGGAAAAGTCAGGATGGCGTGACAAAAAATTAGATTAACGTCTTCATCATGTCCACTAAGACAGGATATTCAATGACGTCTCAGTGATCAATTCGTTCAACACAGGGAAAGATCACCGAATGGTAAGTAGCGCATTGAATCTAAGTCTATGCTCCGTCCCAAAGCCACCTACTTAGATCCAAAACCCCGAGTGCTTACAACTCGAATTGTGGACACATTTAATGACATACAAGCAAAGAAGTAAGATCTCCGAGCCGACAGTTCAGCTGATGGAGGAAATCGTGAAATGGATCTGCACTCTTCTAAAGATCATCGTCGGCGATTCAACAAACAGATCTTCAAGTCTCTGACTCGCGTCATACACCGATTTAATACGTAACGTATTAATTGGCCATAGAGCGGAACAATGGTTTCAAAGTCTTCACAAGAGATCTGTCACTCGGTAAGAGTCTGCTGACGAAGCTGAAGACAGGACAGCAGAGTCATTACATCGTGACCTAAGCTTATGGCCGATACACTTCTATGGACAGCTTTACGCAACATCGCAATCAACTGTAATTCAGATCACCCTAGAGCCAAATTGACCTGGCACTACACCGAAGACATCCCGGACGTCAGCCTGTACGAGATTAGTGTTTCTCTCAAACAGCTTAAGTATAACAAGGCGCTAGAGGCTCTACACTGAAAGTTGCTGACGAATATGTTTATCTGAGGCAAATCGTCCAGCTCGGTAAGTTGAACTTCCAGAAAGAGGTAAATCGACGAATCCAACTCGGCTGAGCGGCGTTCGGGAAGCTACGCAGCATATTCTCGGCCCATCTACCGCAGTGTCTGAAGACGAAAGTCTTCAATTCGTGCGTGTTGCCATTGATGACGTACGGAATTGAGACGTGGCCGCTTACAATGGGTCTCATTTGAAGGCTCAAGGTCACTTAAAGGGCAATGGAGAGGGCTATGCTCGGGGTTTCTCTACATGATCACATCAGAAATGATGAGATCCGTAGAAGAACTAAAGTTACCGACTTAAGTGGCAGTGGGCAGAACACATCCCTCGTAGGACTGATGACTGTTGGGGCGGAAAGTCCCTCGAGTGGCGGTCGCGTACCAGGAGACGCAGTAGTTGTAAGTAAAGTGGACCGACGAACTGGTAAAGGTTGCAGGAAGCTGCTGGTTCCGGGTGGCGCAGGACCGATTATGCATTCGCTAAGACAGGAGAACTAGCTACGAGGATACCATATTTTACTTCGTATTATTGCCAGAATAACAAATTCTAGTGATTAAGTAGGTTTTTGATGTAAGTCTCGAAAGTCTCACTAATCCCGAGACTGGAGGTTCCAGTCTCGAGTCTAGAAAATATGAAAAATTTGTTGAAATTCTCGAAATTTTCGAGACCGAGACTCCCGGGATGAAAGCCCTACTTGTGAACCATTGGCGTAGCTTCTTTGACGTGCTAAAGTGATTATGTAATAATCCAATTTGAATAAACTATATTTAATTTGTAATTCTGTATATTAAATATCAAATAGCATTCTTACGTAAAAGCCATCGAGGTACGTTAGGGTTAGCAGAAACAAGATGTTTATGCATGCGTGCTTCATCATCAAAGTGCAACTTGTCTCTTTATATTAAGTATAAGTACTTGACCGTACTTAATGAGCGTCGTCGGTGGCGCTGTGGACACGGCACTGGCTTTCTGATCGGAAGGTCCGCGGTTCATTCCTGCCAGGTTCCAATGTGTTTTTTCGTTTTTCGAATTCATATGTACATTTGCCGACGCTCCTACAGCGAAGGAAAACATCGTGAGGCAACCTATACATCTGCGAAGGAATTCAAAGGTGTATGTGAAGTCGACTAATCGTCACTGGGCCAGCGTGGTTGACTAAGGCCTAAACACCCTAACTTAGGGTAGGCTCGAGCCCCTCGGTGGGGACGTATATGAGCTGGGATGATGATGATGATTAAGTACTTACCACTTCTGGCGATGTGCGATAGATACAAGCTGCCGAAACATTCGTCGACCAGGCCCAGGAGCGGCTTCCCGTCGTCCGCCTTGTAATAAACCAGAGTCTCTATTTGAACGTCGGATTTTCGTTGCAGCGATGCGTAGTTACCGTGCTTTAACAAATCTGCTGCAATGACAATATAAGGCGAAGAGTGTTCGTGAGGAAGTATTGATTATATTACTCGTTATTAAGAATGTTGTGCACTTGTCTTGCGCGTGTTTCTGTAAAGGAATGGAGAGGGAGGGATAAGGTTAAAGAGCTCCTTAGAGCATTCCCCATGGAACATTCGGTAAAAGGCGCTAAGAGAGGCGATGTCACGACGAAGTTGTAGAGACTCGAGGGTGTTAGTTGCCTCTACATCGCCAATTATGCGGATAGCGCGACGCTGCAATCTGTCTAGAGCATCGAGAAGGTACTGCCCTCCTAGACAAGATGCCTTTCGATAATCGCAAACGCAATCGCTAAATGGATAATGTATGAGATTTGACAATTGCACTCGAAAGCTAAACGAGGGCTTATGTCAAATCGCATACATTTTCCTTCTAGCGATTGCGTTTGCGATTATCGAAAGGCATCTTGTCTAGGGGGTCTGAGCGGAGACGTTCCAAAGGTGCGAGCAATATTCCACGCAAGACCTAACCTGAGTTTTATACAATAAGCATAGTTGGTCCGGCGCAAAATACCTACGCAGCTTGTCCAGGACACTGAGTTTTCGTAAGGCAGTAGTTATGATGGATTCAATGTAGTCTCTGGGGTTCAGATCGCAGCGAATGTTCATTCCGAGCAAGGTGATGTTGCTCTGTGTGTTGAAGGGTTGTGCCCTGAAGAGAAGGAAGGGGGAGTAAAGGTGACCTTTTCGCCGAGAACTCGCGATCTGTGTTTTCTTAGCATTTGACTTTGTCCTCCAAATGACTCCCAAACTGCACTTTAGCAGAAATTTCCACACCGAGGATCCCAATACCTACCATCGGACATACGAAGAGTAACTCACTGGAACTGAGGCACTTCGATAAATGGGTCCTTCTTCGCAGTGAATGCGCACACTTGTGTCTTCGTGGGCTTGAACTTAATTAAGTTCTTTGCACCCCATTCGGAGACTTTCCCTAGCCTAGATAGTCCTCGAATTCAGACACAAGCTGTATCCGCCTTTCTTGCAACGAAATCCGAGGGACATTCTGGTGGTCGGTATACCGCACATCACCCGTACTGTCATCCTCATAACAATGTATGTTCTCAATGGACAACATGTCATTGATATGCAGAATGAACAGGGTCGGGGAGAGCACCGAGCCTTGTGGAACGCCAGCGTTTATGGGCATGGTTTCGGAGCAGTAGTCGTCGACGACGACTTTAATGCTCCTACCATCCAAGAAGCTGACTATCCATTTGCAGAGTCCCTCGGGGATTCCTTTAGAAGGTAGCTTAGTGAGAAGAGCTTTATGCCGGACCCTATCAAACGCCTTAGCGATATCAAGTCCAACGGCGAGAGTCTCAACTTTGCCCTCCAAGGTTTCCGCCCAACGGTCGGTCAGGTAAACTAAAACATCACCATCAGCTGAACGGCCGTGACGGAAGCCGTATAGTCGATCGCTAAATAGCTGGTGCTCTTCTAGGTACCGTAGGAGGCGGGTGTTAATGACCCGCTCCATAATTTTGGAGGGCAAGGACGTTATCGCAATTGGCCTGTAATTTGACTGGTCGGATCGGTCACCCTTTTTGGGAATTGGGTGGACATGAGCAATCTTCCGCGAAGATGGAACCCTGTTATTCTGATAGGAAAGGCGGAAAAGGCGCTAGTACGGGGGTTAGCTCAGGGGCACGCGTCTTCAGCACCACTGCTGGGATGCCATCTGGTCCACTCGACTTATCGGACGTTCAGGAGCTTAAGCTCTAGCCTGACCGCACGTTGTGTAATGAGGGTTTCAGGCAGATAACTTTCACACCGAGGGATGGTGGGTGGTGTGGCTCCACCATCGTCCATTAATGAGTTAGAGGTAAAGAGTTGGACCAAGAGATTGGCCTTCTCTTTTGACCCGCTCCATAATTTTGGAGAGCAAGGACGTTATCGCAATTGGCCTGTAATTTGACGGGTCGGATCGGTCACCCTTTTTGGGAATTGGGTGGACATGAGCAATCTTCCGCGAAGATGGAACCCTGTTATTCTGATAGGAAAGGCGGAAAAGGCGCTAGTACAGGGGTCAGCTCAGGGGCACGCGTCTTCAGCACCACTGCTGGGATGCCATCCGGCCCACTCGACTTATCGGACGTTCAGGAGCTTAAGCTCCAGCCTGACCGCACGTTGTGTAATGAGGGTTTCAGGCAGATAACTTTCACACCGAGGGATGGTGGGTGGTGTGGCTCCACAATCGTCCATCGAAGAGTTGGACCAAGAGATTGGCCTTTCTTTTGCGCCGTGGGCCAGGCTGCTATCAGCTACATGCAGTCGTGGGAGACTGTCAGAAATTACATTGCGCAGCTTTGACTAGCGACCAAAAAGCACGACACCCACTGGGATAGCTTCCTAGTGGCTCGCCAACCCTGGCCACGTGTTCCGCCTTGTCTTCCGCAATAGCCTTCTTGTTGGATCTAGAATAATCAAAGGATTTTGCTTATACTAAATACATCCATAGCGGTCAATCGTCGAATGCAACTCGACGGAACAGCGATCGGAAAGTTAATTAGTATTTCCACTGCCCACCTACTAAACTGCAGTGACTAAAGACGGGAGTCTTATGACTTATGGGTCCGAAACGTTACAAACGATTATAAGAAGGTTTAAAGTCAAGCAAAAAGCAATAGTGGGTGTTGGGGTGAATATTTCTCTCCATGGCATTTGTTCGGAGTACCTCTGCATAATCGAATCGAAAATTGTGAGATTTGTAAGAGAACTCCATCACCTGTAGGAGAATCAAAGATACTCTGGGTCACAGGACACTCGCCATAGCTCAAGACATAATGGCCAAAACGATATTAGGTTCAATTACATTTTTATAGCTATTTCCCTTAGTGATATCTTGAATCAGGCAAGTTAAACTTACATACATAAATTATAGGAGTCGATATGGATGCGTGAATTTGGTATGGGCAGCGCCTCTGGACCACCGAGCAGGTTCAGGACGGATGCTGATGTATAGATCTCAACATTGTTATCAATAAGTCCTTGAATTGTTTTTATTGGTTCGTGGCCCACTGAAGTCGTGTATATGTAGTTAATATGACCCTGTAATCAGTGATTTGAAAGAAATTAAATCTGGAAAATAATGATATTATTATGGACTAGCTGTGCCGGCGACTTCGTCCGCGTGGAATAGTAATTTTTGGCAGCATTTTGATTTATGTAGGCAATTTTTTAAAGATCTTGATAAAAAGTAGCCTTTGTTATACCTTATATAATTAGCTATCTATTAGTGAAGGTCCCGTCAAAATCGGTCCAGCCGTTCCGATTAGCGGGAACAGACAGACAGACAATAATTTTGTGTTTTTGTTATTGGTCCCCGATATACATTCATACCCATTTAGTAAAAACTTGTAATTTTGACATTACAAACAGACACTTCAATTTTATTTATTTGTATAGAGTATAGATATAGATGAAATAAAATGAAATATTGGATGAATGAATAAATATATACATACTTTCTTACTAACAAAAGACGCGTATTCGTAGTATTGTACATACAAATGGAAAACAATAAGCCTAGGCGGCAATCTCGACTAGGCAACCGACGGGTAGAGGAACGTTGATTTTCGAAATGCGTGATAATGATGGGATAGGATATGTGACGAACATTTAAAATAATTAGCCAGATAAAATGACAATAAAACATATAAACTACACATTATATTAAACGTATACTCAACGTGTTATTGTTCGTATTCTTATATTATTTTTGACTTCTTTGCGTTATTGAATTCGGATTTTATTTTAATTCAATAATTTTTTTATTGTAATCTTTTTAGTGAATTCGATGCCAGCTTACCGAAGTAACTTCTGAATTCGATACCAGCTTACCGAAGTAACTTATTAAGAATACAACTGAACTGAGAGTCATACGTGCCTATTGTATTTAAAAACTTACATCTAATTCCGAAAAGTCAAGGATCCTTTCAATATCAGCTCGGCTCATGACTACGAGACGCAAATACCTGTATAGCTTCGGAAAAAAACATGAAACACGAACGTGCCTATTACATTTTCCTGGGATCCCAGCACCAGATTCTGACTTTGGTGACAATGAGGCGAGCGGGAAGTATACCCTATAAAGTATAGGGTATACTTCCCGCTCGCCTCATTGTCAAACAAAAAAGAATTTTCCAAATTGGTTAACAAATAATAATTAATGACAAGAGTTATGAGGTAAGTAACAAACATAAAAAATAAAATAAAAAAACAGTCGAATTGATAACCTCCTTCTTTTTGTGAAGTTGTAAGAAGCTTTTTTAACACATGGTTGTACATGCATACAAAAATAAGGAAACATTTTTGCTTACTTGATAAACCGACAATATGATAATTGACGTAATGAGGCACGTGGCTCGTAAAATAGAACAGTGTCTTTTCTTAGGCATCAGTATCCACCCGAACAATCCAATCGTTATGTAGTCGTAGAAGGATAAATTTTCAATACTTCTATTGATTTTCTTTTCAATAACCGTTGATACCTTTGCCACTATGCCTATGAGTGCCAGTCCAGATATAAACATCGTCCATACTTGAGTATTGAAGCAGCCATATGGAAAGTGCCACAATGGGACATGTTCAGGTGTCTTCATCAAAGCGCAGACTGAATCAAACGTAACGTAATGCATATATTTTATATCTGTGTCGTATTCCCCATATAAATATTTCACTAAGAATCTTGAGTTGAACGATATATCGAAGCCGTTGCGTATGAGGTGCCCCAAACTTCCAGTTATGTTATCTCCATTTGCGTATCCATACCCATTAACGTTTGTTAGCACAGGGAATGTCACGTTAAATCCTAAACGGGTAACCACATCTTGCAAGATGAAGGCGTCAAGACCGCAAAAGTTTTGTGTGAGATTGAAGTCGATTTTAGCATAGTAATGTATGTTGTCACAGGCGTAAATTGAAGTTGGAAATCGCTCAAATATGTTTACCCGTATAGGATAGCCTTTCGTTAGGGATTTCTGACTCGTTTTTAAAATTTTACGTAATCTTGTTACGTCGTACGCGGACGTGGTTGTTATGGTCCTATTATATAACTTTTGGTCTGTTGGTATTGTTTTTACACCGTATACTATGAAGTAATCCGGGCAAGTGATGTGGAAATGTAACATAACACGGAATAGAAGAAACTTTTGCCAGAGGGTGTTAAGAAAGTTGTCAATTTCAGCGAATGCGTCGACATTAAACTTTCCATCGTTGCACTTGTAAAAATCATCTTCTGATTTAATTTCAAAGAATGTGTAAGATCGATGGGATCTAAACAAGTAACGCAGAACTGGATGTAATAAAATATTAGTCGATATATTAGCTGCCAAAATAATTACGCTTGGACTGAAATTGGCGTACACCACAGTCTTATTAGTAACATTCAACTTAATTTCTTCATTATCAGCTAAGTTTAATATGGAATGACCACGTGTTCTTTTAAAAAGGCAACTTTGAGGGGATAAGTAAGAATTATCGGTCAAATCAAGAGTAATTAGTTGTTTCCTTTTACTTATGAGGTGTACTGCTAAAGCGCATTCCTTTTTTGTATCTATCTGAGGCAAGAACAATGATGAATTGATGCATAAGGTTTCACGTAATAATAAAAATGTGAACAAGCTTTGAAACATCTTCACGGACGTTTAACGTTTTAGTTCTTTGGAACGACTGATTCAAACAATTTACTTTATAGCGAACGTAATCTGATTTATCTTAATGTTTGACATTCGTTTTTCTGCCTTTATTTAATTTAATATCCAAAAAAGTAACTTATTTCAAATTCTCCGTTTGAGTAAGATTAAAATCTGATAAGTTAAACACAGCGACGGTTGGAAGGACTCACAGTAAGGACTTTAGTTATTTATTATCAAATTCATTTTGGAATTGAAAATCCATTTATTGAATTACATCTAAACTTTCAATCAATCACTTTCAAGGATTTACTAATGATTGATATCTGGAACATCGTAAGCGTGGGGATTACCTAAGTTGTACCATTTACAAAAGAGTTCCTATAACGTTTGGTATCTATATTTTAACTGTGGGTATTGGATTGTTGCCTGGTTATTAATTAGCTAGAAAAGAAATTACGTGTTAATAAGTCTTTACTCATTACACATGCAGCTTCTTGTCATTATAATTTTGTTGTAAATATTAATTAGGTAGGTTGCACTCCGGGAGTGCCGGCAGAAGTGAAAACTTAAGTATTAAGTAACGTTGTGCGTTTTGGATATTTTGGAATGGTTATGGAATAATTTTGCACGAATTGCTTTAATTATCAGAATAAAAGTACTATCTTTTATGTGGTAGAATACAATATTTATTTATTGCGCTATCGTACACAAACATGACAATTTATATTACACTAGCTGTGCCCGCGAACTCCGTTTCGCCATCAAAATGCTTAAAACAGTGTTTAGATTTTTCCTTCATTTTATTCCATAATGATTCAACTTTATTCTGCCTTTCTAGAGCAGCGGCCATTAAGTAACGTTGTGCGTTTTGGATATTTTGGAATGGTTATGGAATAATTTTGCACGAATTGCTTTAATTATCAGAATAAAAGTACTATCTTTTATGTGGTAGAATACAATATTTATTTATTGCGCTATCGTACACAAACATGACAATTTATATTACACTAGCTGTGCCCGCGAACTCCGTTTCGCCATCAAAATGCTTAAAACAGTGTTTAGATTTTTCCTTCATTTTATTCCATAATGATTCAACTTTATTCTGCCTTTCTAGAGCAGCGGCCATTTGGAAATTAACAAATTAAGACAATTATCGTAGGTTCGTAATGCTCTAGGTACTCTTCAGGGCCTTTCATTTAATACCCATATTGCTGGGTTTGAAAACGATCTTTAATCCATTTTTTGAACGGCGGCCATGTTTAATTTAGGGCAATTTTCCTAAGTTCATAATGCGCTACTCTTTGAGACCTTTTATTTGATACCCATATTGCTAGGTTTGGAAACGAACTTTTATCCACCTTTTTTGAGCAGCGGCTATGTTGAATTTATGTCAATGTTTCTAGGTTCATAGTGCTTTACTTATCAAGGACTACTTTCATTTGATACCCATATTGCTGGGTTCGAAAACGAACTTGTATCCTTTTTTTAGCGGTGGCCATGTTGAATTAAGGTCGATTTTTCTAGGTACCTAATGCTCTACTCTTCAAGGCCTTTCATTTGATACCCATATTGCTAGGTTTGGAAACGAACTTTTATCCATTTTTTTTTGAGCGGCGGCCATGTTTTATTTAGGACAATTTTCCTAAGTTCATAATGCTCTACTCTTTGAGGCCTTTCATTTGATACCCATATTGCTATGTTTGGAAACGAATTTTATCCACCTTTTTTGAGCAGCGGCTATTTTGAATTTATGTCAATTTTGCTAAGTTCATAGTGCTTTACTCGTCAAGGCCTTTCATTTGATACCCATATTGCTGCGTTTGAAAACGAACTTTTATCCTTTTTTTAGCGGCGGCCATGTTGAATTTAGATCGATTTTTCTAGTTACCTAATGCTTTACCCTTCAAGGCCTTTCATTTGATACCCATATTGCTAGGTTTGGAAACGAACTTTCATCCACCATTTTTGAGCGGCAGCCATGTTGAATTTATGTCAATGTTGCTAGGTTCATAGTGCTTTATGCATCAAAGCTTTTGATTTGATACCCATATTGCAGGGTTTGAAAACGAACTTTTATCCTTTTTTTTTGAGCGGTGGCCATGTTTAATTTAGACCAATTTTCCTAAGTTCATATTGCTCTACTCTTTGATGCCTTTCATTTGATACCCATATTGCTAGGTTTGGAAAGGAACTTTTATCCACCTTTTTCGAGCAGCGGCTATGTTGAATTTATGTCAATATTGCTAGGTTCATAGTGCTTTACTCGTCAACGCCTTTCATTTGATACCCATATTGCTGGGTATGAAAACGAACTTTTATCCTTTTTTTACGAACTTTTATCCTTTAGGACAATTTTTCTAGGTACCTAATGCTCTACTTTTCAAGGCTTTTCATTTGATACCCATATTGCTAGGTTTGGAAAAGAATTTGTATCCACCTTTTTTTGAGCGGCGGCCATGTTGAATTTATGTCAATGTTGCTAGGTTCATAGTGCTTTATTCATCAGAGCCTTTGATTTGATACCCATATTGCTGGGTTTGGAAACGAACTTTTATCCGTTTTTTTGGAGCCGCGGCCATGTTGAATTTAGGTCAATTTTTCTAGATACCTAATGCTTTACTCTTCAAGGCCTTTCATTTGATAACCATATTGCTGGGTTTGAAAACGAACTTTTATCCATTTTTTTGAGCGGCGGCCATGTTTAATTTAGGGCATTTTTCCTAAGTTCATAATGCTTTACTCTTCTAGGCCTTTCATTTGATATCCATATTGCTAGGTTTGGAAACGATCTTGTATCCACCTTTTTTGAGCGGCGGCCATGTTGAATTTATGTCAATGTTGCTAGGTTCATAGTGCTCTACACATCAAGGCCTTTCATTTGATACCCATATTGCTGGGTTTGGAAACGAACTTGTATCTTTTTTGAGCGGCGGCCATGTTGAATTTTAGGCGATTTTCCTAGGTTCATAATGTTCTACGCTTCAAGGCCTTTCACTTGATACCTATATTGCTAGGTTTGGAAACGAACTTTTATCCACCTTTTTTGAGCATCAGCTATGTCGGCGAATTTACGTCAATGTTACATTAGGATCAAGAGTCCACGCGTAATACTTTTAATAGTTTTAAATGGATGAAAGAGTTTGATTCCTTAGTCATAATGTAAAAACATAATATAACACCTTTCAAAATGCCTTGAAAAGGGTATCTTCATTTTTCAACATTTCAAATATTGTACCGATTTTGTGAAAATTGGCCAAAAATTAAACCAACCTTCAAATTTTATATTTGTGAAGTAGATTATAATCTACCGAAAAATAATGCGTTAAATTGTAAGCAGTATGTTACAGTTCACAATCTTTCGATAGTTTACAATCTCGCGAGATAGATTATAATCTAACGGTATTTGCAATTTTACGGTGACATATACATTGGTTGTATGGCTTGATCCTTTTTCCTTACCACCACGGTACTACATAAGAAAAATACAATTTAAACTTCTTGGTTGGCAAAATTCAGATGGGCACAGCCAATAACAGAAAAGATTTTTTTTTGCAATATGTAACAGACTTGTCGAAATAATTTCACGTGCGCCATGTTGATTTTCTACATATTTGTCATCAAAAATTTTATATGGTATTTTTTGAATAAAAATAAAAAGTGAATTTAAGCAAATGAAATTATGCCTAAATGTTCTTCCGGAAAATTTTAAGCATTGTGGTGTAAGCCATATCAAATTCTGTCCAGTAGTTTCGGAGATCTTTCCGGACAAACATTTGTACCCCTACGATTTTATTATATATGGAGATTAAAAAGTTTATCCCTCAGAAAAATCAACTTCCTGTTGTAACGTTGTGCGTACATAATTATATAACTAGTAATAATGAATCAAAATATTTACAATTAAATTAAAAATATGATCAAAACAGACATTAATATACTACTTAAAAACGTAATTTTATAACAAATAAATAATATTTAATTTATACTAACTTACCTAATTAATATTTACAACAAAACCAAATAAAAGCACAATTTAGATTTTTCCTAACAAAGTAAATAAATTGATTAAAACTGTCTCAAGTGACGTGTGACTTCCAGTACTTTTGCCAGCCGCTATTGTTCTCGGCCGGCTTACGTGGACCCCTCACCGCACCTCGACAGTTCCTGCGGCCATTCCAATTTTAATTGGTCTTACGAATTTTCGATCATGGTCACGTGTCCTGACGGTCACGTGTCCTGACGCGAGTTTAACATTTTTTACCCATTACAAAAAAAGTGTACAACGCCGCTAAAGAAGTTCTCACTTCAAAAAGTTCTATGAGGAGATATTCATCGATTTCGGTAAAATATGACGCGAAGCCATAAGACTACGTTTTCATAATTGTATTTGTTGTGCCTTTTTACTTTATTCAGATAGATAGGTATTACTTATGCAATGTTTGCAATTTATGTTAGTAACTGTTGTTATATGGGCAAAGTCATATTAAGAATGATTATCACATACTGATGCGCATTATTCATATTTATCTACTACATTATACCTTGTTGCCCCTTTAAAGCCATTGTGGTGCTCTTGTTGTACTCAGTTTGTATTTCATTGTCACTGAGGATGGCGAATTTGACTTTTTTTGTTCTATTGATATTGATCGTGAAAATAGCTCACGGATTTATGGAGGGACTTCGCTTGAATCCGGAGCTGTTTAAGACAAGGACCCGGATATTAATTGGAAATGATTATATGGATTACAGCGCTGATCACTATAATTTGTATAAAGACTATGCCGTAGTAGAAATTCCAGGAATATAGTCTGCATGTACTGATTGAGCTCATCTTCATGCATGCTTTTTGAAAACGTGGATCAAACAATAAATTTATTGGATTTTTTGGATATTTTATTCCCTTTTGGTCCTGCACCACTTTTCACAAAAGCTATTAAGGCGCATAGTGGTCCCAATGACCTTGCGTCGATCGTCCCGCACTGATTACATAGGAGTGAGTGAGTGAGAGCGAGGGGAATATTTAAGCAAACCTTTACGCGTAAGATGAATTATTTCAATAAAAAATTAATAAAGGCGAATAAGAAAAATCTAAAAAGACCATCCGTTAGAATATTGTTCACTTTATTTATTGAAATCGAAAGTATATGATTTAACCTAATATTTACGAAGCGATTAGGTTTACAGTTTTAAAATCGAGGCATGTTTGGGTCACATTTTAACCAAGTTTTGATTAATTTATCAAAAAATTAAGAAGACCATCCTCTAAAGAATACGTTGAATAATAACATATCTTTTTTAAAGATTTTTTATTCAATATTTATGAAGAGAATCGGTTTTTTCTGCAGTGATTTTTTATGATTGACGTTACTATGCGCCTTAATGGTTAAGGGCCCATGGCGCGAAAAATAGCAAAAAGGCCGTTGGCGTTTTTGATATTTTACGTTAACGTTCGAATTAACTGACCGGGAAAAAATATATTTAAATTCTTAAATTATGTGTTTACACAATGACCGTCATCATTTTTCAAATTTACATACCATTTCGTTAAAAAATAGCATCCATTTTACTTAAAATTTAGGTTACACCCACATAACATTCGTGATTTTTAGCTTCATTAATTAACCCTATTATATTTTAGTTTAACAAATATATAGAACAAAGGTAAGCATAACACTGACACCGTGGTATTTTTTAAAATTATCGTACATTGATTTTTATATGAATTTTTTAACATACATTTATCGATTTTCTTACAAATACTTGGCTCGGGCGCGTCGAAATTCAGTGTGCAATCAAGACTCGAAGTGAGAGCACGTCGCTTTGAGCTAGCTCCCGGTTACGTAATTATTTGTGTATGTATACGACGCGAAGTCCTACGGAGTAATCGGAGAAGTTGATAACTAACAATTTTATTATTTGTGGCTGCCGTACGAAAAACCTTCAACCTTTTTACAAGCTTTTATTTATCTTTTGCATGTTCGGGTCTAATCTTGCGAGTAAAATTTGACTCACTTCCCGGTTTCCGATTAAGCTGAAATTTTGCATGCATATGTATGAATATTTTATGATGACGACATGGAGCTGATCTGATGTTGGAGCTGAAAGGTGGCCATAGGAACTCCGCAATAAAACGACATAGCCCCATCGAGTTTGAGCTCGTTTGATTCGTATTGACGAGAACTTTGATCCTATATGGTAAACAGGGTCTGATCCTGGAACTAGAAGGTGGCCATAGGAACTCCGCAATCAAACAACGCAACCCCATCGAGTTTGGGCTCGTTTGAATTGTATTGACGAGCACTTTGGTCCTATATGGTAACCAGGGTCTGATGCTGGAACTGGAACATGGTCATAGGAACTCTGCAATAAAACGACACAACCCCATCGAGTTTGGGCTCGTTTGATTCGTATTGACGAGTACTTTGGACCTATGTGGTAACCAGGGTCTGATGCTGGAGCTGGAAGGTAGCCATAGGAACTCCGCAATAAAACGACACAACCCCATCAAGTTTGGGCTCGTTTGATTCGTATTTACGAGTACTTTGGCCCTACATGGTAACCAGGGTCTGATGCTGGAGCTGGAAGACAGCCAAAGGAACTCCGCAATAAAACGACACAATCCCATCGAGTTTGGGTTTGTTTGATTCGTATTGACGAGTACTTTGGTCCTACATGGTAACCAGGGTCTGATGCTGGAGCTGGAAGGTAGCCATAGGAACTCCGCAATAAAACGACACAATCCCATCGAGTTTGGGCTCGTTTGATTCGTATTGACGAGTACTTTGGTCCTATGTGGTAACCAGGGTCTGATGCTGAAGCTGGAAGTTAGCCAAAGGAACTCCGCAATCAAACAACGCAACCCCATTGAGTTTGGGCTCGTTTGAATTGTATTGACGAGCACTTTGGTCCTATATGGTAACCAGGGTCTGATCCTGGAACTAGAAGGTGGCCATAGGAACTCCGCAATCAAACAACGCAACCCCATCGAGTTTGGGCTCGTTTGAATTGTATTGACGAGCACTTTGGTCCTATATGGTAACCAGGGTCTGATGCTGGAACTGGAAGGTGGTCATAGGAACTCTGCAATAAAACGACACAACCCCATCGAGTTTGGGCTCGTTTGATTCGTATTGACGAGTACTTTGGACCTATGTGGTAACCAGGGTCTGATGCTGGAGCTGGAAGGTAGCCATAGGAACTCCGCAATAAAACGACACAACCCCATCAAGTTTGGGCTCGTTTGATTCGTATTTACGAGTACTTTGGCCCTACATGGTAACCAGGGTCTGATGCTGGAGCTGGAAGACAGCCAAAGGAACTCCGCAATAAAACGACACAATCCCATCGAGTTTGGGTTTGTTTGATTCGTATTGACGAGTACTTTGGTCCTACATGGTAACCAGGGTCTGATGCTGGAGCTGGAAGGTAGCCATAGGAACTCCGCAATAAAACGACACAATCCCATCGAGTTTGGGCTCGTTTGATTCGTATTCACGAGTACTTTGGTCCTATGTGGTAACCAGGGTCTGATGCTGGAACTGGAAGGTGGTCATAGGAACTCTGCAATAAAACGACACAACCCCATCGAGTTTGGGCTCGTTTGATTCGTATTGACGAGTACTTTGGACCTATGTGGTAACCAGGGTCTGATGCTGGAGCTGGAAGGTAGCCATAGGAACTCCGCAATAAAACGACACAACCCCATCAAGTTTGGGCTCGTTTGATTCGTATTTACGAGTACTTTGGTCCTACATGGTAACCAGGGTCGGATGCTGGAGCTGGAAGATAGCCAAAGGAACTCCGCAATAAAACGACACAATCCCATCGAGTTTGGGCTTGTTTGATTCGTATTGACGAGTACTTTGGTCCTATGTGGTAACCAGGGTCTGATGCTGGAGCTGGAAGGTAGCCATAGGAACTCCGCAATAAAACGACACAATCCCATCGAGTTTGGGCTCGTTTGATTCGTATTCACGAGTACTTTGGTCCTATGTGGTAACCAGGGTCTGATGCTGGAACTGGAAGGTGGTCATAGGAACTCTGCAATAAAACGACACAACCCCATCGAGTTTGGGCTCGTTTGATTCGTATTGACGAGTACTTTGGACCTATGTGGTAACCAGGGTCTGATGCTGGAGCTGGAAGGTAGCCATAGGAACTCCGCAATAAAACGACACAACCCCATCAAGTTTGGGCTCGTTTGATTCGTATTTACGAGTACTTTGGTCCTACATGGTAACCAGGGTCGGATGCTGGAGCTGGAAGATAGCCAAAGGAACTCCGCAATAAAACGACACAATCCCATCGAGTTTGGGCTTGTTTGATTCGTATTGACGAGTACTTTGGTCCTATGTGGTAACCAGGGTCTGATACTGGAACTGGAAGCTGGCCATAGGAACTCCGCAATAAAACGACACAACCCCATCAAGTTTGGGTTTGTTTGATTCGTATTGACGAGTACTTTGGTCCTACATGGTAACCAGGGTCTGATGCTGGAGCTGGAAGGTAGCCATAGGAACTCCGCAATAAAACGACACAATCCCATCGAGTTTGGGCTCGTTTGATTTGTATTGACGAGTACTTTGGTCCTATGTGGTAACCAGGGTCTGATGCTGAAGCTGGAAGTTAGCCAAAGGAACTCCGCAATCAAACAACGCAACCCCATTGAGTTTGGGCTCGTTTGAATTGTATTGACGAGCACTTTGGTCCTATATGGTAACCAGGGTCTGATCCTGGAACTAGAAGGTGGCCATAGGAACTCCGCAATCAAACAACGCAACCCCATCGAGTTTGGGCCCGTTTGAATTGTATTGACGAGCACTTTGGTCCTATATGGTAACCAGGGTCTGATGCTGGAACTGGAAGGTGGTCATAGGAACTCTGCAATAAAACGACACAACCCCATCGAGTTTGGGCTCGTTTGATTCGTATTGACGAGTACTTTTGACCTATGTGGTAACCAGGGTCTGATGCTGGAGCTGGAAGGTAGCCATAGGAACTCCGCAATAAAACGACACAACCCCATTAAGTTTGGGCTCGTTTGATTCGTATTTACGAGTACTTTGGTCCTACATGGTAACCAGGGTCTGATGCTGGAGCTGGAGGGTAGCCATAGGAACTCCGCAATAAAACGACACAATCCCATCGAGTTTGGGCTCGTTTGATTCGTATTGACGAGTACTTTGGTCCTATATGGTAACCAGGGTCTGATGCTGCAGTTGGAAGGTGGCCAAAGGAACTCCGAAATAAAACGACGCAACCCCATCGAGTTTGGGCTTGTTTGATTCGTATTGACGAGTACTTTGGTCCTATATGATTTTTCTTGATGAGTACTTTGAGCCTAGCCTAGATAATATCCATACGCAACCCCATCAATTTCTTTTGTGCGACCTTCCCCAATTTAGGTGTCAAATGAAAGAGCTTGAATTGTAGAATATAGTATATTCTGAAAGACAGATTATTTTTATGTACAATCCCCACAATATGGGTCTGTATACGGGGTATCAAATGAAAGTTCGTAAAATACAGTACACCATGAAAAAAACTAAAACAAGATGGCCGCTATCACAAAAGATTTTTAAAAACAAGCTTTTATTTTAATGTCCTAAAAAAAGAAAATAAACTTTAATTTATTTTTTTATTACAATCTAGCGAATGGCTTCAATGCACTAAAAAGTGCGTTGAGCACAAGAAAATATTCATTTCATTTTTGTTTATTACTAAATTATTATATGTATATTTATAAAATAATTTGTAGATACAACTAACAATAAAGAACTCGGTAGTCATTAAAATATTTCGTATTATTTGAGTAATTAGTTTAAAAAAAGTTTTTTTAAAACAAGCTTATATTATAATGCCTTAAAAAAGGAAAATAAACTTTAATTTATTACAAGATATATTTTCTTATAAAAATATAAAAGCTTGTCCCGAGAATTAGGATAAACAATAAAACAATTTAACTTGATTATTATCTTTATTTTTTTGTAATAAATAACGTTTTGTACAGCATTGTCATACACACATGACAATGCTGTGCAGTCCTGAAATTTAAATGCATATATGATCCCTTTTTTGAAAAACTCGAATCCGTTATAACTGCTGCCTCACGGAAACTCGGTGTCCTGAACAAGGTGCGTAGGTATTTTGCGCCGGACCAACTATGCCTGTTGTATAAAACTCAGGTTAGTTCTTGCGTGGAATATTGCTCGCACTCCGGCTCCGCTCAGTACCTCCTCGATGCTCTGGACAGATTGCAGCGTCGCGCTATTCGAATAATTGGCGATGTAAAGGCAACTAACACCCTCGAGCCTCTACAACTTCGACGTGACATCGCCTCTCTTAGCGCCTTTTACCGAATGTTCCACGGGGAATGCTCTGAGGAGCTCTTTAACCTTATCCCTCCCTCTCCATTCCTTAACAGAAACACGCGTAAGGGTCTACGGAGTCATCCTTACACTGTATCCTCCTTTTCACACCATACCAAGAAATTCCAAGATTCCTTTTTCTTTTTTTTATTGCTACTAAGTTGGCAAAAAAGCAAACTGTCCACCTGATGGTAAGTGGTAATAGTCACCTATAATACATGTGTCTCGTGTGACATTCGCAGTAAAACTGCAACCCCCACAAGGGCCACAGTGTACGTTGCCAACTTGTGACTTAAGATGTAAAGTCACGGTACCCAGTAATTTCAGTGCCATATCTTACCCTTCAAACCAGAACACAGCAATGCAATCACTGCTGCTTTGCGGCAGAAATAGGTAAGACGGAGGTACCCAAGCACACGACCTTGGTACAGAGTCTCCCTCCGGTAAGTCTTCTGTCGTTCATCCCACACTTGAAATTCTCTACCTGCGCACGTGTTTCCTTCATCCTACAACACGGGTTCCTTCAAAAGAGGTGTGAAAAACATCTTTTAGGCCGGCAAGGGGCGGGCAAGTTGGATAGTGGATGTCCTCCCGCCTCTATTGTCAACTCATTTGGACCTCTTTCACCGCTTAACATCAGGAGGGAGGAGGTCATTTGCCAGGCCCTCCATAAAAAAAACTGTTTAAGTACCTTGCCCGTATGTATTTACTTGGTAAGCCTTAAATAAATAAATATTGGTAATTCTAAGAAAAAAATATTTGTTTTTATAAAATGGGTAAATCTTGTGACAAGCTGTTATATTTTATTAAAAACTAGCTGTGCCGGCAAACTACGTTTCGCCATAATAACGGCGAACTTACGTTTCGCCGTAATAAAAAATAGTTTACAACCTATTCTCAGACCTACCGAATATACATAAAAAATTTCATAAAGATCGGTCAAGCCGTTTCGGAGGAGTTCGGTAACAAACACTGTGACACGAGAATTCATGTAATAAATTAAAATTTATTTTCGTCTTATTAGGGCTTTAAAATAAAATCCTAGTGTGGGGCGACTTTATTTTTCTTTTTACTATTATTTTATATTTTATCATTTTGTAACCGCATGGCCGCCATTACGAAACTCGACCAAAGTACTCGTCATTACGAAACAAACGAGCCCAAAACTCGATGGGCTTGTGTCGTTTTATTGCGGAGTTCCTATGGCCACCTTCCAGTTACAGCATCACACCCTGGTTACCATATAAGATCTAAGTACTCGTCAATACGAATCAAACGAGCCCAAACTCGATGGGGTTGTGTCGTTTTATTGCGGAGTTCCTATGGCCACCTTCCAGCTCCAGCATCAGACCCTGGTTACCATAAAGGACCAAAGTCCTCGTTATTACGAATCAAACGAGCCCAAACTCGATAGGGTTATGTCGTTTTATTGCGGAGGTCCTATGGCCACATTCCAGTTCCAGCATCAGACCCTGGTTACCATAACCATATAGGACCAAAGTACTCGTCAATACGAATCAAATGAGCACAAACTCAATGGGGTTGTGTCGTTTTATTGCAGAGTTCCTATGGCCACCTTCCAGCTCCAGCATCAGACCCTGGTTACCATATAGAACCAAAGTCCTCGTCATTACGAATCAAACGAGCCCAAACTCGAAAGGGTTATGTCGTTTTATTGCGGAGGTCCTATGGCCACCTTCCAACTCCAGCATCAGACCCTGGTTACCATATAGGACCAAAGTACTCGTCATTACGAATCAAACGAGCCCAAACTCGATAGGGTTATGTCGTTTTATAGCGGAGGTCCTATGGCCACCTTCCAGCTCCAGCATCAGACCCTGGTTACCATATAGGACCAAAGTACTCGTCATTACGAATCAAACGAGCCCAAACTCGATAGGGTTATGTCGTTTTATAGCGGAGGTCCTATGGCCACCTTCCAGCTCCAGCATCAGACCCTGGTTACCATATAGGACCAAAGTACTCGTCATTACGAATCAAACGAGCCCAAACTCGATAGGGTTATGTCGTTTTATTGCGGAGGTCCTATAGCCACATTCCAGCTCCAGCATCAGACCCTGGTTACCATATAGGACCAAAGTACTCGTCAATACGAATCAAATGAGCACAAACTCAATGGGGTTGTCTCGTTTTATTGCGGAGGTCCTATGGCCACCTTCCAGCTCCAGCATCAGACCCTGGTTACCATATAGAACCAAAGTCCTCGTCATTACGAATCAAACGAGCCCAAACTCGATAGGGTGATGTCGTTTTATTGCGGAGGTCCTATGGCCACCTTCCAGCTCCAGCATCAGACCCTGGTGACCATATAGGACCAAAGTACTCGTCATTACGAATCAAACGAGCCCAAACTCGATAGGGTTATGTCGTTTTATTGCGGAGGTCCTATGGCCACATTCCAGCTCCAGCATCAGACCCTGGTTACCATATAGGACCAAAGTACTCGTCAATACGAATCAAATGAGCACAAACTCAATGGGGTTGTGTCATTTTATTGCGGTGTTCCTATGGCCACCTTCCAGCTCCAGCATCAGACCCTGGTTACCATATAGAACCAAAGTCCTCGTCATTACGAATCAAACGAGCCCAAACTCGATAGGGTTATGTCGTTTTATTGCGGAGGTCCTATGGCCACCTTCCAGCTCCAGCATCAGACCCTGATTACCATATAGGACCAAAGTACTCGTCATTACGAATCAAACGAGCCCAAACTCGATAGGGTTATGTCGTTTTATTGCGGAGGTCCTATGGCCACCTCCCAGCTCCAGCATCAGACCCTGGTTAACAAATAGGACCAAAGTACTCGTCAATATGAATCAAACGAGCCCAAACTCGATGGGGTTGCGTCGTTTTATTACGGAGTTCCTATGGCCACCGTCCAGTTCCTTCATCAGATCAGCTCCATGTTATCATAACATTGCATTGTCACGATATACATATTATTATGTGCAAAATTTCAGCCCAATCGAAAACAGAGAAGTGGTCAAATCTACATACATACATACAGTGCAAGCTAAATAAAAGCTTGTAAAAATAAAAGTTGATCAAACACATCCCTGTATTTACTATAGTATAACACAGTAAATAATAAACACGTATTAAATTCAAAATTAACATCTACGATATTTTGCTAAGCGGCCGTACCGATTGCGCGACCGAGTGCGCTTGTGTGCGTGAGCGACGCACACAAACAGAGACTAGAGAAATTTACCTAAACTAGCTCGGGCTCGCGCGGATGGTGGGCCCTTAATATTTCTGTAGAGGGACTGATTTAGTTTGACGTGCCTTTGATAGATACTAGTTTGAAGACATTTTCTTACAACTGCTAGTGACCTCTTTAGCTAGCTACCATTATCTCAAAGTGATGATAAGGCAGAAAGCGGAATTCTAAAACGCAAAGGAACTTATGAAAGAATTTCTAACTCTGAGAACGATATTATAGTGAAAGGCTTGGTTAGTATGTAGGTCAGACTCTCAGTACTCTATCATATAAGGAAAACAAGGCTAAAACACTGCCCCCATGGGCAATCAAACCCCGTAACTTCAAATACGAAGTTGGTGTTATAAATAACTAGCTTTTGCCCGCGACTTCGTCCGCGTGGAAATCCTTTTTTAACCGACTTCAAAAAAGGAGGAGGTTCTCAATTCGATGCGTTTGTTTTTTTTTTGTGTGTATGTTACGTGATTACGCCGCCGATTGTGGACCGATTTTCAAAATTCTTTTTGTATTCGATAGAGTATACTCCAAGGGTGGTCCCATGGTCACCAAAGTCAGGGTCTGATGATGGGATCCCATGTTAATCGAGGAAACTCTTAAATTTTAAGGTGTGTCCAACGTGTTTTGTGTGTATGTTACGCGATTACTCCGCCAATTGTGGACCGTTTTTAAAATTATTTTTGTATTCGATAGAGTATACACCTAGGTTGGTTCCAAGGTCACCAAAGTCAGGATCTGATGATGGGATTCTATGAAAATCAAAGGAAAACGCTTAGGGTTCCTTTCACTAAAAAGATTTCAGACACTAAAAAGTTAAAAATATTTTACAAAAAATAAAAACCAACTTCAAAAACACTAAAAAGTTAAAAATAATATTAGAATAGGTACAGACACTATATTGAGGTCACACTCTATATTGAAGTCGGTGACAAATTTTAACTTTCTAGGAGATCGTCGTTTGGCACCGACTTAAATATAGTGTGATGTTGTCTGTACCTATTCTTATATTATTTTTAACTTTCAGTGTTTTTGAAGTCGGTTTTTTATTGATTCCCTTCACAACCCCCCCCCCCCACCCTTTTTACACCCTTTATCCTTCCCCACAACTCAAACTATATCCATACCAAAGGACATTGTTCTGCATCCATACATTGTTCGCCCCAATACCAACAGCAGTGAGAAAATGCTTTTCGTATAATTAAACATTAGTAAATACTGTACGTCCACATCAATTACTACGGACAAGCTTCGTAATCGAATTTCAAATCAAAATGAATCAGATTTTGAGGTTAGTTGAAGTAACATTTTATTTCGTTAGAGCAATACACATAGTCCATACCTATATAATTATTAAAATAATAATTATTGCAATCATCAAAGAACGTTATTATAGCCACGTAGTAAAGAACAAGAGATCTCGATATTATAAAGCTAGTCAAAAACACATCGAACTAACAAGCGACAGCGCGTGAGTAGTCAATTGACGAATGTTTTAATATAATTTTCGTTGTAAATTCTGAAACAAATTACGGAAAACATAATTTATACAAATAAATAAATGTTCATACCTACATAAAATCGACTCAATTCTATTCAGTCAAGCAAAGGTAATAATAACCATTCGTTTATTTTACTTCATTTGGTTTTGTTTCTGAAAGTACTTTTATATATTGTTGATTTGTCCGTCGAATACATATATTTGTTATCAGTGTTATAAAATGTGTATATAATTATGACGTCAATCAAATCTTTGTTGGTCATGGGGCGATTTTCGACATTGTCCTTCAGCCAAATCGGTTCAGCCGTTTTTGAGTTATAAATAGTGTAACTAACACGACTTTCTTTTATATATAGATTTGAATAGGCAGGCGGAAAACCCGGCACTGCCCTCAATGCCATGTCGGGACACTACTATACTGTAAATGAAGTACTACTCGTACATTTTAGTATAAATGAATTAAATTTTAGAACCTAACATATTCAATCCTTCCATATTAGGTATTGTATAAAACTTTATTTTTGTAAAAAAATATTATTTACTTAATGCTTTATGTACTATTTGTCTATATATTTTTATTTCTATTTTATACTTTTCACATCTCTTTCTCCCTGTTTAATAAAGATGTATTTGGTTTACTTTATTTTTAATCAATTTAAAAAAAACATATCTCAATTGGACGCTGATAGTACCTAGTCTACGTCCAATTTGGCTGTTATTTCGGTCGACTTGGATAAGTCCTCGACAAGAGTCCAGTCCATTGTACAGAGAACATACAGTTTAAGTATCTCGGTCACATATTATTCCCTAACCTCAGAGATGATGATTCAGGGCGCTGTCAGTGAGAGCGCATAATATAATGTTATATTATATGTTGATACGCAGATTTGCACGTTGTTGTCAGATGCTAAAATCAGTGTTTAGAGACTACTGTACATCCATTTAAACGTACAGTCTGTGGGCTAAAAGTACTAGGGTTGCCAGATGCCCCGTATTTTACGGGTTACCCCGTTTTTCAGGCTATAATAACACAGAAACCCGTAATTGCGAAAATAAAATACGGGGTAAACAAAGCTCCCATATTTACTATCATTGACCGAATAAAGCGCAACTCAACGAAATGGACTTAACATTGACACATTACAAGCGGAATAATAAGTAAAATATAACTTTGACGTACAGTTTTATGCTTCCATTTTAGAAAATGCAGATCTTTTTAAGGCCGCTTCCTCGAACAACAGTTATAATTTCATAACATAAATACCTTCCTAAAACTGTTGTTTTATCTTACTGTCTTCCGTAAAATATAATCATAACCCGTATTTTAAACACCAGTAACCTTTCAATAAGTGGCAGGTGGCAATTAACCCTGTAGTGCTTTTTCCTGCTGAATTGTTGAAATATAGGGAAATCTTAAAGTTGAAAGAAAAAAAACAAACTTATTCCTTTAGTCCGATACAAAATGAAAAGTTTTATTGTTGTAGGTACATAACTATAATTCACTTATGCATAATGTTACTGAAGTAAACAAAATCCCTCAATGCAAAGCACTTAACTTAATGTTTAATTAATACAAGCCAAGGGCAGGATGGTTCAGGTTTGTTTGATCAATCTCGGCAGGTAAAAATCAGGTACTAATTGGGTACAAAACTACAAAATGAGGGGCAATAAAATACACCAACAAATAGTTATAGGTTTCCTTTTTTTTTTTTTTAAAAGAAGTTAGTAGCCTTCCCCGGAGCGGTTGTTAGTAGAGCGTACCTTCGATGCTAAGTTTCCGCGATCACGGTATATTCGAATATTCCAATTCCTTAGATTATTCTCTCTCTACATATATATAATTCCACAGAATTCCTCCTTGTGTTAGGTTAGTTTGTTATGGTTTCTAGCTGTAAGGTCAAGCAGCGGAGCCCTACGGCCTCCGGTAACTGCCCTGGAGATTCATAGTACAGTGTTAGGTTAAAATATAATTAAATATGCCTATGATCTTAGGGTCAGTGGGTCTAATACTGAGTTCTGAAGGAATCCCAGTCAATACATTTGAACTTCATGTAATAAACATAGCAAATGAATTCTAAAACATAATTTTTAATAAATTGACAAATTGTCTTATTGGTTGGTTAATAAAAAAAACATATGGAGGGGAGAGCACCTATTTTGTGTATAATTACTGCTATTAATAAAAAGAAAACAGCTTAATTTGTGAGTTATTTGCCAAAGTATGATGTGAAACTTAATATTGTAAAAATTTAGAATTTAACAGGAAATTCGCAAGTGTTACTCAATATATGCCTTAATCCCACTGAGATGCCGCTTACTATCAGGGTTTTTTAATGAAATAGGGGATGAAAAAGGCGAATTTTGGAAATGTAACATGTTTGATTTAATAATCAATTTACCCACAAATAAAAAAATAAAATTAACAAAATCTGCTTTAAATCATGAAATATAATAAGTTAATTAGATACCTTATTGATTTTTTGCACTTATTGATACAATAAATCCATTTAATTTAATGAATCGCGTGCCGGCGAGTAAATATAGTATTTTTTTCTTAGCTTTACTCTTCAAGCTGAAAACAAAAAGAACTGAATTTTGTAAATTCTTTTCAAATTAAATTCACACGGAAAACGAGAGAAATACCTATGGATTTTCTTCGCTGAAATTAATTTAAATAGGTACTTTATGATCTTCGAATCAATAACAAATTTCTTCAGTCGATGTCTCACAGACAAATCATAACATAGACGATAGACGCGTTCAAAGACTAAGGTGAAAAATGGGCGCGTTCCATCTACGCGCATACTAGAATCGAGGTCCGTTCACCGAATGTTAAGCGTCGTATTGGCGACGGAACCTTCCCTAAAACCAAATTCATTTCATAGCATGTGTGTCATGATGTGTCAAGTCAACGTACGGATCTATCGGAATTCTACAATATGCTATAAGTATTTCCAGCCCAAGTTATAAGCTTGGTTGAAAAACGAAACGTAATGAAAAAATTAACCATAAACAAACTGTGAATGCTTCCCAAATTCTATTCGACGAAACTATAATTATATGATCTATAAGCTTAAGTGTATTTTATTAAAATATGTCTATAGAAATGATCGAAACAAACGGTCTAAATGTCAAATTCCGAATTTTGAGAAAATCAACCCACCTAAATGGAAGCACGGGATTTTGGGCGAAAAAAAACTATCTTTGTAAATAAGGCCAGGATAAACGCGAGATTTATTTTGTTTATGCAAAAAGTGAATAATGACCAAAGATAATTGCAAATGTCACTGACGTGACGTGAAACGACGTTGACGTTGACACTTGACATTGATATTGTGAAATTAATTGACAAAGTTAATGTAATTGTGATTTTAGTTGTGAAATTTGTGTTAAAACTACAGTGAAACCAAAGTGTTTTTGCAAAATTAGTGTTTTATGCAATTTTAAGAAAAAACGGTGTTACAGTATCCCCCCAACCACGATAGAATTCACGTAGGGAATTCGTCTGACGCCCCGTCAGCCTCAACCCCCCAACCAATCAAACAGAATTATCATAAATAGAATCAATTAGGTACTTAAAAACTATTCATTCGTGATAAACTCTGTACCCAATTACGCCTAACGTTATTTTTTTTTTTATAAGTTTATTTATTTGTATTATATAAAAAATGAAGCTTTAAATATAAACGTGTGTAAATAAAGAATATTTAACACGCATGCACCTCAAATCTACGTAAATCCATTAATATGGTATGTTAAAGATTGTAATAAAAAACAACATTCACCAATAAGGTGACAAAATCTAGCGCGAAACTACTGCTGCTAGCACCTACATGGTTGTAAAAAAAATATTCACCAATAAGGTGGCAAAATCTAGCGAAACCACTTCTGCTAGCACCTATATGGCTGTGATAAATAGGCAAAAAGCATTATATCCTATGCCCATCAAATATAAGAAAGTAATAAAAAAAAACTGTAGTGTCAGGACTGACGCCGAGATGGCGTTGTTAAATAAGTATATCTTGACACTAACAGTGTATAGCAAGTAATGTCAACAACCACCGGTAGATGTCGTTATTACAGACATTTTGACTCTAATCGTCAAATAATAAGTAGAAAAAAGAACAATAAAAAGGAAATAATAAAAAAAATGAGTTGCATGGTGTCGTTGCCCCTGATCGTCGATATTGATTTTCCTACGTTTCCAGCTAGATGTAACTTCCTCCATTATAAGAATATAGCAAAGGCTTATTTCTAGAGTTGCAAACCGCTCCTGTGAGGAATTCAAAATTAATTTTGTTGATTAGAGTAGAATACATATAAAAATAATGAACAAGACACGTTTATATTTGTGATCTTGTGCTAAATGCATCTATCTAACCACATAACAGTTATAATAAGTACATACTTGTTCCTTAATTCTGGTATCAGATACTAAAGAAGTAATATCCATTTTATATAATGGTAGTAATAATATATTTATAATGGTATGAACTAAGACACGTATAATATTTGTGTTTTAGATCTTTATGTACTTATGTAATGGTAATATCAATTTTGAAGATGTTAGGTATATGGAAACTTAAGTATCAAGGCAAATCAATAAAAAACGACAGGGACAGACACATGCAAAAACGCCGCCAGATGTTATATGGCGCGTTATCCTACACTCGGGTTCTACGAGACGCCAGGAAGAATGGCGGGGTGGGTATTCTGTGACCGCCGCACCCGCGGTGCTTAAATGTTAAATGCTTATAAAAATATGGCTATATTTATAAGAGTATAAAAATGAAAATTAAGTAGGTATTATGTTACTAGGTACGTAATTTAGTCGCTCGAAGTATCTAAATTTTTAAAATCTTTTATGTGCCACTTTCCTATGTATTTTCCGTTCTCGTCTTCGAGCTCATAGACGAGGCGAGACAGTTTACGTATAATTTTACAACGTTCATATTTAGGGGCAAGTTTAGCAGTAAAATATTTATTAGCAGAACTCTGCTTGTACGTACGCTTCCACACAAAATCACCAACATTAAAAGAGATATCTCTGCGTTTGTTGTTATAGTATTTTATATTCCTTTCATGGGCCTTACGCAATGACTCTCGGACTTTGATGAAAATGTCACCGAGGTGGCCAATATTAGACGCATGAGTATCGCGTGGTACCACAACCAACTCTTGGAGATCTACAAAATCACGGTAAATACTACCATCAGTGACAGCTTCCCTACCGTGTACTAGCATGAAAGGAGTATAAGAAGTAGGCTCATTTACTGAAGTGTTCATGGCAAATTGTATTTTATGTATGTTAATATCCCACGTTCTATGATCGTTCTCAACAAACGAGGAAACTGCAGTGATTATTGTGCGGTTATAACGTTCCACCGTATTAACTTGTGGACAATATACTGGACCCAAATGTACTTGCGGAATATTGTATTTTTCATATAATGCCTGAACCTCATGACTTATAAATTGCGAGCCATTATCAGACATCACCGTCTGTGGTATTCCGTGAACCAGAAATACATGGTCTTCTAACCTTTGCGCTATAACTTTGCCCGTTGCACGCCGTAAAGGAAATAATAAACAATATTTTGTAAAACAACACACAACTACTAGTAAAAATGTATTTTGCTGTCGAGACATCGGCAGTGGACCAACCAGATCAATGCTGATGCACTGGAATGGTCGACAGCAAACTTTGGGTTCCCCCATAAAGCCAGCTGGCGCTAGTGAGCTATGTTTATATGAGTTGCAAGTGGCACAATTTTTAATAAATTCCTCGGTATCTTTATGCATACCGGGCCAAAAATACCGTAATTTTAATCTTTTATAAGTTTTTGCAACGCCTAAGTGCGCAGCAATTGGTTCAGAATGGTTACTTTTAATAATATCCTCCCTAAGCTCCTTTGGTACAACCTCTTTCCACTGGTAGTCACCACAGAGTTTGTTAGTGCTTTTTGTAAATCTAAAAAGCCTACCATCAATAATTTGAAAATTGGGACACGCGCGCGGCCTATCCGTGCAACGTTTTAATATATTGTTATACCAAGCATCGCTGGAAGTAAATGCGTCTACGGCTGCCACTGGTACAGAACGTGATAGTGCATCCGGTACGACGTTTTGAGATCCACTACGATGCTCAATAATGAAATTATAAGGCGATAGCCTACACCCCCAACGCGCTAGTCGTCCTGTCGGATTCTTAAGGTTTAAAAACCACTTTAGACTAGCATGATCGGTAATAATTTTAAATTGTCGACCACCTTCAAGGTAAGGGCGGAAGTGTTCAACGACATGTACCACGGCCAATGCCTCTCGCTCTGTAGCGGAATAGTTACGTTCAGCGGGTGTTAGTGAACGGCTACAGTACGCAACAGGATGTTCTTGTCCATCTACAACCTGGGTTAAGGTACCTCCTAACCCGAAATCAGAAGCGTCACAGTGGACAGCAAAATCTTTCGAGAAGTCAGGACATACCAGAACCGGAGAAGTAGACAGTGCGAGTTTTAGGTCGTTGAACGCCTCGTCTGCCTCGGTCGTCCATTTGAAAGGGGGCGCGCTCTTACGGGTAGAAGTAAGAGCATTAAGGGGACCAGCTCTATGACTAAAATTTTTTATGAAACGCCTATAATAAGATGCAGTTCCCAAGAAACGTTTGACGTCTTTCCTGCAGGTGGGAATAGGAAAGTCTACTATAGCCTTAATTTTGTCAGGATCCGTGCGCAGACCATATTCGTCAACCACATGACCCAAGAATTTCAGCTGTCTCCTGAAGAACTGGCATTTACCCATGTTGACAGTAAGGTTGGCTAGTTTAAGTCTCTCCTTTACCCTACGTAGGAGCTGGAGGTGATCCTGGAAGGCCGTTGGGCCTTCAGGAGTAAGTAAAATTAAATCATCAACATATACGAACACCTTATTGTCAAACTCGGGCCCAAAGAGGCGGTCCATCAACCGCTGCTGCGTAGCTGGAGCTGCAGTAAGTCCAAAGCACATGACCTTAAAGTGAAACAAGCCTCTGCAGGGAATAGTAAAAGCAGTTTTCTCTCTGGACTCAATAGAGTCCAAAGGAACTTGGTAATATGAAGACTTAAGGTCAATAGAAGATAAGTACTTAGCGTTTTTGAGCTGGTCCAGAATATGGCTAATATAAGGCATAGGGTAAGCGTCATGCTTTGATATGGCGTTAAGTTTTCGGCTGTCCAAGCAGAAACGTGATGACCCATCTGATTTAACCGCTAAAGTAACGGGGTTGTTCCATGCACTTCCGCTAGGCTCCACAACATCATCCTTCAGCATTTGGTCTAGGTGTTTATTTAATTCTGCCAGTTTTGCGGGTGAGACTACATAATACCGTTGTTTAATAGGTGGATGGTCACCGGTATCAATTTTATGACTCACTAAGTGTGTCCTACCTAGGCCTTTCTTTTCTGCGGAAATGTCATCAAATTGCTTTATGACGTCATTGACCAGCCTACGCTCAAGCTTAGATAAAGTTTCAAAATCGTGTAAAGCACGGCTGCCTGACATAACTGTGTACACCTGATTATTATTTTTATATAAATGTCCGCTATCTTCTAACAATGATAAAATATCTGGCGCAATATTAAATTCCTTCCAGAAATTTAAGCCAAATAACAACTCTGTAGCAACTCCAGGGACGACGTAAAATTTAATAACACGAGTTTTATTCTCTATCGATACTGGTAAAAATAAATACCCAGTTACTCGTGAAGTAGAACCATTTGCAGTTTTTATAAAGTCTAAGTCCTCAGACTTATGTAAAGTAGCGAAATCTTTAAAATATTTGTATGCTTGCCCTCCCACAATGGAGATCTGTGATCCTGAATCCAGTAATCCTCTGAATTCCAAGCCAAAAATATTAATCTTCAGATAAGCTCTGGTATCATTATAGGTGGCGTTAGTAGTAGCGTGAACCGATGTAACCTTACCTTTATGCATATGTATGTTACTAGCTTTATTTACATTATTATAGAATTTATTGTATTTCTGCCTTGATTGTTCAGAATTACAATGTTTATTATAAAAATATACTGTTTTATGCCATCGGTTCACTGCTTGGCGTTTTTTGGAATCTCTGCGGTTGAAGGTTTTGAAGAAGTGCACTTTGGACAATTATTTGCATTGAAGCCCTTTTCTCCACAACGATAACAAATAAGTACCCAAGGCGCCTTGCAATACCTCAAGCTGTGGCCATTTTTCCGACAGCGGACACAAAAAAGATTATTTTGTGTATTATTCACTGGCTGTATTGAAGAGACTTTTGGTGACGTCTTGCTAGTGCTGCTACTACTATTACTACTTTTATAACACAAATCGGGAGCCAGAGAAGATGTGGTGACCCTAGGAGGTTCACTGAAATGCACCGATCGCTCCTTTGCACCTTCTAACAACCTACATTTTTTCTTTAGATCAGTCCAAGATTCCACTGGGGCTAGGGCAAGCTGAGTAGTATAAAATGGTCTAATATTAAACATGACTATGTTCAATTTATCATCATCAGAGATTGGTTTTGATAATCGAGTAAAATAATTTTGCATTATACTGAGATAATTCACAATGCTTTCATCGGGGCCCTGAGTACGACTCCTAATTTCCTGCATCAAGCGATGGTCATAATCAGATGGAAGATATTCCTCGAGAAGCAAGGTCTTCAGCTCAGACCAATTGTGAACGTCTGACTTTACTCCTCGATACCAGCACAGCGCTTCATCAGTAAAAAGTTCCGCCGCAGAACAGAAAAGCTTTGAATCTGAAAGGCCACGAGACAAGCATAATTCCTCGAGGCGTTGTAAGAAAGCTTTAATGCATGTCTTGCCATTGAAGCGTATATTCAGTTTATGCACGGAGCAATCATTAGCTGTATTGTGTGTAGTTGCAGTGGAGTGCTCAATAGGTTGTTCAGGTGCCAAGCTACTTTTAAAATTATGACAAATATTATCTATTTTTACAAGAATGCTATCTAATTTATTATTCAGAGAAGTAATTAAAGAAGTAAGATTATCATCATACTCCGATGAAGACAAGCGACCAATTCTGTGGAATAAGTGGTGTGCAAGAGTTTGAATTCTATTTATCATCTTAAGTGATGACAGCTTACTTGAAGTACTTGTGATGAGTTTCTCAAGATCATCTAATTTCTTTTGAATTACTTTTAATTCAATATTGACATCAAGATCACAAGTCAGTATTTCATCAGAAGGCAGATCTTTATTGAGAGTACGGATCTGTGCTCTCAGAGCCATCACCGTGTCAGCTGGTTTCGAACCCCTGATTTTCACCTCATATTCTAGTTCATCTTTGTTAAGTAAATTAAAACTAATTGGTCTTTGTTCCATTTTTGTAAAAATATACTACGCTCTATTCTATATGATAAGTTAATTTTACAATATTATTTATGTTATATACTCAAACTATGAACAAAAAATCTTAAAATATATTCACCTTTGCAAATGTAACTAAAATTTGTTTTTTATTTATACCTATCTGAACCAAACCTGCATAGAATTCTTATTTATCTTATAACTAGTGAGACCGGCAGACGTTCTCCTGTCCGATTCCAGCGCCACCTACTGGGTCCAGTTGTACTTTTAAACCTTCCCTGGACCTATTCAAATACACATAACATTTCGTAAGAATCGGTCGAGCCGTTTTTGAGTTTTAGCTTAACTAACACACAACGTTAAAAAAAAGAAAATTATTAAAGATACATACCGAGATGGATCAACACTATCTGAGCATTTGACCAGAATAATGGGCCATATAATGCCACAAAACCTGCTGTATATTCGGGCGCCAAATTGTAGTGCTTTTTCCTGCTGAATTGTTGAAATATAGGGAAATCTTAAAGTTGAAAGAAAAAAAACAAACTTATTCCTTTAGTCCGATACAAAATGAAAAGTTTTATTGTTGTAGGTACATAACTATAATTCACTTATGCATAATGTTACTGAAGTAAACAAAATCCCTCAATGCAAAGCACTTAACTTAATGTTTAATTAATACAAGCCAAGGGCAGGATGGTTCAGGTTTGTTTGATCAATCTCGGCAGGTAAAAATCAGGTACTAATTGGGTACAAAACTACAAAATGAGGGGCAATAAAATACACCAACAAATAGTTATAGGTTTCCTTTTTTTTTTTTTTAAAAGAAGTTAGTAGCCTTCCCCGGAGCGGTTGTTAGTAGAGCGTACCTTCGATGCTAAGTTTCCGCGATCACGGTATATTCGAATATTCCAATTCCTTAGATTATTCTCTCTCTACATATATATAATTCCACAGAATTCCTCCTTGTGTTAGGTTAGTTTGTTATGGTTTCTAGCTGTAAGGTCAAGCAGCGGAGCCCTACGGCCTCCGGTAACTGCCCTGGAGATTCATAGTACAGTGTTAGGTTAAAATATAATTAAATATGCCTATGATCTTAGGGTCAGTGGGTCTAATACTGAGTTCTGAAGGAATCCCAGTCAATACATTTGAACTTCATGTAATAAACATAGCAAATGAATTCTAAAACATAATTTTTAATAAATTGACAAATTGTCTTATTGGTTGGTTAATAAAAAAAACATATGGAGGGGAGAGCACCTATTTTGTGTATAATTACTGCTATTAATAAAAAGAAAACAGCTTAATTTGTGAGTTATTTGCCAAAGTATGATGTGAAACTTAATATTGTAAAAATTTAGAATTTAACAGGAAATTCGCAAGTGTTACTCAATATATGCCTTAATCCCACTGAGATGCCGCTTACTATCAGGGTTTTTTAATGAAATAGGGGATGAAAAAGGCGAATTTTGGAAATGTAACATGTTTGATTTAATAATCAATTTACCCACAAATAAAAAAATAAAATTAACAAAATCTGCTTTAAATCATGAAATATAATAAGTTAATTAGATACCTTATTGATTTTTTGCACTTATTGATACAATAAATCCATTTAATTTAATGAATCGCGTGCCGGCGAGTAAATATAGTATTTTTTTCTTAGCTTTACTCTTCAAGCTGAAAACAAAAAGAACTGAATTTTGTAAATTCTTTTCAAATTAAATTCACACGGAAAACGAGAGAAATACCTATGGATTTTCTTCGCTGAAATTAATTTAAATAGGTACTTTATGATCTTCGAATCAATAACAAATTTCTTCAGTCGATGTCTCACAGACAAATCATAACATAGACGATAGACGCGTTCAAAGACTAAGGTGAAAAATGGGCGCGTTCCATCTACGCGCATACTAGAATCGAGGTCCGTTCACCGAATGTTAAGCGTCGTATTGGCGACGGAACCTTCCCTAAAACCAAATTCATTTCATAGCATGTGTGTCATGATGTGTCAAGTCAACGTACGGATCTATCGGAATTCTACAATATGCTATAAGTATTTCCAGCCCAAGTTATAAGCTTGGTTGAAAAACGAAACGTAATGAAAAAATTAACCATAAACAAACTGTGAATGCTTCCCAAATTCTATTCGACGAAACTATAATTATATGATCTATAAGCTTAAGTGTATTTTATTAAAATATGTCTATAGAAATGATCGAAACAAACGGTCTAAATGTCAAATTCCGAATTTTGAGAAAATCAACCCACCTAAATGGAAGCACGGGATTTTGGGCGAAAAAAAACTATCTTTGTAAATAAGGCCAGGATAAACGCGAGATTTATTTTGTTTATGCAAAAAGTGAATAATGACCAAAGATAATTGCAAATGTCACTGACGTGACGTGAAACGACGTTGACGTTGACACTTGACATTGATATTGTGAAATTAATTGACAAAGTTAATGTAATTGTGATTTTAGTTGTGAAATTTGTGTTAAAACTACAGTGAAACCAAAGTGTTTTTGCAAAATTAGTGTTTTATGCAATTTTAAGAAAAAACGGTGTTACAACCCTAAAGTACACGTAAACCGAACGAACTACCGAATAAAGAATTTGAATTTGAATTTTGAATTTGAATTTAAACGCTAAAAAGTCCGTGTGCAGTAAAATAATACATTTAGAAGGCTGTTGGGACTACCTCGTTATTGTGGTGTTTCCGGAATGCTCGCAGAAATTTTTGTAGAAACTTTTCTGCGCGAAAAACTATTTTCTGTGTTGTGGTCGAAGCACAGATCTTCAGCGCAACTCAAAATTTTGTCTCGCAGTTCCACTTCTGTGTTTATAGTAGTGCTATAAACACGTTGCTTCATTGTGCTCTATTGGAATCTTTTAATTTATTATTTAAATCCACTGAAAAATCTTTTTGATTCATAAAAAAAGAGTCCAAATGTCAAATTTTAAAGCTGTCGAAAAATGGTGTCAGAGGTCCCATCTATTCTATTAGCATTGGTATTTCATGTTAACTTTTCGTGGCAAAAATGTTTAAGTGGAACACACGAAACCAGCACGGAACTGGAACGGGCCTAGTATAAGTTAAGCCGTTAAAATGACAATTGCTCGATAAGGACACGTAATGATACCGTAGCGATTATCTTCTCTCTGTAAGTAACACCTTTTTTTTTCTCGGGGGGAAATGCGTAACCGCACCGTTACCCGACGTTGGCTAGACAGCGAGCGTGTGTGGGGCTCTCCCGGCAGGGTGCCAGGCCTACCCACAAAACCCCCCGGTGTTCTCCCTGCCCTTATGGGCGCGCTAGGTAAGGTCCACACTGCGACTCCACTACCCACGCGCCCGGGCAAGCCCGACCCATCGGTCGGGCTATCGCCAAGGGGGGATTGCCCGAGAACACCAGGGCAATCCCCAGACGGAGGGCCTTACGGCGGCGTGCACGGGGCCAACCGTGCACACAGGCCTCCACGGCAGGGTCATTAGACGGGCATCGCTTGTGCGAATGCCCGCCTTCGCCTGCCTATCCGTCTGCGGCGGATGGGAGCGGCTTGAGTATCTTGAAAGTAACACCCTAGATTGCAAAATATATGAAAATATGCGACATGAACGGTGATATCTTTGTTCACTTTGATTTACAATTTTGAATTTTTTACAGCTGAGAATTTGGTGAAAATTTCAGTTCAATATCGGTTGCTTTGTAATTTCAATTACAATAGATACTTACATGAAGGTGAAGTTACTAGTGATTATCTTCTCTCTGTAAGTTTCACCTGGTTGCACCAAAATTTTGTGATATTAATGGTCAAGGTTGCACTGTATAAGCAACTTGGTAATTTATTCATTTTGTAGATATTTTTTTTTTTATATTCAGGTAAACCAACAGCTAACAATCATAAATACCAAATCGGAAACACAAAGCTAATAACTAACAGGTTTCCAGTTACAACTCATGGACATATAGGTATGAATGAGCTTTTAAGGTTGACATAATGAATAAAAAATGTTTTATTGATAATAGTTTACGTTTTATTTTTAAAAATAAATTAGTTATAAGTAGGTACCTTTAAATTTAATTAACTTATAGATAACTTACAACTATTCGAATTGAACAAACCATAGATTAGGTTAAATTTACCTATCAATACAATGGAAATAATAAATTAAAAATTGAAATGTGGCCACATTGATAAATCTATGACCTGTCCTTATCTTTTGCAACCTAAAATATTCTTAATATTAATTTTTAAATCGTCAAATAGTTTTATTCGAGAAATAAATACGACAGTATGACAGTTTTTATACACAAAATCCATTAAACTATCATATTTACTTAACAGATAGAAAATATCTAAGAATTAAAAAGGCATACCTTGACATACTAAAATACTGATTAGAATACGAATACCGGAAATTTAGCCCAGCCATGTCGGCAAGAACTTGATTCTGCGTCCATCAAGACTGGACAGTCCATTTTCGTACTTCAGGGCGTCTAGCTGCGCTAGTAGGTCGTTGCTTGGGTTGTCGCCGCGCAAGGCGGATCTCTTCGCAACTTTATGACCTCTTTCCTCGCTCTCAGGTCCGAGGGTAGTATTTTCATCCACCAGCGGAACCACAACGGGGACCGTCTCGACAACTTCAATCACTTCGACTAATGGCACATCATCGGATGCAGTTGCAGCGTCAGTCGTAGTCTCAGAGTCTCGAACAGGCGAGGCCACGGCGATAGTCGCGAGCGAGAGAAGGACAAACCACGAGGAAGCCATGTTCTTAGTCGGCTTCAAGAAACTTCTCCGCGTAGCAAAGGTTACTTTGAAACTTGTGAGCCGCTCTCTGTCTTTCTGTCGTGTTGTTGTTCTAACCCTTGACCAGCGTTTTATACTAGATCTTCGGTGCAAACGTGCTAACAGGTGTGCCCAGAAATGGACCATTGACGCACTCTGCCTCGCTAACGCCGAGGGTAAATATCTCGAATAACACAATGGCCGTGAATATGTTTTGTTGATCGTACAGGGATCGATAAAATTTATGTCGCTTATATTATTTGTCAATAAAAATGGTCTTAAGTGTTTGTCCATCCATTATTCAGGTTTGAGGCCGGGGTCGGTGTGTATCTATTTGATATAATATGTTGTATAACCAAATTCCACTCGTTTTCGACCTTAAAATAGAATGTCGAAATATTTCCTTTCGGAAAGGCAGTTAAAAATAGCACGGAAAACTTGGGCGTGTCAGTCTAAATTGATTAGCAAATATCGGAAACTTATATTAGGAACATACGAATTGCTTTTATGTATTTAGAAAAAATATTAGTCTTATAGGTATGTTTTATTTTGTTAATTTTGTGACTCAAATGCACATTTGTATTTTGCCTAATATCAGGTCTTACGGTTTTTGAGGACCTATTAAGCAGAGCTAAATAGGGGAGGGAATGAGGGGCTTTAAAAATATCTGTTTATAGAACCAATCCAACCGCCCGGCGGAAATCTAACTGAATATACCTAAAAGTGAAATGTGAATCCTGTCACGAGGTTTTATACTTAGTGACAGGGTAAAATTTCATGCTAGTACCTACATATAAGCTAAATATGCAAGAGTCGTACCATCCACCTATTTATTTAGGAGATTTGTTATTAGTTCGGCTTTAGGTATTAATCAGAAATTACAACAATTCGGAAATTCACTCACATCTTTCTACGCAGTTATGTGCTATCAATTTCATGGTCAACAAAGTATTATTCAAATCGGGACTCCTCTATATGGAAATCTCAAATCAAAGTAATAGGTGTTAACTATTAGTATCGCCCCTAAAATTTATCATGTCCATCATGGGTATTGTGTGTTGTTCGAGTCTCGTGAGGACATAATCACTAGAATTGTCTACAGACGTCGTGTTATAGTCTAATCAATTACGTGTTAGCATTATTGTTTAAATAGTTAAATTATTTGTGCAATCATACTGGAACAATAAAAGGCCGATATGCTTGTGAGTTTCCAGCAGATGCTAGATAAGCAGTGATTTGAGAGGAATATTGGAATAGAAAGAGAAATGCGATCATTGTTCGTGTTTGCGCTTTTGGCGCTGATCGCTGCCTGCGCAGGAGCTCCACTGGACTCAGATGTGATTGAACATATTCCACCAAAAGGGAAGACTCCACCAGTCGTAGCTGCAGCAGCCGCTGTCGACCACTCTGTTACCAACGCCAAAGTGCCAGAAAGAGTTCGTCGTAGCGCTGGGGGCCAGGAGAGCGATCTGCTACCGTCAGCTGATGACGCTGGTGGATCTTACGGAGAGTCCGGGCTAGTTGCTGGCAGAGGGCGGATCAAGGTTCTTCCGGCTTTCATTGGTTGATACCGATTAGAATAATTATAATAACTGACGTGCCATCGATAGCTTTGTATAAATGTTAAGATACAATTAAATATTGCAATTGTTTGAAATTGAGTTTTCTTTTGAACTTAGATTTGTTTGTCACTTGAATATGATTAAGGCGCTTAGTGCTGCCAACTACCATAGATCGATCTTCCCGCTTCAGTCATTTGAGCCTGAGTGAGAGCGAGCGAGGGGAATTTGTAACTCCCTGGGTGGTCCGGAGAATTAGCGTTATCCAGTCCCCGGCTCACCCTGAATAGGTACAACTACAAGATGGGCATCGAGGTAGGTTTATTAGTGGGTATGCCCCGCACTCAGCAGGGGGAGTTTCACACACGCCGGCCGATTAGCTATTTGCAGGTACGGTGCGCAACAGCATTCCACCTTTAAAAAAAATCTGACTTCAAAAACACCAAAAAGTCAATAATAATGTAAGAGTACTATACTTAAGTAGGTGCCACTTTTAAAGTAATTACATTAGTTCTTAATTTTTTTAAGACTCCACGTGATCATCGCTTGGCACCGACTTCAATACAAAATGTGTTGTTGTATGTATTGTTATATTATTCACGACTTTTTGGTGTTTTTGAAGTCGATTTTTATCGTTTTGTTAAATATTTTTAATTCACATCTGTATAGTGAATTTAATATACTATAGCCAACACCCGAACAACTAAAAATACAACGTCTTTCGCTCTAAACAGTATTGAAAACAGTTCAGAAAAATGAAACACTTTGGAGTTGCGTATGAAAAAGGGTTTCTCCCGTTTTTCCTGGGATCCCATCATCAGATTATGACTTGGTGACCACCTTAGTAGATGGTTAGGAGTATACTTTTTCGATTACGAATTTCGTTTTCTTCGCTTGATTTTCGTTTTCGATAAACTCACACTCTAAAAACTCAAACTCACCAGTTTCAGCAATTTATTGGTTTAGTACATACTTACCCACATAGTCTAGCGTAATCGTTGATCACAAAGTGATAAACACCGTTGACTATGCAAAAAATGTACTTGCGTATATGGCGGGCATAACCATAAATGTCTCTCTCCACCAGTCAACCATTGGATCAACCAGAGAAACAAAATGGTGGCATATAAAAAACCGAACGATTAGAGCTTTGTTATAATCACGATTGCGACAAACAATGGAACGTAATAACGGCAAATTGTAAGTTTTTTAAAAGTAATATTTATAGGTACATTTCTATAAATTAAGTCGGTTTGAACAACAATATAAACCGGTAGGTACTTGGTACTTTTTCATAAAATAACTAACGTAAGATGACATATTTATGTTAATTTTCCTGACAACGTTAAAAGAAATGAACCAAGTTAATGTTGATTAACAATAGTTGAATAATTACTCTGGCGCTACATATAAAAGAAATAAATGGCGCATTTGTTGAATAGAATCAATAAACATGTTATTGGTGATCGTATGTATCTTTCTCGTTAGCATTAGCAATAATTGCTTAAGCATGATTATAGTGCGAACAGATGGAATGAGAAAATCTAACATAGGTGAAGGCATTATGATCAATAGAGAAGAAATGAAACTTGTAAATAAATCAGTAAACTTTCAGAATGAACTGGAAACTGCCGAAAGTGTTGTATATCGTCCTCTATTCGCGTACAGGAAAATTGTACACACCAAAAGAAGAATAAACATGTATAATGCATTTGCTGGTTAGAAGCGAAAGGTAAGATTAGAAGTGAATAGTAAAATACCAAAGTTATAACAATTGGTTATTAAATTGTTACTGCCAATTAAGAGGCAACAAAACAAACTGCTATAGTTTAACTTTTCAAGATTATTACTCTTGACCATTTGCCACCTAGTGTCGATAATGGCTAAAATGCTTTATTTGTTCTTTGTAATAGCAATGGCTTGTGTAAGTTTTTGGGCATATTTACTTTTTTGGTTTATAGAATCACGAATGTAGAGTAGATACAGTTCATTATTTTTACTTAGGAATTCACTGGATTAAGGGAAATTATTAAAACTGGCGGTATAAGTGCTAATTATTAAGGGTCATGTTTGTTATCATCATAATCAGTCTACGATCATCCACTGTTGGACATAGGCCTTGCCCAAGACATTCCACTCAGCTCGATTTTCGGTCACCTTTACTACATATGCCACGATGTGGTCTACATTCCAAAACACTCATGCTCCATCGATCTTCGTTTGTGTGACAGATGTGACCATTCACATGTCAACTAGCTAATGTGGTGGGCTATATCGGTAACTTAAGTTCTTTACCAGTTTTTATTTCGTCCTTTCAGAGTAACCCCAAGCATAGCCTTTTCCATAGTTCGCTGAGCGATTGAAGCTGACTGATTAACCTCAGTGCTTGTGTTCACGTTTTGGCGCCATAAGATATATAGTATGTAGGACTCGCTGTTTGTAAAGTCTAATTTTTAGGCTCTGACGCATGGGCGATGAAAAGACTCAATGCCATTTCTTAAATACTGCTTATTCCCACCGGATTCTACAATCACTCTCTCGAAGTTGTCTTTACCCATAACATAGATTATTTAAGGAAGATGAGAAGGGAAAAAAAGATGAATAAAGTGGGCAACACGAATCGTTCTTGTATCTTTTCAATATATGTGACACAACCAAATGTAATGTTAGAGAACGCGTAGTGAAACGGCGGAAGCAAAATAAATTTGCAATACCCTCAAGCCTCGTATTCATGGTAAACAATAATAATATCCTCGTTTGGTCGAGAAACCGGGAAGATTAGACAAAACCAATCTTCAAAATAATAATAATAGTTTTCTCCCGACGAGCGACAACATCTGTTTATCAACAATCGTTGACGTGTGTGGACTTGTTTGCGACTGTTTATAAATATGGCAGTGGAGTGGAGCAATTGTAAAATAATGCAATTTCTCCCTTGGGCAACATTATAACGCAGACTAGCGTGTGGACAACCTATATTGATTTAAACAAAGTTTCCAGCAACATTCTCGCCGCTCATCAACAATGCTGATCAATCGTTGATAAACAAATATTTACCATGAATACGAGGCTAACCATTTTACCTGATAAGGTAGAGCAAGATGAATCGGACCAAAAACTTCGTTTCTTGATCTTGTACCTATTACGGTCGTGATTAAAATTATCGATGGTAGTGTGAACAATATTCAGAGAAATTAATAATACACAATCATTCGTATTGATTTTGTAAATGTTCTAAGTTACAAGCAATTATTATTAATTACATACTAAGAACTTTTATTCATTCTTTATTCGCAATAGGTCTACGTTTGACCACCAACTCGCCTGATGGTAAGGCGACGGTGTGGTTAAGGATGGAGCACGTAGATCTAGATAATTATCTATTCACTCAAGGCTTGAACTCCCTAAGATTGTAGCTCTAAGGACACAAGGAAGGCGGCAAAGAGTTCCACTCCTGTGCAGTACGCACCAGAAAAGTGTACCTGAAACGTTGTGTACGGACTTTGGGCATTTCGATCAGAAATGGGTGGTAATGAGCCGACTTTCTGCTGGTCCTGAGAGGAAAGGGAAGGGTGGAATAAAGTCGTGAAGCTCTTGCGCACATTCACCGAAATGCAGTCTATTAAATATAGACAGATATGTCACTTTACGGCGGTGCTCGAGACTAAGCAGCTTCTTGGCAACTAGTTTCTCGTCTCTGATTAACCACACAGCTCGCCTCTCCACCGCCTCCAAAGCCTTTAGCTGATATATAGCCGATCCATCGAAGAGGTGGCAGCAGTACTCTATACATGATCGGACTTGTGCTTGATATAAATGAAGTAACTCATCAAGTTAAGTGAACCTTCTTGCTCTCTTTTTTCTCTTATATGTTCGAAAACAACTTCAAGCAAGATCTCTTTGGCAGCAAGTGGTTCCAGTAATTCCGGTATTATGTGTTGGTTGTACTCGTACATATCTTTAGTTTTATCTAAGTTCACGCGGACACCGATGCGCTCAGATGAGTCAGCTAGGCTGTTCAGTTCAGATGAGTCAGCTAAGTTGTATATATTGTCCTTTATTGGAATCCTTTCAATAGGAAAGAATATGAGGCATTATCATCGGGAAACCTCAAGTAATTTAAAAATAATAATGGAACAATGTTTTAAGTAGGTATGCCACCCTGTTGCTAATGTTTCTTTGGCAAGAGCAGCGTATTCATGACTTTCATTGTTTCAGATATCCTTGTCATCTGCTGGAATATCACCAGTTCATGATTTTAGGGAAAAATCTAAAGGAAATCTATTTGGCGACTTGTTTTTTACGAATACACCACATCGGGTACTGCAACATCTTGATAATTCAATATTGAAATCGACTAAAAATGTCACACAAAATCCTAAAATGGAAGAGACACTGTATCAAATATCAAAGGATCTAGTTTCAGCTATATTATCTAAATTGGAAATTCAAGATAAAATAACGAGAATCACGAGGGAAGCGCTTGAGGCACCGGGTAAAAATAAAGGCATTACTGCTATAGAGACAAGACGAATTTTAGATTATATATCACGGACAATATCTGGACACATGCTTAGTATTACAAAGGTTTCAACAGAACCAGAATTACATCGTCTTGTTTATGGTCTATCACAAATAGCTGCTGAAGTATCTATCGTAGCAGCGTTAAAAGATATTACTTATGCCTCAACTCTGTCTAAAAAACAATCGGTAGACTTATCTCTACGTAAGAAACGATCTGCTGATTCGACCAATATTGTAACATCTATACCTGTGTCTATAGTTGAACAATCATCTCAAGTTTATAATGCAATATTAAACAAAACTAGTGTGGATGTAAAAACAAAACCTTTAAACTTAACGATCTCTTTACCTATAAATAGAAAATTTCTTGCACCATTTTCTGTTGTACCTAAAAGTTCACAAAATTCACTTTTCCTTATTAATAAGATTCCATTAACGTCTTCTTTTAAAGGTTTCTTAAACCAAACGGCTTTAGACATTGAAAATAGTAAAAGAAATCTAGACAATGAAACAGACAGTATAATCTTAGAAAAGGAGATTAATGGAACCAACTATGTTACTACAGATTCTCATTCAAAAAATATGCAAGAGTTGAATGCACCAGGTTTAACGGATGATTGGCTTGATCCTAGAGATCCAGCTGCAGGCGTAAATTCTGAAAGTTATACTGATAGAGATATTGAACAAGATGCCGTAGATGAAATCACAAACGAGAAGAAAACCAAACAGAAGTTAGAAAAATTAGAAATCAGGGCTAAGAAAGCAATTCTTTATGCGGGGGATGTTGCTTACTTAACGGCAGCTAGTGTAGTTGCCATGAGACGGGCATTGACTGCGTCGATTGAGGTAAACATGTCAGTGAAATACGCTAAGAATGCTATGTCAAATCATCAGGAGCTGATGATGAATTTAGCCAAAACAGCAGCTCAGCAAGCTGGAAAAGAGGCAAAAAGTGCAACATCAAAGTCGTTAGCTTGTGACCGTATGATAAAATTAGCACTGAAATATACAGCGCAGTCTCAAGGTGCCAATTTGAATCATGTGGCACTCAGAGTCATTATGGACTCTTTATCTCTGGCAACACTTGCCAAATCTATGGCTTTCGTTTCCTCTGACATTGCAATCAATTCCCTTTATCAGGCTACAGACATTAAACCTCCAGTATGAAATAAATAAATTATACACATTGAAAAATACATGTCTGCTTAATGATTTGTTGTCCTTTTAGTACCAGTCCTTTGTATTGTATTGTTAGGAATAAAGAACAAACCTTGGTAGCTTTAAAAGGCGAACGCCTGTTATTCTCAGGCGCATTCTACAGTCAAACACCGTTGCGGTAACATCCCTCCGTATTTGCTATTAATTTTTGGTTTGCATTGTGCTTAAGTTGTTCTTGTGTTTAAGTGCTGATTGTGTTAAGTGAACTATTAAAGTTGTTGAGGAACATTCCTCATTCTTTGCTTTTTAAAAAAATAAACTCGGCAAGGATTTCCAATATCAGAAGTGGGATAGGATCAACGTGATTCTATCTGGCTAGGAATTTTACTTTACGAGTCCGAGACAAGAAACAAAACAACCGGTAAAGTGAAATCGTGATTCCCGTGAACACGAAAGTCGTCATAGCCGCGATAACGAACGCGGTAGTGAACGTCGAAAACGACAACGCCGGTATCGTGATCAAACTCCAGATAGTGATTTGAAACGCGAGATGAACGCAATATTGCTCGCCTAAGGACGCTGGAAAGTCAAGTAGTACAGAACATGTCGCCGTCGTCTCTGCGAGGGATTGGGCGTCCTGTGTCACCGCCAGCAACAAGACATGATCCAGGCAGACGTGTGACTACACCGTCGCCGAGCCGATCAGCGTCGCAGGCTCGCTGTTCGAGGCGTACTCCGACGCCGACTTCGCTACCACCACCACCGAGTGTGCCTCGCACATGTAACCCTGCGGGTGTGGAATCGCTCGGTGTGGTCAGTGAGTCGAACGTGCCTTCAACGGTAACTGATCATATTGTGGACGCTATTCGGTCCATAAACACTGTGGTAAGATCAACCCAACATTATTACATTTCGCAATTTGCATAATATTGATGATTGGTGTGAAGAAGTTGACCGCGCCAAACTTTAAACAATTGGAGTGATTTTGAGTGTTTGTCTCGTATAGGCAATTGTTTAAAGGGTGACGCTAAGACGTGGCTGAACGAATCGGTGACGACCGAGAGTAGGTACTTGGAGTAGTTTCAAAAAGGAATTTAAGGCTTTATGCCCAAAAACACCTGACATAGCAAATAATTAATTATCTTGTTTGAAGTCATGAGTTCAAACTTCGATAACTACCCTACAAACGCGGACTACGCTTGTCGCTCGCTATTTCGTTTACGTATAGTTCGGGCGCTTAGTGGTGAGTTGATTTCGGCAATTGTAATACGTGGCGTGACTGACCCTCAAATAAGGACTCGTCCGCGAGTTCCGCGACAAATGCAAAATGAATGCCTTACGATTTAGTCGAATTTTTATCTATTTATGTGAAATCCTCGTGTATATTGATGACCTTCTAATTTTAAGTCAAAATATAGACCAGAGGCTAGACATACTACGTAGGGTACTTTCAACTTTGTCTAAATCGGGATTTTCCATAAATTTAAAGAAATGCCCTTTCCTTCGCCACAAATTGAATATTTAGGCCGTACCATTAGTAAGGGTCAGGTTAGACCGAGCGCCGAAAAAGTTAATGCTTTTGTAGATACTGCTGAAGCCACTAATATAAAACAGGGTTGTCAATTTATGGGGTTAGCCAGTTACTTTCGGCGATATATACCTAGCTTCGCTCAAAAGACTGCCTGTATTGAGCCATTGACACGAAAAGGCGTAGAATTTAAATGGGGACCAGAACAGCAGGCGGCTCGTAAGGAAATAATTGAGTATCTTACCAGTGAGCCTGTGCTCACAATTTATGACCATTCTTTACCAATTGAGGTGCATACATACAGATGCAAGCTCAATAGGTTATGTGGCTGTTCTATTCCAAGTAGGTACATGAGAGTGGTTACAAATGAGTGATTGCCGACTATAGTAAATTGACACATGGGGCTGAAAGTAAGTACCACTCGTACGAACTTGAGACCCTTGTAGTTAAAGCGTTACAGCACTTTAGGCATTATCTCATAGGTGTGCAATTCACTGTAGTTACATACTGCAGTGCGTTGAAACTTACTCAACGCAAAAAGGATTTACTTCCTAGGGTTGCCCGGTGGTGGGTATATCTACAGGACTATAATTTTAACTTAGATTACCGAAAGGGGTCACTCATGTCTCATGCCGACTATTTGAGTCGAAATCCTGTCAATGTGTGCACAATTCAGAAGCCATTGAATTGGGCTCATATCGCTCAAGCTTCCGATACTGAAACGTAAACATTCATTCAAAGACTACGTGACCATCAATTGGATGCAAGGCGATACGTTGTCAAAAACGATCTCCTTTTTGATAATTACACACCTACTGGTGAATCTTCTAGTCCTCTGTGTTTTATTCCGAAAGGGCACAGATTAAGTTTTGCTCCGTATATTTCACAACGAGCATGAACATCATGGGGTTGATAAAACATTTGACTTGATTACAAAATACTTTTGGTTTCCGGGATTACGTTCTTTTGTGCAAAAATACATAGCACATTGCTTGGTATGTATTACTCATAAAAAAGTTGACCGAGCTCCGTCTCCCTCCATACATTCTTGGGAAAAGCCAGAGGTACCGTTCGAAACGGCTCATATGGACGTTTTGGGACCACGACGGGACGTTTTGACGACACGGTTAGCGCAGAGGTCAAGTGATCGCCTACTGCGCAACAGGTCGCGGGTTCGATTCCCTTACGGGACAAATCTTTTGTATGGCCTACAGAAATTTGTTCCGGTCTGGGCGTATTGTGCATGTGAAATTCTATGTTTGTAACTGCACCCGCGATACAGGGGAAAATCATAGTGTGGGGCAACGTTTTTTTAAAAAAAAAAAACAAAAAATATCCTGAAGTAGATGGCTATCGATACGTCCTACTTGTGACGCTTTTTCAAAGTTTTGTCTCCTCTACCCTATGTACCGTCAAGACAGCATTGAGTTAAAACGTCATGTTACTAATGCTATCTCCTTGTTTGGCACTCCTAAATTAATTGTTGCCGATAGGGGTCGCATGTTTCAGAGCGTAGATTTTCTAGATTGGATTAAAAATATGGGATGTGACGCTCATCTGATCACACCTGGGATGCATCAATCGAACGGGCAGGTTGAGCGTTACTGCAAAACGGTTAACGGTGTTAAACATGGTTCGTATAGAGGCAAACCATCGTCAACAGAAGTGGCCTTCTGTTATGTGAAAGCTTCAGCTAGTGCTGAACATAACGAAACATAAACCACACAGTATTCCGCTCTCAACCTTCTAGTGGGTATTAATGCAGCTACACCTCTTATCCGAAGCCTAGTTCGTGATGTAGCACTTGAAGGCTCTTTCTATTTGATGAGCCGACAACGAGCATCTAAAAAGGTTGCTATGCAACCAACAGCATCAAGATACCTATGTTAAGAGGATTGTCAAGTTATCGTGCGCGGCGCGAGTAGGTATTTTCTAAAATGCTATCTGTTTCACACCGCTCCGCCTCCGGTCTGGCGTTTACACCACAAATACAACATGCGCAAATTTTCACGCACTACGACCTACGACACAGAGCAGCGCGCGACTCGGCCACGATACTCGGCCGGCGGCCGGCGCGAGAGCTCGAGATTATTATTCTATCGTTCGTAATGTTTTGCGTTGCTTATATTTCTGACTCCCTTTCCGCTCGCAACTTCGCCATCGTTACTTTCGTTTTTCGTGTGGGAATTTTATGTTTTCACATAGGAAAAATAATTTTATAGCCTATATTACTCAGTGTACCTATAGTATGTAGCATTCTATTAGCCAAAGAATTTTTAAAATCAGTCTGGTAGTTTTTGAGTTTATTCATTACAAACAAAAATACAAAAAACGTACTTAATCTTCTTTCTTCATAATATTTTAGTAGATAAGTTTCGGAATACAGAAATTATTTACATTTCGTAAATTATTTCTGTATTGAAATTTATTGTGAAGGCACTTACTTGGTATCCCTATACCTTATAGGATTGAGGGTGAGAACTATTTGTTATGAAAGTATGTATCCTACATTTACCTGTCTAAGGAAAATGCCATTTTTTAAGATGAGTGATAATACTGAATTAAAATGATTTGCATTTGAGATGTGAATCTTTTCAGAAAAAAAAACACTAAACATATAAAAATACTTTTATACATACAAACTAAATAGGAACAGGGATACAAAAATAAAAAGTAATAATAAATAATAAAAATATTTTTTTGATTGGGCTGGGCAGCTTTTGCAAAACTTGGCTTTGCTTTTAATATGAGTAGGTATTAGCATAAAACAGAAAGCGCGGATCTTCAACCAGTGTGTCCTACCAGTGCTTACGTATGGAGCCGAGACATGAGTAACAACTAAGGCCATCGTCCACAAACTAGAGGTGGCACAAAGAGCAATGGTAAGAAAATTGGAAAACGAATAGTTAGCTCCGAAAACGGAGTCAGGTCTCGGACATTACACACCGCGTAGCAAAGCTCAAGTGGCAATGGGCTGGACATAATAGCCAAAAAGCCGAACTCGTGGTGCAGAACTGTCTTATAGCGGAGGCCATGGAACCGTAAAAGACCCAACGGGAGACCACAGATGCGGTAGAAGGACGACATCGTCAAGATGGTGGGCACGAACTGGATTAGAGTAGGTAGCCCAAAATAGAACGGAATGGAGAAAGTTGAAGGAGGCCTATACCGTCATGGTAGAAGAAAAGGCTTGGATGATGACAAATATTTTTTAATAATTATGATTATTTTTGTTGGTGTTCACCTCAATTTCTATAATAAGCCAAACGTAACATCATCTGTAACTAGCTCCATCTCCATCCATCTTTGAATTAGTCATTAGTAAGCAATTAAGGTGAACACCAACAAAAATAATCATATAATTAATTATTAAAAAAATATTATTCATCATCTAAGCCTTTTCTTCTACCATGGCGGTATAGGCCGCCTTAAGGAAAAGGTGGCTAGATGACATTAAAAACGTAGACTGGACTGACATATCCACAATTAAAAAACGCAGCATAGGATCTTACACGTCAGCGTAAGGGCAAGGGCGTTTTATTGAGTAAATAACTTTTTTCAGAAACATTGTACAAAGTTATTAACCAATGAATTTGTAGTCAATCAGTCGATGAAAAGTTAATGCTGTCAGAAATACTACTGTATGAAAGAACCCCATGTGTGGGGTAGATTCGTACGAATTTCAATTGAGAGTTAAGTCATAATTATGTAACAAATATAAAATACCTCTCATTTTTATACACTAATCTCGGGTAGTCGGGTACTAATAGTTTTAGAATTTAAATTTTTACCACCACCGTGGTCTAGTGGTTGAGGCCACCGGGTATTGATCGGGAGGTCCGGGGTTCGATTCCCCACAGGGACAGAAGCTTTTTTGCTCGGTTTGGATGGTGGTAGGGCTTCTCAGCCCACCTGGCTAGCTACCACCGTCTTACCTAAGTTTGTCGCCATAATAACATGTTAATAGCATTGCTGTATTCCGACATAAGGCCAAGCGCTTCCCTGTCGTATGAAAAAAATACCTATTAGTAGGATTATATGTAATCAGCTGCTTTAAATTATATTGCTAAAATGAAAAAAAACGTCAAAACCGTACGAAGGGTGCCTTCTCCACATATATGCCTACCCTGCCTACCCTACATACCTATATTATTTACTTTGTCGTTTGTATTTTTTATACATTCGTAGATTCCATAACGCGAGTACAAATAAAATAATATTGAAAATAACGCTACTTGCATATAGTTTGTTACACGTTTTTAGCAGCTCCAACTTGGTTATACGAAAATAGTTTGTGAGCAACTTAGAATACGATAACGACCATACAATGCATAACAAATACCTATCACAAGAAACAAAAAACCAATTTCTTTTGAGTTTGTGTCTTTGTGGCACATATCTATTATAACAAACAACTACATACTTACAATTTATTTTCTTATTTTGATTTTGAAAATTTACAGTTAATTAACAGGCTACAGGCTGCTTACCCTTAAATAAGGTTTGTATTGAAATAACACCCTTAAAATAAAACACTAAAATCAATAAACGTATTCGAAAAGACATTAACTTTTTCATGTAGAAGGTATTTGTGTAGATTAATAGTCCTGACTTGAGAAATACCTTTCAGTATTAATCGATATATCGATATTACTTTCTTCTCCCTAGGCAACAATAACTACGATAACATTATGTCACATCACTACTTTATGCCCCATTATACCCCTGCCCCCGACCCGTATCGTGCGATAGAGAGAGTTGCAAGAACTGGTCGAAATTGCCTACAATTCCTGTTTGAAATATTGTTTCGGGCGATAACTGTTTTACCCCCCCTAAACCTTTACAAAATTAGTCACTTTTGGTCTCATTCGATTCAGTATACCTCAAACTATGTTTGTACGTTTTGCTTTTTTTGTAATTCAGTAAAATTTTGTCAAAAAAAAGATAATAATGCTCGAGGTAGTTTTTAAGTCTAAAATATAGATATTTAGATGCTAATAATTTATATTCTGAGCAATATTTCTTCAAAATCAAAACGTACAAACCTAGATCTTCATTATATCTACAACATTTCCAAAAATTATAAAAATTGGACTATGTTTAGTGGGAGAAAAGCGTTATCGCTTTTTGTATGAAAATTTACAGCTTCACAATCCTCTTAATCAATGGAGAAGGTCTCCTCGCAGTTTTGTACTTAATTCTTTTATTTGTCAGAAAACAAGCACAGTCAACGGGCAAGCTGGACTCCGGCATACGCGGCCCATACCGCGTCATGAAAGTCTTGCCGCAAGGGCGCTGCAACTCCTGGCCGGCTCCTATGGGAAGTCGACGCAAGCAGTGGCAGAGTACCTACATGATCCCGTGGTGCAGAGAGTGGACTCCTGATGGATGCGCTGCTTACTTCGTTGGTGAATGGTGCTCATTGAGAAGTGTTGGAATAAGCTTCACGGAGTGCCTCTTTTCCTACACATTTTATGTGGACAAGCTTCATGTAGTGCCTCTGTCCATGTAAATAAGACAAGCTTCACGTCGTGCCTCTGTCTTGACTCGTTAAGTTATGCTTCACGTCGTGCCTCTAACTTAACTTACACAAATGGACATATTGGACATGCTTCACGTAGTGCCTCTGTCCATGTAACCAAGACAAGCTTCACGTCGTGCCTCTGTCTTGACTCGTTAAGTTATGCTTCACGTCGTGCCTCTAACTTAACTTGCACAAATGGACATATTGGACATGCTTCACGTAGTGCCTCTGTCCATGTAACCAAGACAAGCTTCACGTCGTGCCTCTGTCTTGACTCGTTAAGTTATGCTTCACGTCGTGCCTCTAACTTAACTTGCACAAATGGACATATTGGACATGCTTCACGTAGTGCCTCTGTCCATGTAACCAAGACAAGCTTCACGTCGCGCCTCTGTCTTGACTCGTTAAGTTATGCTTCACGTCGTGCCTCTAACTTAACTTGCACAAAGTTACGCTAACGTCGTGCCTATGACTTGTAACATACGCACTAACGTCGTGCCTATGACTTAAACAGTTTCTGATTGAGTTATGCTAACGTCGCGCCTATGTCTCAATCAGGTATGTGACTTTGGATCCCGTTCATAACATCACGTAACACGGGTGTTATGTGCGAGATTTGTACTGTGTAGTATTTTCCTTTGTCGAGAAAGTGATTGCTTATCGTCTGAGGGACAAAAAGCAGTCCTCTCGATTGTTTCGATACAGGTGCAGACACAGAGCAGGAGTCCTATGAGCTGGACAGCCAACCCGAGGCTGTAACATTGCAATCGCCTGGGGACGATGGACAGCAGCCTGGGACGTCCGGGATGCAGCCTTACACGGATGACGCCCCTGATCCACCGTTCATCGCCACCAACACTCAGCCTCAGACGGGTCCAGGAATTTCCATGCCTCTGCTGGACTAGGAGTTGAAGATTTCAAATGGGAGCCCGAGGACGGTCTCCTGTCAGGAAAGGCCGTGTTAGGAATAAAGAACAAACCTTGGTAGCTATAAAAGGCGAACGCCTGTTATTCTCAGGCGCATTCTACAGTCGAACACCGTTGCGGTATTTGTTATTAATTTTTCGTTTGCATTGTGCTTAAGTTGTTCTTGTGTTTAAGTGTTGATTGTGTTAAGTGAATTATTAAAGTTGTTGAGGAACATTCCTAATTCTTTGCTTTTTAAAAAAATAAACTCGGCAAGTATTTCCAATAGTATATACATGCAAACAATATTATAATATGATTCACCATTATTAAAAATGAAACCTCTATATCAAATAAGGAGTCTTACGAACATTTTAAAATAGTTAGGTATATACCTTGTATTTTCGGGCTAGATATTAATTTAAAAAGAAATATACAACAATGGTGTGTATTAAATGTAACATATTGACGGAGAAAAAAACAAAAGTGACAATGTTTAAAATACCCTTTGAAGAACTTGTTTTTACCTAGAATATTATATCTTTTATGAGGTAACACGATTCCTCCTGCAGTGAATAAAAAATTACAATGTTGGGAATGTTGGGATTAAAGGAGAAACAAGCGATAAACGTGTAAATAATATTAGACATTTTGATAAAGTTATTTATTTTAAATTAAATCTTTGGTAAGGAGGAATAGCTGTCTTCACCATTGGTAATAGGGTCTCCAGTAAAATGTTGGTCGGGCGTAGAAAGGGTAGAAACTGTAAAGAAAGAGATATTGTTACTATAATAAAAATAATAACGCAATATGAAAAATTTAGTTAAATGTGGTGCTCGTAAACTAATGTATCTCTCCTCCTATATTGACAATTTTTAAATGAGTTGTTAGAATTCCATTATAGGTACATATTTTATCTTTAATATGAAGCCAGGGGTTCTGGATTTGAAAACTGGTGTAATAGGCGAAGTGAATCTCATTTACTATCGTGAATGTTTGCTATTGTATAATGAGAATGTAATATGATTATTGTACGAGTATGTTACCAGTGATGAACCGCACCTATAAGATGGCTCAAAGTGACCCAAAGAGAAATAGAGAGGAATGTGCTCGAAATTTCCCTGTGTAATCGAATCAGAAACGATGAGATCTACAGAGAAGTATCTATAGTAAGAGAGTATAGCCCAAAGAATTGCAAGCCTTAATGTGAGTTGACAAGGCACATTTCAAAAAGGACTGACAGCCGTTGGTGTAGAAAGGTGGCGGTTGCGCACCGGTCGGTCGCTTTAGGGTAGGCAGGCATATGTTTAGCAGCGAGCGACTCTCTGATGATAATTGCATATTAACGTGTATTTATTTCGTATGTTTATACTTACATATCTATACTAATATTATAAAGCTGAAGAGTTTGTTTGTTTGTTTGTTTGCTTGAACGCGCTAATCTCAGGAACTACTGATTCAAATTGAAAAATTCTTTTTGTGTTGGATAGTCCATTTATCGAGGAAGGCTTTAGGCTATAAAACATCACGCTACAACTAATAGGAGCTGAGCATCAATGACAAATGTTGCAAAAACGGGTAAAAAATATACGGCGAAACGTAGTTCGCTGGCACAGCTAGTGTTTTATAAAATACACATTTTTTGTGATACTTATTTTGGGCTAGATACTTATTTGGTGAGAACCTTTTTTTGGTTATACATATAAACAACAACCTATATTTGGTTTTTTAATACCTAAGAGTGTGTTAAAAAGTATAACAAAATGTTCTAGAAATTACTTTGTGGTAACTTACTAGGGCTTGAAGAATGAGTAGAACGGCTTGCGGTATCCGAACCATATGTTAGAGTCAGTCTTCAAGTCTTCGTCTGCCCTGACTCCTGGGACTCGTAACCCCTTATTGACCTCCCCAATCTGGGCGTATTGAGCGGTGTCTTGAGAACCTTCAATGCTTCGAAGATCATTATCTTCAACAGGTAAAGCAAGACACGTAGCTATCACCACCACCACAAGTATTATCGTTTTCAGCATCTGAAACAAAATTACATTTTTAACTGACTTCGAAATAGGAGGTTCTAAGTTCGACTGTATCTATTTTTTATGTAGGTACTCGTATGTTCACCGAATACTCCGCCATTAGTGAGCCGATTTTCAAAATTCTTTTTGTAATCGAAAGAGGGGACCACCCATTGTCACCAAGGTATGATCTAATGTTGGGATCTCAGGAAAATTGAGGGGAGCCCTTAAATTTCAAAGGCACGTCCGAAGTGTTTCATGTTTTTTCTGGAGATATTCAGGTATTTGCATCGTATCATGTTACTGAGTTGATGATGGAAGGTTTCTGGTAGGTTACGAGTTCGGGAATAATTCTTTCAATACTGTTTATAGCGAAAGATGTTTTATTTTGAGTTATTTTGGTGTTTGCCTTGGCTCAAATTTTAATACGCTTGTTTAATACATTTACTAAAAAGTGTGAAATAAAATTTATTACAAAAAAAAACCGACATCGAAACACCAAAAAGTCACAAATAGTGTATAAATACATACATCACAGTTTTAGTGTATTGAAGTCGGTGCCAAGTAATGATCACCGGAAAGTCTTAAAAACATAAGAACAATTTAATGTACATACCTAGTTACTTAAAATTTGGCACCAACTTCAATATAAAAATACATTTTGTATGTATACTTATTGTGTAGTCGGTTTTATTTTTGAATTAAGTTAAATAAGTATGACGTTTAGTCAAGAACAAACTTCCTTCTCTTATATTCACTTCTGTCTTAGAATACATAAGTATACTTACACCGTAAAATATGGTGCAATCACATTGTAATTTTCAGTATATAATTTTCAGCTCGGTTTTTTTAAATCATGAAAGCTATTAAAATTGTTATTATGGCGACAAACTTAGGTAAGACGGTGGTAGCTGGTAGCTAGAGCTAGGCGGGCTCATTTGGTTGGTGGTAGGGCTACCACCAACAAAATATGAGCATTTTAAGAAAAAAATATGAATCAACTAAATTTACAAAATGTTATTGTTGGCACATTTTGCACTTAACTGAGTTGTTTATCTAATAAAAAATATAATACAAAAATAAAAACCGACTTCAGAAATAGTAAAAGTCAAAAATAATATGAGAATACGCACAGCATCATATTTTTATTTTGAAGTCGGATATAATTGAGCGGTTTTTTAAGTTTTTTTTTATTGCTAACGGTGGCAGACCAACCACCGCACATGGACATCTGTAATGCGAGGGGACTGCCTACCTGCAGGCCTATTCGCTAACTACGGTTGGTAACTAGAACTGTCATTTTTGAAAGCCACTTTATATCCATTACTGGTTTAGTGATCTTATGTTACGGCGGTGTTCATGATAGCAGTAATGGATGTTAAGTTCCTTTTAAAAAATGACAGTTCTAATTAGCAACCGAAGTTACAGAATAGGCCTGTGGAGAGAAGTGCTCTTTTTAAACCTCGTTTGAAGTTGCATATATCGTAGCGATCAGGAAACCCCGTAGGTAGCTGGGAGTTCGTTCCGGAGTCTGCACGTACGTGAAAGAAATGAACACTGAAACTGAACCATGTTAGAGCAGATAAGTGTGAAGTTAATTTTATTTCAATATTATTAGTGAATTTAATACCTACCAGCCATTCTACCTACGAGCTTATTATATTTAAAACCTGATCGCTATTTCCTCAAAGTGTAGGATCCATGATCAGCTGAGAATTTTGTAAGAATTACCAAGATAATCAGTACTAGACGCAAATACCTGTTTCCTACGATTTTCCTGGGACCCCATCACCAGATTATACTCTTTCAAATACGAAAATAAATTTAAAAATCGTTTAATAAATACGACAGTTATAAGGTATAAGGTTACATACACATAAAAGATACCACATTGAATGACAAATAAATTATTATTATTAAAAAGGCGTCGAATTGAGAACAACTTTTTTTACAGGTGTCGGTTAAAAAATATTTGCTAATACAACAATAAGAAAGTGTGGTTAATGTTGAGATAAAACACAGAAGGTGATATGTAAAAATAATTCAAAATTTTAATTAACATTTTTTGTCGTGATTATGAATTAATGTATGTACCTATAGCATGTTTTAATTGGCCTTACAAATAAAAACTTATACCGAGGATAATCCTCGGAATAATTTATTCTGTGTTTTGTCTTGTTTTAGCACATGTCAGATGTAATATGTCAAAATAAGACAAAACACGGAATAACTATTCCGAGGTTATTCCTAGGAATAAGTTTTTTATTTGTAAGGCCGTTAGTGTCTTAACTCACCGTATTTAGAAATAGCCTCCCCTTTCTTGCACAAATGCAACCGTGTTCGGATATAGGCAGTGCGAAACTGCTTATTAGAAACTGAATCATTTCTTTATATCTCAAAACTCTCGTCTCAAAATGATCTTGACTAGGTCATCTCCCGGCGTGACAGTTATACAAAACCTGTTGAACCGAAAACTGAATTTTAAAATTTGACGTAGAAATAAAACATTTCTAGTAGGTACCGTTCGTTATTATAATTTAAGGCGAAAACGTATATTATAAAAGAATAAAGGTTTTTGATACGCCGCATTTTGGCCTCATTCATTCATGCGAACTTCGGTAAGAATTAGGTACTCGACAAAGTGTAAACACAAAATATCTTTGAATATAATGTTAATGATTGTTTTTGATTTCCCTAAAATTTTATATTTCCGATATACTTATTGCCAAGTCAAATGTTGAGGTCCAAAAGATCACAAGTCAATTGCTTCGTATAAATAATTTTTATAAATAAATTTCATTTCAAGGGGTGTATTATGGCATCTTAATTCCAGGCAGTTTTCTAAATTGTTATAATGCCATTTCTTTTTTTTCTCATTACATAGATAATGAGTAAAAGGGAATACCAGGACTATCTACAGAACTTGGCCCCCATTTAGATCTCACTCCTTGAAGTGAAGTCGACACCCACGCCATCTTAATCGTATATTTTACCGGCTCTCATTTTCACATATTATTATGTTCTTTTTGGTGGGATCATTACTTTTGTAAATAGATTTGTTATTATTCAAAAGTGATCTGCTTAGAAAATTATTCTTCATAAAAATCGATAAAAACATTTTATCACTTAATTTATTCTCTTGCGAAGAAGAAATTTTTGCTCTTATATTTTTTAAAAATGCTAAGGTTTTACGTAAGGAAAAGTCGATTTATTTGTTTTTTTAATGTAGGAAATTCAGTTGTCCGATTTTTCTTTTGTACTTAGCTGGCTAGTAATTTGGAAGTGGGTTAGGTTTTTGATTTAAGAGGATTGTAAAGCTGTAAATTTTCATACAAAAAGCGATAACGCTTTTCTCCCTCTTTACATAGTCCAATTTTCATAATTTTTGGAAATGTTGTAGATATAATGAAGATTGATAATGATGATTTGTACGTTTTGATTTTGAAATAATATTGCTCAGAATATAAATTATTACATTGGAATATCTACATTTTAGACTTCAAAACTACCTCGAGCAATTTTATCTTTTCTCGACTAAATTATACTGAAATTCAAAAAGCAAAACGTACAAACATAGATTAAGGTATAATGAAAGTGTCTAATTTCGTAAAGGCTTAGGGGGGTAAACCGTTATCGCCCGAAACAATATTAAAGGCACTTGCCTCGGACTTTTAAGCCTAAGCGGTGTGCAACAAACTGCATTTTTGAAAGTTCATACTCGAGCTATGAATTGGCACTTCACAATCCTCTATTTTAATCAGTCATGTCATAAAAACGCCGATATTTCAACCGTTATATTATATACCTACCTATTCCTGTTTGAGCTGTGCTTATGAAAGCTGTGGTTACGAATTTATCTCTTAATATTAACACCAAATTCGTCGTGTTTGTATTAAATAAATTTTGAGTAATGAAGGGTCTAAATTGTTCGAGTAACGGTGGAGTCAAAGACTGCGTTAACGGCTTAGTACGTGCACGCACTGCTGGAGTTGAGCACTATGTTTGTAAAATGAGCAAATGGTTTGCACACTATTTTGTGGAATCGCACCTTAAAGCCGTTTAAATTACATACGGTGCTGTTTGCCTTCTTTTTGCTTGAACATTCATTTCTTCATTCATTTCATTCATTACGCCATCTTTCGTACCATTGATGAAACTTGTTGGACTGTTTGGAGTTTAGACGTTTAGATTTACTTCAATACTGTTTACAGAGAGTTTGTTATACTTCTCTAGATGGCGCTTCACATCTGGAAATGCGAGAAAATATAGGTACCAACTCACGGAAATACGAGTCGTTAAAGGCACTATCGCATAAAATGCATTCCAAACCAGTCCTGAATACCACCAGTATAGTGTACTAAACATAGTTGCTTAGAAAAATACAGTTCATTTGATTAGTTTAGCCGATATTCTTGCAAGAAAGGAATCAGATACCGATTTTGTGGGTCCGAAACCATTCGCTGGTGTGTCTCAAAGTGCAATTAACTCCGTTATCAGAGTTCATGCTAGGAGAAGACGTCAAACTGAATGCGTCGATCAGAAAGGAATGGCGTAGACCCAGCTGTTCATGGACCCAGAGAAGTAGCATAAATTCACAATGAATGCAGGCAGATCGCAAACCCTAGTCGTAATATGCTATGCTGTGTGGTTCCACGCAGCGTGCACAGGCGTGAGGTACGCGTGCCCCGGGTGTTCCATGTACCGGTGAGTCGCACGCACGCCGGCACGCGCGCGCCTCTTCGCCGGCTCGCTGACACTTATAACAAATTATTTTCTAAGTTAGATATATTCTCAGAATCAGAGTCAAAATTCAAAAGACATGTTATTAATATTTTACAAAGTAGACAAGCTTAACGAAAAATTACTTACTGCACTGTAATCTTAGATTATTTTTTCCCCTTTATTATGTTTATTTCAATGAAAGAGTCAATGTCACTACTCACCATTACCATTTACTTACCATCATTTCAATATATATATATTTGTTTTATATAGATTTTAGTATGTATCTACTTATATAAATGTAAAAGCAGTTTTGTTTACAATAACTTCTATTTTTATATACAACTAGTATCTGCACAAATTTGTTTCGTATATATCGAGTAACACATTATACCAATCCGTGGATAACGGTATGGGCTTCACAATAAATAAGATTATTGTTACTAGTTTCTAGTATCTATTAGTTATACTCTAATTTAAGGCTGATTGTGACAGCTGTTTGTTATTCCTAATAAATAAAAATAAAAAAAATAATAGGAGCTTTGACTGGCCACTTTAGTACCAATCGCATAAGTAAAAAAGATGGGTCTGCTCACACATTCGAACATATAGATGCACGCAATTGGTTCAACGGTGGTGATGGCAATTGAAGGGTTTTTGAAACTAGGCATGAACTTAGGGCTTAACCTAAAATAATTTCAATATTGACTGAAGTAGTGGTCATGCCCTATCATCTAGTGAAATGCTGAAGTCGGTCCCTGGGTCACTAAGAGTGACCCAGGGGCCGATGACGTCTCCATGAAACGGACGAACGGACGGACAAACGGAAACATGAGCACATTAGCGTTACCAAACAACAATGTCAGTTTGGGACTACGTTGAATTCATCCGTAAGCGTTTACACGGGTCCCCTGGGTCATTCCAGACCCAAAAGGTTTAGATATTTTATTATTTTGAGGACGAAAGAAACGCGAGTTTTTATAAAAATTAAGATTAACTAAATAAACTAGCATTATTCAATCTATAATGCTATCGATAAAGGTCTTATCAAAGGCCGGAGCCGTGGCACGTCGATTGATTGTACGTGTTTATCATCGACACTCCTCTGCTTATCCGCTTGACGTGAGGAGTAGGGGTGTGTCGCAACTGTTTCACTCAAGATCAGTGGGTCAATTCCACAAAAAAAAGAAACAGTTTATTGCGGAATTTCTTTCCGCCCGCAGTTTTACCTACGTTGTTATTAGGGTTTCGTACCTCGAAAGGAAAGACGGAACCCTTATAGGACCACTTTGTTCTCAGGAACGCGTGGAGGTATCAAGCTGAAATTTATATCAAATACTCAGGTCTACTGTCCCTTGGAGCTGTGAAAAAATCAAACTTCGAAGCCAACGCAATCAAAAGATACAGCCGTTTATGCCGCAAATTTTCGACACTCGCGAGGGAATAAAAACCTACAGGGTACTCCAGATCTTCGATTATCCTAGTTTTTATAGTTTTCCCTTTATGTGGCCATTAAACCCTAACTCTGTACCAAATTTCAGCTCTCTGAGTTTATGGGAAGTACTACCTAGTTCTATTTTGATGATCATGAGTGAGTGTCATAAATGCGAAACTTTGCTTTCGCCTAACTTCGGAACTAAATGACCTACAGACTTCAAATTTTGGATTTTAAGTATGTGATTATAGCTTACTGGATGACGAAAATTTCTGCGTTCTGGCCTTATCCAGAGGTTCTCAAATAGGGGCCTAAAATGCGGCGAAATGGTTCCAGTAAAGGATGGTACGGCAGTGTTTCCTTCGCGCTCGACTTGGCGGGGGCACTGCCGTGCCCCCAGATTCGTTGAGTCGCAGTAAGCGATGGCTTGCAAATAATTCGTTTGCTATTTCACATTTTTGTTTCTCGGACCCTCGAGGTAAGATTTTGCGTAATTTTCAACGTGTCCAATAATTGATATTTGTGCAATATTTGTTTCTTTATTATTAAGTAGATCTCTATAGATCAAAGATTATTTTCACTGTGAAATAGAAATATAGGTGTACTCGTATTTTAAAGTATTTTGGAATATAAACGATATTTTCCTGTAAAGCTCTTACCGGTGCGATTGTAACAAAATTTTCGGGTTCAGTTGTAACGTTAATAATGTCCCTGTGTTACAATTGACCCAAAGACCGTTGCAAATTGTTTTGGTGACTTAAGCACTGAAAGAAATATGTTAATAAAAAGAAACCATTATTCTTAGAAAATATCAAACAAAACTATTTTAAAAATATACAGTGTGTTACAAAAACCATGTGAACACCTTTAGGAGCATGTTCAAAATCGACATATAAAAGACTAACTGTGCCCGCGACTTCGTTCGCGTGGATGTCCGAAAATAACAATAACGTGATGTTATAGCCTAAAGCCTTCCTCGATAAATGGACTATCCAACACAAAAAGAATTTTTCAATTCGAACCAGTTGTTCCTGAGATTAGCGCGTTCAAACAAACAAACAAACTCTTCAGCTTTATAATATTAGTATATAGAATAGATATGGCATCATCGAAAATGCGTAATTGTAAAATTAATTTTCTAACTCCTAATACATTTTTTTTCACAGACCGAACTATTTGTATTTGCGGTTTCAAAATTGATCATCATCATCATCACAGCTCATATAGGTACATCCCCACCGAGAGGCACGACACGAGCCTACCCTAACCAGTTGTGTTAGGGCGATTAGGCCGGTGTGTGTATAATGCCACGAAATTACACAACCAAGTTCATGCATATGAATGTGCGTTCAATAGGCCTTAGTCAAACCACGCTGGCCCAGTGCGGATTGGTTGGCTTCACATACACCTTTGAATTACGTCGCAGGTGTATGCAGGTTTTCCTCACGATGTTTTCCTTCACCGTAGGAGCGTCAGATAAATGTACATATGAAATTCGTGAAACGAAAAACACATTGGTACATGGCAGGATCGATCATGGGCCTCCCGATTCTACTAGGGGCACAGTCCAGTGCCGAGGCCACAGCGCCACAAATTCTCAAAATTTAATTTACAATTTCGAATTTTCAAAGACGCTATAACTTTTATAAAGGTATATACAGTACAACAAACGGTATTTACAGTAGTGGTTATTCAAAATTTTTCATATTCGATTTTATTTCTTTTTACTTATGTATTTCAGCTCACTCAAAGTATTTTCTTGCAACTTCCCGTCATTCGCTTTCTTTCACTAACACTCAAAAGATTAGTGCGGGACAAATCAATTCTAGTTCATTTATTGGCAGTACTAACCCGCTAAGCTTGGCAGCGTCGATTGCGGTCCAATTCAGCAGATTATCTACCTAAGCTAGTCTCTTCCTTCGTTTCCCTCTCTTTCCTTCTATTATATCTTTACATAGTATAAAACAAAGTCGCTCCCGTTGTCTGTACGCTTCTTAGAAGTGGGGTGGCCCTAGTAGTAAGCCTTCGCACTTCGCACCACTTTGGATCTATTGTGCTTTGTCTGTACGCTTAGATCTTTTGAACTACGTACCAGATTTTAATGCAATTTTCAGTAAAAGAAAGATTAATTAAAGGGGAGGGTTTATATGTATGACTAGCGACGGATAATAGTTACGGATAATTTATTAAACTATTACTGGCGAAGCCGCGGGCGGATATTTAATAAACTTAAACTTAACTTGAGAGTTTTAAGTGAGATTTTTCCATTGCGCGTAGTTCGCTAGTTTTATCGTATTCCAGAGTATTTTTCATGAGCAATATCATACAATAATATCCACACGTCCTTTTTGCATGGAACTTATATTTGACAAAACTTTTTTTACCGGTGGTTGTTTATATTACTAATTCTGAGGAGATTTTAGATGTTAATTTTGGACATCCAGCAGTGGATATGTTTTAGCGTAATAATTATAAATAATATACATAATCTTTTTCATAACTTCACGACGAACATCACTAGTATTTAGTCTACATTGACGTCAACATTTAAGCGGATTACTTTATCATTAAAAGTAGAATACAACATTATTATTGTAATGTAATAAATAACCAGTTATAAAATAATGTAAATCTAGTTGTGACCAGTTTTATTAGTTGAAACGCCTTTATATATAAAATCCAAAAAAGGTTGAACTGTAAGATTTGTCTAAGGTCACATTATAGAAATAAAATCCATTGATTATTTCAAAAGATGTACATACCCATAATATATACTTTATAGGAACATCTCTACTAATTATAAATTCTAAAGTAACTCTGTCCATGTTTGCCTCTCCGTAAGTTTTCATCGAACCCATTGCTGGGCAAAGGTAAGGTATAGGCCTCTCCCAAAGACCTCCAAAACGTATACACTAAATCCAGCAAAATTCCGCGACCTTTATCGAGTCGGATTCGTCAATTGACCTCTTTCTGGAAATTGGACTTACCTACCAGGTTGGATGGATTATTTGTCCAGGGCACTTCGTCGACGACTTCCCGTGTAGAGCCTCAAACCTTGGCAGGAGTGCGTGTGACATGGGAATCCGACATAATTTTGGTCTTGTCTTTCTTTCGTGTAAGTTTATTTTAAGACTCACTTGTAGAGAAACAGGGGTCGTCGAGCATCACGCTAAAGTCTCCGGGGGTCTCAACCAGGCCTATCTTAAAAAACCGGCCAAGTGCGAGTCGGACTCGCCCGATTTATGACGTATTAAAAAAACTACTTACTAGACCTCGTTCAAACCAATTTTCGGTGGAAGTTTGCATGGTAATGTACATCATATATTTTTTTTAGTTTTATCATTCTCTTATTTTAGAAGTTACAGGGGGGGGGGGCACACTTTGAAAGTATCTCTCGCGCATACTATTCAGTTTAGAAAAAAAATATATTTGAAACCTCAATATCATTTTTGAAGACCTGTCCATAGATACCCCACACGTATGGGTTTGATGAAAAAATATTTTTGGAGTTTCAGTTCTAAGTATAGAGAACCCCCAAAATTTATTGCTTTTTTACTATTTTTGTGTGAAAATCTTAATGCGGTTCACAGAACACATCTACTTACCAAGTTTCAACAGTATAGTTCTTATAGTTTCGGAAAAAAGTGGCTGTGACATACGGACGAACAGACAGACAGACATTTAAGGGTTTATAATTTATAAGGGTTCCGTTTTTTGCCATTTGGCTACGGAACCCTAAAAATCGAAAATCGTAATTCCTAATGTTCGCGGTTGCCATTTTAATGCACTTTTGATGTTAATTTCGTGTTTTCTCGTCTTTTTTTTTTTGAAAAACGTCGCCCCACTGTAGGATTTTCTCCTGTGTCGTGGTTGTAGTTACAAATACAAACAGAATATCACATGCACATACGCCGAGACCGGAACAAATTTCTGTAGGCCCTACAAAACATTTGTCCCGTACGGGAATCGAACCCGCGACCCGTTGCGCAGTAGGTGACCACTCGACCTCTGCGCTAAACGTGTCGTCACGTATTAACACAGAACACATATACCCAAGGGAAGAATGACAACTACATACAAAAACACGTTGGACAAATTTTGACTGTGCTGCCATCTTACTGTGGCCCCACGCACTATCTACGCTACGCGGTAAAATTCAAAAGCACTGTAATATTATTTTTTTATTGTAATCGTAATTTATGGAAACTAGATAATATGCAATGATTTTAATTATAAATCATTGCATATTATTTTCTAGTTTCCATAAATCACGTCAGAAGTCGCAGAATAGTAAAGGTAAAAATTAAATAAAAGTATGATAGTTTTATTTATGTTTTATTGTGTTCATCTTTTTTATTGCTAGTTTTGAATCAGATTCTACATATTCTCGGTTGTTTAATGTACAATACCTTTTAATAGTTATGTGAAAAACACTATTTATAATAATTTTTACATTTATTGAGACATATTTCTCACACTGTTTCTAAAAGGTGAAATTTATATCCTCACAAAGGTTTTTTAATAACAATGTTTTTAAATCCAATATTGATGATGACATTAAAGAGAAATTATCGCATAGAGTAGCACAATCTTCAACACATTTAATTAAATTTCTTGATGCATAAATTAATTTCTTCTTAATGTCGACATACTCTTTACATTCTATGAATGAATGTACATTTTCTGTCAACTTTAATATCTTCTCAAACACACCACAAGTCACATTTAGTTTTTTTTATAATAAACCCACATACTAAGCACAAGCTTGCATTTCAGCTGAGTCAGTCATGCTTGCTTCAAAAGTGTGGTCCACTGAAGCTAGCATATTGATCACAATATCAGGGGCTTCTAGGGGTTTTACTTGTTGGCTTGTGTGTGGTGTAGAAAACATGTCCTTGAAATTATTTATTATTGTATAATAAATGTCTGTTTCACAGTTTCCTGACTCTATGTGGTTTAGAAATTATAGATGTTTTCAATCCACCTATAAAATTGTGAGGCAGTAGGATTGCAATTTGCACAATTTGCCTGGATTGAGCCAAATAAATTTTCCACTGCATCCTGCTGTACCCAACGGGTTGACAGATATTTAATCCTGTTTTTCTTTAAGATTTTTAAATATTTGCAAAATACCTCTTAAAGTCCAGACCCACCCATCTTTCGAAGGTGGTGGGTGGTGGGCTCCGGCATTAAACAAACTCTACTTCCTCAAAAAATTTTTCATTAGTTCAAAATGTTTGAAATGCAGCGAGTTCATGATTATGTTTGTTGAGTGTGGTTTGCCTCTCCTCAAAACAGCAGAGTCGGTTTTTACGGCGACAATTTCTGCCGTTGTAATTGCACCTGCAGGCAGTTCCCCTGAAAATGTAATAAAAAGTAAATAATGAAAATTGTCAAAACTATAGAAATATATAAACTAGGAATTCAGGCAATATTTTTCCTAGGAGCTATCCGACAGTCCAACACTACAACTCAATCGACTTATTTCTTCTAGCTGTTTTCCTTATTTTGCATTGTTATTCACCCTCACAATGACAAATCTTACATTCCAACATCTGGATGAAATATTTTTATAAATAATACTTTCAGTTAAAATCAGCTGCTGTTTGTTAATTTTTTATGAACTTTGTAGGAAATGTTTAAGTATGTCAAGATATTAAACTTAACTAGAAAAAATTAATCAGGCCTGCCCCATAGCATGATCAACAAAACACACTATGATCAAACAGTTTAGTGCTTTATCATTCATATTGATTTATTGTTTTATCATAATTATTGTGATTCAGTGTTCATGCTATGGGGGCTGGGGTGGGAATCGAACCCACGGCTTTTCTTAATCAGAGCTCTGCTCTGAGCTATAAATTTTAGTTTAGACATTTTTAGGTATTCATATCAAATCTTTATAAATTTTCAGGTTCAGTTTAATTGATATAACAATATAAATTATTACGTAGGTAAGATTACCTTGGGATATTTTTGCAAACATGCCTGCAGCCACCGAATGACTCAAAACCTGAGCTGCCTGAGCTGACTAACTTTCATCTTTTCTTTGCAATTAGGGTTAAGGTGATCCTTCCTCAGTGATGGAGCAAACACGAAATTTGGATTTACATTATCTCAGTCATAAAAGTCTTGAATGTGACTCCACTTGGCAATGCCTGTAAAGAAATAGAACTATTTTTAGAAACCAAGGATTTTTTTCCTATATTATTTATTTATTTAACAATTTTTGTACACATAAAACTAGACAGCACAAACAACACATAAGACACAATGTACAAAGGATCTGCTTATTTCATAAATGAAATTTCTTCCAGCAGACCCGCAATTTTCTATTAATTGATATCTTCTAGACAAGTTTTTATTGTATATTGTTTAAATAATATCTAACTGGCTTATTCATATCTAACTGGAGTTCCCAATTTTTAATTTATAGTAGAGTAAGGAGTAGAGTATGGATGCATTGGTGGTGCTGTGGACTCGGCACTGTCCTTCTTATCGGGACGTCCGTAGTTCGATCCTGCCATGTACCAATGTATCTTTCGTTTTTCGAATTTCATATGTACATTTGTCGATGCTCCTATGGTGAAGGAAAACATCATGAGGCAACCTGCATTCATCTATAAAGAAATTCAAAGGTGTATGTGAAGTCAACCAATCCGCACGAGGCCGGCATGGCTGACTTAGGCCTTACTACCCTAACCCTTGGGTAGCCTCGAGCCCCTCAGTGGGGACATATATTATGAGCTGTGATGATGATGATGATTGTAAGGAGTTGTAGTTTATAGTACAGCTTGCATAGCAATTGAAATTGATAATACAGACTTTATCCATAGTGCTCAGACTCGGACATTTGGATGGAGTGCAAGCACTATTGATAAAGTATGCTGTCTCAATTTGAAATGTTAAAAATTTGGCATTATCAATCAATAAATGAACCATAGTCACACCACTGAACTGTCTAAATAATCATTATTAATATGCAACAAGAGCACTCTACAGGCGGCATATAACTATCACAAGTCTTAGGATGGAGTCCACTCTCAGGACTCAGCATCCACACATTGAATGCATAAAATGCTAGAAATATTTATTTTAACACAAATATAAACAGGTAGGATATATACAAAAGCTATTTTTATTCACCTTGTCAAAACCAATCATATCTGGAACAGCATGTTTGGATAATCTCTTCTCTTCAACATTAATAAAGTCAATAGTATATATAATCTTATAATTCTTTGCTCAGCATATAATTTATGTTGGAAGTCCACAGATGACCAACTGTCATTTGGAAAACAATACTTGGCCCACATTTCACATCTGAAAAAAAAATATTATGAGCGAAAGTTCATTTCTCATTATGATATTTAATCTACGGAATTTAGAGACTTATAATTTTATGTTCTTGCAGTAACGCTAATAGAACTCAAAGAAGTGTTATCTCTTTTATTGTGAACATAACCGCTACCGCTTTAACCGGGTTTTTTTGTCTTTTTTTTTTATTGTAGCATTTGGTCGTTAGAGTCTTAGAGATGATAACAACCATTACTGCTAGTGTCAAGTGCCAGGATAGACAGTTTCATAAAATAATTTCTCGAATATTTGAGAGAAGTTTTCAACATCGTTGTTTGACAACTGCGAGGAAGGCTTGTTGAATAACAAAAAAAGGACGTGGCAATGTCAGAAGTATTTAAACTGGTCAATTTCAACACTTACCGTCGAATATTTGTTGTTCCTGGCTTTGGAAAGCGATATAGTATAATGTTTGCATCATCTTGTGGTGAGATTCCACACTTGAGACATTTTCTCTTCAGGTTATCAGGCATGTTCCCTGACAAACTATTGTTCAAATTGACACGTTTTAGTCACTGTCTCAGGAAAAGCAATTAAATCTAAGTAACAACACGAAAAAGAACTCAAGTTTAACACAAAAATCAAAACAAGTCACTGTCTCCAAACGAGTCTATTTCTCACGTAAAAACACAAAAAGACACTATCAAGAAAAGTCGTTATCTCAAATGCAAGCACACTTCGATATTATTGCGTAAATTCGCAATGGAGAAACAAAAGGAAAATAATTCATGCGCCAGAAATATAAATTCGGCCTTATTTTTTGTGAATGTATATTGCCAGTTCTAACGTTGACTTTACATCCATTATCCATTTAATAAATAATCTTCAAACTCAAGTCTTTCTGGATAATTTTAAACAAAATATACTTAAAAATATTAACTTTAGTTAAATAACGCAAATTTATGTTCTAAAAGAAGTTTGTCATCAGAAAATATGGTTAACGTCTATGAATCTTTTGTTATGATTTACTACCATTTTAGGATTTTTAGAAACATGTTTTTTGAGGTAACACTCGATGTATCCCTAGTAGGTATGTCTCATTGCGCCAATAGAAAAGTCGACCGCCCCTGCGTATTAAACACAACTATGAACAGTTTCGGCGAAATAACGTCGTCCTGCCTCACACCACGTTGCAGCTCGATTGGTTTAGGACTGATCCTGGAACGGACTGACAAAGTTGCGTTTTCGTACAAGGACTGCTGCCTGGTCACTTAAAGTCAATTAATTCCGGATATTGCATTTAATCGTGAATTTCAATTATGTGCAAAATGAAAACAAGATAAATAATCTGATAAAGTAAATCAGTCATAATCACCAAGTAAATGTTATTACGCAACTGTGACTGTGGAATTTTTTTCATTGATATACCTACCTGCCGCACCAACGTGCCACGCCTCATTGTGACGTAAAAAGGTAAACAGTTAACATTTTCATACAGAAAATTAATTTTTAAAGCCGCTAGGCTTAAGCCCAGAGTAAATTACGAAGTCTACAGCCGGAGGCTCCAAAAAAAATCAAACTTGATTTTAAAACTACCTATTTAATTAATTAAAAATTACAATTATTTTACGAGTTAAATTTTAGATGATTACAACTCGAAGTTGGAAGTTATAATGCGCTTAAATCTAATTCAACGACTAATGAAGACTCGGTTGTCGTCATCTTCTGCTGATGCTGCACCTCGTGCTGAGTAGTGCCGCGTGCAATGTTGTTTTGGGGAATTGCTGACACGGCGATCCTCATAGATCAGGGTTTCATGACAAGTATAATAATAATAACAATATCTTTGTCGCCCTGACCCTCGGCCTCCTCTGCCTGAGGGGTGATCTCCCGTCCTTCGATTTGTCGAGGAACCGGGAAGACATAAAATTAAAGCATAATAACAATAATAAACACTTTATTGCACACAAAAATGTACATACAAACAATTTTCAAAAATAAAGCAAATGTACAACTTAGGCGGCCTTATTGCTAATGAGCTTTCTCTACCAGGCAACCTTGGGATAGGAAAATACTGAGAGGAAATTTAAACGGGGGACTGGTGCAGAAGTAGTGAAGGACACAATGAAGGACTATTTTAGCTATGGATTTAAGGATAGGAAGTGATTTCGGACTTGATTCGGATTGTATAAGTTTAGCATCAGAATATTATTGCTTATATTTAAATTTCAAATATCTTTTTCAGCATATACTTTATCATTGCACACCCGCCACCGCAATAGATTTCATCCGTATCACCTGGAATCGGCCCTACCATGATCGCTTATAGCAAGGTTAAAACAACATTGTAACAGAGACACCACTCTTGCTGCGTATAGCGGCATCACACTCTTAGTGCGGTTTTAATATTGTTTTGAGGGATTATGGTTAGGGAGCTGTTTAAGCGTTTATTTCTTCCACGCACACACAACAGCACCCCAGACTTTCTTCACATGTTGACCTTGAGACGCAAATGTACAGCTTGACGCGTTGGCGCTGCTGACTCTACGTGCAGACTCTGCCTTCGTACCATGAACACCGAATCACGATATGATAAAATAAAACGATGTATAGATGTATGAACTCTTAAAAAGTTTTTCAGCTATCTTGAAGTTTTGAGTTTGTTTTGAATATTGGTATTATTATTTTGGGTATTGTTAATATACAATGAATGTCGATAAAATTTCAAGGTAGCCATTATATCCGAGATATTTTGACAGTTCATATCGATATATCGTTTTATCATATTGTGTTTCAGTGGTCATGCTAGGATGGCTGAATCGAACTCCCAGCTGCAGTATTTCTTGAGCGCTACGATATGTCGGACCAAAGACATTATGAGATAGACCGACAATACGCGCGGCCTCTAAGAAACCCCCTTCAACCACAACAGCGGTCAGGCGGCCGCTACTCATACTGTATTTGTACTGCATTCGACTGTCGAGCGCGCGTCAAGTTATAAAAATACTTAAACATGTCCAAATAACTTCGTTTTGTAGTGTAAAAAACGAACAGTAATAAAAACTAAATCACATTGTAACATTATTTATTACCGATGAGTCTTAATTATGCTTATTTATTTAGCTATTATCATACATTTCGTTTGCATTGTTGGTCTACTCTTATAATGTCTTTGTGTCGGACTTCAAATGAGGCTTAAAAACAGCACTTTTCTCCAGGTAAGCAGTGACAGTGACGGAGCTGTGAACGAGAACATCTGCGGGCATATAGGGCCAATGATTCAGTTAAACAATAATCAAAGGTTCGTACCTATTCTTTGTTTTCAGATATTGGCTGCGTAAATTTTTTTTGCGACTGGCAGTTATCAAAGCAGTGTGGGTGACAATGACCTGCTGCACCTTAGCCAGCAAAAAACGTCAGACGTTTTGGTTTTCTCCACCGTTCCGTTACACAAGCATTTATTGAAATTATGTTCCTTGTTTAAATTAAATAAAAAACACTTTAAATACCACTAAATTAAGTTACTTTTTAGTGTTAGTTCTTATGAGTTGTTTTATGTATCTAAAACCGGTGAAATTACTTAGATCCACTTTACGAGCAAGTGTGTGGAAAAATGTCTATAAAGTGATGTATTTTTTTTTTCATAAAGTGTCTCATCCGCAGTAAAAATTCATGCATTAGAAGTAGACACTTTATAAATTACTTTTACAGTATCATATGTATAAATTATAAGGTGTATGGTTTCCAAATGAATAAAATAAAATGAGCTTGTTCATTTGCGAATTACTACCACCACTTTAATCCATATACATTCCATTATTGGGCACAGCCCACAGCACAGCATTCCTCAAATGACGAGAAATTAACCTATACACCACCATGGAAAGGTTGTGTTCATCTCTTCGCTCAAAGAGGTGTAATTCTGGTAAAGCTCCGTTGGTCGGCTTTTACGACATCCACGGAAATTGACGGCAACGTAATATGTTGAACAAAAAAAGTTGTATAGACTAATAAAAAAATAATAATGATAGAGTCTTTCCAACGTATGATTAGTAATGTAAATAATATTAAACAACCATCAACATACAATTACCTACAACTTGCATTAATTTCAATACACGTGCCTATTACGAATTGATTAAACATCTTCCTTCTTTTCTTTAATCTTCCTTATCAATTCATATACAGATTTATTTTCTTTAGGTGTAGGTACACAAGAGCGTCGGTGGCGCTGTGGCCTCGGCACTGGACTGTGCCCCGAGTAGAATCGGGAGGCCCGCGATCTATCCTGCCATGTACCAATGTGTTTTTCGTTTCACGAATTTCATATGTACATCTATCTGACGCTTCTACGGTGAAGGAAAACATCGTGAGGAAACCTGCATACACCTGCGAAGTAATTCAAAGGTGTATGTGAAGTCAACCAATCCGCACTGGGCCAGCGTGGTTTGACTAAGGCCTAATCGCCCTAACATTAGGGTAGGCTCGTGCCCCTCGGTGGGGACGTATATGAGCTGTGATGATGATGATGACACAATTGCGTAATTAATTGAACGCACATTCATATGCATGAACTTGGTTGTGTAATTTCGTGGCATTATACACACACCGGCACAATAAGCCAAACATTAATAAGTAAAAGCTTGTTTTTAAAAAGGTTTTTTTACATTTAATTTATTTTTACTTTTTAGTTATCACTGGACACGTTTCTCAGTCTGTTCATCTCATTCAACGCATCATTGTTGCAAGGTCGTTTGCCGGAACGTCTATACCACAGATTTAGAGTAGGCTAGATACCACCTGTTGCCCGGCGCAGCGTGCCCCGAGACGCCCCGAGTTTGAGCAATGCTCAAACTGACCGCGCTTCTACTTTAGTTGGCATTCTAACGTAACGTTGACGAGTCCTGTGGTTGAAAACGTAAAAATGCCAAATTGCGCAAATTGTAAACTGTAAAGACTCTTCAAAAGTAGTAAATCGTGTCAATGGAGATGTATCCTATCATCGGTAAGTAACTTTGTTTCACAAATAGCTGTAATTCATTTTAAAATCAATTATTTATGATTTGTTGTGATATTCGCGTGATACTACTGCGATAAATTCGTATTTGGGAATGTTGATATATTTATTTTACATTGCGGGTTTGGCTTTGAAAGACCACCATCGGGTGTTCTGGCCGTACGCAATGAATTTTAAACGACAGAATCACTTCAAAGTAAACAAGTTTCGTGGTACAAGGGCTTTTATCATTCGTCTGTCAAATTTTGCTATTAGTGATGTACAATGGTTACTTTCAAATCGATTCAAGCAATCGAGCCATCAATTCGGTTTAAGAACAGAATGATAATTGAGAGACCAATGAAAATGCATTTTCGAATTAAGTATAGATAGGGCATGATTGTTTTCAGTTTTCCAAGCGATCCCATTGTAAAAAATAAATGGATTGAAGCGACAGGTAATAGAAATTGGTTTCTTTCACCACACAATACAATTTGCTCAATCCACTTCAATAAAGAGGACTATGTAATCAGCAAAAAGTTAAGACGATTATCCGGAACAGCATATCCGAAAATTTTGGTGCTGAATACGACACAAAATGAAGAAGTAAGTGGATAAGTGTTCTATGCTAATGACTAATGACATATACCTGCTACTGATAATTATGACATTTATTAGTAATTTTGAGATTCTATTCTATTCTTTAATGAGCCTACTTGGTCAAGTCTGAATCAAGTGCGCTAAAAAAGAAATAATATTCTATTTTACAGAAAGTTTACCACCAACCAACAACAAATGAAAATTCGACATTTTCAGATTTAACCAGAAAAAGGAAGCTATTATTACAGGTAATTTAGGGATCAAACACATTTTGTTACATCCTATCAATTTTATTATAGGTACATGTGAATGTTTGTTAGTGTGTCTGTGTCTCAATGTTTGTTAATGTGGATGACGGATTTGGATGAAATTTGGCACACAGATAGTTTTTAAACGCGCATCGTCTCTCGTCGAAGTCTGTTGGCTCACTGAGCGAGCGCGGCGCATCGCGCGTTGCGATTGAAACGATTCTTTTTATGCGTGTACATCACTAAATGACTCGCGTGACGTCATAGTGAGTGGGGATACGGAGGCACGCTCGGTTCTCATACTATTTAATGAACAAGTGGTATCTAGCCTACTCTAAATCTGTGGTCTATACAGAATTTCAGCTCAATCGGTTTAAGATATCTACTTCAAAATTTTTAGCTTTAGAAGTACGACATATTGGATTAATAGTGACATCCATGCATTGTCATTGTCAACCATGCATTGTCATCCAAACTGAACGTGTATACAAAACTTCAGCTCAATCGGTTAAAGATATCTGCTTCAAAATTGAGTTGCAAGATTCCACCCGAACATACATACCTACTTACATTGCAAGTTAAATAAAAGCTTGTAAAAAAAGGCAGGGTATAGAAATAATAACGTGTATATTAAAACAATCAATAATCGGAACAAACTAAAAAAATATCTTTTAACATCGACTTTAACAAGATTTTAATTAATTTACATAAAATTACACTTTTTTAAAGAATTCATTAGGATTTTTTACCACTAATACGCATATTTTCCTCTCCAACCACGCAAAGATACATAATTTGAAGTACCTATAACAATGTGGCAAGACCACAAATAAACAATTTTTCGAGTCTAACTACTAGCTCGTTTCGCCGTTCTAGTTTACACAAAGTAGTAGCTTATTTAGAACTGCGTGGTAGTTGTTTGGTTTCACAATGATTAGATTAAAGTGTATTTTGGTTAACAATAAACATGTCCTAGTTTCGAGTTCTTTTAACACATAAAGTTTATTGTGAGCAATAATAAATTTTAAATATTTTCTATTCATTTGTTTTGAGAAGAGAGTGCAAGTGTAACAATAAACATTAAAATACCTATTAAATTGTAGACTTTTAATTTTCAAAACAATTATGTAAGCTCTTAAGTAGCAGTTTTCAAACACTGCAAATGAGCTTCGTAAAAAGTAGAAGGTTCATTAGAATGTTTTTTAGTTAGACGTTAAAGCCTGGTGTACACGGGTAGATTAAACGGTATAGTTAGTAGCACAGTGAAGTACTGTCTTAATAACTAAGAGACCAATGTATACAGTATTCGTGGAGAAGAGTACTAAAATATGGAAAAGTAGAGTAATTAGCAACGTGGACAAGCTACTCTACCACTTGCCTTCCCCCACCCCGGCGCCTACTCTTTTCTACCGCACACTTGGGCTACTCTACCAATGTAAACGCGTAGTAGAGTAAAATTTTTTAAGACTTGTTTGCGTGTGTGTTTTGGTTTTGTCAAGTTTAGATATTTATTTGTTATCTATTACAAAACGAATTAAATCAAGTGGTTCGAATCAGAAACTGTTAAACTTAATTTTTGGAGCGACCATTTTAAGCAAATTATCGATTTTGGCGTCATTCTCATAGCCAATTTATACTCTTTTACGTCCTGTGGGGCAATTGTACTATTTACGAACGTTTCAACCAAAACCAAATCGTTACCGTTCCCATATGTTTTGAAATCTAATAGATGTCAAGATGTTGTCAGAATGTATGGGAATGGAAACGTTTCTGATCTGCTTAAAACGTTGTAAATAGTGCGATTGCCCCTCTGTTCAGCCAAATCTTATAAAAGCAAAACTGACGCCCCTCTGGCATCTCTTCTTAATATCCAATCTCTTGTCCATAATCTCTTATTCCTATTTTCTTCTTCTTTGAGAATCTTTTCCACCTCCTTCAATAACAGATCATAGGGCCTATTACCGATCTCATGGTTTTGCAAATGATATCATATGATATGATAGTGCAAAACGAAAAATACGATTTCCGGTCAGATTTTGGATCATTTGTTCATTATTTAATGATGACATCATTGAAATTATGCCATAGTGATGATCGGTAATACGAAATGCAGCATTTCATGACTCCTTTTTCTCAAATTTATATCATGTCATACGATGAAAGATCCATAATTGGCCTGAAGTTACATTTACTAAAGCGTTTTTTAAAAATTTTTAGACGAGCGTTCATAGTGTTTTATCAGTGCGACGTACGGCGTAACACTAATTACTCTACTAATAAAATATGAATTTACGTGTAGACAGTTACTCTACGGTAACGTACTTGGGATTAGTAGAGTAGTAGGTATACTAGTTGACTCTATACCCTTTACTCTACCCGTGTACATCAGGCTTAATAAGTGTCTCATTTGCCAACGAACGCGAATCGATCGTCCCGTTCCATATTCCGTTCTAATCAGTTGGGTGTAAGTAAGAGCGGATGAGGGGATTTTGTAGGTAAAAAAATTGGACGATTAAAAGAGCTTTCTATCAAGCCGTATTTGAATAAATAATATTTTGATTTTGAATTTATAAATACTCGCGCGTAACTTGCGCATACACCTAAAATAAGTAAAAGAAAGCACATGTTTAACTCATAACTGATCGAGCAATTTGGTTTCTACCTTCAAAATCAAAGCATGTTTGGTTGGAGTCACTTCTGATAAATTTTCCAGTAAGCCGCAACATGAAATATACATATATATATGTGTTGCAGAATAATAAATTAACCCCATTAGGCACTTTAGCTTTAAGAGATTACGTCTCTTACTAAATACGATTACGATACATACAGGGGCGTCGAGTTTTTAAAATTCCCGTGGGTGCTCCAGCTTTTTTAATGACATATCTAGCTATTTATATGTATTTTGTTATTTAATAGACACAAGAAAATACAAGATATTTAGAAAAGATAATTTATTATATTACACAGCAGTTTGACATGTGCACCTGTTAATAATAGTTATTTGTTATACATGAGTGCAAAGTTGCTTTTTAACCGCGTGCTCAACTTTGATGACCGAGCAAGCGAAGCATACCAAAATTGAATCACGAGCGCAGCGAGTGTTTTAAAAATTAGAATACTGAGCGAGCGTTAGCGAGGGAATCAAAAGAGCACAAGGTGAAAAATCTTTGCACTCGAGTGCAACACGTAACTTTTCATCCCTCCTCAGCGAGGAAATCCCTTCGGAGCATAATGTACAATACGCAAAATGTGCACGACACGCAAAATGAGCAAAACGCAAAATGTACAATACGCAGAATGTGCAACACGCAGAATGAGCACCACACGCAAAATGAGCAAAACGCAAAATGTACAAGAGGAGCTGTGTTCACATCCTCTCGGCAGTTGGCACAGTTCCAATTCACAACCCTTGGATATACTTACAAAACCCGAATTAACTTCAATAAAACATTTACAATCACAAGATACTTTTATTTCAGTTTAGGTACATATTTACTACAACATTATGATAGGTAAGTATATTACAGAAAAATATTTATATTATTTATAATGTAACAAATAATTCGTTTTTTTTACTTATTTTCAAGTTTCTTATTTATAACAATACGACATCAAAACAAAATGGCGCGCGCAAAGCAAATTAAAAACAAAAGTACACCAAGGAGGAATTGAAAAAAAGTTGTATGATGAATTCGGCACTATGGAGATGGAAGTAAATAGGTTTAATGGTGTTTTGAAATCACATACCTAGTACATGCGATGTTCTAAATTCAAATTTACTTTAACCTCAAGCGGATAAAAACGGCTTTGGCGGTCAGATATCGAATAGCAAAAATACTCTTTCCGAGATGGGGGGATGAAAATATCTTATTTATCTTAAATATTATTGTTTATTCGATGCGAATGTATTTTGACGAACTACTGCTCTATTTATAAATATGTCGGCAATGTTTTCAAGTTCCAAATCATCTGCTATTTCTCTGTTTACATGCACTACATTGTAATTATTAAGTCTTTGCTGAGTCATAGTAGTCCTCAAGTAAGTCTTTATTCTTCGTCATGCTGAAAACGACCTTGCAGCTGTGCATGTCGATACTGAAATAGTAAAAATTATTTTTAATAATTTGATGACTTCTGGTATCATATCTTTGGTAGATTCACAATGAGTAGTTATAAAAGAAACAACATCCTCTACACTATTTAGTTTGTAAACGATCCATATCAAAGTCATCTCCATAAAAGTTTTTCACATAATTGTATCATTATTTTGCTGAGTAAGAAATAGTTCCATGTTGCTCAAGTGTGCCATAGTATCTTTAGTAAAGCGCTGTTCAATACAGCCGATGACTTTATCTAACACTTCAAAATACATTTTTCGATAAAAGTCAGCTGGACTAGAAAACTCGTGCGGTTCACTTGTAGAGTCGTCACAGTCGTCTATCTTTTTAGGTCTTCTCCGTATTTTTGGTGTTTTAGGTTCATTCAATTCCAAAATGTGAGCCAAATCTACAGTAGATTTCCAGACGTTTTCAAATTTTTCGTCAGTTCTTTGGGACGATATAACTTCTTTGACTGTATTAATATTATCGATAGCTTTCTGCAGATGCAGAGATATCTTATGTAACGTAGCATTTAAAGCTTCAATGCGACTAAGAATTTCTATCAGAATTTTAATGATACATAGAGATTCGAAAGATTGATGACTTTTTAAAAACCCTTTTGCTTTGGCACCTTTAATAGAAGAATTTTTTTTTAGCTTTAATAGAAGCTCATTCATATAATAAACAGAAAGAAAAAATCGGTTTTCGAATAACTATAAAAACAACTAAGATATAAGGTATTACAGATTTTTCTCCATCTCTTTCTAGCAAAACGGCAATTTACAAGGAGTTTATATGGCCGTACTCAACAATGACGTCACGGTTGACGTCGGATCTCTCTGTCTAATCGCCTTCAAATTTACAACTTAAAATGATTGTATCTAATGTATTTCTAAGCCGATTTTAATTCTAATTTCACAGGACTGCATCTTTTTCCACGGTATTTTTATATTTAATGACGAGACGTAAAAAATAGAATTCAGTCATCATCCCAACATGAGTGTAGATTGTATTGTATTGTAGTGGGCTCCCTTTACCGCATTTAAACTCATATTTGGTCCATTATGCGTGTGGGATGGCCAGTTATTCTAACCAGCCCAACTCCTTCCAGAAGCACAGAAGTTTCCTGGGACTTTCACAGGCTTCAAGGAGTGACCTTGGGTTACCAAGGATTTCCGCCCGTTGTGTGGCTACTCCCATGCATTCCAGGATTACATGGGCAGCTGATTCTTGAGCGCCCAGACATCCTCTGCACAGGGGACTGTCGGTTGCGCCTAATAAGTGTAGATGTTTGTTCAGTGTGTTGTGTCCTGTTAGAGAGCCTACCACTATTCTTAGTTCCAGTCGGTTTAGGTAGAGCAGTCTGTAGGTCAGTCGCGGTGTTAGTGCAGATATCGCTTCCTTAGACTGTCTACATTTTGAGGTATTTGCCCAACGGGCATTATGTTTGTTTTGGGTGTATTGCCGTGTCCAGGTTTTCAGCTGACTAAAAGGGATCGGCAGCTGTGGCACAGGACCAGCCACTATGCTTTTTGAACCCCTTTTAGCCAGCTGGTCCGCAGCATCATTTCCCAACGACCCACTGTGTCCTTTAATCCATTGAAGCGTAACTCTGTTTTGTGACGCCATATGCTCTATTGCTTCATGGCATTCGTTTATAAGGTGGGATGTAATGGTGTTACTTCCCAGTGCTTGTAGTACAGCCATGCTGTCCGTAAGAATTCGAATGTTGTAATTCTTAATGGTTCTTCTCATGACTGCGTTGGCAGCATGGGTGATGGTGACAGTCTCACATTGAAATATTGAGTTTCCATCACCCAGTGCTAATGATATGTTAATGTTGAGATCCATCGAGAATACCCCTGCGCCTGTACCCCTTTCGGTTTTTGAGCCGTCCGTGTATATGCGGACTTCATCAATTCCAGATTGATCTCGTTTGTGCTCTGAGAGCTGTATATTGTACTTCCTGTCAAATACATGTCTTTTGGGGATCCTATCACATGGTGCCGCTATGAGGGGCTGATAGTCGATCATCCTGTTCCATAACATGGTGTGATGACCCTTTTGGTAGTGCCACATTCCTAAGTGTTTTAATCTGATAGCTGCCATAGACGCCTCTTGTTGAATGTGTAAATCAAGAGGGGGCAGTCCCAGTATCACCTCTATTGCGGCGGTTGGAGTAGTCTGCATACAGCCAGTAACTGCCGAGCAGGCTAGCCTCTGGAAAGATTATGAGTGTAGATAAACTTATTTATTGAGATATACGCAAATCGCTTAGCGTGTCTTTTGTGCCTGTTTTTCTAAATATTGATGATGTTTTGTGTAGAAAAAGCAGAACATCGGCACGTTACACAGATAAAATATTCAAATATTTCTATACAAAATTTTAAATTCGGGGTAACACCGAATATTTCAAAATAAAAATAAGGCAGGTATTTTTCGTTGGTAACAAAGAGTCTGTGTACTGATTTTTAGCTTCCTACCTTGAAAACTGCAAAAAGTCCCAAAAAAAATGATGCACGATTTTTTGTTAGTCACAAATAGTTCGCATTCCAATTTTTAGCTTTCTACCTTGAAAATTGCGGAATGCTCCATACAAACTTCCAACCCCCATTTAAGGGAAGTGGGGGGTTAGAAAGAGACAAAAAGTAGCCTATGTCACTCTCCATCCGTTCAACTATCTTCACTTAAAAAATCACTTCAATCCGTCACTCCGTTTTGCCGTGAAAGACGGACAAACAAACACACACACACTTTCCCATTTATAATATTAAGAATATTTACATGTTTCTGGTCGAAAATCTACATATCTACATGAATTATATTCCGCAACTGATAATTGAGATCGGAAATGTTGCACTTCGTATTAGATTATTTAAAAGTTCGTTTAACTTTTAGATATTGCCATCGTTAAGCATTGGCTTGCGATTTCGAGACGCTTCCACAAGCGGACTTAACGAGCAAACAAAATAAAATTCCTTTTTTTTTGCTGATGCGTACGTCAGCGTTAATACGAGTTATGAAAAAACTGGCATCTAATTGCGTTTTAACTGTCAAATCTTTAGAAGTATCTTGAACTTACTGACTTTTTTAATATGTTTTTCTTTTTCATGAAAAAATGTTAAATCAAATATTTGTATAGTTGTAAATGTACATGATTAAACCATTGATAGAGTTTGTAGGTTTATATTTTTAACAAGAGTAAGTAGTTATTTTATATCGATTGCGGATTACTTTCAATCGATTTTGGTACTTCTGTACATGTCACACACTTGTTATCTCTCTCAATATCAATTATTTAATTATGAACACACCATACTAAGAACATTCATCTATCTATACTTTGTAGATAGTAGAGTCCTAATATGTAATTGGTATTGCTAACAGTTAAGGAACCTTTCTCATTTACAGGTAACTCTACAGTGAATACCTATAGTATATCTATCGAAAATATTGTGCGAACATATCAGCTGCGTCAATAAGCTATTGATTGACACTAAATAAACACGAGATGTTTATAAAGATATGAATATGCGGAAAACGTATAAAGTCAATAAAACGCTAAAAATAAACTTATACTTAATGTTTGAGTTTAGTTTTTAATGTAGTTTATTTAATCTGCTAATTAGCGTTAAAAATCTCTCGTCGATATTGTTCAACCCTGCAGCAACAGATTGTTTCAAATAATTTTGATGTGACCCACTTTTTCTTTCCTAATCTGAGCGCGCGCAGTGTTGCAATTCCAAACGCCGCTCTAGGTTAGCTCTACGTCGCATTCGACAACATGTTTCAAAATGATGATCTTCGAACGAGGGTCTTTGAACTTGTGACATTCAAGTTGAGTCAGTATTTTTGTGTGTGCGTGTGTGTGATCCATTTTTATTTGCCAAGTTATACTAATAACATGACCAATAACAATAATGATGTATTATATCGACGGGGAGTATAACGGGGATGAATGGGTTCCTTTCAAAAATTAAGTAGTTACCTCACGCGATTTTTTCGATAAAAAGTTTTTATAGCTACCCCGACGCCGATGTCTCGTAATAATTAGGGGTAATATCTACTTGGAGCGTAGGAGCAGCTGTGGACTCGGCACTGGCCTTTCTAATAGGGATGATGACTGAATTCTCATTTTCACGTCTCGTCATAAAATATTAAAATACCGTAGAAAAAGATACAATCCTGTGAAATTAGAATTAAAATCGGCTTAGAAATACATTACATACAAGCATTTTAAGTTGTTAATTTGGAAGCGATTAGACAGAGAGATCCGACAACAACCGTGACGTCATTGTTTAGTACGGCCATATAAACTCCATGTAAATAGCCGTTTTGCTAGAAAGAGATGGAGAAAAATCTTTAATAACTTATATCTTGGTTGTTTTTTTAGTTATTCGAAAACCGATTTTTTCTTTCAGTTTATTATATGAATGAGCTTCTATTAAAGCAAAACAAAATTTTTAGTCATCTAGCCTATTGGGAGATCAGAAGTTCGATCCTGACATGTACCAATGTGTTTTTCGAATTTTATATGTACATTTGTCTGACGCTCCTATGGTGAAGGAAAACATTTTGGGGCGACCTTCATATATCTGCGAAGCAGTTCAAAGGTGTAAGTGAAGTCGTACAATCCGCACTGGGCCAGCGTGGTTGACTAAGGCCTAACACTCCACCTCACGACAACATAGGGTAGGCGCGAGCTCTTTGGTGGGGACGTATATGAGCTGTAATGATGATGTATCTACTTACCGACGAGTATCTTTGATGAGGGTATGTAGAAATAAGGGGTATTTGTTATTCAGGTTTGATCAAAGGTTAATTCACTGGACTTGCACGCATTGGATTCTAGATTCACAATCTAGATTATGTAGGCCTAATTCGCTCAGACTATCTGACAGCATGGAAACTGAACCAATCTCAACTGCACACGATGAATCTTTCTGATTGACGGATGAAGCTCTAATGCATGCTCCCACCAGCACGCACCAGGCGTGGTGAAAAATGGCCCCTATCCCTCCTCAGTGGAGTTGCCTATGTCCAGTGAAATGCGTATTATGGCTACGTCCGCGTTATTTTTGTTTTCCCGTGGGATTTTTTTTTCTCGTAGGAAAATTACCCTATGTCCTTTCCCTGGTCGCGAACTATCCCTATACCAACTTTCATTAAAATCTGTTTAGTAGTTTCGAAGCCTATTCAATACAAACAAACAAACAATCAAATCTTTTCTCTTTATAATATTAGTATAGACATGACGAGTGCGATATTGAAATCAGTGACGTCTTAAACATCTCGTACTACAATTACAAGGCAGTTAAAAACTATTAACTATTCGGATCGATAGTTAGTATTATTACCTTCGCGTTTGTTACAACTATGTAGTTCAAGTCAACAGTTTCGAGGAAACCTATATGTATGTACTGCAGTATATTATGTAATGTGAAAACTAAGTTTAATTAACGGAACATCAAGATACCTAAAAAATATGACTATTTAACCGACTTAAAAAAAGGAGGAGGTTCTCAATTCGATGCGTATGTTTTTTTTGTGTGTGTATGTTACACGATTACCCCAACAATTGTGGAACGATTTTCAAAATTATTTTTGTATTCGATAGAGTATACTCCTGGGGTGGTCCCAAGGTCACCAAAGTTAGGATCTAATGATAGGATCCTATGAAAATCGAGGGAAACCTTTAAATTTTATAGGTATATCGAACGTGTTTCATGTTTATTTTCGAAGTTATTCACGTATTTGCGTGTGATAGTCATGAACCGAGGTGATGGTGGAAGGATCCTTAACTTTTGTACTTGCCCTATCATGACCGACGCATTCACCCTTTTTTTTTTTTTTTTTGTCGGGGGGAAATGCGTAAGCGCACCGTACCCGCCGTTGGCTAGACGGCAGGCGTGTGTGGGGCTGGCCCGGCGAAGTTCCAGGCCGACCCACTAAAACCCCCCGGTGTTCTCCCTGCCCTTGTGGGCGCGCATGGTAAGGTCCACACTGCGACTCCACTACCCACGCGCCCGGGCAAGCCTGATCACCTGGTCAGGCTATCGCCAAGGGGGGATTGCCCGAGAACACCAGGGCAATCCCCAGACGGAGGGCCTTACGGCGGCGTGCACGGGGCCAACCGTGCACGCAGGCCTCCACGGCAGGGTCATTAGACGGGCATCGCTTGCGCGAATGCCCGCCTTCGCCTGCCTATCCGTCTGCGGCGGAGGGGAGCGGCTTGGGGATCTTCCTCCCGCTCCCTCTCCGCAGCCTCCTTCTGCGAAATTACTTCTTCGCAGAAGGAGGCCACAGCCTCTCATTCCGCCTCGCCGCGGAGCATGGCCACGACCATGCTCGGCAGCGAGAGGTCTCCGCCTCCCAGCGCAGCGTTAAGTTCGCTGCGCTGGGGTCGCCAGGCCGGGCACACCAACAAGGTGTGCTCGGCAGTATCATCGGGAGCGTCGCAGTGGTGACACCGCGGCGTTTCCTCCCGACGCGCGACTCGGTGCAGGTAGTGACCGAAGCAGCCATGCCCGGTCAGTACCTGCACCATGCGGAACGTGAGGCTGCCCTGCCGGCGCCCAACCCACTCCTCCAACACCGGACGGATCGCGTCGATCGTCCGGTGGCCGGCAGCTGGGGAGGCGAGTGCCACACCCCACTGACGCAGAGCCTCCCTCTGCGCCAGGGTACGAATCCGCTCCACTTCCTGTGGAGCGGATCGTCCCCCCCGTTCACGAGTAGCAACCCGATGTCGATACACCTCCGCGAGGACGCGTGCATCGACATGCCACGGCGTTTGGCCCGCTAGAACGCAGGCCGCGCCGTGACTGACCGTGCGATAAGCTCGCACGGCCCGGGGCCGACGCATTCACCCTGACCTTGGACCTAAAAAGATAAAAATATTTTACAAATAACATACACACAAAACACGTTCGACATTTACCTATAAAATTTAAAGGTTTCCTTCGATTTTCATAGAATTCCATCATTAGATCCTAACTTTGGTGACCATAGGACCATCCTTGGAGTTTACTCTATCGAATTTGTATTCGATTTGTACTCTATGTAATTTGAATTGAGAACCTCCTCCTTTTTTGAAGTCGGTTAAAAATAAAAACCGACTTCAAAAACATTGAAAGTTAAAAATAATATAAGAGTAGGTACAGTACAGACAACATCACACTTCTGTATCGAAGTCGGTGCCAAATTTTAAGACTCTAGACTCTAGAAGTGTGATGTTGTCTGTACCTATTCTTATATTATTTTTAACTTTTCAGTGTTTTTGAAGACGGTTTAAATTTTTTGTAAAACATTTTTTTTCTATCTATTATTATGGACTTAAAGTCATATTTAGTCAGAGTTTAGAGTAGATTGCATCGAATTGAGTGTTATTGACGGGTATTATTGACAGTATCAACTTAACTATGAAATAATTATGTACTGTGAGAGCCACATTGACGTCATGGTCATACCTATGCTGTTGACGGTTAAGAATAGTTAATTTTTCATCGCAAAAAAATATGTTTTTAAGTAAATGCGATTTGTGAGTAGATAAACGATATTTGTTGGCCATCTTAATACAGGATTTTGAAAATGAATTACACCACAACCTTCGGATATGATGTGAACCTGTAATGTACCGAGCAAAAGAAATACCATCCGATTTCTCTTATTACAAGCAATGTCATTCATGTAATATAGTTTTTATCTCTGTGAATATAAGACTTAAACCTTTCTTTAAGCAATCTTCTTGTATCTACAGTTTTGTCATATCAAGTTTGTATTATAAACGGCGGATCAGAGACCTGTCGTAAATATGTAAAGCGACTTTCACTGGTATTTAAAGAACTCTGAAGATCTTCGCATTATGTAGTTTCGTATTTCTAGACATTGTAACAAAACTAGAAATAAAGGATGGTGTGGTAGGCTGTTAAAAGAAATCAGTGTTTCAAATCTAAGTCATATTTCAATGTCATATTTAAAATATGAATACTTTGATTTTGAAAAAATACACTCCGGGACACATAAATCGAGCCACCTTGCACTTCTAGATTATTTTAGATATTTATCCATATTTTTTTATATTTGGTCGACCAAAAAGACTTAATGCAATTTTATAGGTGGCATATTCATAATCAGTACATCAGATTGAATATGAATATGTCAGCTACAAAACTGCATAAAAACTTTTTGGTTGTCCAAATAATATGTTTTAAAACGTAGGTAAAATATAATCTAAAAGTGCAAGGTGGCTCGATTTAGGTGTCCCGGAGTGTATTAACACACTATACTTAGTTGATGAACTAATGGTGCCACTGGTGGTGGTACTGTTGTTGCTTTTTAGGGTTGCGTATAGAGTTGCCACCCGTATTTTATTATAAAGTATTTCGGGTAATTGTACTCTATACTTTTGCCAACGATAAAGGACGGGAAAATTATTTATTTTATTTATATTGCGTGATTTATTTTATTTATATTGAGGATTCATTTAACATTAAATATATTAAAAAAAGTTTTTTTTTTGTGAGAATGTTTGCGTAATACGGAATGACAGGTTATGTAGGAACGTACAAACTTATTTAAGTATAAAAGTTCCTAATCTGCTAAAAGACCTTTTTTCTCGGAATTGACGTTTTAAAGTTTCTCGAAACGATTAACGATTTACAACGTTGCGTTCGACATTCCTGAAATACTGTTCGGTTTGATCACATGATACAGTCAAAGTTATGCGTATTTGAGCATAGCCATATGGCGCGCATACGCTGCGGCCTGCGCACAAGCTTTTTCTAACCTCTTTTATTGTGTTGTGTTCTGTGATTTCCTCACTGGAGCTGTTGTGGGAGCTTTACATCGAATGTATTTTTGTCGAGTATTTTTAGGAATCCTTTTTAAACTGAGCATTTGGCTTTATTGTGCCATTCTTGTGAACGCTGCGTTACATGGGAATAGTCAAGATAATGTTCAAGTCTATAGACCTATAGACTATAACATTGGACTCAATTCTGTGCGCCCGCCGTCTAAATAATCTAAAACTAAAATTTCTAAATTTAAACTTAATTTAAATGGCTGGTTAAGCAAGTGCTATTCTACGGTGACAGGTCAACTAAATTTAGGCAGAGCTTAAACGTAATTCTAAAATGTCTAAGATTAGTTTTAATTGAGTTTGTGTTGTTGTCGTAAAAATATTTAAAAAAATAATGGATGGATCTTGTTAAAAAAACTAAAATTTTTATAACAGTTAATACATTTAATGTATATTTTTATCTTATTTGGGCAAAATTAAAAATTCTACCTCATTTGTTATTTGGATTTGTATTTTTCATTGCCAAAATTGCGTATTTTAGCAAGGTTCTAATTTTAATCGCCGCTAAAAATAGTCAGTTTAGGATGTTTATGCGTAAAAATTTCACGTCGTCTAATGCTAAGTTGAATTGACCGTCTAAAATTAGAAACGACAGATTCAAATTAGCAATGTTAGTTGAATTTGACAGTTACCGTAGAATAGGATAATGGTTTAGCGGCACCTAAATAAAATTACGCAATTTAGCGGTCACGTCAGAATTGAGTCCATTGGCTCTCTATTTATAGGCATAAAATTTATTGTCATAAAATCATGTTCCATAATTTCGATTGAAATAATCGTCATAATAATCACGAAGCTGAATGTTAATAAGCATAATATTGTGTGGCAGAAAATCTTCAAGGCATAAACTTCCACGTAAGCATGTTATAATAAAAACTTTAGTAAAACAGAGTAAACATTTGGTATATCCAATGAATGTTATATCTTTTGAAATAAGATCATTTGTAATTTTTAATAATAATAATAATAATTTTATTGACCAAAAAATAGTTTTACACATTACACATTGAAACTTAAATACCTAATCTACCTAAAATACCTAAATTATGAGAAATGAAACGCACCCGATAAAATACTTCAGATTTTTACTGCCCAAAAATATAAGTAATATCATTAATAATGGCACTTAAAATTATTGTATAACAGTTTAGGACTACCAATAACATGTCAAAAGAAATTAGGGATTCCATTCATTATGTTTGATAATATAATGTATGTATGTATGTATGTACAACTTTATTGCAAAAAGAAAAAGTTACAGGAATTTCTTAAAACTAGTCCTTATAACAAAAGGCGGCCTTATTGCCAAAGTGGCAATCTCTTCCAGGCAACCTAACCGTAGAAGAAAGTTTAATACGAAACATAAACAACGGGACCGTAAAATTCTAACATAATAATAGAATACATAATATATACTACATGTTATTAATAAGTGAATATGCCTACAAAATACAAAAACTACATAAAATACATATACTAGGTACATACCTATAGTACAAACGAAAGGAAAGAAAACTTAAAATTCTAGCTGCAGAAAATGTGTTTTTATACGAGTAGCTCGCTTAAAAGAATCATGAGATGGTGCGTCTTATGGTCTCAGGTAAGGAATTCCAAAGTCTAATGGCTTTAACGGTGAAGGACTTGTCATAAAACATAGAGGAGTGAGGTGGGAGTACTAGTGTCATGTCGTTTGAGGAGCGAAGGGGTCTAGTTATTGTTGAGGAGTAGAGAAGGAAACGGGATTTGAGATAGTGAGGAGCATACGGACTGGTAAGTATAGAATGGAGAAGAGAAAGGATATGACAATCTCTCCGAAGGCTTATAGGGAGCCACTGAAGTTTGGAGCGATAGTGTGATATATGATCAAATTTGCGTAGCCCAAAGATAAACCGAATACAAAGGTTCTGCAAACGCTCCAGTTTATTCAACTGAGTAACAGTTAGATCGGGGTAACACGTATCAGAGTAGTCCAAAATTGGAAGAAGTAGGGACTGGGCCAGCAAGATTTTCGTTTTGATCGGAAGCAAGTTTTTTAGGTGTTTAAGGGAACTATACGCACCAATAATGCCTTTGAATAACTATGCCTTATACAAATTATGAAAAGAAAAAAATATGAGACGTTAATGTTATGCTTTTCGATGATTATGCCATAGATAATATAATACTACAGTATTATGCTTAGTAATTTATGCCATGTGTATGACAAAGAACATTATGCTAAACGAAAGGTCCCCCTTGAACATTATCTTGACTATTCTCATGTAATGTAGCGTTCACACGAATGGCACAATAAAGGCAATAGTGTATCTCTTATTATCATCATCATTTCAGTCAAGAGACGCCCACTGTTGAACATAGGCCTCCCCCAAGGATCTCCATACCGATCGGTCCTGCGCCTCCGGCTTCCAGCGGCTTCCCGCGTCCTTCACCAGATCGTCGGTCCACCTTGTGGGGGGGCTACCAACACTGTGTCTCCCGGTACGCGGCCGCCACTCGAGGACCTTTCCGTCCCATCGGCCGTCAGTCCTACGAGCGATGTGTCCTGCCCACTACCACTTAAGGTTTGCAATTCTTTGGGCTATGTCGGTAACTCTAGTTCTTCTACGGATCTCATCATTTCTGATGTGATCACGTAGAGAAACCCCGAGCATAGCCCTCTCCATTGCTATTTGAGTGACTTTGAGCCTTCTTATGAGACCCATTGTAAGCGGCCACGTCTCAGTTCCGTATGTCATCACTGGCAACACGCACGAATTGAAGACTTTCGTCTTGAGACACTGCGGTAGATGGGCCGAGAATATGCTGCGTAGCTTCCCGAACGCTGCCCAGCCGAGTTGGATTCGTCGATTATTATAACTTATCTTTATAAAGTGAATCAGGACAACTTACCTTGCATGAGTGGCACCCACAAATTTGGTCTATAATCTAGAAGACATTTCCACTCATCATTGTTTGACTGTGTCGTTCAAATAATTATCTGCGCAAACGAAATACGTACCTAAATCTGAGTTGGACTTTGACCGTCCTTGCCGCTCGAGAGCGGACCGGTTCGACAACATAATATTTGTAACTTACTCGTATGTTTTCTTCGACATTCTTTAGCGTTTTATGCAGCTCGCACGCAGAATGTTCTAGATCTAGAGCGTTCTTTTTATGTATGTATACTCTGGTCTGAGCTCGCGCTTTCAAAATTATAATGAGAGGTTAGGGATACCTATATCTTTATAAGTCATCTATACTCTATACAAATAAATAAAATTCAAGTGTCTGTTTGTAATGTCAAAATAACAAGATTTTACTAAATGGGTATGAATGTATATCGGGTACCAATAATAAAAACACAATTTAAAAAAATATTTTGTCTGTCTGTCTGTTTGTTCCCGCTGATCTCCGGAACGGTTGGACCGATTTTGACGGGACTTTCACTAAAAGATAGCTAATTATATAAGGTATAACATATTACTTACCTACTTTTATCAAGATCTTACAAAAGTTACTATTCCACGCGGACGAAGTCGCGGGCATAGCTAGTCTCACATATAGTCCTAGGAATATAATATTCAGTTTTTCTTTGTGTGTAGGTAGGTATATTTTTATTAACGGTCAGTCACCTGTTACATAAATCTTTCATTTATAACGAGGTCAATGAGTGCAAAGTCACTTCGTTAGTAATATTTTATTATTTTTTAAGAACAAGGAAAAGGAAAATAAAATAAAACCGATTAATTTATTAGATAGCACAATTTTTATTTAGGTAGGTACCCAAGTAATAAAAAATTTCGTGTCAGTGTTGCTATCAAACTCTTCCGAAACGGTTTGACCGATTTTTAAGATTCTTTTTGTGTAAAAGTAGGTCTGATAATAGGTCTTAGGCTATTTATATCAAATACCCCTAAGCGAAAAGAGTGCCCCTCTCCAGATCTTTTTTAAAATTTTTTATGATTTGGCATTAAAAATACTTATAACCCTAAATTTTCACCCTTCTACCACTAAGCCTCATTTTTAATAGCGATATTAGTATTTTTACTTTTATAATGGCAAAACGTTTACCGGACCATCTAGTGATAATACAAATGCTTGTCGCGAGAAAAAATACTGCTTATCATAAAAAAAATTGATTCTTGTAATAAATTGATGGGTAATATTTATTTTAAAGTTTATTTTCTTAATTTAAGGCATTTATATAAAAAAAACATTTATAAATTGTTTTTTTTTATTTTAAATATATTTTTTTGTTGTCGCTGGAAGCTTATAAACAACAAGGTTCGCTCAAGTGCCCTGGGGGTCAATCGCGCTAATTTACAGTTCGAACGGACCGCTAAAGTTCAATTCCAATCCAGTTCCTCTTTGGACAACATTGGTATCGCGCTCATTTCTATATGAGCCTTGAGCCGCAGGCGAAGTTGGATCGGTTTGCACTATTAATGACAAAAATTATTAATGTCAAATGCGAAAAAGGCATTAGGAAGAGATTACATAGACACAGAGAGAACAAAAAAGTACTGGAAAAAGCCCAACAAAAGTAGCGTCGCATGAACTTTGTATTTTTAACCGACTTCAAAAAAGGAGGAAGTTATCAATTCGGTTGTATTTTTTTTTAATGTTTGTTACCTCATAACTCCGTCATTTTTAAACCGATTTCCAAAATTATTTTTGTATTTGATAGAGTATACTGCAAGGGTGGTACCATGGTCACCAAAGTCAGGATCGGATGATGGGATCCCATAGAAAATCGAGGAAAACACCAAATTTAATACCAGCTCACCGAAGGTGAGCTGGTATTAAATTCGGGTTTTCTTTCAGTAAAAAGATTTTATTCACTAAAAAGTTAAAAATAAAAATTTTACGTTGGACCGCAACCCGATTGAAGTTGGAACGCAACCGCTGTCAACATAAATTTTTTTTACAAAAAATAGAACCGCCTTCAAAAACACTGAAAACTTAAAAATAATCTTCTTCTATATTGAAGTCGGTGACAAATTTTAACACTTTCTAGGAAATCATCGTTTGGCGCCGACTTCAATATAGAAGAAGATAATTTTTAAGTTTTCAGTGTTTTTGAAGGCGGTTCTATTTTTTGTAAAAAAAAATATGTTGACAGCGGTTGCGTTCCAACTTCAATCGGGTTGCGGTCCAACGTCCAATCTTTTTTTTTACATACGACAGGGAAGCTCCCTGATGGTAAGTGATGAATGATAAGGTTGAAGGTGGAAGCGAGCTTAAAAGAGTCGAAGGTGGAAGCGAGCTTTTGAGGAACGGAGACCTTATACGGGTTCCGTTTCTCAAAAGAAACAATAGAAGAAAAATAACGCAAACAAAGTGATCCTTTAAACTATAAAGGATCACTTTTTTGTCCGCGTGCATGTCCGTCTGTCTCTCAGTCCCCGGAAATCAGTTAAAGACACTTAAAAGTTTTTGTGAACGTTTTGTTTTTAGATTTTCGCTATCATCTACGTCAAGCATCACGATTTAACTAATAATATAATTTTAAAACAAATTATTATGTCGTTGCATAGTTTTACATAATTATCTACATTTTTAAGGCGCTTTAATTTATTTAAATTTTTAAACAGATTTATTCATTGTTTGTAAGTAGGTGCTCATCGTTTACGTATGTCGGCTGATGATGAAACGGCAAAAAAAACCGGCCAAGTGAGAGTCGGACTCGCGCACGAAGGGTTCCGTACCATTACCAAATTCAATACGCAAATTAAATACTTAGGCCTGACTCTTGACGAGAGACTAACTTGAGTAATGCGTATACTTACTTAGAAACTGTACCAACCTAGCCACGATGAAAACTGTTTATTATGCGATCGGTCAGTCGATCATCTCTTACTGCATTGGGATCTGGGGAGGAGCGGCGAAGACGTTCATGATTGACTTGGAAAGAGCCCAACGAGCACTTCTCAAGATAATGTTGAAAAAGCCTATGAGATATCCGACAAATAGTCTATATAGTGATATAAAAGTAATTCGTGTGCGACAACTATATATTATGCGGGCCAGTTTATCTGCCTACAAGTCCGTTGATTGCGACACCATGAGGAAGCTGGGTAACAAACGTGTGTTCAAACTCCCTATGCCCACTGTGAATACTTTCTTTGCAAAAAGATTTGCAAGATACTATCACCGAGCCATTTTCAACGAGGTAGCATCTCGCTGCGACCTTAGAGATTGCTCCTTGAGGGGGATCAGGGAGAAGGTAGTTGACTTGCTGTCAACGTACGACTACAATCTCACAGAGTCTCTTTTGCATTAAGCTGTTTGCATTAAACTGTAATACTTAACTCATTAATGCAGCAGCAGAAAACACATATTTCTCGTAACATGCACACACTTGCACTCTTCAACTGAAACACGCACTCATACACAAACACACACACATACGCGCGCACACACACACACACATAAACAGACACACACACACACACACACACATAATCGCAGTCTACCATCCTCATAAAATTCCGAATAGTAATAGTTATTTGGTTTCCCAAGAGACAGGCATGGCCTAGTTTGGGAACCTCTGGTACTTATGATTGATCATACTCTTTCACACTATGTACAAAAATTGATTGTAGAAAGGAAATGTATCCTATTTCTGTATGTTAATAAAAACCTTATTATTATTATTATTATTATTATTGACGAGGTAAACAACAGTAGATACACAAATTTCATATTTATTATTGAAGCAAATATACAATTAAGTATTTTGTGAATATTTCAAGTGCCTATCTGTTACCATTTATTGATATCGAGCAAAAAAGGTCAAAAAATCGCGTTTGTTGTATGGGAGCCCTCCTTAAATATTTATTTTATTTTGTTATTAGTATTTGTTGTTATAGCGGCAACAGAAATACATAATTTGTGAAAATTTCAACTGTCTAGCTGTGCCTGGTGACAGAAAGACAAACGAACGAACAGACGGACAGACGGATGGACGGACAGACGGACGGACAGACGGACGGACCGGCGGACGGACCGACAGCGAAGTCTTAGTAATAGGGTCCCGTTTTTCCTCTTTGGGTACGGAACCCTAAAAATAGGCCTTTAAACTTGGTGTACCTAATCAAATGCTTATGTATATACTATTCTATAGTGCATAGCGGAGAGGTCTGGAGAAAGTGTAAGTCCCTGTTTGTAGAGGCTAATGTCTAGCAGTGGCCTGATGCTGTTCGTATGGGTTATTCAAATTGCAAATGTCCAAATGTCCTCTGCTAAAGGTTTCAAATTTTGCAGAACGTTTGTATTCCCATTGTGTGCAACTGAGCATGTTTTGGTTTATCAATGTATTTAAAATACAATTAAGTAGAGCCCGTGACCGGATTCAGACATATCGTTATACCTACTCTGGTATTATCATGACTATAATGTGGGTTGGTTCGCAAGTGACTAATTTGATAGCATCACTCCAATTTTCCTGTGCGGACGTGGCGAAACATTAACATAATAATTACGATTATAATACTTAGTTAACTGGCTATCGTTTATTGTACAAATTATATATGTTTTTTGACTTATAGTATAAGTGAAAGGTTTGCCTTTTTAGATATTGGTGATATTTGACCTTAACCTGTCCGTGCGGTGACGAATTTACTTAGAATACATGTATCGCCGCTCCTTTATTCCTGTGGTTGTCGCTAGATCCGACAAAGGGAGTTTACCATAATCACATTTTTTTTGCAAAGAGATAATAGAAGTCACAAAAAAATGTTGTAGTAGGTTATTTTTTACCCATACCCATATAGTTATAAGCAAAGACCCGTGCCCAGTAGAATGTGATGGGATAAAGTGAGTATGATGATTCAACTCGTCAATAATCGTCGAATAACCGTCCAATAATCATCGAATAAGCGACAGCTTTCGAAAAACAGCAAATAAACACCTAGTTTAGGACTTATAAATCACAGGCAGTTCTCCGTTCATAATAGCCTTTGTATAGGGTCTCCAAATGAATTTCTAGAAAGGAGATCATTATGTATCTGTTTTAGAACCTAACTCCTATTAGTCAGACCATAGTAAGAATTCCTTATGCATTCATAATAGTTTTCGACTTCCTTATTCATATGATAGGTTTCAGGAAATCATAGATGAAGCCTTGAACAAATTGGGTAGATCTAAAAAATACTTGATTGTGTGTGGAGATTTTAATATTGATCTTCTTAAAAAGAACACTGAAACCTATAAAATCTTAAATTTATTTAAATCATACAATCTTTTCAACTTATTTATGGAGCCCACTAGATTCTGTAACACAACATCAACCTGTTTAGACAATATATATAGTAATCTAGTACCTGTAAGTAAGAAAGTTATTACAAACTTAGATTCAGACCATTGCGGGCAATTAGCTTGCTTCAAAATTGACACAGAACAAGTCAATAAACGTAAAATTATATGTCGACCAGTAACTGCTGACAGATTGAAACGTATTGGAATTGAATTATGTTGTAAACTTCCTTTTTTATCACCGCATATGTCACCAAATGATATGTATAATTTATTTTTTGAGACATTTTGTAACCAATTTAACAAAATTTTCAAAACCAAAGAGATCACTGTTACTGTTAATCCAGTGTTTAGCGAATGGGCCACTGCAGGAATACACAAAAGTAGGCAAAAATTGTATGAGCTGTACTCAGAAAGACAGTTTAATAGAACTGAATCTTTTCAAAATTATGTTAAGTCATACTCAAAAATTTTTAAGCAGGTTTGTCAAACTGCGAAAATTAAATATATTAGTGCTCAAATTTATAACAGTACAAACAAAGTCAAATCTACTTGGAAAATTATCAATGCAGAGACTGGCCAAACAAAAGCTTCAGCAAATAATTATAAACTTAAAATTGATGGTAAATTTATTAGTTCAGACTCGGATGTTGCTAATGAATTTGAGAAATTTTTTACTCGAATTCCTGTAGATTTGACAAGCACTTTAGGCTCTTCCACCCCCATTGCAGAATCCTTGTTGAAAGAAAATGTTCCTTATTGTAATACTGTATTTAAATTTAACCATGTTAGTAAACGTGACATCATAGACACTTTCAAATCGTTGAACATTAAAAAAACTGCCGATCTCTGGGGAATATCTGTATATATGGTAAAGAATGTTATTGAAATAGTTGCTACACATTTAGCTTTAATTTTCAACAACTGTATTGATAGTGGTGTGTTTCCTGATTTGATGAAACTTAGCAAAATAACTCCATTGTTTAAATCTGGTAGTACTTCAGATCCCTCTAACTTTCGTCCAATATCCGTACTATCAACATTCAGTAAAATTTTTGAAAAAACCGCGCTTAAGCAATTACAGAAACATTTTAGTAATAATAACTTACTGCATATTAAACAATTTGGTTTTACCCGCGGACGGTCCACGACTGATGCTGGAATAAAATTGTTAGAGTGCATTTATGAGGCCTGGGAGGAGTCGCAGGATGCCTATGGTGTTTTTTGTGACTTATCGAAGGCTTTTGACTGTGTCCAACATCAGACGTTAATCAGGAAATTACACTATTACGGTATCCGTGGTACCGCTTTGGATTTTCTCACTTCTTACCTAAGTGACAGGATTCAAAAGGTGGTCATCAATGGAGAGCAGTCACCTGGATCATTTGTAAAAATGGGGGTGCCGCAGGGCTCAATATTAGGTCCATTTCTATTTCTGGTATATATTAATGACCTCCCTCACCTTGTAAGACACGACCATGAGATAGTCTTGTTTGCAGATGACACGTCTTTAGTATTTAAAGTTAAACGTGGACAAATTAATATTGACGAAGTAAACATTGCACTCTCCAAGGTCGTTCACTGGTTCGGCGCCAATAATTTGTTGTTAAATGAAAGTAAAACAAAATGCATTAGATTCACTATGCCAAATGTTCGATTAGTTAAAGCCAAAGTCAAGGTTAGGGATGAAGAAATAGAGCTGGCCAATCAAACTGTATTTCTGGGTATAACTTTAGATTCTAAGTTACAATGGGGTCCTCATATTGAATGCCTATCGAACAGACTAAGTTCTGCAGCATACGCCGTTAAAATGATTCGTCAAATAACAGATGTGAAAACTGCGCGGTTAGTCTATTTTAGCTACTTTCACAGTATTATGTCATACGGGATACTACTGTGGGGAAATGCCGCCGATATTGGCTGCATTTTTGTACTGCAGAAGAGGGCTGTTCGGGCGATCTATGGGATGGGCTCCCGAGAGTCTTTAAGAGAAAAATTCAAAGAAATTGATATTATGACTGTACATTCACAATATATTTATGAAAACTTACTGTATGCACACAAGAATAAAGATATCAAATTCAGTAAAAATAGTGACTATCATAATTTAAATTTAAGAAATAAAGACAAGCTAGCAATGCCCACATATAGGCTCCATAAAATAAGCAACTCTTTTGCAGGTCACTGTATACGAATGTACAGCACGCTGCCATGTAACATGCATGACCTGTCAGTAAATAAATTTAAAATTTTAATTAAAGCTCAGTTAAGCAAAAAGGCTTATTACAGTGTTAAAGATTTTTTTAATGATAAGGCAGCGTGGCGGTAAAAGAAATGAATTGCTCGTTCTCTGAATAGTTTTGTAATATTCACAATTTGTAAGACATTTGGCGATTTTAAAAGAGTTTTGGCACATGAGTTTCTTGCCCGATTCTTCTCATGTTAGCCCCTACATTCGGAATCGGGTCGCTCTTGGCGATTACATGCGCGGCATCAACTCCGCGGATGTACTTGCCACTAGCGCACGGGTTAGCTTGATTTTAGTAGAATATTTTTTGTTTTAATAATTTTGTAAAATGTGTAAAATTGACGATTTTAAGTGCCCGCAAGGGCCTATGAAATAAAGTACTTTTGATTTTGATTTTTTGATTTTATGAATTATGGAGAATTGCCATAGTTCAAGAATTGGCATAATCAGAGCTAACACGTTACATTTGCTTCCATCTTCAGTAGTATAATAAATTACGATGGGGTGAGATGACGGCCAATATCTTGTTGTAGATTTTAAAAAATCTTGGAAAAACACGCACTTATCGATGAAACTTTCGCAGAGGAACGAAGAAAATATCAAATTGTGATTTAGCACCTCATAGTGCTGAAAATTAGATTAACAAAGGACGTATGATATGCGATCTATGTTAAAATGTCCATGTTATTTTCAACAAAAATTAGATTGACAAGTGAGAAATGAGATAAATAGTTCGATAGAATGATATATATTGATATGATGATATTATTACGATAATAGATAAGAACTTGGTTGGTAGATAACGGCTTTTACCTTGCAGTAAAGCTTAAGTAATGCTTGTTCTGGAAAATGATTGAAATCTTACCTAATAATGCTTGTGTGGTATTTCTGTCCCATAATCAAATTGCCAGTTGGTATTAGATAATTGTAAATTGTAAACAAGTGCGCATTGACTAACGTTTTTCATGTTAACGCGCTGATTTATGTTAATATGACATTACATCGAATATTTGAGAAATATGAATTGTTATGAAATATGTACGAGTAGTCCTACCAAGGAAAAACCTATTAGGTAAAGCACTTTTTGTTGGATTATTTTTTCACAAATCTATCGATATGCATATTAGATTGAGAAGATTTCGAAGCTACGTACATACAATCTTCGAGAAGGAAGAGGTGGTAAGAAGTGAATGGGAAGGTATTTTAGACACTACAAGTATATATATACCTATTCTTAATTATACACTAGCACACACAGGAATAACAACACATAAAAAGACAAATATAAGGGCGGGCTTAGGCTTAGGCGGGCTCGAAAATAGATCTCTGCCAGCCAAACCTGTAGGGTTACTCTTGGACCAAATCCAATCGATCGGCATTAAGATTGTGATTTTTCCTACGCTTATTTAGCAACACTAGCGACAAAGTGGATCCGTATTTTGAGAAAATTAGATAGCACAGAGTTTAATTCACTCAAAATCACCACAATACGGTTCTAATTTTGTGGCAATGTGGAAAATCAAGCGTACAATAAATCACAATCTCAAAGTCGATCGATTGGAAATGGTTTAAGAGTAAGCCTGCTGGTGTATAAAGATGGTAACGGCGAGGTAAATGTAGTTACTAAATCTAAAATATACGATTTACAAGTTATGTAAATACAAAATAAGAAAAACATACTCATAAAAAATACTATGATGTAAGCAAATGTGATTATTTAGGGTTTGACAACAGTTTAAGAAGAGAGAAAATCTGCAGACGCAACAGCAGAGACATATTATGAGACATAACATAACCATATTTTTTTTTATTGCAGAAAGTTGGCAAACAAGCAAACTGCCCACCTGATGGTAAGTGGTAACAGTCACCTATAATACACGTGGCTCCTGTGAGATTCGCAGCAAAAATGCAACCCCCACAAGAGACACAGTGTACGTTGCCAAGTTGTGACATCAGATGTAAAGTCACAGTACCCAGTAATTTCACTGCCATATCTTATCCTTCAAACCGGAACACAGCAATGCAAGCACTGCTGCTTTGCGGCAGAAATAGGTAAGACGGAGGTACCTAAGCAGACGACCCTAGTACAGAGTCTCCCTCCAGTAAATATTATGTAGGTACTACATTTATACAAGGTTATTTTTTAAGTGACAAAAAAAAAATTGTGTGCTTGTTCAGACAAGCAAACTGAACAACTTTCACAATGGGACCAACTTTGAAATCGCAAAAAAAAATCAGCTGTTCCATATATCTAAGTTGAACATTTGTATGGAACAGCAGATTTTTATTTATTTAAGTAGTTTGGATAAAAAATAAGCTTCTCAAATTATTAATTCATGCGGTCGAAGTTTTAGACATCTTTACGCGTTTCCTAGAAAAAGAGTCTTGGCAGACAGACGGACAACAAAGTGATTCTATAATAGTACATTATGGTACAAGTGTGTAATGTTGGTGATTACCGCTGAGGCGCATTGAGGCCCGAGCCGTCAGGCGAGGGTCTTAAGAAGCCGAGGACGGTAACCATCAATACATACGTGTATCATACAACGTTTTTCAACACACTTCTGAATAAAACAATACTTAAATAAAAAACCATTTTACATAGTAGATAAAAAGTTTACTTAGAGAAACAATTAGTAAATGTGCAGTTAGTAAAATTATAATTAACTATTTTTGATGACATAGCGGTCTCATCAGATAGATTATTTATTGAAATACTTTCATGTTCTATTGTTATTTGTGATGGTTCATTATTCGTGTAGGTAGGTGAAATCCAATCATTGGACGTACTTAGTATTTCGCCAGTAGGATGCGTCTCAGAATCAAGTTTAATTCTTTTTGTGATTTTTGCACAAATTTCCTTCTTGTTTTGTATGGAATCTTCTACGTATGATTCTGCTACATTGCTAGATCGCCACCCGCCATGTCGCTTCAAAGTCATTATATCAGCTCCTGAATTTGCCAGCAATGTAGCTGAAGTTCTTCTGAAACTATGTCCAGTGTAGCTCTCAGCATCTACTAAACCCAAAAACTTAGCGATTTCTTTAGGCATAGAACCAAATTTGTTTATACCTATAGGCTGACAGGTACATTTACCATTCTGGTAATTTAGAAAGAAACGGTCATTTTTTGTTTTTGGCGAACGCAAACTTTCATACTTCTTAACAATATCATAGAATGGACCGTGTATGGTGAATGACCTAGGTATTTTATTTTTCGTGATAGGTATCTTCACTAAAAGCATCTGGCCATGGTTCTCTATATCTTTTACAGTTATATTTGTTAATTCTTGTATCCTACAGGCACCAGTTACACCAAATATTAAAGCAACCTGAAACAAAAGAAACAATAATTAAGGTCAACACACAACACAAGCTGCTATTAAATATTTAATTAAAATTAATTTAACTAACCTTTGTAGCCAAATATTGGTTATCTGGAGCATCTTTAATAAATTTTTCAATATCATCAGATGATAAAACCTTTGATTTTTTGCTTCTAAATCCATCAGATAGTCTCTTTAGATAAGCTGACAAATTCGAGTATGTTTTTAAGTCCACTCCATTCTTTGTTCGGACTGTACTTTTTAACATTGAGTAAATACACCACAAAGAGCTAGGTTTGTACTTAGAAGTATGAAATTTTGGTACGCTAATAGATATTTTTCCTTTGAGTTTTCTGGTAGTAAACTTTCCATAACGTTCTGGGCTTCACATCTTATATCGGGCGGTGTACAACATAAATCATTTTCTTCATAAATTGTATTTGCAGACATCTTAATTAATAACTAACTAAATAACTTAAAAGAGAAAACGAGACGAGTTGTGAAAAATGTTTCGTAATGGCGGGAAAAATTAATCAGTTTTCCTATGCGCGCGCATCGGCCATAGACTAAAAAATGAGGTTTCTTTTTTTTGGGCTTTTCGCGGATAGCATTTTAGCGCAAGTGTAAGCGTAACTCAACCAATAATATTAAAAAAAAACTATTACTCACTCGTGAATAAAAGTAATGAAAAAGTCACAGTTTGATTATAGGTGTCATTGGGGGTAATTCTGAAGTTACCTGCACTAAAACTAAAACTAAAATTAAACATATAATTTTAAATTAGTTTTAGGTAATTCGTATTCTGAAACGCCGGACTCTCTTAATTTAAACTGTATTTGACAATTTCTTAAATTGAATACACAGATTATAAATACACCTAGTGCTGTAGAAAAACGGGATAATTTAGAAACATTAAAAACAGCTATATTCTACTAATTTTACTATCAGAAATTATTAATTTAAGATTTGATCGTAGTTGTAAATAATAGAAAAGAAATTTTATCACAAAAGAAAAATTATTCGACATTTATTCTGCGATTGTGATGGCTTCGCGCCTATGCCATGAAATAAAAAAAAATACGTGGTAGTCTGTAGTTGTATAGATAGGTACTTCGTGACTTCCTCTGAATTTTAAAATTGCGTATTTTGTTTCATTAGTAATTTTTGTTTTCTTTTCATAATAACCGCTGTTATTTAATGACAAATAATAGTAATTGCTAGGCAACAAATTTTAGATAGGCATACTTCTATCTGCAGATAGAATATTAATTTCTGTTGTAAGAGTAAATACATACATAACCTACCTATCATCTAAATGTCAGTACTATTAGACTACTTGGGGACAAACAAATTACAACTAACGACTTGGCAATTGATGCTATAAAAGCCTTTCCTTATAAATGCCATAACAACCAATTCATCATCCATTTGGCAAGTTGCACAAAAAAAATTGACTTCGGTAATGTTAGAAAATCGTTAAAAAGTAACAAGATAAATTTAGACGGCACCTAAAAGTTCACCTCCTAAAATTAGTTTGACATATTTAAAATTATAGAAAAAAATACATTTAGGAAGCATGTCAGAATACGAAACTAACATCTAACACTAAATTGAGTAGTTTAGTAACGTCACTCTTAATTTTAGAGTTAACTTGTGAGTTCTGAATACCAAACGGTGATTGACATTTCTATCTCTAATTTTATTTAGTTATAGTTTTAGGTGGTCGCTTCAGAATCAGGGGCATTATGTGCCTAATTGCCATGGGATTAGAGCCACTTTATGAGGAAGTGTGTTGAAAAGGTTCTTTTTTCCTTTTAAGGGACGGAACCATAAAAATGTCTGTTACGACTAAGCTTGTATTGTAGAATAGCCTTCGGTGAATTGGGCCTAATTGATCCCGAATGACTGCATGCATTGCGTAAACGCAAAGAACTTCCAGTGGATTAGCCACTAGTTGAACCGGAATCCCAGTAGCCCTTCATACGCAAAGAATACCTTGCTCTGCATTCTCTTTTCAAACAACCCATCATGCATGTATGATTGAAGTAAGTCTTCTATCTATTTGAAAATTGCGGAATGGTATAAAGCTTTAATTACCAACCTTGGACGTTACTTGTTTACGCATGAAGATCAATTATCATAAAATCCCTTAAGGACGTAGTTACGAGTAGGTACTTATATGTTCTAGAAACGGCACGCACGAGTATGTTGCACGCAACAAACTAGTCAAGCTATCAGCAATAGTTCATTTTGAATTTTAATGTTTAGTAAATAAAGTTGGCGATCGAACGTGTTGAGTGAAGGGTCGATGACTGCCATTGACGTCAATAACGATCAATCGTATATAGATACAAAAAGTGCAAATGAGTAATGTAATGCACTAATCAAGTATTATACAAACATCCTTTTGGCGTAGAATTTGCATTAACTTCATAGTTGATTGACAGATTGTTTATTGATGAATTTTTAACTTTGAAGTGACTTCTTTCAGAGGGCGCCTGCCATAATTAATGATTTATTAGGTATCATAAATTACTGAATACGATGTTCTATAGGATAATGTCTGGTTATTGCATTATAATACCTATAAAGCTCAGATTTGCTGAGCTCATGGAGCTCAACAAACGCCTGAGGGAAGCATCTGGTGAACCCTCTTGCAGTCAGCTTTCTCGCCCAAAGCAGTTACCGTGCCCAAAGACTATGGCGATTCAGCGCGGGAGCTGCCTGCATTATGGGCAATGGGCACATTGCCAAAGTAAAGGTGCCTATATTGCCGTGTTTATACTAGGTCCATTTTACGCGTTTAGGTAATTTTGTAATCATTTTTTTAGTTTTAAATATTAGTTAAGTTGTTTTATTGCTAACGGTGGCAAACGAGCCAGTGGCCCACCTGATGGTAAGTGGTAACCACCACTCATGGACATCTGCAATTCAGTCACTGCCTACCTGGAGAGAAGTGCTCATTTTAAGCCTCGTTTGAAGTAGGACATATCGTAGCGCTCAGGAAGTACGTGGAAGGAATGAACGCTAAAACCAAATTCCTACCTGGAACCCATCTCGATTAGCATAATTCGGTTTACGGATGAACTCTACTGCGATGGCGGTTAGTGCGGCGGTAAAAAGGTGAAGAGGGCACCATTGCAAACAGTTCCTTAGAGCACTCTCAGAGAGAACCGAAGTCCCTCCATTACTCCAGCGTTTCCATTGAGACCGTGATATTGGAATCACCGATAATACGGAATGTCCGCCCGCCGGAAGTTTAATATATAGGTTTCTAAGTGTTATATTAGTTTAGTTTCATGTTATCTATACCTATAAAATGCTTTGTCCTGAATGACTGACTGACTGACGGATCAACGCACAGCCTAAACCGCTGATCGTAGAGATTTGAAACTTGGAGGGTGTGTTCTTTGTATGACGTAGGCGTCCGTTAAGAAAGGATTTTCGGAAATTTTACCCCTAAGGGGGTGAAAAAGGAGGGCAAAGTTTGTATGGGACAACTAGATTCCTGGGTCCAATCTACTTTAAATTTTGCATAAACATTCGTTAATAGAATCGATGGATAACATGTTTCGTATTTTATTGAAATTCATCCCCTAATAGGGTGAAATGGGGTGGTAAAATGTGATATCGACATTATTGTCGTTTTCATGGTTTTTTGGGTCGTAGATTACGAAAATAACATCGATATCAAAATCCAACATGGCGGACGCAAAATACCATCATCCCTTGATGAGGTGCAATGGAGTTGAAGAGATACGATTCTGTATTAATTATCTTAATCGTATTTAATATATGTATGTATAATAAAATCGTAGGGGTGCAAAAATCTGTAATTGCGTAATATTAAGAAAAACAATACACAGGTCGCCTTAAAATCATTAGCAGAACACGATAGAAACGTTTTTAAAACAAATGTTTGTTTGTTTGTCTGTTTGTCCGGAAAGATCTCCGAAACTACTGGACAGAATTTGATATGGCTTACACCACAATGCTTAGAATTTTCCGGAAGAACATTTAGGCATAATTCCATTCACCCTTTAATTTTTCGTGAAAAAATACCATATAAAATTTACGCACAATAAGTAGAAAATCAACATGGCGCACGTGAAATTATTTTGACAAGTCTGTCACATAGTGCAAAGAAAAACTTAATCTTTTCTGTTAATGACTGTGCCATCTGGATTTCGCCAACCAAGAAGCTTAGGACGTTTAAAATTAAAGTTTCTTATGTATTACCCTGGTGGTAAAGCAAAAGGATCAAGCCATACAATCAATATATAAAGCATTTTTTTATGACAATATCACGTCACAAATATAAATTTTTAGGTTGGTTTAATTCTTGACCAATTTTCTCAAAATCGATACAATTTTTGAAATGTTGAAAAGTATTTTGAAAGGTGTTATGTGTTTTTACATTATGACTAAGGATCAAACTCTTTCATCCATTTAAAACTATTAAAAGTAATTGATTGATAATTAAAAAAAATATCTGACTGCAATGATTCTGGGTTACGCGTACGGGACTCTTATCCTAATATCTAAAATGACGGATCACATTTTTTGGATACACCTAAGGAACATGGATATCGAATTAAGGACCTAAAGAGTAGAACACATTGAACCTAGCCACGTTTACCTAATTCGAAACGACTGCCAATAAACGTTCGTTTCCAAACCCAGCAATATGGATATCAGATGAAAGGCCTTGATGAGTAGAGCACTATGAACCTGGCAACATTGACGTAAATTCAACATAGCTGCCGCTCAAAAAGGCGGATAAAAGTTCGTTTCCAAACCTAGCAATATAGGTATCAAATGAAAGGCCTTGAAGAGTACAGCATTTTGAATCTAGGAAAATCGCCCTCAACTCAAGATGGCCGCCGCTCAAAAAAAACGGTTAAAGTTCGTTTCTAAACCCAGCAATGTGGGTATCAAATGAAAGGCCTTGAAGAGTAGAGCAATATGAACTTATGAAAATTGTCATAATTTCAACATGGCCGTAGCCCAAAAAAGGTGGATAAAAGTTCGTTTCCCAACCTAGCAATGTGGGTATCAAATGAAAGGCCTTGAAGAGTAGAGCAATATGAACTTATGAAAATTGTCATAATTTCAACATGGCCGCCGCTCAAAAAATGGATAAAAGTTTGTTTCCAAACCAAGCAATATGGGTATCAAATGAAAGGCCTTGATGAGTAGAGCACTATGAACGTAGCAACACTGACATTAATTCAACATGGCCGCCGCTCAAAAAAGGTGGGTAGAAGTTCGTTTCCAAACCTAGCAATATAGGTATCAAATGAAAGGCCTTCAAGAGTAGAACACTATGAATCTAGGAAAATTGCCCATAATTCAACATGGCCACCTTTAAAAAAGTTGGATATAAGTTCGTTTCTAAATCCAGCAATATGGGTATCAAATAAAAGGCCTTAATGAGTAGAGTACTATGAACATAGCGATATTGACGTAAATTCGACATCGCCACCGCTCAAAAAAAGTGGATTAGAGTTCGTTTCTAAACCTACCAATACGGACATTACATGAAAGGCCTTAAAGAGTGAACCTAGGAACACTATGAACCTAGGAAAAACGCACAAAATTCAATACGGCCGCCGCTCAAAAATAACGGATAAAAGTTCATTTCCAAACCCAGCAATATGGGTATCAAATGAAAGGCCTTGATCAGTAGAGCACTATGAACGTACATTATAAACGTATTGACGTAAATTCAACATGGCTGCAGCTCAAAAAGGGCGGATAACATTTGCTTTTCAAACCCAGCAATATGGGTATTAAATGAAAGGCAGGAGTACCTAGAGTATTAGGAACCTACGAAAATTTTCCTAATTTCGAAATGGCCGCTGCTCAAGAAAGGCACAATAAAGTTGAATCATTATGGAATAAAATGGAGGAAAAAACTAAACACTGTGTTAAGCATTTTGATGGCGAAAAGTTAGTTCGCGGGCACAGCTAGTATTATATAATACTGTACTAATATTTAAATATTAAGGTTTATTATTACTTGTTTGTCCTACATTAATAAATTACGAATATGAATATAAAACACGGAAATAATGAAAGTTGAAATATAAGTATTATTTCTGAATTTTCAGTTTTTTTAAGAAGTCCAAAATATATATTTTTCCTTTATATAAGTAATTATATTTAATCAGCGTGCCATGTGGCCTAAAACGATAATAAAGGAGGATGCTAAGGAAGGATGTGTGTGACGTCAACATTTTTAGTTTTAATTAAAATTTTGCGGAAAAATATTTTTAGTATGTGTTTAGATTTTTTAAGATAAATGGGTTTAAGATAATTTCTAGAATGTAGAGTCGAGTGGTAATCCAGAAGTAGGCGTCGGTTTCCAATGGCTAGAAGTTGTCTCATTTGGTTTGGTCGGTGGTGGCATCTGAGCTACCACCATCTTTCCCAAGTTTGTCACAAATAACAATGTTAATAACAATTGATTTACAATCAATTAGAGGTTAGTAAGTCAATCGAGCGTCGGTGGCGCTGTGGCCTGGGCACTGAACTGTGGCCCGAGTAGAATCGGGAGGCCCGCGATCGATCCTGTCGTATACCAATGTGTTATTTCGTTTCAAGAATTTCATATGTACCTACATTTATTTGACGCTCCTACGGTGAAGGAAAACATCGTGAGGAAACCTGCATACACCTGCGAAGGAATTCAAAGGTGTATGTGAAGTCAACCAATCCGCACTGGGCCAGCGTGGTTTGACTAAGACCTAATCGCCCTAACTAGTTAGGGTAGGCTCGTGTCCCTCGGTGGGGACGTATATGAGCGTAAGTCGTAATAAGAGCGTGAAAGATAGTAAGTCAATTCCTCAGTTTATAGGAATTCAGGTGAAGCACGCTTCCAATCGACCTTACAATCAAATGATATGAAGGTCAAGGGCTTACCCATACTCATGAATAAAAAAGCGATAATTATATACATTTTAATAGGTATGGAACACTTCATAATAGGCTGTAAAAATTATATGAAGTGATTTATATTTGTCACACCTGCTGCTACCTCTTTCCTGTGAAGGGATCACAAGGACTGTTATAATTTATAGTCTGTGAAATCGCAAATCGTTCGCATTTTATTTGAGACTTTCACAAAGGGTTTTTTAAAGATATCACGAATTTTAAGATTGTCAGTTCCAGCCTACACAAGTATGAGGGAAAGTATACACTACCTACTATAACAAAATAATACTAGAAGCAAACAGACAGCAAGTGTTGCATTAGACAACTGTAAAATAAAAATCATTGCATGTGAAATTTCACGTGTGAAACACCATTTCACACCATTTCATTTCATGAAAAAAGAAAAACGAAATGTAACAAACATTTTAAGTACATGTGCATTGAAATCATCTGTGACTCTCAAAATATCGTTGCCCTATATTAATTACGTTGTTTTCAACTATCTCAAGGCTAGTCGAATACCGTAAACAACAACATGACGGGCCCCCATTGCACAACTAGGAATATAAACAAGACAATTATAAAACAGCAGTTGTAAACAAACCTACGTGACAGAGGGTGTGTCTGTCCGTCCGTATCTAAGGTCGTCAGTGCTACGCAGTTAGCAGACATTGACAATATGTTTTATGTAAATAGGTGTCAAATTGATAACGGGGCTTCACTTAACGAAAGTGAATTGACGTTTATTTACGACAAGTTAATAGTTAACACTGTGATAAGATTGTATTCTTTGAAATATGGGTAGGTTTGTACGCAATGTTAAACCTGGCTGTAATAAACTTTGTTAACATAATTTATTGAATAATACTAGTACTTACCTACTACTGGTATAATTAGCTGGCTGTAATGTTTGTTGGTTAGTTTTATTGATTATTATTACTAATAAGCGAATAACAAAGCGTCGAAGTTGTAAAATATATGTATAGCTCTACATTTATTGTTAAAACTCGTCACGCCAAGAACGTGCAAAGGTCACTGACTGATTATTCAGAAATGAATCCCAATTGTATGAAACTTGTCAACAAATACCTGGTCAAAGAACTATTTCATATTGTGGAATCCAATTTATTCTGTAGTGAGAACTTAGTAGACTTGATTAATTTTCAGCTAATATCTTGGAATAGATAGGGCCTTTTGCGTAAAAAAAATATAAGGTGTTAAAGCCTTAGGAGGATTGCGAAGTGCCAATTCATGGCTCGAGTATGCACTTTCAAAAATACAGTTTGTTGCACACCGCTTAGAGTTGAAAGTCCGAGGCAAGTGCCTACATTTCTTATTGAAATATTTTTTTAGGCGATAACGGCTTTACCCCCCTAAACCTTTGCGAAAGTAGACACTTTTGGTCTCATTAGATTCAGTATACCTTTCCATATTTGTACGTTTTGCTTTTTTGTAATTCAGTATAATTTAGTCAAAAAAAGATAAAAATGCTTGAGGTAGTCTTTTTAATTCTAAAATATAGATATTTAGATGCTAATAATTTATATTCTGAGCAATATTACTTCAAAATCAAAACGTACAAACCTACATCTTCACTATATCTACAATATTTCCAAAACATATGAAAATTGGACTATATGAAAAGAGGGAGAAAAGCGTTATCGCTTTTTGTATGAAAATTTACAGCTTCACAATCCTCTTAAAGAAAAGAATTCGCCTATAGGAGATGAGAGATTACACAGGCAACGAATATTAATAACTATCTTATACCTTAGGAATGAATACATAAATAGTAATGACGTCAAATTCGATATTAATTTAGTACCATTTGATGTATCGTTTGTATGATTGTTGCTATTTTTAAATTTAGATGTACTGGTTTATGCCTATTTCCTCCTCTTTAGTAATAAATTATCAAAATCGCAAGATAAATGGTAAATCTTTTTCTAAAAATAAAGCCGTGCTTTGACATCTCGACCTTGTTATACCTTGTCTTGACTAGAATTATGATTTTTACTACGCTTGCAGAATTATGATTTTTACTTACGCTTTTACAATAATCAAATGAAGTTTTTTTTTAATTGATCATATTTTAATGATTTCGATTGGTATATTGATATAGCCTTTGGTAGGAAATATGGAATTTGATATAAAATAGATAAATAGAAAGATAATAACACTTAGCGTTTTGTTTCGTAATTAATTACCAATTTTGCATTAAGTGTAAGATAACATGGTATTTATATGTATGATATTTCGTTTTTTTTTTAAGTAGCACGTAGAGCTGCAATTACAAAATAAATGGTATTTGGCAGCACGTCAACTGAGTATCGTACTCTTAGTTCCCTTGGTAGATGATAAATCAGCGATTTGTTTACCTATAGCTCAATGAGCAAAATATTGACTCTGAGCTAAAGCCTTTTGTTGCTGCAACGCACATAGGTGCATAGCTTGTAACTTTATATGGCGGTCTGGTATTTAATTAAAAAAGTAGTTTTTCTTTGTCTCTTTTTTTTATACAACAAAGTTGGCTCCTGTGAGATTCGCGGCAAATCAGCTACCCTCACAAGAACCACAGTGTACCTACGTTGCCAACTTGTGACATAAGATGTAAACAGTGTCACAGATAATATAATACTACAGTACAGTGTAAAGCACTGCTGCTTTGCGACAGAAATAGATAAGACAAAGGTATTCAAGCAGGCGAACCTGAAACAGAGTCGCCTTCCGGTCTTGTTTTACATTTCTGTCATAGTTGATTTTATGTATAATAGGAGTAAAAATATTCTCGACCCATCTACCGCTATGTCTGAAGACGAAAGTTTTCAATTCGTGCGTGTTGCCAGTGATGACGTACGGAACTGAGACGTGGCCGCTTACAATGGGTCTCATTAAGGGGCCACAGTACCTACTACTAGCGCCGCCATTCGATTTTTATTAATTAAAGACGTTTCTACAAAAAATAGATCAGTCAAGAACTCAATACAGATATTTCAGATTTTTTGAGCTATTCAGGCATATATTAAATGTATAGGAATAATCATAATCCGAATTATTGCTAAAAGTGGCCACCTTGAGCAATAATTCGGATTATGATTATTGCGCGGCTAGGCGTCCCGGAGCCGCGCGGCCCTAGTGGAGACGCGTCTTAAGAAGGCTCAAGGTCACTCAAAGGGCAAGATAAGATCCGTAGAAGAACTAGAGTCACCGACATAGCTCAAAGAATTGCGAACTTGAATTGGCAATGGGCAGGATACATAGCTCGCAGGACTGCTCCGCCCCAACGGCCGTCACCGTTGGGGCGGAAAGGTTCTCGAGTGGCGGCCGCGTACCGGGAGACGCAGCGTTGGTAGGCCCCCCCTAAAGGTGGACCGACCATCTGGTGAAGGTCGCGGGAAGCGCAGGACCGATAGGTTTGGAGATCCCTGGGGGAGGCCTATGTCTCTTGGCTGAAATGATGAGGAGTAAAATTAAAGAAAAAAACAATTGTTTTTGCTTCTCTGTAAAATTGTTGTATATATTATGTGTGTGTGTAGACGAATTAAAGAACTATCTATGCATGTAGACAATCTTAAGCCCAAGACATGAAGATTACGTAAAACATAATAATCAGGCGTAGGTTGAAACTATAAAAATGTAAATAAACAAGTCGGCCATATCAAAAATTTATTTAGTTTGAATAAAAATACGGTCCATTAATAAGAAGGACAACGTGGTGAGTCGATTATAAGAGTAAATGTCAACTATGGATTTACTAAACGTGATTGTTTTACAAATCAGTGTGGACAAGAAGTCTAGAAAAGTACTAAATTTATTTTCATTTATCACCGAAGTTAATAATGGTTATTATATTTGTGCCTAACTTCTTTTTGTTTTTAAATTTTTGACTTAACTGACCTTATGATCGATCTATATTGTGGAAGTAATCTTGTAGTAATATAAAGGATATGTATCCATCAGAGTGGAGATTCTGTAGAGGAAATATTAATCAATCAAGCACCTAGGGTGAAATTGTAATTATCAAAATCAAGACATTATCGCATTTAGGAATCCGATGAACTGGCAATCGGAATCACTTGTTTTCCGTTGTTAGAAAAAAATGACGTCAATATAGTTGAACGACGCAGGTATGTATCTACAAGCGGATGTTAATGTGAAGAAATATAACACAAATATCATTTAATGCATGCTAATAGGCGATTTGTATTCGTGCCATTCTAATCTAGACGTGCACTGGACTTTGTACCTGATACAGTTACTGCGTTGACACGAAACATACCTATTGTTTTCTGTTTGATAGTGAATAGCGTTCATTTTACTACCAATTTTAATTCAACACCTCGCTGGAATGCTAACATCGCATGATGTATTGTTAATTCGAAGGCTATTCGGCAATTTGTTGACATATCACTTACCAAAATAGAGAAGCTGAATGTCACGGAACTCCTGCCCGCTAACCATGATCGCTCAAAACGTTATTGAAACCGCCCTAGAGCGGGATGGCGCTATACCCAGCAAGAACGGTGTCTCCGTTTAAATATTGTTTTAACCTTTGTTAATATTATACTTTCAATTTTATTTATATTAAAAAAATGCGAATTAGTCCGATTTTCCAGATAACCGGAGACTCAAACAATAACTTAATTTTGTACGTACTCGTAGATCCCATGTACTAGTAGGACGCCCGTGCCGACAACCCGTAGCGTAGACAAAAGCTGTAATTTTTCATACAAAAAGCGATAACACTATTCTCTTTCTTTACATAGTCCAATTTGCATAATTTTTGGAAATGTTGTAGGTATAATGAAGATCTAGGTTTGTACGTTTTGATTTTGAAGTAATATTGCTCAGAATTATAAGTTAAGCATCTAAATATCTAAATTTTAGTCTTAAAAACTACCTCGAGCATTTTTATCTTTTTTGACTAAATTAAACTAAATTACAAAAAAGCAAAACGTACAAACATAGATTGAGGTATACTAAATCTAATGAGACCAAAAGTGTTTAATTTCGTAAAGGTTTAAGGAGGTAAAACCGTTATCGCCCGAAACAATATTTCAATAAGAGATGTACCTAGGCACTTGCCTCAGACTTTCAACTCTACATAAGCGGTGTGCAACAAACTGCATTTTTGAAAGTGCATAGGTACTCGAGCCATGAATTGGCACTTTACAGTCCCCTTAAGCATAATATATTATCCCTCCTTTCTTCTTGTTTTAGTCTCTCATTTAAAATTGCAACTTGTGATTTTGCAAGACCTATGCTATGATAAATTGTATTTTTAGGGCATTAATTTACATCAATCAAACGGCATTGAGATGCAATCATTCAAATTGATTGCATATATCAATGGCCACGACTTCAAGTGGAGAAACATTCGTCGAAGACAATTGTACCGATAAATTACTCCACATGCATTGTCGCAATCGTTTTGCGACTCCGATAAGTGCATTGTTTCTTGGCATTTCTTCGTGTTGTGAAATTAAAAGGTATAAGTATTAAGTACTTACTGATACGTAACTTGCGGCTCGAAGGATAAGACAGGGAGTAAAATTCCTGGGTACCGCGACTTTACATCTTAGGTTACAAGTTGCCAATGTATGTAACTTCTTAGGGATAGCATATTTGCGAATTTTACGGGAACCACTGTAGAGTTCAAAAATTTCAATTTTTTTTATTCAACATAGGCCTTTACAGGCACCTATTGACGTCAAAGCGAAAAAAAAACGTTCTAATTGAAAGGAAACATCATAGAGGTGGGTAGTCTACATGTTTGATAATTTTTTTGTATAAAAATATCTATAGGTCCGTCTTCAAAACAGGTTTAAGAAGAGTAGGTATACATTCAAGGTATAGGCAGTGGCTTAGTTATGATCCTGATATTCCATGATATCATGATAGTTCAAATGCTTACCACTAGGCCATTTACTCTGCGACTGATTGCGAGTTCTTTAAAAAATGTACCACCCAGGGTGTAGATACCTCCCATTTCTTCATCAAGATTAGGTCTGATGGTGGAGTCACGGAAAAATCGTAGAAAAACCTCAAACGTTAAAGGAACGCAAAGATACCATCACCCTTTAATGCAATCAAACTATTTATATCACGAATTCAGTGCCAAGCAAATTCATCAAGTACGAAGAACATTTAATTATAAGCAAAATGAATGTTCGGTTGATGACTTGGCATCGTCCACAGTACTAAATGATTAGAGTAGACTTTGTCCACGTGAATATTGGTATTGGGTTTTTATTGGGCTACGAATCTAATTCTATGTGTTAATTATGCCGTTTATACCTTATTGTTGGATCCCTGTCCATACTGAAACAATGCCATGGTACTATAAAGAGCTTGTCCAAATACCTGTCTTTTTTATGACAGGGAAGCTCTCGGCCTTTATCTCACCTGATAGTAAGTAAAGTGACGATAAGGCCGGAGGTGGAAGCGAGCTTCAATCGGAGTCCTCTGGAATTGAGGAACAGGCTCTTACCTCTAACTGTCAAAACATAACAACGGTTTGCCACAGAGATAAACTTAAAACCTAGGTGTCTATCTTAGGATTTACCTCAAGATACCTAAGATTTTTCACCACTACTTTAAATTTGTTGGATCGTATAATTTTCGGGTCAATTAATTAAATAGCACCACTGTGCCCAGGTAGGTACCTACATCGTGCATAAGACAATAACAAAGTAAAGAGGAACAATGAGAATATGCATGAAATGCTAAATAGGGTTAAATGAGTCGACGATGCCCGTGACAAGTAAACAAACGGATATAAATTAGTGCTACGATATAGCATATTCGAGTTTTTTTAAATACAAAATTAAAGTTACATTCTACTTATTTGGGAAAACTTTTTTATACTACACCTGATCGGGACAGCAGTCATTATTCCCTCAAAAGTGAAAGAGAAAGTTAGTCTTTTCTACGACCTAAATAAGCGGGAGGAAAAGTTATATGAAAATCCATTTCTATCGTGTTTTAGCGGGAGGGAAAGTGATACTAAATTCCATTTCTAACCTGTTAGAGCCTCCGCGGGGTGGAGGCGGGGGAACGCGCTCCTCCATTCATCACGACCTGCGCTGAGTTTTGCCGCACTGCACGATGGCTGTATGATCTCAGATCTCTGTTATCATAAAACAAGAAAAGAAGCCCGAATTTTTCATCAAATCTGTGAATTTATTTATCGTAATTTTTTGTTGCGACGCGAGTATATTACGTAATAAAAGTTAAAATGTCGAATGGAATAATAATAAAGTGGAAGTGATATTGAGATGACACCCATACAAATGTAATAATATTTTCATACTAATATAATTCTATAAACAATTTCAATCAAACACGTTTTTATATGTTCCTCACAGGTGTAGTATAAAGCACTATGTAGCACTTGGGATAAAGTCGGATTCCTACCTCGGGAGTTTTGTGTCACAAACTACTCCCTCGCTGGTAATCGGTCACTTTCTTCCCGCGGTGAACAATCTTCTAGAGACCTATATAATAAAAGGCATTTTAATAATATATTTTCTTTTTTTTATGGAGGGCCCGGCAAATGACCCCCTCCCGCCTGATATTAAGCGGTGAAAGAGGCTCAAATGAGTTGACTGATACGGAAGGGACGACATCCACTACGACTTATGACGACTGCCCGCCCCTTGCCGGCCCAAAAGATGCTTTTTCGCGGATATTTTGAAGGAACCCATGTTGTAGGATAGAGGAAACACGTGCGCAGGTAGAGAATTGCAAGTGTGGGATGAACGACAGAAGAAGGAATCTTGGAATTTATTGGTACGGTCTGAAAGAGAGAATACAGTGTAAGGATGACTCCGACGGCCCTTACGCGTGTTTCTGTTAAGGAATAGAGAGGGAGGGATTAGATTAAAGAATGAGCTCTTTAATCTCATCCATAATCATAACAAATCTACATGTGCTTGGTTCTTCTTCATCACCATCTGATCCAGGGTTCATAGAGCGAAATCATGCACAGGAAAACCCGACTTTCCATAGCTTGCGATATTTTTTTAACCGACTTAAAAAATGGAGCAGGTTCTTAATTTGTTACGCGATTACGCCGCCAATTGTGGACCGATTTTCAATTTTTTTTTGTATTCGATAGAGTATACTCCAAGGGTGGTGCCATGGTCACCAAAGTTAGGATCTGATGATGGAATCCCATAAAAATCGAGGAAATCCCTTAAATTTTTAGGTGTTTCTAACGTGTTTTGTGTATATGTTCGATTACTCCGCCAATTGTGGACCGATTTTTAAAATTCTTATTATATTCGATAGAGTATACTGCTGGGGTGGTCCCACTAAAGTCAGGATCTGATGATGGGATTCTATAAAAATCGAGGGAAACCCTAATTTAATAGCAGCTCACCTAAGGTGAGTTGGTATTATATTAGGGTTTCATCCACTAAAAAGACTTCATTCACTTAAAAGTTAAAAATAATATAAGAATAGTACAGACAACATCACACTTCTATATTGAAGTTGGTGACAAATTTTAAGACTTTCTAGGAGATGATTGTTTGGCACCGACTTCAAAATAGAAGTGTGACGTTGTCTGTACCTATTCATATTTTTTTTAAACTTTTCTGTGTTTTTGAAGTCGGGTTTTATTTTTTTGTAAAATATTTTTTTTACAAATCGTGTAGGAACTCCTAGTTATGGCAGCATTTTTTCTTCTCGTCGTAATTATGATGATTAAAATTGCACTTGAAATGTAATTTTTTAGTTTATTCTGGGATTTGATCTTCTCGGATTAAACTCTAAAATAAACTTGAAATTAAATATTTTGCTGACTGAACACACTTCGGCCTTAGACCATGGCAAGGAAACAATGGAAAAGAAAGAAATTTAATTAGGAATTTCAATACAAGGATAGAATAGTTCACACATGAAAGTCATAAAAAATGAGTTTTTTGTGTTTAAGAATAGAGACAATAAATAGCTATGTAGCTAAACAAGACAAATTACATTCGTAATTAGTCCAAGGTATAACTATTGTAGTAACGCCTCCTCCCGCTACTAAATACGCGAATTTTAAAGACACCATTAAAAATATAAAAGAAAAATACACCTGGCAACTCCACCGTCCCCATAGCTCATTCGTTTTTTCGCGCTCTACGCAGCTGACACATATTTTACATGTTGATATTTTTCAAAGTGATTTAATTATCTAAATAAAACTAAAATCCAGATACGCAGTGATAAAAATGGAGAAAAGATGTCAAAAGTTGTTCGAAAGTAAAATGGTTATCTTAACATAAAGAAAATAACCCAAGATGTCGAAACAGTAAGTACCTACCTGTTTTGAAGATGCGTCGTAATTTTGATTTAGCTTGGCAAGAGGACCTAGATACAATTAATTTAGATAAAATTTTATAATAAGAAATATATTTTTAAAACTGCCTGCTTTCCGTGGGAAAGCGTTACCTATCAAGGCAAATGAATTAGATGATGTATCTAGGTACCTACTCGATTATGAACTCTATTCATTGGATATAGGCTAAAGCACAAATACCTATAAAGGAAATTATGGTATATACGAGTAGTTTATATTTATGACCAAGTTTACAAAGAATTGCATTGAAAAATATTTTAATTGAGGTTGCCTATGTAGATAAAGTTTCTTGAAAACTGCAAACTGTTAGATGGTCCATAACATAACATGGAAATTCCTAATATCCTTCTAAAACTTGAGATAAATTACTCGAAAAATAAAGTCAAAGGATATGAGTTTTGCAATAGCTGTAATATCACAAGTATTGACTTCAATTTCCAAACAATCTTCTTAAAATATCTGAGCGATGTCTTTAGATTACAATGCAATAAGTTTACAATTTCAGTACACCAGGATCAGAAGGAAACATGACTATGCTTTTATAAAAGACCTAATAGAAGCTATTAAAAGCAATAAGAGGGATGAATATTTGTACTGTAAAAGTGTAAAATTATTTACAGTCATAAAAAGAATGATAAAACATTCTAAAATATAAGCCATGTATAAAAACCTCAAAAATTTGCTTCTAGTTTGAAAACCTACCAGCAGCCTGTGTGTTGCAATAAGCAGCTTGTGCGCTGCAATAATTTCTATCAATATCCTCCTCGGAGAGGCTCAGAGAGAGGGCCAACCTCAACTATCATTCAGGTCACGAATGAACATGCTCTGTTATCAGCAGCCAGTCTCGAACCAATTATCCATAGACCCCATATTTTTACCCATCGTGGGAATAAATAACCGAGGTCAATTAATTTTAAAAGTGGATAAGAGACTATGTAATACATTTTGTTACTATTTTGAATCAACTTTATTATCCGCTGGACAATAATAAATATTGTGAAATGGATAATTATACAAACAAATTAACAACCGCATAGGTAGCAGAAATGCTTGGCCCCATGCAAAGATTTCTTGAGTTTTACTATTCCTAAAAGGATGGTTCCATAGATTTATTTTAAAATAAAATAATGATTCCTTAAAATAAGTTGATAATAAGTTTATTGAAAATCTACACTTTCAAATGAAGATTTCATGTTATAGATTTGATTAAATTAATGCATGCACTATTTACATCCAAATTATTTATAACGAAGAAAATTGTTAATTTTTATGTTTGAATAATTGTATGAATACAATTGCTTTTACCATGCGGGTTAAATACAGTACATACATACCTTAACCATTTGTCTCAATTCAATTTCAGGTATTTTTATAAAAAAAAAAGTGTATTTTTATATTGTAAAATATATATATATATATATTTAAGAAAAAAGCTGAATAAAGAACATAATAATAATTAAAATTAATAAATGTTTGACGACTTGATTAAAATATTGATAAATCAATAAGAAATGTTAGTTATTGTAATTTTAAACTATAACTTATAACGGTTTACAATAGTTAGGCTTTATTTTTTAAATAAAAATAAAATTTTACTAATTTTATTCAATGTAAAATAATTTGTAGGTTTTAAAATATATTCCTTGGATATGACTTTAAAGATTAAGTGCAATAGAAAGGAAATGTATCACACTATTAGTCATCATCACTTATAAATAAATTTGGTTTGTAATTTTGCTCAATGTTTCATTAGGAATGGCAGTTTAATTGTTTACACTTTGAGCTCAGATAGATATAAGTTTATGACTTTGAACGTTTGGGGGGCAATTACAACATGCATAAGATATGAAAAGTATTGTAAAATGATTCTGCGATATGGAGTACTTCCTAAACATTTTCTTTAGATATTTTCTCAGGTGTATTATCAACTGACAGTAATTAAATGGTAAAAGCAAGACAGTATCAATTTCTTAGAACTGTTAGATATATAATTATGCATTAAGATGTTTTGCTGACCTCTCAAGTAGATGTGATATTTTATTAGAAATAGATAACACCACACTTTCAATACATTAACAGAAAAAGCTCAGTTTGATATCAATCCAAATGATCTTGCTAAACGTTTGGCGGTGGTGTGAAACTAGCAGCATCTGATTCTTTGCTTAATATATAAAATTTCAAAATATTATTAAGCTGATTTTAAATCTTGTAGTCTCAATGCAGATGTAAGTTGGAAACTGTCGCAGGACATAATGTACTTCTAAGATTTGTGATGCATTGATTCATTGTAACACATTTCAATAAAAATATATATATATATTATTATATGATAAATAAATTATATTTTATAATATACATGTAATCATGGCATTGTCTTATGTTTCAAATGTTGATACTTTTACCATAGGATTAATATTTTTATAAAAGAAGAAGAAACTCCTTTTCTTTGATTTTGAAATTTTTGCAGAGTTATAACTGACAGAGCTTAAGGAATCTAAGTATTTCCTTTTTAGACCATTACCACTCAGGCTTACTGCAAAGAAATAATGTTTCATTCAGATCTATCCAATGTTTTAATACCAAAAGTTTCTTTTTTCAAATCTTATGTTTATTTTTAAAGCAGAAGCATCACATCAATCATTGCATTTTCACTGTTCAGCTCTTACACCAATTATCTAACTATAGGCAATAGAATAAGGTCAGATGATAAAATTAAAAAATGGATAAAACGAGTTAAAAGACTATGTCTGGCAAAGCCTATGTATGTCAGCATAATGGAATCCTGCCATAGTTTTATATTACCTTAAGCATGGGTCATCCATCTAGAAACCTGACATTGAAATAACCTAGACTCAAGAAAACTGACATTAAAAACTGCTATTATTAGCAAAACCACTGCCCAAAAAGTCACAAATCATATACATAATTAGTTATGTATTAATTATAGTTTTCTCAAATTAAGATGGCTATTTTAAGAGATATTAAAAGTTCTATGACAGCGACACTTAAGCAAGTTGTCTCTTCTCTATTTAAAGATTATTCCAGATATTTTACTTGTGAGAACTTTGTTATTGCTTTAGAAGTAACAAATAATAAAGGACCATAGAAATAAACATTTGATAAACTACTACTTAATCCATTAGTAGATGACTAAAGCAAACAATGGAGGAAAGTTAATCTAATTGTTCATCTTTCATATTAATATTCTATTTATTCATCACCCTCCAAACAATATGCTTCAAATTATCATGCATATAGGGCAGGATTAACTGTTTATAATATTCTAAAGGCGAATAAACATTTTCAGTAAATCACTATTTTACATTTTCGCGTGGCGATTATGCACTCTGTCCGTGGGACAGGCTGAAGGACATATATCTTTCAAAGCACATAAAAATTTTTTTTTTTAGGGAATCGTTAATTCTACATTTTCGCGTGGCGAGGATGTAGGTACTCTGTCATGATGCGTGGGACAAGTTAAAGGACAAATATATGTCCAGGCGTATGAATGATTTTAAGGAATTGTTAATTCTACATTATCGCGTGGCGATTATGTAGTCTGTCCGTGGGACAGTCCTAAGGAATTGTTAATTCTACATTTTCGCGTGGCGATTATGTACTCTGTCCATGGGACATTCCAAAGTACAAATAGGTACCTATAATGGTAAATGATTGATTTCAGGATTTTATTACTATTACATTTTCGCGTGGCGATTATGTAGTTTGTTTGTGGAACAGACTAATGCTAAATTATTTTTAATGTATTTGATATTAATTATTAACTTCTGTACTTACAAATATTTCACTAAGGCAAAATTAATTGAGTCTCTGTACTGTACAGTGAAATCCCATTAGGTTTCAATCTGGAAAGGGAACCGAAACTTACAAAGAGTTAGATAACACATTGGGTGGCATATCCCCACTATTGGATGATCTAATAAATTATCGATATTTGCTAAATATTATAATATACCACGCCAGTTAGATTGGCAAAGCTTTTTCCACGGCTGGTAGTTCTTGAAATTTATAGTTATTATATGGTTAACATGAAACTGTTAACACTAGTAAACGTTATCTACATTATGAAATAAATATTGAATGTTATTGAATACCTATTGACAGTTAGTAAATAGGTACTAATGTTTACCTATTTATCAAAAACTCTAAACATCTACAATAGTTATACCTTGGACTAATTACGAATGTAATGATAGGATTAAACGAACTTACCTAAAGTGAAGTTCATTCCATATTATATGAAGTAATTAGTCCAAGGTATGGAGCATCCCACCCTTCCCTTTTGAAGTAATAAATTACTAACCCAATTATATATACCTAATACTCTAAACTAATGAGCTATGGGGACGGTGGAGTTGCCAGGTGTATTTTTCTTTTATATTTTTAATGGTGTCTTTAAAATTCGCGTATTTAGTAGCGGGAGGAGGCGTTACTACAATAGTTATACCTTGGACTAATTACTTCATATAATATGGATTGAACTTCACTTTAGGTAAGTTCGTTTAATCCTATCATTATAAAAAAAACTGTTTTAAAATCAAGCTTTTAGTATGTCAATACAAATCCAAACTCGATGGGGTTGTGTCGTTTTATTGTAGAGTTTCTGTGGCCACGTTCCAGCTCCAGCATTAGATCAGCTTCATGTCATCATAATATTGTATTGTCACGCGGTATATACTACATATGCCTGCAAAATTTACCACAATCGGAAACCAGGAAGTGAGTCAAATTTAACTTGCAAGATTTCATTACAGACTCCGGGACAGTAAATAGAAGCTTGTAAAAGAGCTGAATATAGCTCTAAAAGAGCTAAGTTAGCAACACTGTTGTTTTTGGCGTACGTGCTTTCTCCTAAATATGAGGTAACGCTCACAACTACGGTTCTGACTCCGGCACAAACTCTCTTCTCATTCGATGCTTTTTCTTCCCAACCCGGAACCCGCTCTGCCTTTTACTGGTACCTGAACTCGAAGTTTCGAAATTAGCATTTGAGCTTCGAGATTCTCTTTCCCTTTATTATAGAACTTAGTGGGCAAACAAACAGTGGCATATCTGAGACTATAGTAAATGTGGATCCTGTTAGAGTAGAATATCTACAGCCCTTATAAGGACGTTAATTTTTGAGACGTAAGATGTTAAGTCACAGTCTATACTAATATTATAAAGCTGAAGAGTTTGTTTGTTTGTTTGTTTGTTTGTTTGCTTGAACGCGCTAATCTCAGGAACCACTGATTCAAACTGAAAAATTCTTTTTGTGTTGGATAGTCCATTTATCGAGGAAGGCTTTAGGCTATATAAGATCGCGCTACGATGAATAGGAGCTGAGCATCAATGAAAAAATGTTTCAAAAACGGGAAAAAATAGTATGGCGAAACGTAGTTCGCTGGCACAGCTAGTACTTAATAATTTCACTGGCAGTTATACGCTTTAGGCCCAACAATGGCATATTAATCCAAGCACACCTGCTTGCCGGCAGAAATAGGTATGATAGAGTCTCTCTCTTTAGAGGGAGACTCTGTGTATTACAGTCGTTTGTATAGATAGGTACCTCTATTCTACCTATTATGCTACGCTACGGGGGCTGGTAAAACTCGCTTACAATGTAAAGGGCTTGCCCCCTAACCATAATCGCTTATAACAATATTAAAGCCGCAGTAGGAGCGGGATGGCGCTATGTGCAGCAAGAGCGGTGTTTCTGTTTTAATATTGTTTTAACCTTGCTATAAGCGATCATGGTAGGGCCGGTGGCTCTATTCGAACTAGTAGATGCCGATTGTGTGATATTCATCTGCTAGAATGCTAGATTATCACCAAGGGTAGTTCGCGGGCAAAGTTAAGGCCTCTACAAACATTTCGCGTTCTAAATTTTAATGACCTGTATAATATATTAACCCAATTGCCCACAGAATGATCACATCATCATCATCATCATCATCATTTCAGCCAAGAGACGCCCACTGTTGGACATAGGCCTCCCTCAAGGATCTCCATACCGATCGGTCCTGCGCCTCCCACATCCAGCGGCTTCCAGCGACCTTCACCAGATCGTCGGTCCACCTTGTGGGGGGCCTACCAACACTACGTCTCCCGGTACGCGGCCGCTACTCGAGGACCTTTCCGTCCCAACGGCCGTCAGTCCTACGAGCGATGTGTCCTGCCCACTGCCACTTAAGGTTTGCAACTCTTTGGGCTATGTCGGTAACACTAGTTCTTCTACGGATCTCATAATTTCTGATGTGATCACGTAGAGAAACTCCGAGCATAGCTCTCTCCATTGCTCTTTGAGTGACTTTGAGACTTCTTATGGGACCCATTGTAAGCGGTCACCTCTCAGTTCCTTATGTCATAACTGGTAATACGCACGAATTGAAGACTTTCGTCTTGAGACACTGCGGCAGATGAGTCGAGAATATGCTGCGTAGCTTCCCGAACGCTGCCCAGCCGAGTTGGATTCTTCGATTTACCTCTTTCTGGAAGTTGGACTTACCGAGCTGGACTATTTGCCTCAGGTAAACATATTCGTCAACAACTTCCAGCGTAGAGCCTCCAACATTCACAGGAGTGGGTACTACACGGGAATTCGATAACGCCACAATGTCAGTCCGCCTTCAGGACCAAAACTCGAAACCAGTACGACTTCAGCGCGGTGTGAGACAGGGTGACGTAATGACGTTACAATATATTGCCGAAACTGTTCACAGCTGCGTTGGAGGATGTATTTAAGCTTTTGGAGTGGAGGTGACTCGGCATCAACATAAACGGCGTACATGGATGAGACCGTGGAGGATCTAGGCACAATGCTCGAAGACTTCTGTAAAGTTTCCCAATGATTGGGTCTTAAAATGAACATGGACATGACTAAAATAAGGTCGAATGCTCACAGGTTTAATATTATACAAGCGAATTGTTTACGACATACCTTTATTTACCCGTCGATAATTTAAAGAGGTAGGTAATTCAAGATAAGTGCTGATAAAGATGATAACTTATGTTAGGCAGTATCTATTCCAGATCCTGGTTTGCAATAAATAAGATTAAATATGAAGAAAAAACAATTCAAATTGATAAAATATTTAGATATTACTCGATAATTTAGAAAACTTTGATCAATGGTAGAGCGATCGATAAAAGATATTATGTTTACAGATAAGCTGTTAACAAATACTTATACCTAATATAGTTTATATCTAACAATTTAGATTTTAAATTATTTGAAAATGGTATATTTAAAAATCTAACAACTGGCTTTCCTAAAATGTGTGCAAAGTCTTATTATGTACCTACCTCCTACCTATCTATTTGCACTAACCACGGCCTTACTATCTAGTGCAATCTTTATTGTTCAGTAAAGATCAAAATCATCGTGCCATATCTCTGCTAAGAAAAACCTAATTACTACGTAACATCATTATCGAGGTAGATAACAAAACGTCGCAGCAAAAATTAGGTATCGGCTTGTGGGTGTGTTTTGTTATGATAATATAAACCAGGCATATTACGAAACTGTTTTTAGTATATGCTCATAAAGAGTCAGGCAGCTAATCAAAATTAGTCGGTTATGTTTGCCAAGCGACGAGTTTATAGTATGACGAGTCCGTTGAGACCACACAGTTGCATGAAGAAGGGCAAATCGTGTGGAACCTCGCCTGCGAACGCGCGCTCTACGAAACAATTTCCGCGATATTCGGAACGCATTCTTAATTGTTTCCTACTAAAAGAAAATAAGAGAAATGAATTCCATCGCTGAAGTGACCTTAGCCTTCGTAGTTCTCTACTTGTTCTCGTTTCTGTTCGAAGTAGTAACGGCGCTTGTTGTATGAAAATGATAATCAAAAAATTTAAGCTTAAATAAAATGTGATATTTAAATTAATTAGTAATAAATGATAGGCTTAAGGAATAATATAGTCAAAAATCAATGCAATTATTTATAGATTTTAAGATTAATTTATTGAAAGTTAAACGAAGTTATCATCTCATCATAACCGGTAAGTTTTAATAAACTTTTTTATTTTAACTTAAAGCATTTGAAGCATACACTTCCTATTTTTTTATGTATTATTTATTTTATTACCCACTTTATTGATTGTATAATACCTAAGCAGTCATTGAAGTAAAAACGAAAGTTAGAAAGAGAAATCGAGGTCCCTACCGATATCATTTTTTGTATTTTAGTCATGGTTGTTTTAAGATATTATTTTAAAGTCACTCGTAAATCGGTAAAAAAATAGCCCGGTAGTGTATGTAGATTATTGAGGTACCTACCATATAATAGAAAACAAAAGAAAATATTGTTGCATGTGAAAGTTTGTATATCAGTATTTGGCTGACAGCGCCATCTTTCCGAAAAGCATAATACTATTTTCGTTTCGCCATTGTGGAGTGGTCATGAAGTTTTGCTTCATGGGAGTGGTTGTGAAACGTCTTGCACACGTAATCATTTTACATGTACGCATTGCCTAACGCACCACAAGTGCATTTGGCGTGGTCCGTGATGTTTTTGGTTATGTTTCTAGTAAAGTTTTTAAATTTTTAAGATATTAGTGTCGAGCCTAAACCTAACGAGACATAAAAAAAGAAAACGTTATATAATAACTCGTTATCACTATCCGGCTGTATTGGTTCCTTTGCTTTTCTCTGGTTGAAGAAAATTACTTCTGTCAAAAAAAAAAAACAAAAAACGTCAAAAGTCAGCTGTTTCTGTGTTTATCAATAATCTAGGAGATTCGCTAATTTTATATTTATTAACATAAAATGAAATTTATGAGAAGTTATTGTACAGTCAGGGGCTTAAAAAAATCCTTAATAAAATCCTGTCACTATTCCACTGGCATTGAAAAGAATAACAATTGGCAAAGTGTCGTGGGACTGGAAATACATGCACAGTTGAATACGAAATCAAAACTTTTCTCTGGTGCTCAAAATAGTTTTGGTGGTGTTGTAAATAATTGTGTGTCGTTATTTGATGCATCTATACCAGGGACGCTGCCGATATTAAACAGAAAATGTGTAGAATTAGGTATAATGACAGCATTAGCTTTATCTTGTAAAGTGAACGAAGTGTCTACTTTTGATAGAAAACATTATTTCTATGCGGATTTACCCGCGGGCTATCAAATTACTCAACAAAGAGCCCCTTTGGCTAGCAATGGCGAAATAAACTTCCAGGTATACCTAGCTATCATTATAAATGAATTTAACTCTTTGGTAATAAGGTTAGGGTAGTTTACAGTCGTTACAGAAAAATATATGGAATGCATTTCTTGTAAGGATAATTTATATAGATATGTAATGTTAGGAAATAAACCTTTTGTAAGCCTCATATTAGACATCATTACATAGGTAATGTTTCCTTGTTCTAGGTATTTACACCAGGAATCCACAAGAAACCATACAATAAAAGCTCCAAGATAAAACAGATCCAATTGGAGCAGGATAGTGGCAAGTCATTACATGATGCAGAGCTGAAACGAAGCTTAGTAGATCTGAACAGAGCTGGGGCACCACTAATTGAACTGGTGTTTGAACCTGATCTTGAGGTAAGTTAGTTTAGTTGTATATAGATTTCATAACTAGATAATAGGTTTCATGTTGTATATTGTGGAACGTAAAACAATTTTTGAAACAAGAAATCTTCTTTAAGACGTCTTTTTAACTTAAGGCAATCATTGATATTTTTTAAGTAAGCTGTCTCTGTTGAATAATAAAAGATAATTTATGTATCTGTAATATTGATGAGGTTATAATACATTTTCTAAATTTGCTTATTAGATTAAGTTGATCTCTTGTGTTTCAAATAGTAAAAAAAAATTTCAAATGCTTCATAAGATAAAAATGTTACTTGTTGTTCTTTATGTATTTTGTTTCAAATATTTATGTTTATAATATTCTGTTTCAGGATGGTGAAGAAGCAGCAGCATTGGTTAAAGAATTAGTACTGATCGTACAGAAACTTGGAGCCTGTTCTGGTCGCATGGAAGAGGGTGCGCTACGAGTTGATGCAAATGTCTCCCTCCGTCGATATGGTGCACCACTTTCAACTAGGACTGAGGTATAAATACTGTTAGTTGAATATTTTTGTCTGCATTTACATTTTAAGTCATTACACACAACATTAAAAGTTCAATTACTCAAGTCTTGTAATTTAATTCTTATATTACAGATAAAAAATATTGGCTCAGTACGAGGTGTTGCAGGAGCAATTCGTCATGAGATTGACCGTCAACGCAATATATTGGAAAGTGGTGGAAAGATTCGGAACGAAACCAGGGCATGGGATGCTGTCAACAGAGTTACCATAGCTATGAGAGACAAAGAAGTTGTTCAAGACTACAGGTAAAATCTATGGTATTATAAACCAAGAGGTTATTGTATCATACCAGTTTCAATATTGTTTTCTAAAAACATATGATTGCACATTTCAGATTTATGCCTGAACCAAACCTACCACCATTGAGGGTCAATTTGGTCACAACAGAAGATAATCCCGACATACTCAGTGTGCCATTAATCAAAGAGAAAATTCCAGAACTACCAGAAGAGACCAGGAACAAACTCATCGAACAATTTAATTTAAGACCCGAAGCTGCTGTTCAACTTGTGAATGAACCCATACTGTTGGAATATTTTCAAGAGCTCAGTGCAAATGCTTCTAGAAATCCTAGTAAAGTAGCCAATCTATTAATAAATGATGTTCTTACCGCACTCAATAAGAACAAGATTAATATAGAAGAAAGTCCAATTACCAATAAACAACTCGCAGAGCTAGTAGATTTGCTGCTGTCCAAAGAAATAAGCTTAGACATATTCAGGAACATCTTAGATGAACTTGTGATGACTGATGAGGTAGATGTATCTCCTAAGAGTTTAATTAAACAAAAAGGCTGGTCTGTTGTCACCGATGTTGAAGAAATAACACTATTGTGTAAAGAAATCCTAGACAATAATCCTAAAATAGTCAAACAGTATAGAGATGGAAAGATAAAGGTTTTCAAAGCATTATTAGGAATATTAGCAAAGAATTCTGAAAAAAAAGTTGACATGTCTTTAGCATCGAAGATAATGGAAGAATTAATTAAGAAGTGATTTATTTCTGTTGTTATACAATAAAAGTACTTATAAGTAAATAAGAAAATGTACATTATGTCTCTTTCTTATTAAATTTTATGCTTTTACTGTTGCTAGATATCAGTGGCACTACTATAATCCATAACAGTTGTGCATTTCTGCTACGAATTATGCACAATGAACGAAAATAGTACATTACAACATAAGTGCGTTGTGGTGGTTATAACTCACGAGGCGGAATTTTACCGCGAGTCAAAAGCATAATATTGCTGAGTGTAGTGTACAGTGTGTATAACCAATATACGCACGTATATCGTACGACATTTTTCAACATACTTGTGAGGAATAATACCTAATAATCTGAATTTTTTGATTAAATAATACAAATAATTTTTGATTTGTAGACAAAACTAAATAAAAGTGTGAATATAAACGTTTATTTATTACATTTTAAGTAGAGTTTATTTATTAACAAAAATATTTACCTACTGTTTTTAAGACAACTGCTGATTTAATTTAATTTCACCCTATAGATTTTTTTCGGACACTTTCGATAGATAACGTATCCACATTCCTACGATAAATCAATGTAGTTTTTTATACTGTCGCTAAAAATCTTTTATATCATCACTATTCATATCTAAAAATAACACTATAACGCAAATATACTTTAACGCACTATTTGCGTATAACACACGCGTGTTTATTGAGCTGTTTTATGTATCTAAAACCAGTGCAGTGAAATTATATCCTAGCAAGTGTGTTGTAAATAAGATTATCCTAGTCGTTATTTAGCTTGCTATGTTTGTTTATTTAAGTATTTGTATCTTGCGAAATTTGTAATACACATTTAGTTCTGATAACAATGCAATTATGCATAATAAGAATCTTTGTAAATCCAAAATGGCCGCTCCAAAAAAATGGTGGATTCCATATTTTTGTACAACTTTCCCAAATATTAGTATCAAATGAAAGAGCTTGATTTGTAGAATACGGTATATTATGAAAAAAAGTTATGAATTCAAGATGGTCGCAGTCACAAAATGGCGGATTAGGTACATATTTTTTCACAACTCCCTCATTATGACTATCAAATTTTAATGAAAGAGCTGGGCTTGTGGAATACTGTACACTTAGACAAAAATGATAAACCTAAAAATAAAATAAGTTATACTTTTAAATAAATCAGTAGGTCAACAGTAGTCATTACACCGGAGGGAGACCCTGTACCAGGGTCGTGTGCTTGGGTACCTCCGTCTTACCTATTTCTGCCGCAAAGCAGTAGTGCTTGCATTGCTATGTTCCGGTTTGAAGGGTAAGATGTTGCACTGAAATTACTGGGTACCGTGACTTTACATCCTAAGTCACAAGTTGGCAACGTACACTGGGGTTCTTGTAGGGGTTGCAGTTTTGCTGCGAATCTCACAGGAGGCACATATATTATAGGTGACTGTTACCGCTTACCATCAGGTGGGCAGTTTGCTTGTTTGCATACTTAGTAGCAATAAAAAAACCACTACTGAACTGAAAAAATATTTTGCAATAAATAAAACCGACTTCAAAAAGTAAAATAGAAATAATAGTGTTATTTTAATATTTTTAGCGAATTTAATGCATGCGTATGCGCTTGGGACTGACGTATATGAGGTGTAATGATAATATATTAGTTTCACTTAGAATTTTGAAGATCGGTTCACAATTGGTAGTGTTATTCACACACAGTCATTATCACAGCTCATATACGTCCCCACCGAGGGGTTTGAGCTTACCCTATGTTAGGGTGATTAGGCCTTAGTCAACCACGCTGGCCCAGTGCGGATTGGTCGACTTCACATACATCATTGAATTTCTTCGCAGATGTATGCAGGTTGCCTCACGATGTTTTCCTTCACCGTAGGAGCGTCAGACAAATGTACATATGAAATTCGAAACGAAAAACACATTGGTACATGGCGGTCTCGAACCCCGACCCCCCGATTGGCAGGCAAGTGCCGAGTCCACAGCGCCACCGACGCTCGACTAGTGTAATGGGTAAACATCAAAAAATAGATACAGTCGAACATAGAACCTTCTCCTTTTTTAAGGTCGGTTAAAAAAAAGACTTCTCCGATCTTAAGATCGAGAACCCATATAGGCTTTTTCACATGAAGATCAAAGATGCGTGCGTATAAATTACGCGCGGCAAACTCTCAAACATGGCTCACGCGGCAGCCGCGCGCTATGTGGACGGGTTTGCCACGCGCGGCAACCCCGTCTACAGCTTTAGGCCACGGAATTTCTTAGATAAGGAGGAATTGATTTAGTACATCACTGTGGCCAGACAGACTGGTGTACCTACTGTACAGTCGGGCTTGAGTGCCACCTCTTCACTCACACATGTGTTATTGCGGTAAACTTTTTAATCGGCTAGGCTTTACGACATCCATGGGAAGAAACGCTCACGCACGCCATGTGCTTTGCGCTATATAATGTTTTGGCATAATTAATTTTTTTAGCAAATATATTGTCTAATGAGTAGTTTATTAAACAATAGTTTGTAAAATGATAAATTTACCAAGTATAATTTTGTCAAACGTTATTTTTGAAATGAAAATTTGTTTTTTGGCAAATGATTGGACACCGCTGTAGATTCACAATAGAAAATGGTGGGCACAGTTGCAGATGATCAGCTTTATAGAGGTTCAACATTTTCTAGTTATATTATACTACTATTACACGTGAATATGTGTTATAAACGTCTACTAATATTAAAACTAATTATAATATAATATATAAAATATATAATATTAAAATTCTTTAACAGAATAAAATAATTTACATAGCACTTAACCATTTATATAATTCAACTTTAAACCTGAGTTTTATTCTGGTAACTTTTTTTATTATATTACACATATTACAATAACAGTTAATTATGAATTTTGCACAATTTGGCCGATCACCACGATTAAGTCTATTTATATATAAGTATATATTGTTTATTTATTTGGAAATATTTCTTTAGTACTTTTAAGGAGACTTTTATTTTGTTTTACAAATATCTTAAAAATGTCACAAATTGGCAACGCGCACTGTGTGGTCCAGTAAGGGTTGAATATTGCGAATTTTTCATGAACCACATGTAGGTACTATAGGTGACTGCAGCAACTTGCCATCAGGTGCGTCAGTCTGCTTGTTTGCCAACTTTGAGTAAAAAAACCTTTGTTGGCCAACTGAAATAGCAAAATGTTATACTAATTTATTGCTATAAAAATTATTCAGGGTTATTTCAGGAAAACGGTTTCTTTTTGGCAATTATTGTTCACCGAGGAGGACTGATAGTGTCCGATCACCAACGAGGGTAAAGTTTGAGCCCGACGTGCAACGGGGGGCCTCGAACACAAGAGTTGAGAATCGCACTTCCATATACTTCTTCGTTATACCTACATCAGTTGTTTAAACTACACCTACGAGGAAATAATGAAACAAAATTTCTAATACCATCAACCGTGGCATCTTTAGCATAATTTGAAAGGAAAAACGTGATAAATCGAAAATAAAATCACTTAGGATTAAGATTTGATTATTTATTTTTTTTAAAAAAACGTTGCCCCACACTAGGATTTTCTCCTGTGTCGTGGGTGCAGTTACAAACATAGATTATCACATGCACATACGCCCAGACCGGAACAAATTTCTGTAGGCCATAAAACATTTGTCCCGTACGGGAATCGAACCCGCGACCCGTTGCGCAGTAGGTGATCACTCGACCTCTGCGCTAAACGTGTCGTCAAATCAGTATTAATCGGTGAATAAAGTACTCGTCTATAGTTTTTTAGATTGATTACCTCTGAATACTGAAAAACCACAAAAGTAGCATCAAGAACATGGTATAGGTAAAGAAGCCAAAAAAATTGCAACTTTACCTATCTTTATTTCTCTAAAAAGTTAAGCCTATTAATTTCAAATTGGTAAAGATACCTTTCCGCCTTACTTTCTCTATTTAGATTTATGAGTATTTTAAATAAAAAAGCTTTATACTTGCAACACTGGCTGGTAGGTAAAGATGGCACGGGTTTCACCGAAATATTCATACTAATTGTGTTTCGAGCTAGGGCTGCCACTAGTTCAAAAATGTACTCTTTAATTAAATAGGTAACAAAATTCTTTAATTTATGTCTTCTAGCTAGAGGGCGCCATATTCATGGTTTGATAGCCTGTAACTAGCGAATGATCAAGATGCTTCCAACAATACCTCATTTGTTAAATGATAATAAGTAGTTTCTAAGTTATGAGGGAACAGATGAACATACATACGGGTAAAAATCAACCCTCCTTTTGACTTCGCCGCAGTCGGGTAAAAAGTAAATTAAAAACAACCCCATTTATGGTACAGTTTTAACCTCCCTTTTTCGTACGTGGTTGGTTAAAAAGAGAGACAACCCTAGCCTCAGGTAAAGATGCCACTTTATGGACTGTGGCAACTTTACCTAACTTCAACTATCATTACCTATGTAATTAAAAAAAAATCGTCCACGTCTTCCCAGAGATGTTTTATTTAGTATTATATCAATTTTACGTACCTCTACCTACCCAAGTAACATTTTGGACCTATAACTTAGGATTATATCACAAAAGGGTTAAGTAAACGTCGTATAAAGGTTTTAGCGGTGACTACTCGTCGTATAAAAGTGTTTGGTAACACGTTCTTGCTCTATAAGCTTAAATAGCCAAATTATCCTATTAGCTGTTGATGTAAAGGTTTACATAACCATTTTATAAAGCCATTATAGTCAGGTACTATAAAAACCTCCAATATAGAAAGTACAGAGCAATAATACTGTATAACAGTGCTTGAAATCACTATAATGTATCTAATTTGCGCTGTAAGGTTTACCTGATAACCGCTATAAATATTGCGTTTTAGCAGTGATGGACACTCAAAAATACAAGGATTTTATGATATTGTGGTTCTACAAATCACTGCTATAGTAATGATACTTTAATGGTTATAACGACGCTGAAATAGAGCGGTTTTTGCTTTATAATGGTTTTTAAAGACATTTTTATAGCACTAAAAAGTGTTTTAATTGTTTTTGAATACCTATTATAATGTCACTACGGCAGTCGTCACTACGACTCTTTTATATGGCTGAAGCTTTCTATAATGGTTTTGGTTGTTCTTTTAAAACACACAGCGCATGTAGCTGATTTTTTATATCCTTTAAAGGATGAATAAGGTACATAAAGGTTTGTGTAACCCGGCTAAAGTCTTATGGAACCTTAATTTTACAATGATGGTGGCAAAAACTTTGTCACGAGTGCTATAATTAGCCAATAAGAGCCACAAATTTACTTCTTAGCTGTAAAGTAGAAACTACGTTGAATTTAATTTTATATTATTAATATATTTTATTCAAAACTCAATAAATCGCGGGGGCATTGAAAATACTCAGTAAACCTAATACTATTCTATCAGTAAAACTTTGATCGCACGTGATTTTTGCAGTATTGATCGAATTATTCAATGTCTAAATAAGATAAAAAATCTTATCACGATACAATTCCTTAATAAAGTAGGTTTGTTTTTATTTTCTTTGAGTGTAGTTCACACAGCAAAATCACTCACAATCTTTGCTGAGAAAATGATTAAGAATTAGTAGTACAGGAATCTCGGACTCTACTATAGAACTAAATAGCGCTATAATGGAATCACGCACGCTACTACAGTATAAAAAGACACTATGATAGCGTTACTGTGCCCCGTATGGCAGTAAATTGTCTAACGAGTCACCATAACATGAACTTTATAGACCTAAAATGTCACAACTAAAACTGCTACGGTTCCACTATGTCACTAAATGAAGATATAACTGCGCCAAATCGACGTTACTTAACCTTCTTTGGTCTTTTATAGGGCCAAAGGTGGTGTTTGAGATACGTTCTATGGACTGCTATAGAACAAGACAATGTTACTTGGGTAGTAAATTCACCAGTACAATTAGAAGTTGGAACATAACCCGCCAAACTTGACATAATATGATAGTATTACTAGCATGAAAAAACAGATGTGTGACCATTAGTTCATTACACAGCTACCAAGATATTTAAATAATTTCTATACCAATTGTATTTTCTGATAAAATAGATCTTTGTTAGTACTAGGCAGTCTTAGGTGAAGTTAACAAGGAAAGGTAAAGATGCCGTGCCAGACATTGCAGTTTGAATTAAAATTGTCACAATAATAAAAGCTCAATTTGATACTTTTGCTAGGCAGATTATATAGGCTGATACAATGCTGGGCATGTATTATGACATCTTAATTCCAGCCAGTTTTCTGTATTGCTATCAGTAGCTTTCTTTTACTCATTATACAAAGAGAATGAAATGGCATTATAACAATTCAGAAAACTGTCTAGAATTAAGATGTCATAATATACCCCCAGGAGATTGTCACTGCGAGGAAGGCTGCTGTGATGACAAAAGGGCAACTGGCTGTCGAGTTGCCACTGGCTGCTGCCGCGCTCAAGCATGTTAAGAGGACTGTGAAGTGCCAATTCATGGCTCGAGTATGCACTTTCAAAAATGCAGTTTGTTGCACACCGCTTAGAGTTGAAAGTCCGAGGCAAGTGCCTACATTTCTTATTGAAATATTGTTTCGGGCGATAACTGTTTTACCTCCCTAAGCCTTTACGAAATTAGACACTTTTGGTGTCATTAGATTCAGTATACTTTAATCTATGTTTGTACGTTTTGCTTTTTTTGTAATTCAGTATAATTTAGTAAAAAAGTATAAAAATGCTCGAGGTAGTTTTTAAGTCTAAAATATGGATATTTAGATGCTAATAATTTATATTCTGAGCTATATTACTTCATAATCAAAACGTACAAACCTAGATCTTCATTATATCTACAATATTTCCAAAAATTATCAAAATTGGACTATGTAAAGAGAGAGAAAAGCGTTATCGCTTTTTGTATGAAAATTTAGAGCTTCACAATCCTCTTAACAAAGAATTTTTTCTATGGTCATGGCGTACATTCTGCCACTAATTTAAAAAAGTGCTAAGTGTTCTTGTTAATATACCGCCGATAGACGCTCCCGCACTTCTACAATACTAAATTGTGTACTAATTCACACTAAAACATGAAGATAGGAAAAATTGCGACTTTATTTCCTCACGGCAAGATGACAAGACAAAAAACGAAAATTATATAGGTAACAGTGTCAGTCGTAAACAATTCAAAAAGTACACATATCAATAAAAAGGTTCTAAATAATCACAACACACTCCCGGCCGAGGCTGCGAGTGTGCAGCTGCAAAACTTTACCATTCAAACCTAGACGTCACTTTTACTAGCCGGCCAGAGCGCGTGGTTCTATAGGGACAGGGGCTAACTTCAAAAGCAGGAACTTCATTCGCATTTGATGTTGATGCCTTAGGTGTTGCCTGAGCTACCTCTAAAGGAAATAAGCGTTGAAGAGCTCTCAACCTTATGCCGCGAGCCATTTTTACGCGCGCTACTCTCCCAGCATTATCTGTACCAGCTATAATTTCAAGCACAAGCCCCAAGGGCCAATCGACGCGTTTTACGTCGTCAGACCCTATTAAAACTACATCACCGATCTTAACATCGACAGACTCCTTCGTACACTTTTGCGTAAGCAATGATAAGTACTCGCTGCGGAACCTTTGTTTTAAATCGTCACTCAATTGTTTAATGTACCGATATCGAACTGTCAAACTTGCAGCATCCATACCCACCAAATCAGCTGTACATGCGCATCCTACTTGAAGGAACATCGATGGTGTGAGACCTTTCACATGCTCTGTACCGTCGGCGATATAAGTTAAAGGTCGTGAATTGATGAGAGCTTCGGCTTCACATAGAACAGTTGAAAATTCTCGTTCATTGAGCGCAGCTTTGCCTAAAACTCTTCTCAGAATTTCTTTTACCATACGCACCATACGCTCCCACCATCCGCCCCACCATGGCGCTAGTGGAGGTATGAAGCGCCATGATATTTTTCGCACAGAGCTCTTTGCTGCCACCTCGTCCCAATCAATCTCCTTCATAAGATTGTAGGCGCCGTGGAAGTTTGTACCGTTGTCGCTGTATATTAACCTTGGCCTACCTCTCCTAGATATAAACCTGCGCAGCGTTAATAGGAATTCTTCAGTACTCAACGAAGTGCAAAGCTCTAGGTGTATTGCTCGATATGTAGCACAAGTGAAAATAACTATCCAAGACTTGGCACCACATTTCAGTAAACTTCAAAAGGCGTTCCACAAACAACTCGATCCCTGGGCAAGGGAGCCGCAGGCACAGTACATGGTTTTGCACTATGACGTCTGCAAACGGTACAGTCCCGTACAACCTTTTTTGCAGCTCTTCTTATGCCTATTATCCAGTAGTCTTCGCGTAGGTTGCTAATGAGGGTTTGACTGCCGGCATGCTGATCTAGAACGTGTCTTTGACGAATGAGTCTATGTATTATTTCACTAGCTTTTATATCAGGCAACAATATAGGAGTAATGAATCCTGCTGAGTCATGACTTAGAGTTAATCTCGTTTTGACGCGTAATAATCCATCAGCACCCTTGAAGATATCCATGTTCAACTTTTTCCGGATCTCGTTGACGTCGTTAAATTCCTCATGTTGGATTACGAGTAACAATCTTTTTTCAGCCTCTGCATACTCTTCACCTATAATTTCAGAAGTAGGCTTAGATTTGTTACGGAAAATATAAATAAATCGCATGCACCATGCTACGGTTCTAACTATATTCGAATATTTGCTGAAGTATAGCAGCTTTTCTGTAAATTTGTAAGCTACTTGAGTAGTTAAACAACTGCTTTTAACCTCTGTGCTTACTTCACGCTCATCGGGTATGCTTTTTATACTAGGCCACGTGGATTGTGCTTGTAATAGCCATTTAGGACCGTACCACCACTGACTCTTGAGTAAAGCTTCGCCATAGCACCCTCGTGATGGTAAATCTGCCGGGTTAAGATCTCCAGGTACATAATTCCAGCTATCTTCGCTTGTTCTGTTTAAAATCTCTCTTACCCTGTTCTGCACGAACACGTTAAGATCAGTTCGCCTTTTAATCCATGCCAAAACTATATTCGAGTCGGTCCAGTAAAATACCTTACACTTTATGCCCAACGCCTCTATGACATCTGCAGCAAGCCTTGTAGCCATCAACGCTGCTATCAACTCCAACCTTGGCACTGTAATTGGTTTGACTGGAGCTACTCTTGATTTGCTTGCAATCAGTCGTACCTGCACCCTTTCAGCGAACTCTGAACGCAAAAAAACGCAGCCTGCATAAGATTTTTGGCTTGCGTCGCTAAATACATGAAGTGTATTATGAGAAACAGCCAAATCTGTTGAACTAACACGTCGTGGGATTCGGCACTTCTCTATAGCTCCTGCTTGTCCAAGCCAATCTTTTATTGTTTTGGCAATGTCGTCCGGTAGCTCCTGGTCCCAGTCAATTGAATTCTGCCAACATTTTTGTATAAGGATCTTCGGTATAAGAGTGGTTGGACTAACGTAGCCTATCGGGTCGAATACACTCTGTGCCATTGATAACAAGGATCGTTTTGACAATTTTAAACCAACAGTTTTCAGAAAAGGTACCTTACAGTATAACTCATCATCTTGAGGGTCCCACAACACTCCAAGGACAGATATAGGTTCCCTTGCCCCGTCAGTCAATACCGGACCGGTCACCCAGCACCTCAGTTCAAATTGACCTTCCAACATTATGTCTTTCGCTTCTTTAATAAATTTCTTCATGCTATCCTCATCGGTAACACTAATGACACAATTGTCAACGTAAAAGCATTTTTTTAATATGTCAGCTGTTTCACCAGTATAATTTTTGAGGTGGTGTAAAATGGTCGCTGACAAAAGGTAGGGACTTGTTGTTACACCGAATACGACACGACAATGTCGAAAAACCTTAATAGTTTTTGAGTTGATATCATTCCACCACAAGAACTTTAAAAACTCGCGGTCCTCAGGGTGGACTGATATTTGAAGGAAGGCTTTTTTGATATCAGCTGTAATGCCTACAGCATGTTTGCGAAATTGTACAATTAAACGTGGTATGAGTTCAATTAGATTCGAACCTTTTTCCAAACATGAGTTTAGCGAAACACCATCTTTAGTCAACGCAGAAGCGTCGAATACTGGTCGGATTTTTGTTGTTAGGCTCGACTCTTTCACGACTGCGTGATGCGGTAAATAGTGACCGATTTGAGCGTCATCATTGACTACTTCCTCTATTATACCAAGGTCTGCCCACTCATTAAATACCTCATCATATTCTTTCAAAAGGTTAAGCTTTGTGAGCTTAAGTGTTGTTGACATTAGTATTTTACGCGCAAGGTCGAAATTTGTAGCCAAGACACTACTTGTGTCCTTCCATGGAAGTCTAACTTCATACCTACCATCTAAATTATTACGGATTGTTTCGCGAAAAAAGGCATCAACTTCTTCCTGATAATGTTTTGCATTCTTTATTTCTGCTTCGTCCTTGATGCCTAGGATTTCGAGTGCCCATAAGTCATCAACATCAAATGAACAAGCTTGTGTGAAGTTATAGTCATTAGAAAATGTGCAATACATACCAAAAGTGGGTCCCTGTATTACCCAGCCAAGTTTAGTTTCTACAGCAACCATATTCTGACTCACGTGCTCTAGCCGCCCAGTGTACAACGACCCTAAAATATCAGACCCGATTAAAATAGAAATTACAGTTTCGTCATCAACACAATCAGAAAAATGTATACCTTTTGCGTGCAATTTAGATAAAAGTTTACTTTGCCTTACTTTTGGGAGGTCATCACATATTATTTTATTCTCTAATGCCTCTAGTGTAAACGAAAACTTTCCATCTAGGCTTATGCAATTGAGCGCATATGAATTATGTGTTTCAAGTCTTGTCACTACGCCCCCGAACAAATTATGTTTAAGCTGTTCTTGTCCGGTGGGTTTGGCCTTAAGCATATTGACTACATCTGTTTTCACAAAAGAGTGTTGTGCACCAGAATCCAACAATGGTCTGACTCTTACGACTTTGTCCTCTTGTACAATATTAAACTTGATTGTTTGTAACAGAACAGTACCGTTACTCGATGTATGCTTGAGCATCGCTTTCTTCTCCGATTCCACCTTTTCCGATACTTTATTTAATTCAGAACACATAATCGGATAATGACGTTTTTGACATATCAAACATTTGGGAAACTTTCTGCACCTTTTTGCGAAATGACCAATTCGCAGACATACAAGACAGGCTTTCTTCTTTGTCAAAAATTCTTTCTTTTGATCTATGGTCCACTTAATCGGGAGTTTGCATTCCGAACTGCTGTGTGACGACTTGTCGCACCAAATGCACTCATTCTTGTTAAAAACATTTACTTGACCATTTTCTTTCTGTGATTCAGCAGCTGTCAAAAATGTGGCCGTTGGTGTGCTTGGGTCTGAATCTATTTTTGAATGACCTCTCGCATATCCTCTTGCCATTGTAATTCTTTCCTCTGACTCTACTTCGCTGCGTAAAAAGTCTAAAATCTTTTCCAACTGAGTGTCTCCTTTTCCGTCACTATAGGTGTTCAGATGAGAACGATTCCAAGCTCGTAGTATGTCCTCAGGTAGAGCCGACTCAACCATTGGGTATAAGAACGCTTCAAACTTATCTTTAGTTACGCCAAGTGATTCTAAAGATATTTGCGTCATTAATTTGTCATACAACGATCTAGTTGACATCTTATAGTCAGGCTTGCCTTGGCTAGCTATGAGTTTTAGCAGTTCCCTATCGTAATGTTGAATGATAACTTCGTCTTTCGCGTACCTTTGCTTGAGCTGATCAATCACCTTCGGGTAGTTGGCCGCTGAGGGTGGGAAGCTTTCTACTAGCTCCCTCGCACTACTCCCAAGCTCTACACTTTGCAAAAGATATTGAAATTTATCATCATTATCAATATTGCTATCACTATGAATTTTTACGAATTGTGTCCAAAACTGAAGCCAATTTTTAACTGTTCCGTCAAATTTAGGTAATTGCAGTTTGGGCAAGCGAAGTAATCGCTGTTTCGTACTAGAGACTGCGCTAAGCCTGTCTTCTTTGTCATCACAACAAAATTCTACATTTTGGTTACTACTTTTAATCAATGCGGCTACCTGTAACTGTAGTGCGAAAAATTCACTATCATAATTGTCTACAGTCTCCAGATCGGCCTCTATAATTTCATCGCTCTTCTCCTCTGAGTCTAGCCATAGCGATAAAATGCTATTCTGCAATACAACAAGTTCCTCGTGTATTTTTTCTAATTTCGAAAACTCACTTTTTATACCTTCGGATTCTTGTTGTTCAATGCATCTTTCTAATTTCTTTCTGCAAATGGTGAAACGGCATCTTACTATTTTCCGATGTTGGATTGCATATTCACGGTCGCCATATGTTCTTGTTAATATACCGCCGACAGACGCTCCCGCACTTCTACAATACTAAATTGTGTACTAATTCACACTAAAACATGAAGATAGGAAAAATTGCGACTTTATTTCCTCACGGCAAGATGACAAGACAAAAAACGAAAATTATATAGGTAACAGTGTCAGTCGTAAACAATTCAAAAAGTACACATATCAATAAAAAGGTTCTAAATAATCACAACACTAAGGTTGGTGCTAAGGAGCAGGTGTTATACAGAGTGTTTCTGCATAAAGTGCGAATTTGCAAAGTTAATGGTACTGCGGTCTCCAAAACCCCGATTCGAATGATCATAGCAATTGTTACAATTGACCTAGAGACGCGATTTATATGGCGTTTGATAGCTGAAATGATGCAGATTGAAATAAGCACTAGACAACAATACCATATATGGGGTATGTTTTGTATAAAAATTGGAATTAATTGAAATAACAAAATAAATAATTTACCAAAAAAATGTTTTTTTTTTTCGTTTTTTCATCACTAAAATTACCTCCTTTTGCCCCCTGCCTCTTATGTGCCTACCTACTTTATGCAGAAACACACTTTATAAAAAACCGATTTCAAAAACACTGAAAAGTTAAAAATAATATAAGAATAGGTACAGACAACATCACACTTTTATATTGAAGTCGGTGCCAAACGATGATCTCCTAGAAAGTCTTAAAATTTGGCACCGACTTCAATATAGAAGTGTGATGTTGTCTGTACCTATTCTTATATTATTTTTAACTTTTCAGTGTTTTTGAAGTCGGTTTTTATTTTTTGTAAAATATTTTTTATTTTTAACTTTTTAGTGAATGAAATCTTTATAGTGAAAGAAACCCTAATTAAATGCTTTCGGCCGCGTACGAAACTGGAGCTTCATACCAGCTCACCTTCGGTGAATTGTTATTTAATTAGTGTTTCCCTCAATTTTCATAGGATCCCTATCAGTCCCCATCAGTTCCTGACTTCGGAGACCTTGACCACCCTAGGAGTATACTCTATCGAATACAAAAAGAAATTTGAAAATCGGTCCACAACTGGCGGCGTAATCGCGTAACATACACAAAAAAAAACATACGCATCGAATTGAGAACCTCCTCCTTTTTTGAAGTCGGTTAAAAATAAATATTTTTATGTCAATATCAACTTAATTATTTTACTTCCTCTAGAGTTGGTTGAAAGAGATCTCTCTGATGATAAGTTTGCCCTCATGTTAGTTTTTAGGGTGACCTAAACTTTGTTTGATAACGCTTATATGTGCTCAACTTTCTGTCTGTCTGTCTGTCTGTTCCAAAAAGATCTCGGCCTCTGGCTACTTACAGATTTAAGGTTTACAATAGATCAGGGGTTCCTAACCTTTTACCCAATGCGCCTCACCCAACATTATGCTAAAATACTACGCTCCCCTAGGGGCCGAAATAGGGAGTCAAGAAAATTAAAAAAAACGATGAAAATATTGGCGTGTTTAGTTTTATTCGAAAGATGGTTGCAACGTGTCGCTGACTTCGCATAGGTGGCACCGTCCGCGTCGCGCGAGTTTATATGAACAGTTTTAATAAATATTATTTATATAGTTTAATTCTGCCCCCCCCCCCCTTGGTTCACTCTACACCCCCCAAGTGGGGCGCGCCTCACTGGTTGGGAAACCCTGCACTAGATGATAGAATATGAATTTTTGTTTTATGCAACCTGGGGCCAAATGCCCTAATTTTCATCAATGATTTGTAGCAACTCGTTGAATTGGATTTTTGCTGAGTATGGAAATGCTAATACTAGCCTGCTCCCTGGGTCATACCACTAGTGTACCCGTTTCTAGCCCAAATTTTATATAAGGCTTGTTGTAGTAACTCGTTGAACTTTTTTTTTGATCTGAACGTTTGTTTGATGCATTTTAAATAGGTATATCAATGTCGTCACCGCCGACCAAAAAATATCAAAAGTAAGTAAGTGGATACTTACCTACTTACTTTTGATATTTTTTGACTAGCGGCCTTACATACAAAAACTTATACCGAGGACAATCCTCGGAATAATTTATTCTGTTTGTTTTAGCACATGTCAGATGTAATATGTCCAAAATAAGACAAAACACGGAATAACTATTTCGAGGTTATTCCTAGGAATAAGTTTTTTATTTGTAAGGCCGTAGGACTTTTTCTTCGTTTTGGCAGCCATTGAGGTTACGTCAATGTTGGCAGCTGTGTTGTTGCTGCCGGTTGCCGGCCCGCACCGCAGTTGCAGACTTGCAGTGGAAGCACGGCAAATACCTAACCATCATATAAACAACCCGTCGGAGTATTTACATTCCGGCCAACGAAGGCTGTGTGCTGAGGAATGGTCTTGTTAGGAGTGCGTGCCCCGAATTTCGTAAACAATTTTTAGGGCAGGCAAAATCGAAAAATGGTTTTAAGCACTTTTCTTGTAAAGGAGAGTTGGATTATACGTAAATATACACTATCTGCATTGTCATCTACACTACATGTATTCTCGGTAACTATTTGGATTAAATTTTCTACGTAAATATATATGCGCATCTTATAAGAGATAACTTTGTAATTACTTAATTTAAATGGAGCACGTGAAGCAATTTCCATGTATTGTTAGTATGAAAAACATGATAAACATATGGTAATTGCCACACATTTATTAACTATACTCAAGAATTTAATTACTCCTGTATGCGTTTTCTGACTATCACAACAACTTTTAATAATCTTAGGATAAAAAAAATATATCATTTGTTATTTAGCCTTTCGTTAACAATATTTTCAACACACTTGCTAGTAAAGTGGGTCTAATTTTACCGGCTTTAGATACATAAAGCAGCTCATAAAACACGCGTGTATTGTAGAGCCGAGGCACGCATCACAGCGTCCGGCAATGCTGCACTTGCCGGTCTCGCCAGTAATGTATTACCTCTAGATTTTTTAAAAGCTAGAGGTAATATAAAAGACATTAACGAACTACATAATTTTTCAAACGATATTTTCATAGCATTATTATATCGTAATGTACTACATATAATTAACTATCATACCCGTGCTAATTTTTGTAACATCTATTACTTTATAACACCATCCCGGCGTAGGTACAATCTTAGGGGTCGAAAGCATGTAACCTTTTTAAAGTTTTATATGTGTTTATAAATAAATCCAGATACATATATTTAACATTCCTAAACTTACGAATTCCTAAAAAAAAAAATAGTTTAGGAACATGAGTAAGTAAGTACCTACTTCTTTTTTACTGGCTATCAATTTGTCAGAAAAAGCTTGACTTCTACCTACGCAGCGTCGCTGTCGTATTGTTTTTATAGCTAAAGCCAAAACGATCTGGTTCCAAAGCAAAGTTCAACAAAAGAGATCAATAAGTTAAAGGTTTCGTCGGGCCTGGTAAGAGCTCGGTAACCGAGAGGTCTAGGCGTCAACACGGTATGTTGCAGTCGTGGGTTCAAACCCCGCCCGAGACGAAATAGTTTCTTTATTTCATTCATTTTCCAATTTATTCAGCACTTTTAAAGGAAATGCAAAGTTCTATATTATAACAATGTTTCTTTATTGTTCAAACCTTGCTATAGGTAAGCGATGAAGGTAAGGCTCCGAGCTGTTTACCTGACTGCGCAATGCAAAGAAGGGTAATGTGTTCATTGACCTTGTTGTTTAGATACCTATCTTTATTTGTCCAAAAATGTTAAAGTCGAGAAGACGTCAATTAATCCAAGAAAAAAAATACATTTATCATAAAAGCCGTAAAGCTATTTGCTTGTAAACATTAGATTAGTATAAGCGAGTGAAAAATTAATCTGATGCAGCACAACCCTTGCTATGTTGATCTTTGCCTCATAAATTACTTGCAACTCACGTGCTATTGCAACAGATGATTCGCGAGTATCAACTGTAGGCCACTGGACTAAAACATTTCAATTCAGTTCGCCAAACATCACCGATACTACAATGTTACTTAGCACTTCAATTTTAATTGCTGCCGTGTCAATAGCCTCATCAGAGACAACGGTTCCTGGGATAGATAGAACAATAACTGACGGTGTTCAGAGTAGGGGATACAAAATCGTTTATGGCGATGAAGATCTTACAATCATCAATCAAGCGATAACTGATATAGAGAAGAGTGAAGCTTTGAAGAAGAGTATTAACTTGGAGCAAGCTATTAAACCCTTGGCAGCGGAGGATGTGAAGTGCTTTATGTCTGTCGATCGGTACTGTAGCAGTGAAATGCGCCATATTAAAGGTATGCACTTATAAAACTCAAACTCAAAAATCTTTATTCAATATAGACACTCACTCACTCCTATGTAATCAGTGCGGGACGATCAACGCAAGGTCATTGGGAGCTCTATGCACCTTAACTAAATTATTTAATCCTTGTATGTACACACACCCCAATTACCGTGACTCAGTGTAGGTACTTCGTATCACTTTAACAGATCTAAAACCGCGAAGTGTACCGTCATTTTTCATATAAATATAGGTACCATTATTACTTTATATCATGCCTTCTAATTTCTATTAAACATAAAAAAAAATAATATGCAAATCGGTCAAGCCGTTTTTAGGATTCCGTAGTAAACAAGGAACCCTTATAGTTTCGCCATGTCTGTCTGTCTGTCTGTCCGCGCATTTACTCAGAGACTATTAGTACTAGAAAGCTGTAATTTGGTATGGGTATGTATATTAATCATACCAAAAAAAAGTGGTGGAAAAAAACATTGAAAAAAAATTTTTTAAGGGTAGCTCCCATACAAGTAGGGGTAATTTTTTTTCTCAACTAACCCATCGTGTGGGGTATTGTAAAAAATAATGTGAGGTTCAGAACACCATTTTTCGATTTAGGGATCCGTTTCTGCAAATTTTTGTTAGAGGTAAGTGTCCCCCCCCCCCCCTCTATCTGGTAAACGGTTATATATGGACACGTGAAAAAAATTAGAACAGTAGTATACACGGTGTTTCATAATAACCAATAAATAATCAATGCGTTATCTAAAACTAATTATTAAAATGTGTTTACACGTAATGTCATTTAACCCAAAATTTTCATGTTTATCATAGTATCATCATCATGTCTATGATTTACATGAAAATTTTGGGTTGAATGACATTACGGATAAACACAATTTAATAATTAGTTTTAGATAACGCATTGATTATTTATTGGTTGTTATGAAACACCGTGTATATAACGAAGTTTAAAGGAAAACTATCACTAAGTACAAACTAAAAAGTTAGAGACGACTAACATATAAAATTTACTCGGAAAAGTAAAATTTCATTGAAAATTATTACTGAATATAAATTTACGAACCACGTGAATCATTGCAGCTTTAATAATATTAATAATGCCTAATTGAATAGCAACGTATTTAGTAATCTGTGGCAACGTGTTGTGAGGTGTGACTGTGAGCTCAAAGTTGGCATTTGCAACTACGGAACCCTACACTGCGCGTGGCCCGACACGCACTTCGCCGGTTTTTCAGTTTTAGCGATACTAACGAACGGCGAATCATTTCCATATACGTACACGGTTACTTTTTATCACCACGGATAATTTCAGTGACGCTTCAGGACACGGTAGTAGAATGATTTGAACATTAATAAAAAATTACTTTGATTTAATAATAAATTTAATTTTATATTAATTTTCTAAAATGTCCAAATAATACTGCACCAATTAAGTGTAGCATTTTTATTATTTAATTTTTTATTAATATTTAAATCATTCGACGACCTTGTCCTGAAGCTTCCCTTAAATTATCTGTGGTGATAAAAAGTAACCGTGTATAGAGAAGATTTAATAACACAACAGCGTAATAAGTCTCATTTCTCCTTTTAATTTTGATCGTTAATAATTAAATTAATTTCTTTTTGATTCTTCTTGGTTGAAATAAATTGAATTTAAGAATAAATAAATGTATTTTGTGTGAATCAACAAACAAAATTAAATTAATTTCTTTTTGATTCTTCTTGGTTGAAATAAATTGAATTTAAGAATAAATAAATGTATTTTGTGTGAATCAACAAACAAACAGCCAATAGAAGTAATACGTTGATTTGCTGTTGATTTGCTATTAAAGTCAGGGTAAAACTAAAACCTTACTTGAATTAAGTAGTCAAAGTAATTAAATACCTACATAATTTTATTTACAGATGTCCTCGTGAAAGCTTTGAAAGATGACTGCGCAAAATGTTCGGATGACGAGAAAAATAGCGCTGGTAAAGTTGCCGCTGCAATGATGGCTCATGATCCTGTAGCATGGAAACTATTCCTTACTAGGTACGATGGACTATCAAGGGTTCAGAGGATACTTGGCTAATATAAGGCAAATAAAATAAGTATTTTAAGTATTCAAATAGTGTTGTTAATTTATTATGAAGACCTTCTTGCTAAAGGAGAATTTTTGTAATCATTATGTTGAAAATATATACCGAAAAATGTTGTAGGTGTGTACTATTACATAAGCCAGAAAAAAGAGAATTAAATCCAAATTTCCCCGAACTGAAGTTGATTGGGGAGCCTGAAATTATAAGGACTAAGCAAAGATATACAATGCCAGGTATAAAAGTAAGGGTCAAACGATATGATGCAAAGAAAATTAATTAAATGAAATCTAAATTTATTACATAATGATTTGTTTATTTTTTATAGCCCCATATACCATTACCAGTAATATTTTCACTTTGATGGAATACTAGATCATAAATCGCCTCATTAAATCGCCTCATAGAATCTTTCAACGAAGTTTCTGATCGCATTGACATATTCCATCATTCTTACAGTTCATTGAAAAAAGTATTGTACCATAATAATGGGCAGGAATGAGGGACGGATTAAATAAATTTGATTTGTCTCTCATTTTTGCTCATAGCACATCTCTAACGCTTCTATGTATAATGTGTTTAAAGTCTTTACTGTATTATAATGTGTTAAGCCTTATTGTTTTATTTAATTTAATTTTATTTTTAATTTAATTTTTAGGGGAGTTAAGCACCTGTGTTGATATATATATAAATGCTGTATACACCTGTAAAAATAATTCACATGGTACTGTATGCTAAAAATATTATTTTGTAGTTTATTGTGATGTTATTGTTGGTGTGTCTAAATAAATAAATAAATAAATAAGATATTTGAATCCTTACTCGGTAATTTCAATCTGCCGTATTCGTATTTTTGGTTTATTTGCGATTTACTGATTAGTTAAATAGAATGCTACCTACTAATCGGCATAATGTTCTGTCCATCTGATTCCATACCCCAGCGTCTTGATGTGCCAGCCACGGCCTATACACGGATTTTTTTATGGTATGGGACAATCCTTGGAATTGTGTAGTATTATATTGATTGTAAGAGCGTCGGTGGCGCTGTGGACTCGGCACTTGCCTTCCAATCGGGGGGTCGGGGATCGAGACCCGCCATGTACCAATGTGTTTTTCGTTTCGAATTTCATATGTACATTTGTCTGACGCTCCCACGGTGAAGGAAAACATCATGAGGCAACCTGCATACATCTGCGAAGAAATTCAATGATGTATGTGAAGTCGACCAATCCGCTCTGGGCCAGCGTGGTTGACTAAGGCCTAATCACCCTAACATAGGGTAGGCTCGAACCCCTCGGTGGGGGACGTATATGAGCTGTGATGATGATATTGATTGTTGGAGGTGGAGGGGTTATCATTCTTTAGAATGTACGCACGCCTTTTTCCCGTAGGGTTAGGCAGATAACACAGTTTTCTGCTTGCTGCGATCTAAACATTTTCTCAAGCTTCCTCAGCTTATATCAATGCATCAGTACCTGATCGCCCGCGAAGGGAACCACCTACTCTAGAAAATAAATTTAGGTGTTGTACCTTATTTGGACCTATCGTGCCGCCAATAAACTAACCTTATAATTATGGCGTGAACTACAAGAAGCAGTTGATAAAATGCCTCTTATATGAGCTGTTGCCGACTCAAGTAAATTGAAAAGATGAATAATAATAGAAAAACATAGGACCTGTCATTACTTTTCTCACAATTTATTAAATTAAACGCACCATATATATTTTGTTCATGGACAGGAACCAGCATCAGGTACTTAGCAAGAATTTCTATGAACCAAAAAATATATGGTGGTTTGGAATGTCAGTCAGTCACATTAACAGATTCGATCTTCGTCTGTAAAAAAATAATACACTTTCCAAAATTTAGAAGTCTTGACTTTAAACATGTACGCCGTACTTAAAACACATGAAAGTCAAACAAATATTGCGACATTAATTTTATTTACTACATAAAAGGCGGTTATGTTTTCATCAACTTCTGATCTAAAAAAGAAGCAATGTGCAGATATAGATATCAGTAGTTTATGGTACCATTTTCTTCATATTTAATAAAGTATCATTTCTTCATTTCCTTTTTTTCAGTTCTTGTCCTATTTTTCTCAGCTTCATCTATTTTGACATTGGGTTCGTTAGATTTGTTCGTTGCTTCTTTTCGTTCCAAGTATTTCTTTTTGTAACTTCCATCTGAATTGTACCTGTAACATATTATGAGCTTTTAACGAAGCCAACTAACAAAGTCAGCGTGTGGTACTTTATCTTGAAAAGTTAAATATTGTGCCCACTGAATTAGGTACGAGTACTACAAAATTGCTTGATTATAGTAGTATTATATTATCTGTGATTATAGTATAGGTTTGTGAGTTGTAGCTTAATTTTATTAGTGGTGTGGCAACACTGCCGCATAAGAGATTTGTAAAGATACGCGCCCTCTGGTGCCATGCTACTGTAACTTCCTCTTAATAAAACCACCACTGAGTGAGATCGGTTCTTTTGTATTCATAAATACAGGCTTACTTTTTTACTATCGAACTAATCCTGAAATCTAAAAAAAATCAGCTGTTCAATAAATTCAGGTTCAGTGGATTTGTGAAACATTTGTATGGATCAGTTGATTTTTTTCGTGATTTCAAGATTGGTCCCATAGTAAGAGTTGTTCAGTTTACATTTATGAACAAGCATACAAAATTTGCCTCTTGCTGAAAAAGTAACCTCGAATAAATCTCACGATTATACCTTAAAATATAATATTCACATCGCAATGATTGGCGTACAGTACGTCTAGTATGAGTTTTGATAGTTTTGGATTCGAACGATCGAATAGTTTTGTTTCCATACATTTCACACCAGCGCCTCTATCGGATACTATAATGAACTAGAATTGACAGTATGAGTTACAAAGTAATAAACTACTCGACCAATGAGTACGTATGTTCGATATTGTAAAATATAAAAAACCTCAGTATCTTTACGACAAGCTCAATTTTTTACAATTTCGGAATAATTATAACTGTAGGCCTAGACGCATCTTATTGGCAATGTATCAGCATAGAACAGCTGCGTTCACTGGCAGTTTCCGCTATCTCGCCACAAGATGTTGGAATAATATTCCACCACCTTTACGAATATTGTCAAGTAAAACAAGTTTTAAAAGAAAACTAAATTTAATTTTATTGGAAAAGCAAAAGTTAGGTATAATGGTTAATTTTAATATGATGGCGGACTCTGCTAGAGCACTTGATTAGTAGGTCTTTTGGTAGGTATTACATACATTGCTTATTATTCCCAAAGTTATATTATAACACTGTTCTTTTTCTCTCTTACTGCCTCCGGTTTGCCTGGCGAAGGTAAAAATCACGGATTTGGCTGAAAATCAGTGTTGCCTTGTACTCATCAGGGCATCAACACTGAGTCAAGTCCCTTTTAAACAGCAGCACACACTTGGAATTCATTTCTTGAAAGATGTGTAATTTTTTTTTGTCAATGGAATTTAAGAGTCAATTGTTGTGTAAATGTATTCTTGTTATGTGTTTGTGTGTTGTTTGTTTAAATAAATGTATCTATCTATCTATCTATCTATTCGAGTAGTTTTTGAGTTTTTGGCAGTATGAGTTACATGTTTGACATTTGTTTGACAGTTTACTCGAAAACTATTGTAGTTTGGGTTCTCACCTTACATTTTTATGTGAGTTTGGTACATTAATACGCATGGAGAGAGACGGAAGAATTCTAAGCTGCGACAATCATTTTCTTTAAGCCGCATCTCCGACACACACTTTACTCAGCGCTACCACCTAACAAAAGCTGCTTTCCATCATGTTTGCAGTACATTAAGGGAGTATAGTGACCTTCGTAGTTCGCAAAGAGTGTCTCTAGAGACTAAGGTTAGTACCTACAATATTATTTACACACATAACATTATAGTTAATTTCTGTTACATTTGTTTTAGGTGTTGTGTGCATTATTGTTTTATGCCAATGGAGACTACCAGCGAGTAACTGGCCTTGCTAATTACTTGTCGCAGAAAGCAGTTAGCTGGTACATTGACCAAGTAACAATGGCACTTAACCACTCAATGGTTATAAATAAATATAAAGTTTCCAAATACTGTTTTTCTTTCATTCAACTCGCTTTAAAAATAATAAAAACGGGTAAGAAAACGTCACAGTGCCATAATCGCGTGTCTCTTTCCATTCACATGTGTGTAAGAGAGATATAAATATATAATGTGAAGTTCGTCTAATCGAGTAAAACTAACTCGCTATCGTTTAAACGTGAATTCGAAACGAGCAACTCATACTACCGTTTACATGGTAAACTGACAGTTTGGCGAGCTAACGAAAACTATTGTAGTTTACTCGTTTTAAAAACTCGTACTAGACGTACAGTGCGTAACAACTTGTGAAATAGTGCTTGTATACAGAATCACTTCAAGACAACAACAAGTGGCTAGCTTCTGCTTGCTTATACATGTATATTAAAACCGTCTCCGCACGAACGAAATATTTATTTAAATAAATCTATTCAGCCAATTTATCTTGAATCTATTCAGCCGTTTTAAAGTAATTTTGTGACAAGCAAATTTCACATTTGTTGAGTTCTTGCGGGAAATGAGGACTTTGCTGATAAATTACTGGCAATAAGCAATATAATTCTATTTTGATCATCTTAAACATTTCTTTGAACGTACGATATAAAGCATTTTAGACAGCAAGAACAGTTACAAATTGAGAGAAAAAAAATGAAAGCCGTAATGTTATTTTACATTTTTGCATCGACTGCTCTCCTTTCATAAATTTCTGTCGCATCAACGTTTGTTAAACGTTCTGCTATAAGCGTCCATGGCTATAAGTTGTGATGGTCATGCAATTATTTGCCGCAAATACTACGAAACAAACTCTGAATCCGCAAACGTTCGGATTGAAATCATTGCTAGCTTCACTAAATGGGGCGTGTTTTCTTATACACGTTCAAAATACAACTTGGACTTACTTTTGTTCTAGTGTCATCCATTCTTCAGGCCTGTGATCTATTATATATCCCATGACTTCATCCGCGCCTTCTCGCTGCCTCTGACTGCACTTTTGACAGTCATTAAGAATTGCATCAGGTATATTTTCTGTACAATGAAAATATATAAAGGAAATGAAGGCATATAGGTACATACTAACTTTAGAGTAAAAGAGTGAATTCATTTATATATTTATAATTAAACATTATTGTGAATAGCTAAACAGCATATCTTCCTTTCGATAGGAAAATTACTCGGTTTGGGAATTTCTGTGTCAATAATTTGTCCGAGTAAACATGCTTTGAAATATTCAATCTTATTGTTTTCTTTTTTATTATTAAAGGATATTTTAACTGCGTCGTTGAATTAGGTTTTAAAATACAAGTAAGGAAGAGTTTTTTCTGGACATTGTTTTAAATATACAATATTTGATAATGCTTACGTTTTAATTCCTTCGCGTCTGGACTACAAGGTCCTTTATCTAATAAACATTTGATGTAACTGTTCAGAAGACGATCATTTGTCAATATCTCTTCCAGATTCACACCGTCATACTTTGTCGAGTATGCTGGCTCCTCTGTGCTCACAGAGCGTAAATATACCAAGAGGAGAAATGTTGCAACCAATTTCATGTCTCTCTGTAACTAACGTATTAATAATATTATCAGCCCCCTAACCATGATCGCTAAAAACAATATCAAAACCGCGCTGAGAGTGGGTGGCGCTATACGCAGCAGGAGTGGTGTCTCTGTTTCAATATTGTTTTAACCGTGCTATAAGCGATCATAGTAAGACCCCTGGGCGCAGTCTTATTGTATTGTCTTGCATAAATTGTTTGCAGAGTTACATGACAAGAAACAAGTACATAAGTAATAGTAACCTACATACATACAGTTTAACCAGAGAGGGTGCAGCCTTACCAAGCAACTAGGGTAAGTTCTAGTAATGGTTTTGATAGCTTATTGCAAATGATAAATTAGAACTCACCGTAGGGAAGATCATGGCCAGATTAAAACTTCAACTTGCCTATAGTGTATACTGATACCTGCGCTTTTTATCTACTTGGAAGGAAAAGTTTATTCTATCTGGTGTAGGATGATTTTCAATGGGGGGTGTCCGGACCCCAAGCCCCCTAACCTACACCAATGATTACGAGTATTGAGTGTAGTGTTATACACAGAGCAAAAATGTTACTAGAAGAATAACTGCCTAAGATTTTCCAGAAGGAGACTGAACAGTCTTACATTCTAATTTTTTTGACAGAGTGTAATTTTGCTAGACAAAACAAAGAGTGAGACATTAAAAATACACCTAAGTATACTCTAATTTTTCGTTGTAGCACGAAACGGGCACAAATAATAACCGTTATGCCACCGAGCCATTCAGTAGCACCACGGGAAATATTATTTTACCCGTGTGGTGCCCTAACATTATTAATAGTAAATTAAGACATTTTTAATACAAAGTTTTATTCATAATATCTATCATAGAAGTCAACGTAAACCAAATTATGTCGTTAATTTACTAATTTGAGAAATAATTTAGAAAGTGGACCAAAGACAACATTTTATATTGCCATTATAGTTGATAGTTAGTAGTACCTACGTGCTAAGCACACAGAGGAAAGTTATTTGTAAATTAATATTTTTGGGGGTTTAATGATTGTTTATTGGTTTAGTGGACCCAGCAATGAATATGGAAAGTATGATTTCCTCAAATTTTGTGCAAGGCACATTTACGAGTACTAGAGGAATATTTGTCAGATTAACTTTGAAATTAATTGTTGGAAATGTAAATGTCAAATGGAGAATTTGACACAAGATAGTCGGTGCAGGAGGAATTCATTTTTAACCACGCCCCGGATTCCCAATGTCAGGAGGAAGAGTTGAACTGTATTAGAATTGCCGATTTATTGCTGCAAGAACTGATTAATCGACGGCAATGGCGCGTATATTCCAAACCGTAAAAGATTTCTAAGCATTATTTTTTAAACTTTGTTCCTTTTTAATAAGGGTTCAAATTTCCAGAAGCGATTGGAATCTGGGGGGCGAGTAAAATTTACATGAAAATATTTATAATATTGAAAGGAGTCCGATACTTAAAACCTAAACACAAATTGCCTAATAACGTTTGGCCTAAAACACATATCACCTAAAAACGAAATGCCTAATAACGTTTAGCCTAAATAAGTATGCATAAAGTCGAGAATACACATAAAGTCGTTTCTGGCGCTTCGCCGGCCGTTGCCGCGGCATGCGGCATTCATGTTCAAACCAACGCTCGTCGCTTCGCTCCTCGCTACCTATTTTTGACGTTATTAGGCATTTCGTTTTTGGGTGATACGTGTTTTAGGCCAAACGTTATTAGGCAATTTGTGTTCAGGTTTTAAGTATCGGACATTATTGAAAGTGGCAATGTGCAATAAAATATCCTGTCATGCTTCATGTCAGATTTTATTTAGAAGCCTACGAAAAAATGTCCTATTCCTATTATATAAATGGTTATGGGTTACAATTATTGGAAGGGGCATATGTTTATAGGTTGAAAAGTTAGGTCCAGGCATTCTTCGCAAGCAAACAGATGCAAAAATATTTTAATGCGGATTTATTACATCTTTAGGAACATTTTCATATAAAATAAGTGAATTCATTGTGGGACTTCTTACGACAAGTATGGGATAAGAAATGTCTTTAGCTGTTAGTATGTAGGTAGATATGTAAATATTAATACTTCGATTTAATTATTTATTATTATAATGTGAAATAGTTACATAAAGAAATATAAGGTGTTCCAAAAAGTTGTGACGATATTAAGGGAAGTTGTAAGACCATTAAACTTTCACACAGTTTCCATGCAATCATGAATTGCGAGAGATGCAAGCGGCACCTACGACTGTAATCTATCCCACGAAATTCTTGATTCTCTACAATTTTTTCCCTCCAGCCAGTACGTATGCCTTTTTTTCAGGGGGAATGCGCAACCGCACCGTACCCGCCGTTGGCTAGACGGCGAGCGTGCGTTGGCCGGGCAGAGTGCCAGGCCGACCCACTAAAACCTCCCGGAGTTCTCCGTGCCCTTGTGGGCACGCATGGTAGGGTCCACAATGCGACTACTACTACCAGCGCGTCCGGGCAGGCCCGACCATGTTGGTCGGGCTATCGCCAATTGCCCGGGGGATTGCTCGAGAACACCAGGGCAATCCCCAGAGACGGGCGTCTGATGCCGGCTCAGGCTCGGAGGCCGCCGCTAGCGGCGAACTGTGAATAGGGTTGCCACCTTTTTTTTGTCCATATAAAGTACATTGGCTCTCAAAAGGTTGAAAAAAAAAGTACATTGTGGGAACATAAAGTACTTTTTATTCCACTTTATTATCATGCTTTAAATATGTTTGGTTACCTCTAGCAACTTTATTGCACTTTATGTTTACAAACGAATTTTTTTAAGCACCTTGACATGACAATGTTGATATTTGCGGCTAAATTGCGTTGAGGAATGAGCTTTTGGTTTTTTTTGGCTTGGTTCACAAGAAGGTCAAAGATGCACCGAAAACGGGAAACTCCTGTCCTCATCCATAAAATCTTCCAGTTCTAGATATGAAAGAGAAACTGTTAGTTTGGGCTAATTATATACAGGAATTATTTCACGATTCAAGACCAGAAGAGTTTGAAGTTGGTGTGGGAAACTTATAACTCATAGAAGAAGACTATTTAGACCTACTCGTAAACCTCTTTAATAAAATATATACGAACATTATACCAGACATATTATACCAGAACAACGGCTTATCAACTTTTATCACCATCCCGAATAAAGTGGATCTAAAACTTGTAGTGATTACCGAACAATAAGCTTGATGAGTCATGTCTTAAAGATCTTCCTTAAAATAGTACATGGTAGAATATACCGAATATGTGAAGATCTTGGCGACACACAGTTTGGCTTTAGAAATAGATTCCTGCTTCTGGCTAGAGAAATAGATTGCATTAGGGACGCCCTCTTTTGTACTCGCGTGACATGAAGCGTGACTTACCTACATATTTGCTTCATCGATTACGAGAAAGCTTTTGATAAAGTTCAACATATGAAATTGATTGAAGTTTTGAAATCAGTCCCACTTCTTATTAACATCTATGCAGAAGAGCTTTTCCGGAATTGATCAGCTAGTCATACAGGCATTATTGTAAAAGACACTCCTATCAATAATATATGTAACGCTGATGATACTGCCTTGATCTCAGACAATTTGGCGCCATTACAGGAGCTTCGTAATAATGTTAATGAATTCAAGTAAGGAAATGGGATTGAGCATCAATATTGCAAAAAAACAAATACTTGTTGATCTCTAAGACACCACAATATGACTCGTAGCTCTATGTCGGGACAGAATTGGTAATAAGGGTGACTGAGTTCGGGTACCTGGGAAGTTGGATTAATGAGAGAGGTGACCATGCTCAGGAGATAAAAGTCCGCATTGAGGTGGCTCGTTGAGCCTTTTTTAGAATGAACTGATCGAGATCTGAGCCTTGAGTTAAGACTACGCTTAGTCCGCTATGTACAATACGGTGTAGAACCATGGACTCTCACACAAAATATGATAAAAAGGTTGGAGGCGTTTGAGGTGTGGATATACCGCCGTATCTTGAACATCGCATGGCGTGACCGAATCACCACCGTGTAGGTACTAAGTAGGCTCAAGAAGAAGATGGAGTTTATGAATACCATCAAGCGAATGATAAATGATAAATACAAACTACTCCAACTCATCATTCAGGGGAAAGTTGCTGGAAAGAGAAGTGCTGACAGGAGGCGGCACTTGTGGTTGAAGAACCTGCGGGAATGGTTTTTCTGCAGTACTACCTCATTATTCAGAGCAGCAGCTTATAAAATTAAAATTTCCCTGATGTTGTCTAACCTCCAATAGACGAGAAACTATAAGAATAATAATAATAATAATAATTGTTTATTTCAGGCACAGTTCATGTTGTTACAACATAAAATAACCCATATTTACAGATAAAATTAAAATTAGATAAAATTATTTACAGATAAAATTAAAATCAAATTATAAATTAGAATTAAATTAAATTAAATGGAATTGCACAAATACAATACAAATAAAATAATAATAATAAAATTATACAAATGCCTATTAATTAATTTGAATAATTGAAATACGATTGAGAAATATTATCAGTGTAAAAGTCATATGTATAAAACAAGTCGAAAATATAAATGTCAGGATCAATATCATTATGTCACACACGAATAAATTAACGTTTTTTTTACATATTAATTATTTCTAGTAATATAGATAGTGAGTCATAGGTTTCAGTCAAACATATTTTATAAAGGCTACGTCATTGCGATATACAGTCAAATATAGTGCTTGTAAAATGTCATTATCAGAGCTATTTAAACGCTGGTGAAAAGAAAACTTCATTCGCCTCAAGACTGCAAAGAAGTCATCAACTCTACTCTCAGCAAACATACCAGACGCGCTGCACCTCCATGACAGACCGAACATTACTCTGAAGGAGTTATTATACTGTACACGAAGAGCGTTAAATGCACTCTTCGTGTAATTATTCCAGAGCTGACAGGTGTAGAGTGCCTGGCAGTATGCCTTAAATAGTATCACCTTAACTGTATGAGAACACTGCCAGAACCGTCTAGCCAACATGTTGCTTTTTGCGGCAAGTGATCTACGTTGTCTCTCAAGATCATCATTGTCTTTTGAGGTGTCCGTAAGTATGTGCCCCAGATATTTAAACTTACTTACAACTTTAATGGGCAAGTTGTTCAGTGTAAGCGTCGGTACTCTGTCAGAGCTGCTGCCTGCTCTAAATACCATGGCTTCTGTCTTTTTCACATTATACGTGAGACCGTGTTCGAGCGTGTAACGCTCACAGATAGCGAGCAGGCGGCGGAGCCCTCCGACCGAGGGGCTGAGCAGCACCATATCGTCCGCATAGCTAAGATTGTTGACGCATTGCTCGTCGACATAACAGCCGGCCCTGGTGCCGCTCAGCTCCTCGATCAGATCGTTTACATATAGATTAAACAGCACTGGTGACGTCAGACCACCATGCCTTACACCACGGTTCAGTTTATACGGATCCAAGAGTGACTCCCCCCATCTGACCTGATTATACTGGTTGTCATACCAAAACTTCAATAAGTTTGCGACTCTTGTAGGCACTTTTGTACTGTTCAGCTTTTTCCATAGTTTATCATACAAAATCGAATCAAAAGCTTTACTGAGGTCTAGAAAACAAGCATAAACAGTAGTTTTACGGTTCACATAGTACTTAACAGTATTTTTTAAAGCAAATATGGCCATGTCAGTGGATAGCTCGCTGCGAAACCCAAATTGAGAATGACATAGTGGTATATTGTTTACACTCAAATGAACATTAAGCAATCGTTCAAATATTTTCGATAATATTGTTGCCAGTGATATAGGTCGGTAATTGCTACTATTAGAAACATCACCCGTACGATTTTTAACAATTGGAACTACAATAGTTTTCATAAAGTCCGGGGGCAAATATTCATGGGCAATACAAGCATTATAAAAACAAGTAAGTCTGTCGTATAACACTGGGCCCCCGTATACTACATGTTCCACACTGAGGTTGTCGTGGCCAGGAGACTTTCCGCGTTTCATATTTTTGACGCACTTAAATAGATCGTCTGGCGTATAGTATAAAGTGGAGTCGGCAATGTGAGGTGTGGTGTGCGTACGCGGCTGGCCGTCGCGTTGGCCGCCGCGGCGGAGGGTAGCGGGCGACGGCTAGAATGAGCTTTTGGCGACCTCTACATAATCTGTCGTTCCGTATTAGGCAGTCTTACAATAAACTATTTTTTTTATATTTAATGTTTAATGAATCCCAGAGAAATCAAATCGCGCAAAATAAAGTATTTTCACGTACTTTATCTTTGGCATAAAGTATAGAGTACATTTACCCGAAATAACGTACAATACTTTATAATAAAGTACGGGTGGCAACCCTAACTGTGAAAGACAGATGCAGCCGCAGCCGCCATCTCAGCGGCAACGGGCGGCAAATATTTTGTCAGCCAATACTACTCTTGCCCCGCCGGCCAATATGCCGAAGGAAGCGAGAGTGGTAAAGAAGTCAGCGGCGGTCCCCTCAACATCCGGGGCCGCCACAACCGCGGCAAACGTAGAAACGGTCCAGGATCCCTGGACCGTTGTCGTCAGGCGAGGCCGGAAGAAGCCGGCAGCGGAAGTGCCCAAGAAGGCTATCGAGACGCAGAAAGTGCCAAAATTACCAAAAGCACCACGATCTTTGGCGGTAGTCGTAGCTCTTAAGCCGGAGGCGGTGGCAAAGGGTCTCACATACGGTGAGGCGATTGCCAAGGCCAAGGCCTCAGTCAGCCTCGGGGCCCTAGGTATAGGACCTGCAAAATTTGGGACGGGATAACCGGGGCTCGAATAATCGAGCTCCCGAAAGAAACATCCCCGTCCCAGGCGGACACACTAGCCGCCAAGCTGGGGGAGGCACTAGGAGACACGGCGAAAGTGTCGCGTCCCGTCAAGACGGCGGATATCCGGGTCATCGGCATCGACGACTCGGTGTCCGCTGAGGAATTATGCCAGACCCTGGCACGGGCCGGCGATTGCCCAGCCTACCACATAAAGGTGGGCCGCGTGCATACGGGGGTACGAGGTGTCGGGGCGGCCTTCGCCTCGGTGCCTGTGGAGGCGGCGAGGCGCCTGGCGGATGCTGGTCGGCTCGAAGTTGGATGGAGTTCTGCCTCCATCCAACTCCTGGAGCAAAAGCCCATGCGGTGCTTCCGCTGCATGGGCCTGGGGCACCCCATCCAACGGTGCCCCTCTGCCAAGGACCGCAGCGGATTATGTTTCCGTTGCGGTTCCGACGGGCATAAGGCGGTGGACTGCATGGCGGCGTTAAATTGCGCCGTCTGTGCAGACGCCAAGAGGCCGGCCAGCCACCGTATGGGGGGTATGAATTGTAGCCCCCCGCCGGTCAGGGGCCGCTTGGCCCCGGTAAATGTGATTGTGGCTCCAAGAAACCCGTCAACATCGGTACCCTCGGAACCACAGCCAGCACCGGCCGCACCCGCGGTCCAGGAGGAGCCCATGGAGACCACCAATGCCTAGTGGTCCCATCAAGCTCCTCCAAGCAAACATTAACCACTGCGCCGCGGCACAGGACCTCATGTGTCAGACCGCGGCGGAGTGGGGTGTGAGTTTGGCGATTGTGTCGGAGCCCTACTACGTTCCGCCACAATCGTCAAATTGGTTGGTGGCGGCGGATGGTTCCGCCGCCTTGATGCGGGTGGCGCGTCGCACAGCCCCCTCTCTCGTTCTTAGAGAAAGGGGTACTGGCTTCGTTGCCGCCATGTGGGGTGGAGTTGTGGTCATTTCGACCTACTTCTCCCCCAATCGCAGCCGGGCTGACTTCTGAGTCTTCCTGGCTGCGCTAGAGGGGGTCGTCCGCAGGACGGCCCCGGTACCGGTGCTAGTTGCGGGAGACTTCAATGCGTGGTCAACCGCATGGGGGTCCTCCCGCACCAATGCGAAGGGTGGAGATCTGGAGTCCTGGGTTCTGTCCCTGGGGCTCCAGATCTTGAATAGGGGCTCCACCTCTACCTGCGTCCGGGTGCAGGGCACGTCGGTGGTGGACGTGTCCTTTGCTACCCCCTCACTCGCCAGTCGAATCAATGACTGGCGAGTTGAGGAAGATGTGGAGACCCTGTCGGACCACCTTTATATCCGATATGAGGTCTCCACGGCATCCCAAGGGGCCCTGAACCGCAGGGGCTCCGCGGTGAGCGCCTTCCCTCGATGGGCGCTCACCAAGCTCCGCCCGGATGTGGCGGAGGAGGCGGCGATGGTGAGGGCGTGGGCAGAAGTGCCGCCCCACCTCGCCGGGGATGCTAACGGCATGGCGGATCTCTTCGCGGACGACATGAAAGTCGTCTGTCAAGCCGCCATGCCGAGGGCGCAGGCTTGCCCCGAAAGAGGACAGGTGTACTGGTGGACGCAGGAGATTGCGGATCTGCGTACCACCAGTATGAGGGCCAGGCGCGCCTACGTGCGTTGTCGTAGGTGCGCCAGAACTACACCCGACGAGGAAGCGGAACTTCGTCGGGTGTATGCGGCAGCCAAGAAGGCCCTGCGGAATGAAATATGCAGGGCCAAGGAGGAGTCCAGGGAGCAATTTATACGGCTCCTGGACGATGATCCGTGGGGGCGTCCGTACCGGATGGTGAGGGGGAAGTTTAAAGCTTCCGCTCCCCCTACTTCCGCTATGGACAGAGGGCTGCTGGATCGGGTTTTGGGGACTCTGTTTCCTGATCCCGGTCCATTCCAGCCCCCCAGAATGGTCCTCCCGGACACTCCTCCGGTGGAAGTGGCTGCCGCCATCCCTCCCGTGTCGAACGTGGAATTCGACATGGTGAGGGAACGGTTTCGGCGCAAAAAGAAGGCGCCGGGACCGGACGGTGTCCCAAGCAGGGTTCTGGCCCTCGCCCTGGGGCACCTTGAGGAGCGGTTCCGGGCGGTGCTAGATTTAAGCATCACCTCGGGCCGCTTCCCCAGTCGTTGGAAAGCGGGCAGGCTCTGCCTGTTAAGGAAGGAGAGCCGCCCCGTGGATTCCCCGACTGGGTATCGGCCGGTGGTGCTGCTCGACGAGGCCGGGAAGTTCCTGGAGAAAATCCTGGCTTCCCGCATCGTCGAGCATTTAGAGGACCGGGGGCCGGACTTGGCTGACAACCAGTTCGGCTTTCGCACCGGCCGGTCCACGATGGACGCGGTGGCCCACCTCAAGGGGTGGACTGAGGAGGCCACAGCTCGTAGGGAGACTGTTGTTGCGGTGTCTCTTGACATCCGCAACGCTTTCAACAGCCTGCCCCACGAGTGCATAAAGGAGGCACTCCGCTTCCACCGGGTGCCTCCGTACCTCCGCGCCCTCGTGGAGGATTACTTGCAAGGCAGGTCCATCCTCTACGAGGGTCCGGATGGGCGCGTCCATACGTGGGCAATGGCGGCAGGTGTACCCCAGGGTTCCGTACTAGGTCCTCTATTATGGAACCTGGGGTACAATTGGGTCCTGCGAGGTGACCTTCTTCCACGACTGAAGGTCGTCTGCTTCGCCGATGACACACTCGTCGCGGCGAGAGCTAAAACGGGGGAGGAGGCGGCCCACCTTGCGTCGGTCGGCACCTCTTTGGGTATCCGACGCATCCGCCTCCTTTTTTTTTTTTTTTTGTCCCGCTGAGGAAATGCATTAAACTGCATACCACCGAGCCGGTGGTTATGTGGGGCTCTCCTTCCCAGACGGGGAAGGCCTACCCACTAAAACCTCAGCGCCGCCATCAGGCATTGTAGGGGGGCCTCAGGATCGAGTGTCGCATCTGAGGACCCCCAGCCTTTGCTCCCCTGTTTCTACCAGGGAGCCCTTCTCGGGGGAGTGTTCGCAACCTCCCCCGTCCGACCTCCTACGGCGACACCCCTCGACCATGCGGGGGTGTGATCCCTCCCGGGTCGTGGGCACGAGCTTTGTCGTGCTCGCCAGCGACCCGCGGCGGCGCATCAGGCCATTATCTGGCCCGACGCCGCCTCCTTCGAGCGGGATCGGCCATCTCCCGATCCCGCTCGGCGGCCTCCTTCTGGAGCATCACAGCTTCACAGAAGGAGGCCGCAGCCCTCGAACCTCCCTCATCCGCCAGCATTGCCGCAATCAACGCTGGCGGAGACAGATCTTGCCCGATCTCTTCGACCAAGACCCGGCGTTCGGAGTCCCAAGCGGGACAATCCGCCAGCGTGTGCTGGGCCGAGTCGAGGTCGGATGCGCAATGGTGGCATCGTGTCGTGTCCTCCCGCCCTATTCGATTCAGATACTCACCGAAACAACCATGTCCGGTAAGTATCTGAGTCAAGCGGTAGGTGACTTCCTCCTTCCCGTGGAGCCAGGCTTCGAAGTGCGGGAGTATAGCACCGACGGCGCGTTGACGCCCACAGCCCCCCGACTCTAGCTGTGCACGCCAGTCCCTCTCAGCCCGCCGGTGCAACTCCCGCCTGTGCATTCCGTGACCGGGTTCTGGGGGGCTCCCTCCGTCTCTCCCCCGGTCGACATGTCGCGGCGCGTTATACATCTCCGCGTACATGTCGGCCAGGATTTCGAAAGGGGGGGAGCGCCCCAGAACCGTCGCCGCCTCGTACGAGATTGTACGGTAGCCCCGTACGATCCGTATAGCCATTGTCCGCTGCATGCTCCGGATGAGAGCTCTGCAGCGGGAGGACCTCGTGCAGTCTCGCGACCACACGGGGGCCCCATACAAAGCCACGGACCGCACGACGCCCTCGTACAGGCGGCGAACACCGTCCCTCGGTCCCCCGAGGTTGGGCAGCAGGCGGAGTAAAGCACCCGCTACCCTTTTGACTCGGGGGACCAACCGCACGAAATGCTCCTCGAAGCTCCACCTGCTATCCAAGGTGAGGCCAAGGTACTTGATATGTGGCCCCACCTGGACCTCCGCGTCACCTACCCGTATCCGGCAGCTGGGTGGTTCCCGGCGCCTTGGAAGGCCGTGGAACCATAGCGCCTCGGTTTTGTGCGGCGCTATTTCTAGACCCAGCCGGCGGATTGCCCTCACGACACATGCCACCCCCAGCTTGGCAAGCCTGAGCGTCTGCCCGAAGTCGGCCCCCGTCGTCACGACGAGAGTGTCGTCGGCGTAACAGACGACACTCACGCCGTGAGGAAGGCTGGTGCGAAGGACCGCGTCGTATGCGAGGTTCCATAGAAGGGGTCCCAGAACGGACCCCTGTGGAACACCGCACTCGACCCCCCTCGTCGTTTCCGTCTCGTTCCTTCCCAACATTCCTATCGTCCTATCGCGCAAGTAGTCCCCGACCATGACCCGCAAGTAGGGGGGCAACTCGTGGTATTCGAGTGCCTCCCTGATGGCCTGCCAGGGGAGGGTGCCAAAGGCGTTGACGATGTCCAGAGACACCGCCAGTGCCACCCCCCCCGATCGGACTGCGGACTCCGACAGCGACCGGACGCGTTGGACAGCGTCCAGCGTCGATCGCCCCTGCCGGAATCCAAATTGGCAGTCCGACAGGTCGGGACCCACGCGCGACAGGTGCTCGCCGATGCGCGCGGAGATAACCCTTTCGAAGAGTTTCCCCGCCTCGTTCAGCAAGCAGATCGGACGGAACGACGACGGAACGTCTTCGGTCCTTCCCTCCTTCCTCAACAGCACCAGCCTGGCCGACTTCCAGTTGACGGGGAACACACCCTCTCTGAGGCAGCTTGTAAAGAGCTGCCTCGCTTTGTTCCCCAAGGCCCTGAGCGCCAGCGCTAACAACTTACCCGGGACCCCGTCTGGGCCCGGTGCGGTGTTGCGGGCCGAGAGCCGCAACACGGCCCTGGCGAGCTCGCTCTCCGTCACCTCTAGGTCGTCCGACCACGGCGCGGGCGACGGGACTTCGGAGGGGCTATCCTGGACCGTCGGGAAGAGCGTGTCCACCACTCTTCCCACGAAGTCGGGGTCCAGGGTTTCCGTCAGGGGAGGGACCCACGGTCGGAGTTTGCCCAGTACCATTCTGTACGGGCGCCCCCATGGATCCCTTTCCAGTCCCTCCAGGAGCTCGTTCCAGGACCCAGCCTTGGCGTCAGCGATGGCGATGCTGATCGCCTTGGATGCGGCTCCGTATGCCCTTCTGGCACTCAGGACTTCCTCGACTGAGGCTTGCCTTCTTCTGCGGGCCCTGAGGTACTGGCGGCGCGCGGCTATTACTGCAATCCTAAGCCGCGCGATTTCCTCATTCCACCAGTACGCCGAGCTCCGCCGAGGCGGCCTGACTCGGGGCATAGAGACGTCGCAGATCGACGTCAATGTTTCCCCGAGCCAAGCCGCCCGCGCTTGCGCATCGAGATCAGGCAAGATCTGTGCCTCCTCAGACCAGTCCGCGACGTGGGCGGCGGCAAGGGCCATGTCTCTGTCCAGTCGCTTGATGGACCAACGTCGCGGACGGCTGTCCTCCTGGAGCGTGCGGGAAGGGTGGCGGAGCGACACATCGAATACGATGTGCCGGTGGTCGGACAGTGTGGCCAACTCCTCCGCGACCCTCCATCCCGACACCATGCGGTACGCAGCGGGAGTCGCCCATGACAGGTCGACGATCGACTCCCCCTGCCACCGCACGCAGGTGCTGACTGAACCTTGGTTTAGAAGCCGAAGGTCCAGTCCCGCCGCACACTCCAGGAGTGTCTCCCCTTTTACGTCGTCCCGGGTGTCGCCCCACTCTCTCGAGTGGGCGTTGAAGTCACCCAGGACGAAGACCGGACGGGGGGCGCAACCGCGAACGCAGTTCGCCAGCCCGTCCAGGAATGCCTCGAATGCGGCGAGGCCGCAGTTCGGGGAGATGCAACATCCTATCGTGGCCGTGGACCCCCACTCCACGGCCACGAAAACGCATCCGCCTCCTGGGTTTGGATGTGGCCCTTGAAAAAACGAGGGCCATGAGTTTCCACGCCCCCCGTCGCAGGATCCCACCGGGGCTCCGAGTCCGAGTGGAGGGAGTTCGTATACCGGTCGAGGCGCATCTCAAGTACCTCGGCCTGGTTCTAGACCCCCGATGGAGTTTCGAGGAGCATTTTAAGCTTCTCGCTCCACGGTTGTGTGCCGCCGCAGCCGCACTTGGACGGGTCCTCCCTAATGTGGGAGGCCCAGGATCGGCGTGCCGTCGGCTCTATCACGGGGTGATAAGGTCGATGGCACTATACGGAGCCCCGGTATGGGCGGAGTGCCTCTCCCCCCGAACAGTGGCCCTCTTGCGACGTCCGCAGAGGGTCATAGCAACCCGGGCCGTGCGAGCTTATCGCACGGTCAGCCATGGCGCGGCCTGCGTTCTTGCGGGTCAAACGCCGTGGGATGTCGATGCACGCGTCCATTCGGAGGTGTATCGGCATCGGGTTGCTGTTCGAGAACGGGGGGGACGATCCGCTCCACAGGAGGTGGAGCGGGTTCGTACCCTGGCGCAGAGGGAGGCTCTGCGCCAGTGGGGTGAGGCACTCGCCTCCCCAGCTGCCGGCCACCGGACGATCAAGGCGATTCGTCCGGTGTTGGAGGAGTGGGTTGGGCGCCGGCAGGGCAGCCTCACATTCCGCATGGTGCAGGTACTGACCGGGCATGGCTGCTTCGGTCACTACCTGCACCGGGTCGCCCGTCGGGAGGAAACGCCGCAGTGTCATCACTGCGACGCTCCCGATGACACTGCCGAGCACACACTATTGGTGTGCCCGGCTTGGCGACGCCAGCGCAGCGAACTCAACGCTGCGCTGGGAGGTGCAAACCTCTCGCTGCCGAGCATGGTCGTGGCCATGCTCCGCGGCGAGGCGGAATGGGGAGCTGTCGCCTCCTGTCATCTCGCAGAAGGAGGCCGCGGAGAGGGAGCGGGAGGCTGATCCTCAAGCCGCTCCCATCCGCCGCAGATGGATAGGCAGGCGAAGGCGGGCATTCGCACAAGCGATGCCCGTCTAGTGACCCTGCCGTGAAGGCCTGCGTGCATGGTTGGCCCCGTGCACGCCGCCGTAAGGCCCTCCGTCTGGGGATTGCCCTGGTGTTCTCGGGCAATCCCCCCTTGGCGATAGCCCGACCAGTTGGTCGTGCTTGCCCGGGCGCGTGGGTAGTGGAGTCGCAGTGTGGACCTTACCTAGCGCGCCCAAGAGGGCAGGGAGAACACCGGGGGGTTTTAGTGGGTAGGCCGGGAGAGCCCCACACACGCTCGCCGTCTAGCCAACGGCGGGTACGGTGCGGTTACGCATTTCCCCCCGAGAAAAAAAAAAAAAAAAAAGGGCAATCCCCAGACGGAGGGCTTTACTGCGGCGTGCACTGGGCCAACCGTGCACGCAGGCCTCCACGGCAGGGTCACTAGGCGGGCATTGCTTGTGCGAATACCCGCATACGCCTGCCTATCCGTCTGCGGCGGAGGGGAGCGGCTTACATCTCCCCTTTATAGGGTGACAGAAGCAAACACGATACCGGTGCGACCTCCATGCCTCAATCTATCTCATCCTCTATGACCGCCTTTTGTGCCATTGGCGTACAAAACGAACTGCTGCAGCCGTTTGAAGTTCGACTCTGAACTGACTATAACTCCGCATAGTAAACTGGTTCCTCCTTAAATTATAATAATTTAAATCGAAATAAATATAATCGAAAATCATCACAAGTTTTTGGAACACCTCATAATAATATACATTTTCAAATTATATCACAAAAGGCAACTAGATATACCTACAGTACTAGTATAAACTATGCAAAAGGGGTTGAAATTTAAAAAATAGATCCATAGAAAAAATTATTGTAAAGAATATTTCTTACCACAGTAATAAAAGTAGTACAAGATCCACTTCAGATGAAAATGGTGACGTGAATGGATAAATCTGCACTTATATACTAGATTCTATTCTATATTGCGTTGAATTGTAGCAATTTCAAGATGTAATTCCTGCAATTCTTTTGTTATGAATCGTAATTTCTTTTGTAGCATACTGTTTTGTACACATACGCCGAATATAACACAAAAGATGTTTTATACGGTATACTTAGGAAACTATATTATGTATCTAGTAGAAGTACCTACGAAATACTTTTATTTCCATTAAGAGATACATGAGCTACTGCAGGTTGAAAATGTCAGGGATAGAATAAGGATAAGAAGTATGATAGCAGTTTCTGCAGTTGTTAAGGAATCCAGATAAAGTTTGTTTCCTCATTCGGCCTTATTGTCACGTACCATCAGCATCAGATAAGATGACGTTACAGATATTTCCTGCTTTATAAAAGAGGAGAGTGAAATAATTGCAAGAACTGCAAATTTTTAAAAATAAAAAAAACCTTTTAATGATTAAACAATCTGGAGGTTTTTATAGAACATTCTAACTTATTACTTTACATCTTTTGTTTATTTAAGGATAGATAGATGATAAAATAATAAAAATGTAGAGAAAGAGAAAATAACAGATAGGAAGAAAAAGTCAATAATCATAGCTGACAGAATAAATAATAAAAATACTCAAAAGAGAGAAATATGGTATGAAAATTATGAAATCATTTGGAGCTTAAGTTAGCGTTAAATAAATAAAGATAACCATCCTAAATACTATTACATTTTTGCAGAATTTATAACCCGTCTAATTAAGAGAAATCAAAAAGCCTAATTGGTCTAAAATAGGCAGCGTAGGTTTTGTTAGTGAACGTTTTTTTTATATATTTTTAAAAACATAACCTTTCCGTATTAATATCATCAACATATAAAATCAGCCGAGAGGCGCCCATTTATGAAAAAAAAGATTCGTAGCTGGCCTGCATCCAGTAGTTCCTGCGATCATCGGTCCACCTTGTGGTCTACCAACGCGGTCTCTCGAGGAACCTATAAATTTTCTTTAGTATTCATCATTTGGACTCTTTGGGCATCCAATGCTTGTTAATTTTTTTATTCATAAAACGAATTAAGGAATCCATTTATCTATTTTATTTAAACTCCTCAATAATTATATTCAAATTTAAGGCATCCTTTCATCTATTTTATTTAAACTCCTCAATAATTATATTCAAATTTTAAAATAAGTTCCGTAATGCGGTGGCAGTTCACATTAATAGACCTTAAAGCTTATGTCGAATAGCTCCGTTTCTTTATTTTAATTTGCGGTACATACCTACAACAATAAGGAATTATATAGTATTTGCCTCTGAAACACACACTTAATGTTCACCTATTTTTAACCTTGAACTTTTCTTTAATGCTAACGGAAAATGGATACTAAAGAATGTTTACTAAGTCTTTAAATTTTTGTTGACGTAAATGGTGAACAAACAAAATACAATTGTTAACGTGGCTCGGATAAAGTTGACGGAGATCGTTGGTAGGATATGTATGAGTCATAGTAATCAAACTACATACCTTGAGTGGTGCTTAGAGAATCCTTAAACATCCACATTCATGGGAGTGAAACGTCAATATAACTAGTGCTTACTTAGACAAGACTAAACATAATATTAACATCCGCTTTAAAAAAACAGTATATAGATAGATCGCTTATTCAAAAACACAGATAAACTCATGTTTAAAAATCTTTATTCGATATAGACGTTTACAGGCACTTATTGACCATAAACAAAATACAAAAATCTAATTAGGCAAGAACATAATTAAACATCTATTTAACTAAGAACACATTCTTTTATTTTAACTATATATGTAGGTACATCTACTCCAACCATAATGAAGTTGTATACAAATACAAGTAAAGTGAAAAAAAAGTTGACTCTACACCTGTTCGGAAATTTGGAGAGCATTCTCGCGAAGGACAGGTAAGAAACTCGGAAAGCCTTGTATTTCTATTGTCTCCTCTTTTAAATTGCCAATATTACAATAATAGAATGTCACAAATATGAATTTAATTAAAATATTATATAGAAATGCTTGTTGGAGTGATTGGAACATTTACTCAATTGGAGTACATTTATCCGATAATCACAGTGTTGAGTGCATTTTGAACGTTAAATCACATTTTACACAATCCCAAGCAGTTTTAGCTGTCATATAATCAGACACCTTGTAATTTGCATTATATAAGTACTTTCTTGATTGTAACGTCATATTTGCTTAAGCTAAGTTCCTTAATATTTTTGAGATTTTCTGAGATTATTTGAGAACTCATATTCTTTTGCCTAATAGTATTCATTGAGTGAATATCACTGTTTTTACAAAACAAATATATATTTTTATAAACATGTAAAACTCTGAAAGAGTCTTTTACTTTATGGTTGTAAATTGCTCGAATAGTCCCTTTCTGCAACACAAATATAATTTGAATGTCGGCAGCCATGAAATGCCATACGACATTACACTATAAAAATAAGCAAAGCATACAAGAGTCGCTGTATCCAAATCAGTCTGCTGACGTATTTTCTTTAACAATTTATCAATATATGGGCTCCACTGAAGCTTAGAATCTAAAGTAATAAGTTACTTTGCACATAATATATAAAACCAATTACAAGATAGATTAGAATGTGCATGTATGCTGCAAGGCCAAAGCTCAGTGGGTATTTTTGCCCCAAAATACAAAACACTGATTTTTGGCCATCACGCTAAGGAGAGAGACGTGGGCTAGGAATCAAATACAGGTTGTTGAACATTCTATAACTAATATAAAAAATATATGTTTGATTGCCTGTTAAAAGTGTTATAACCATAAACTGTCTCAGTTTATGGTTATAATACTTTTATAATAATACTTATAACATAGCGGCTATAATTCCATCATCATCATCAGCTCATATACATCCCCACCGAGGGGCTCGAGCCTACCCTAAGTAAGGGCAAGTAAGTTTAGGCCTTAGTCAACCACGCTGGCCCAGTGCGGATTGGTCGACTTCACATACACCTTTTAATTTCTTCATAGGTGTATGCAGGTTGCCTCGCGATGTTAACCTTCACCGTAGGAGCGTCGGACAAATGTACATATGAAATTCGAAAAACACATTGGTACATGGCAGTCTCGAACCCCGGACCTCCCAATTAAAAGGCCAGTGCTTCGGTGGCGCTGTGGGAGCTGGGAGACCACAGCGCCACCGAAGCACTGGCCTTTTAATATAATTCTATACATCACGACAAGAAGCGCTATAATTCTATACATCACGACAATTAATTATTTTTTAAGATTTTTATATTACATGGCGTCCTACGGCGATGCCACCTAGACACCTGGGGCGATGAAAAAATGTTTGAATGCAGTTCGTATTATTTTAAAATCAAAATGAAGTCTTCTTTCAGTTCTATCTATGGTATTTAAGTTAATTTCCTTGAGGTGGCATCGCCAGCATTTGGCTCTAACGTTCACCAGTACTGCGAGCAATGTGCCCTGCATTCCTTGGTCTTGCCATTTCCAGAGAATCTCGCAGAGAAACTTGAAGAAATGCCCACTTTATTGGTACATTGAGCCTTCTTATACTTTTTTTCTTGCGGAAATCTTATGCCACTATCATTATGTGTTATAGGTATACGAGTTACTGGATCCCGAAGCATGTAGTGCATTGTGTGTTTTTTTTATGTGTAGAGATGTAGCACATGTGGTTTTCGTGATATAAAAAAAATGCAAACCCTCCAAGTTGTAGTCTACCTTGCCAACTTGTGACATATGATGTAAACTCACTGTACTCAGTATGCCTGTTTTAGCCTTTTAGCCGGAACACTGCCGCTATTCGCCAGAACTAAGTATGAAATAGAATCAGGTCCAGAGTCCTCTTCCTCCTCCCTCTGAGTTATATTCTGTTATGTGCAATCCAACTTGTAAGCTTGACTTCATCACATAGAGTTATTTTGTATTATGGTAGAAGTACTTGCAAAGATGAATCAGGTACATGCATAACTTACCTATGACGTATATTGTATGTGCAATCCAACTTCAGAACTAGACGTCATCACCTATGTAGTTGTGTTCCTGCACGTGAGAGAGGTCGCAAGAGATCAGCGGAGACAAATTGTAAAATGATTTTGCTAAGTCACGTGTGCAAATGATTCAAATGACTCCGATTGCAAGCGCTGTGGTTGTGGTTACTGTCTATTGTCAGTGTCATACTATTATTCTGATTTACTTAACAAATGGTATAAAGATTTGTAGTGCAAAAAAGTATGCAAAAAAGTTTGCAAAAAAGGTGAATATAATATATTTTTCATTACTCATACTCTGAAAGTAGGTCTGAAGTTGCCTGAGGAGCATGTTGAAAGTAATACTTTTCAGCCCTAGGGAGAATTACTTTCAACTGACAGCTGCTGTCAAATTTAAAAAAAGAACTAGTTCTTTTTACACACTTTTATTGAACCATGTTCCGACTTTCTATACAGCCACTCAATTACAGAGAGGCCGCGGTGTAAAATTGAAATAACATAATGCTAAGTATTTAAAAAGTATGTTTTTTAAATGACTTTATTATAATTTATTTTCAACGATTTCTTTAAAATAACATAGATTTGGGCAAAATATTTACCATTTTTAAATTATGAAAATGAAAAATAATGGCTGAATAGCTGGCCGGCCACAGAAAAAAAAAACAAAATAAGCGTTTTGTTAATACTTCCGTATAGTTGAGATTTGTATTAACTGCTAATTATATTTGTATAATATTGTGTTAATAATTAACACAATGAGTTTATCTGATTCAGGTATGGTGTTAATGCCTGATTTTATAAGAGAAAGCAGAAGCAGAAGTTGTTGATTTATGTAAAATAAAATTTACACGTTTTTTCTTTAGCTAATTCATTATTTTATTTTTGCTTTCCTTGTATTCGTAATGAAAAGCACAGTGTTTACCTCGGGTTAAAAACTTATTTAGTCCCTCTAACTATTGGTGCCAAATACCGTCTCGGGACTAAACAAGTTACTTTCACCCCTAGGGTAACAAATGTACTATTTCAATGCATTCACTAGCAATACTGAAAAATGGGATGACGTTTTATGTTACGTCTTTATAATAAAAAAAATTGTCTGAAAGATTCTTCTATCTATAACGTAACTAAATGATAATCTTCTATATAGGTACTCGTAAATAAAAAAGAAACGTCGAAATGTATGAACGCGCATAACTTCAAAACGACTGCACCAAATTGGTTAATTCTTATTTAGTTGTGTTCGCTATTGTCAGGACAAGGCTTATTTTTAAAAAATTATTCAAAAAATATAAATTATGAATTAAAACTTTTTATATAGAGGGCGATGAAATTGGCGGATTTACATTCAGATTATTCCAAATCTAGGGTTTCTTTGTTGTGCTGTTGAAAGGTTTTGAGTACACCTGTGCGAGGCCAGGGCAGGCAACTAGTTTTACATTGTTACTTAAAGGTAAATAAATCTCTAAGATAGTAGTCACATTTCCATTGGTTACATACGAGTAAAATCGACAAAATCGGGAGGTAAATAGCATTCAAAATTATTACCCGCTCGTTGCACTCCATCTTGGATTGACCCCGCTTGAAATTTATACACAGATTTAAATAATATGACGACATGGCCTCGTTCATTTATCAGTCATTGTGTTGAGAAGATTGTAATTTTGTAAAATAAGTACATGTTTACACGTTGTGATTTTATTACTGTACCCCTATGATTGCAGGTCACAAAATGCATTTTGACCTTTTAGTTTTCCTGTTTTGCTTTGCGTTAGCGTTAGTGAGTAATAATTGAGTCAGATTTTCCTAATTCTTTGTATCATTAAAAAAATAATTGTAAAAACTATAAACCATTAATAAATAGTTATGATTTTTACCCGACTTTATAAAAGAGAGAGAGATTATCATTTCGACTGTATGTTTTTTGCATGCTTTTATTTAACATGCAATGTGTGTAAGTTTGGGTCCATCTTGCGAGTTAAATTTAGCCCACTTGCCAGTATCCGATTGTACTAAAATTTAAAATAGGTACCTTTAGTTCTGATAATAATGCAATTATACATAATTAGTATCACTGTAAATCCAAAATGGCCGCTCTAACAAAATGCTCGATTGCATACTTTTGTACGACCCTCACACTATGAAAGAGTTTGCAGAATACAGTACTTTATGAAAAAAAATCAAATCCAAGATGACCGCCGTCACAAAATGGCGGATTATTGTTTTTTTTTTGTATAAATCCACAATATGGTTTTTGGTTTAACGGTATCAAATCAAAAAACTTAGAAAATACAGTACACCATGGAAAAAATCCAAAATGGCCGCCATCACAAAATGAAAAAATATAAAATAAATTAATAGTAAAAACCATTTTTAAACACAAGCTTTTATTTTAATGGTATAAAAAGAGGAAAATAAAATCTAACGGCTTGTCGCGGGATTTATCTATTTTATAAGACAATATATTTTTTCTTAGAATCATCAATATCAAGTTAAAAGGTATTGTTTTATTGTTTATCTACTTTCTCGCGACAAGCTTTTATATTATCATAAAAAAATGCGTATTGTAATAAAAAAAAAATATTTTCCTCTTTTTAGAGCATTAAAATAAACGCTTATTTTTAAAAATAGTTTTTACTATTATTTATTATGTTTGTGAGGTATCACAACACAACTTATCATTTATAAACCGATTCGGAAATTTCTTTTTTTGATTGAGAGGGTATACTTTCCGATTGGTCTCATTATCACCGAAGTCCGCTCCTGGTGATGAGATCCTAGGAAAATCGAGGGAAATCTTTAAATTTTATAGGCACGTCCAACGTATTTATTGTTTTTTTCTGAAGCTATTCAGGTATTTGCGTCTGGTAGTCATGAGCCGAGCTGATGATGGAAGGACTTACAGGAGTAAGATGTTAGTTTTTGAATTGCAATACGTACGTTAAATTCTTTCAAGTTATTTCGGTGAGCTGGTATTAAATTTACAAAAAAGGTTAAATTGACTAAATAAAATAATGAAAACCCACTACAAAAACACAAAAAGTAAAAAAAAATATAAGAATACAAACAACACGACATTTTTTATTTTGAAGTCGGGGCCAAATTTAAACTCAATGATCATCGATCATACGCGCAGAGTTCAAAATAAAATTTGGATCGATAGGTTTGGAGATTCTTAGGGGACGCCTGTTGTTGATGAATGTGATGATGAAGATGAATTTTAATGTCGTTTCATATATGTTTAGCATGTTTAAACAAAATGCAATGTCAAAATAAAAGCTTGATTTGATAAACGAAATATTAATATTCGATTCATAACCACCTACAAATTTTTAACACTTAAATTCTAAACTTGTTTCACTTGTTTGATTATTATTGGTAATGGTAGGTATATCGTGTTCATTTCTTTTTCACAATAAGTAGACAGAGGCATTAGATCATCCCATTTCGATTGTTTGTATACGAATATTGATTGTTATGACGACGCTATGACGAAACTGTGTGCGGCAAAAACCAAACGGCTCAGCTTAACTTGTTTTTGACCCAAAACTTTATTAAGTATATAAGTCAATCAAGACTGGCTGGCTTACAACATAATTGGCGTGTTGTGGAGAAGTAGTGTCGTGTTAAGCATTGAGGTAAGTCCTCTGAATATTCGTTAATATTTCAATTTATATTTTAAAAAGTGTGCACTCTATGTTGTTTTGGAAATGTATTTTGTTTCACAAAAGTAATAAGAATTGCATGTTTGAGTTAAAAGTGAAAGTAATCAATTATAACAAGCTAATCGATGCTATTTATTTAAAAACAAGTTTTTAAACTTTTTTCGTAGGAATTAATTTGTTTTATTAATTGACAGACAACCAGTTAATGGTCGCTAGTGTTTTGTTTTTTTTTATAAAGAATGAATAAATAATGTTATATATAAAACATTTTTCGTCCGCTAACTTGTATTTAAGCTTTTAATTGACAATCATAATAGTGGTTTTATTGTTATGTGAGCTGGTTTTATTAATGGCATACAAAATCAAATGTCCGCTTTGGTTATCTGAATAAAAAAGTTGAAGACTTAAAAGTATTAATACTATTTATCTAAAAGCCTTTTGAGTCATTGATGTTTTGTTTCTACCACCCATCCAGGATATCTTTTACTTGACAAGTAGAATGAATGAATGAGAAACTTAGCTTTGGCAGCAGTGATTACAATGAAAACATTTTTAGCAGTCAGTTGGTGGGTGATTAAAATAATGCGTCATTTATATGGAAAATGTAGAGCGTATTCTCTACTTTCTCATTAACTTATAGATAAAATCATTAACTAATTCTATCTGTGAAATTACAGAATGAAAGAAGTCGTGTTGTTATGCCTGATCGCCATCGTGGCCGTGGCTTACGCCCGCCCGGCGGAAGATCAGTACACGAGCAAATATGACAATATCGACCTGGAGGAGATCCTAATGAACAGAAGACTGCTGGTCCCGTACCTACAGTGCATCTTGGACAAGGGCCGCTGCACGCCCGAAGGCAAGGAATTGAAATGTAAGTCTAATTTAAAGGAGTAAATTATCGCAAAGTTTAAGAGGAAAGTATGGAACACAATATGTATGTCATTACATAACTCGCAGGGGAATGAGTGTCCTCGAAAGTTGGAATTTATGACTTTCCCGGCCAGGGTAGTAATTAAACTCAAGGGTTAAACAAATTTCATCCAACAATGGTGATCGATGTAAATAAACAGGGAGAAATAGCACCAAAGACATCTAAGTAATAAATGGGTATATATTTGAATTTCTTTATGAAGCAAAAAAGATGTGATGCAAAAAAATCAGACCTCATTCAACGTCCATCACCTTTTTGTTCGATTTGAAAGACATCACGTTGGTAACAAGACTCTAGTGACGTTTGTCTTTTTGTAAAGTGATGGATACACACACATCGTGTTCCTGTTTTGTCTGGGCATCAGAGCTCACCGAAGGGAGACTGGGGCTTTACCACGATAGCTTAGATCAATTAAAACAATATCGTATCAAATGCCATCCATTTTGTTTAAAATAATTGATGTTATGATATTATGTATGTATAACGTAATATACCCATTCCTTTTTATGCAAAAGACAAAGAAATGTAAAGTATAGATATATAATACTGAAGAAATGTATTTATCTTACGTACTCAAATTCAAAACTAAGCAAATTTTTTGAATAATTTCGTCTAATCAGCGCCTTAATTGCTATCCAGCTCACATCAGAGAAGCTTTGGAGAACAACTGCGCTAAATGCACGCCAACACAAGCCCAGGGCACTCGCCGAGTCATCGGACATCTTATCAACCACGAAGCCGACTACTGGTCCCAACTGAAGGCCAAGTACGACGAGGCTGGCGTGTACACCAAGAAGTATGAGGAAGACCTAAGCAAAGTCAAAGCCTAAAACAAATGACGACTACGATCGAACATGCATTCGAAAACGGAATGTAGAATGCATTTCCATTAATAATTTCTCTGCGGTAATGTTGGTGCCCCTGTCTTAATGAACGTGCAGGGATGCCAACGCTATCTCTGGGGAACTAAATTCTAACAAAAGTTTTTGTAGTTGCTTGCACGTTTCGTGCAATAGCCAATCAAGTTAATCGAAATTGTGATAAATTTGTTACTAAGATAATAATATATTTTTTACGAAATATCTCTATTATAAATTAAATAAATTATGATTGTTAATTCGTTCCATAAATTATTCAGTTTGGTCGATCAGAAGGACGATGGCCAATAACTTTATCTTTATTAAAAAATATTTGTAAAACGCTATTGTTTTATTGTTGTTTTACACACAAGTCTGTGTTGAGGATTTGATCAGGCGATAGAGCAAATTGAATCATGAGTCGTGTAAGAATAGCTTCTATGTAGGTTATCTCAATTCTATAAGTAATGTCCAAAAACGAAAAGCAGCCAGAATTTTTCAAACTAAAGGCACATTAACATATTTTCTACATAAAAGTTGTCATTTTGTTATGCAAATTTTTCGGATAAAATATAAGTACTTACATTATTGATAAACATCCCTAAAGTGATAGAAACCTTTTACTCATAAGCTGCCCAAGATTGTAGCTTTCACTTCTAAGTTGCACATAGGTTTTCATTATTATTTCAATGTGTGAAATGTGGCCTTTCAAAAACTCCAGAAGGCAAAAATGCGTGCAAAATTTTAATTAAGTACTTGTTAGTTTTTAAATTATTTTAAAACTTTCCGATCTACTTAAAGTAGATCATCGCTTGGCACCGACTTCAATATAAGAATGTGATTTCTATATTATTTTGTACTTTGGTATTCTTGAAGTTGGTTTTTATTTTTTGAAAATAATTTATTTCTATTTTGTAAGTCCATTTAATACACGCGTATTTGAATTGACCCAAGGCAAATATGAGTCTAACTTAAAATAAGAAGTATTTACAGTATTAAAACAATAATTATTCCTGAACTTCTCACAACCAAATTGTTAAGGAGTTAAACTTTCCATTACTAGCTCACCTGAATCATTTAAATACGTTGAAGCCATGACTGACCTAAACAACTGTTAAACACGTTTTAGCCACCAGATACCTGGGATAACTGTTAAACACGTTTAAGCCATCAGTGAACTGAGAGAACTGTTTAAAAAGCTTAAGCTATCAGTGACCTGAGAGAACTGTTTAACACGTTAAAGCCATCAGGTACCTGAAAGAACTGATAAACACGTTTAAGCCATGGCTAACCTGAGACAACTGTTAAAACGTTTTCGTAATGACTGACCTGAGAGAACTGTTAAACACGTTTAAGCCAACAGGAACCTGTGAGAACTGTTAAACACGTTTAACTCATGACTGGCCTGAGACGACTGTTAAACACGCTATAGCTATCAGTGACCTGAGACAATTGGGATGATGACTGGATTCTAATGTTGACGTCTCGTCATTAAATATTAAATACCGTGCAAAAGATGTAGTCCTGTGAAATTAGAATTAAAATCGGCTTAGAAATACATTAGATACAAGCATTTTAAGTTGTTAATTTGAAGGCGATTAGACAGAGAGATCCGACATCAACCGTGACGTCATTATTGAGTACGGCCATATAAACTCCTTGTAAATTGCCGTTTACTAGAAAGAGATGGCGAAAAATCTTTAATACCTTATATCTTGGCTGTTTTTATAGTTATTCGAAAACCGATTTTTTCTTTCTGTTTATTATATGAATGAGCTTTTATTTTAAAAAAAAATTTTTTTAGTCATCTAGCCTATTGCCAAACACGTTTAAGCCATGACTGTCCTGAGAGAACTGTTAATCACGTTTAAGCCATGGTTGCTCTGTGATGACTGTTAAACACGTTTAAGCCATGACTCACCTGTGATTACTGTTAAACACTTTTAAGCCATGACTGTCCTGGGACAAATGTTAAACACGTTTAAATCATGACTGACCTGAAAGAACTGTTAAACACGTTTAAGATATGAGTGACCTGAGACAGCTGTTAAACACGTTCAAGCCATGACTGACCTGAAACAACTGTTAAGCACGTTTAAGCCATGAATGACCTGAGACAACTGTTAAACACGTTTAAGGGCCCATGGCGCGAAAAATAGCAAAAAGGCCGTTGGCGTTTTTGATATTTTACGTTAACGTTCCAGTTAACTGACCGGGAAAAAATTTATTTAAATTCTTAAATTATGTGTTTACACAATCACCGTCACCATTTTTCAAATTTACATACCATTTCGTTAAAAAATAGCATCCATTTTACTTAAAATTTAGGTTACACCCACATACCGTTCGCGATTTTTAGCTTCATTAATTAACCCTATTATATTTTAGTTTAACAAATATATAGAACAAAGGTAAGCATAACACTGACACCGTGGTATTTTTTTTAATTATCGTACATTGATTTTTATATGAATTTTTTAACATACATTTATCGATTTTGTTACAAATACTTGGCTCGGGCCCGTCAAAATTCAGTGTGCAATCAAGACTCGAAGTGAGAGCACGTCGCTTTGAGCTAGCTCCCGGTTACGTAATTATTTGTGTCTGTATACGACGCGAAGTCCTACGGAGTAATCGGAGAAGTTGATAACTAACAATTTTATTATTTGTGGCTGCCGTACGAAAAACCTTCAACCTTTTTACAAGCTTTTATTTATCTTTTGCATGTTCGGGTCTAATCTTGCGAGTTAAATTTGACTCACTTCCCGGTTTCCGATTAAGCTGAAATTTTGCATGCATAATATAAATATATTATAATGACGACATGGAGCTGATCTGATGTTGGAGCTGAAAGGTGGCCATAGGAACTCCGCAATAAAACGACATAGTCCCATCGAGTTTGGGCTCGTTTGATTCGTATTGACGAGTACTTTGGTCCTACATGGTAACCAGGGTCTGATACTGGAGCTGGAAGATAGCCAAAGGAACTCCGCAATAAAACAACACAATCCCATCGAGTTTGGGCTTGTTTGATTCGTATTGACGAGTACTTTGGTCCTATGTGGTAACCAGGGTCTGATACTGGAACTGGAAGCTGGCCATAGGAACTCCGCAATAAAACGACACAATCCCATCAAGTTTGGGTTTGTTTGATTCGTATTGACGAGTACTTTGGTCCTACATGGTAACCAGGGTCTGATGCTGGAGCTGGAAGGTAGCCATAGGAACTCCGCAATAAAACCACACAATCCCATCGAGTTTGGGCTCGTTTGATTCGTATTGACGAGTACTTTGGTCCTATATGGTTACCAGGGTCTGATCCTGGAACTGGAAGGTGGCCATAGGAACTCCGCAATCAAACAACGCAACCCCATCGAGTTTGGGCTCTTTTGAATTGTATTGACGAGCACTTTGGTCCTATATGGTAACCAGGGTCTGATGCTGGAACTGGAAGGTGGCCATAGCAACTCTGCAATAAAACGACACAACCCCATCGAGTTTGGGCTCGTTTGATTCGTATTGACGAGTATTTTGGACCTATGTGGTAACCAGGGTCTGATGCTGGAGCTGGAAGGTAGCCATAGGAACTCCGCAATGAAACGACACAACCCCATCAAGTTTGGGCTCGTTTGATTCGTATTGACGAGTACTTTGGTCCTACATGGTAACCAGGGTCTGATGATGGAGCTGGAAGATAGCCAAAGGAACTCCGCAATAAAACGACACAATCCCATCGAGTTTGGGCTTGTTTGATTCGTATTGACGAGTACTTTGGTCCTATGTGGTAACCAGGGTCTGATACTGGAACTGGAAGCTGGCCATAGGAACTCCGCAATAAATTCAAATTCAAATTCAAATTCAAATTCAAATTCAAATTCAATATCTTTTATTCAAATTGGATTGTTACAATCTCTTTTGAACGTCAAAGCAGCTACGCCATTGGTTCACAAGTCTACGGCGGGAGACCTTGTACTGGAAAGAACCAGCAAGAAAACCAGCAAGGGCTATTTTTTTCTCCCTGTATTGTTACAGAGTCGTCAATTGGAAGCTGACCTCACAGCAGAAGTTTGAGCTCAACTTCCATTACAAGATTAGATGTGTCAGTTCTCTTCTTACTACTTATTACCAAAAATAATTTTTGTTTAAACAAATGGTTATACATAACAAGACGATTCATTATCTGAAAAATTAACACCAGGCATTGGCATCATTCAAATAATCGTTAACTTTATAATATCCTTTACTCATAAGAGTCTTTTTTACATGCGCTTTAAACTTATGAAAAGGCAAGTCGGTAAGACTTTGTGGAAGCTTATTATAAAAGGTTATACATTTCCCCATAAACGAGCCTCTAGTTTTTTGAAGCCTGAATGTTGGAACGGCAAGTTTATTTTTGTATCTTGTGTTTAGATGATGAATTTGGAAATTGGTTTCAAATGTATTATAATTCTTATAGACATAAATCAAATTTTCATAAATGTACTGTCCTGCTAAAGTCAATATATTAATTTCTCTAAATAAGTCCCTTAAAGAATCTCTTGCTCGTAAATTATAAATAGCGCGAACCGCTCTTTTTTGAAGTACAAAAATACTTTCAATACTAGCAGCCGATCCCCACAGTAGTATTCCATATGACATGACACTATGAAAATAACTAAAGTAAATCAATCTTGCCGTTTCAACATCAGTAAGTTGTCTTATTTTTTTAACTGCATATGCTGCAGAACTAAGTTTGTTAGCCAAGGACTCAATATGTGGATCCCACTGCAATCTAGAATCTAGTGTTATACCCAAAAATTTAGTAAAGTCGATGAATTCAACAATTTCATTATTCATTTCCACTATGGTATCCACTTTTCTTATATTTGGCAATGAGAATTTAATACATTTAGTTTTACGTGAATTTAAAGATAAATTATTTATAGTGAACCAATGCAATACTTTAGAGAGAGTACTATTTACAACGTCAGTATTGCCATTTCCTCTGTCAACCTTAAATATTAAAGAAGTATCATCTGCAAATAGTACTGTATCGCACAGATTCTTAGTGAAGTGTGGGAGGTCATTAATATAAATTAAGAAAAGCAAGGGTCCCAATATCGATCCTTGTGGCACGCCCATAACTATAGGTGCACCAACAGACTCAGTTTTGTTAATAACAACTTTCTGAACCCTATTGGATAAATAAGACTCAATAAGTCTCATTGCTTCTTCAGAGACACCATAATGTTTGAGTTTATTTAAAAGAGTTTGGTGACTAACGCAATCAAAAGCTTTTGATAGGTCACAAAATATACCAATTACATCTTGTTTACACTCCCAAGCAGCAAAAATGTGTTTCAGAAGTGCAACACCGGCATCAGTAGTGCAACGACCTTTGGTAAAACCAAATTGGTTCATATGTAAAATGTTGTTACTTGAGAAATGATCAGTTAACTGATTAGATATAATAAAACTATAATAAAACTATAATAAAATATAATAAAACGACACAACCCCATCAAGTTTGGGTTTGTTTGATTCGTATTGACGAGTACTTTGGTCCTACATGGTAACCAGGGTCTGATGCTGGAGCTGGAAGGTAGCCATAGGAACTCCGCAATAAAACGACACAATCCCATCGAGTTTGGGCTCGTTTGATTCGTATTGACGAGTACTTTGGTCCTATATGTTAACCAGGGTCTGATGCTGGAGTTGGAAGGTGGCCAAAGGAACTCCGAAATTAAACGACGCAACCCCATCGAGTTTGGGCTTGTTTGATTCGTATTGACGAGTACTTTGGTCCTATATGATTTTTCTTGATGAGTACTATGAGCCTAGCCTAGATAATATCCATACGCAACCCCATCAATTTCTTTTGTGTGACCTTCCCCAATTTAGGTGTCAAATGAAAGAGCTTGAATTGTAGAATGAATTGTAGAATATAGTATATTCTGAGAGACAATCTAATACAAGATGGCCGCCGTCACAAATTGACAGATTATTTTTTTGTACAGTCCCCACAATATGGGTCTGTATATGGGGTATCAAATGAAAGTTAGTAAAATACAGTACACCATGAAAAAAACTAAAACAAGATGGCCGCTATCACAAAAGATTTTTAAAAACAAGCTTTTATTTTAATGTCCTAAAAAAAGAAAATAAACTTTAATTTATTTTTTATTACAATCTAGCGAATGGCTTCAATGCACTAAAAAGTGCGTTGAGCACAAGAAAATATTCATTTCATATTTGTTCATTACTAAATTATTATATGTATATTATATAAAATAATTTGTATATACAACTAACAATAAAGAACTCGGTAGTCATTAAAATATTTCGTATTATTTGAGTAATTAGTTTAAAAAAAGTTTTTTTAAAAACAAGCTTATATTATAATGCCTTAAAAGAGGAAAATAAACTTTAATTTATTACAAGATATATTTTCTTATAAAAATATAAAAGCTTGTCCCGAGAATTAGGATAAACAATAAAACAATTTAACTTGATTATTATATTTATTTTTTTGTAATAAATAACGTTTTGTACAGCATTGTCATACACACATGACAATGCTGTGCAGTCCTGAAATTTAAATGCATATATGATCCCTTTTTTGAAAAACTCGAATCCGTTATAACTGCTGCCTCACGGAAACTCGGTGTCCTGAACAAGGTGCGTAGGTATTTTGCGCCGGACCAACTATGCCTGTTGTATAAAACTCAGGTTAGGTCTTGCGTGGAATATTGCTCGCACTCCGGCTCCGCTCAGTACCTCCTCGATGCTCTGGACAGATTGCAGCGTCGCGCTATTCGAATAATTGGCGATGTAGAGGCAACTAACACCCTCGAGCCTCTACAACTTCGACGTGACATCGCCTCTCTTAGCGCCTTTTACCGAATGTTCCACGGGGAATGCTCTGAGGAGCTCTTTAACCGTATCCCTCCCTCTCCATTCCTTCACAGAAACACGTGTAAGGGTCTACGGAGTCATCCTTACACTGTATCGTCCTTTTCACACCGTACCAAGAAATTCCAAGATTCCTTCTTTTTTTTTATTGCTACTAAGTTGGCAAAAAAGCAAACTGCCCACCTGATGGTAAGTGGTAACAGTCATCTATAATACATGTGTCTCGTGTGACATTCGCAGTAAAACTGCAACCCCCACAAGGGCCACAGTGTACGTTGCCAACTTGTGACTTAAGATGTAAAGTCACGGTACCCAGTAATTTCAGCCATATCTTACCCTTCAAACCGGAACACAGCAATGCGAGCACTGCTGCTTTGCGGCAGAAATAGGTAAGACGGAGGTACCCAAGCACACGACCTTGGTACAGAGTCTCCCTCCGGTAAGTCTTCTGTCGTTCATCCCACACTTGGAATTCTCTACCTGCGCACGTGTTTCCTCCATCCTACAACATGGGTTCCTTCAAAAGAGGTGTGAAAAACATCTTTTAGGCCGGCAAGGGGCGGGCAGGTTGGATAGTGGATGTCCTCCCACCTCTATCTGTCAACTCATTTGGGCCTCTTTCACCGCTTAACATCAGGCGGGAGGAGGTCATTTCCCAGGCTCTCCATAAAAAAAACTGTTTAAGTACCTTGCCCGTATGTATTTACTTGGTAAGACTTAAATAAATAAATATTGGTAATTCTAAGAAAAAAATATTTGTTTTTTATAAAATGGGTAAATCTTGCGACAAGCTTTTATATTTTATTAAAAACTAGCTGTGCCGGCGAACTACGTTTCGCCATAATAACGGCGAACTAACGTTTCGCCGTAATAAAAAATAGCTTACGACCTATTCTCAGACCTACTGAATATACACAAAACATTTCGTAAGATCGGTCAAGCCGTTTCGGAGAAGTTCGGTAACAAACACTGTGACACGAGAATTTTATATATTAGATGTATCATGTAATAAATTAAAATTTATTTTCGTCTTATTATGGCTTTAAAATAAAATCCTTTTTTTAATCTTTTTACTATTATTTTATATTTTATCATTTTGTAACCGCATGGCCGCCATTACAAAACTCGACCAAAGTACTCGTCATTACGAATCAAACGAGCCCAAACTCGATGGGGTTGTGTCGTTTTATTGCGGAGTTCCTATGGCCACATTCCAGCTCCAGCATCAGACCCTGGTTACCATATAGGACCAAAGTACTCGTCAATACGAATCAAATGAGCACAAACTCAATGGGGATTGTGTCGTTTTATTGCGGAGTTCCTATGGCCACCTTCCAGCTCCAGCATCAGACCCTGGTTACCATATACAACCAAAGTCCTCGTCATTACGAATCAAACGAGCCCAAACTCGATAGGGTTATGTCGTTTTATTGCGGAGGTCCTATGGCCACCTTCCAGCTCCAGCATCAGACCCTGGTTACCATATAGGACCAAAGTACTCGTCATTACGAATCAAAGGAGCCCAAACTCGATAGGGTTATGTCGTTTTATTGCGGAGGTCCTATGGCCACATTCCAGCTCCAGCATCAGACCCTGGTTACCATATAGGACCAAAGTACTCGTCAATACGAATCAAATGAGCACAAACTCAATGGGGATTGTGGCGTTTTATTGCAGAGTTCCTATGGCCACCTTCCAGCTCCAGCATCAGACCCTGGTTACCATATACAACCAAAGTCCTCGTCATTACGAATCAAACGAGCCCAAACTCGATAGGGTTATGTCGTTTTATTGCGGAGGTCCTATGGCCACCTTCCAGCTCCAGCATCAGACCCTGGTTACCACATAGGACCAAAGTCCTCGTCATTACGAATCAAACGAGCCCAAACTCGATAGGGTTATATCGTTTTATTGCGGAGGTCCTATGGCCACATTCCAGCTCCAGCATCAGACCCTGGTTACCATATAGGACCAAAGTACTCGTCAATACGAATCAAATGAGCACAAACTCAATGGGGATTGTGTTGTTTTATTGCGGAGTTCCTATGGCCACCTTCCAGCTCCAGCATCAGACCCTGGTTACCATATACAACCAAAGTCCTCGTCATTACGAATCAAACGAGCCCAAACTCGATAAGGTTATGTCGTTTTATTGCGGAGGTCCTATGGCCATCTCCCAGCTCCAGCATCAGACCCTGGTTAACAAATAGGACCAAAGTACTCGTCAATATGAATCAAACGAGCCCAAACTCGATGGGGTTGCGTCGTTTTATTACGGAGTTCCTATGGCCACCGTCCAGTTCCTTCACCAGATCAGCTCCATGTTATCATAACATTGCATTGTCACGATATACATATTATTATGTGCAAAATTTCAGCCAATTCGAAAACCGAGAAGTGGTCAAATCTACATACATACATACAGTGCAAGCTAAATAAAAGCTTGTAAAAATAAAAGTTGATCAAACACATCCCTGTATTTACTATAGTATAACACAATAAATAATAAACACCTATTAAATTCAAAATTAACATCTACGATATTTTGCTAGGCGGCCGTACCGATTGCGCGACCGAGTGCGCTTGTGTGCGTGAGCGACGCACACAAACAGAGACTAGAGAAATTTACCTAAACTAGCTCGGGCTCGCGCGGATGGTGGGCCCTTAAGCCATGACTGATCTGAAACACGTTGGACTTGCCTATGAAATTCAAGGGTTTCTCTTAATTTTCTTGCAATGACATCACTAGATACTTAGTGACAATGGGACCACCGCAGGGGTATACTATTTCGATTAGTAATATAATTTTGAAAATAGGTCCACTAATGGCGGAGTAATCGGTGAACATCTATCTATATACATATATAAAAAAAAAAGATGTTCCCATCTATAAACGCACGCACAGCCGTAGCCGCTAATGGTAGAAACGTGAAATTTGGACAGGTGTTTTATTTCAAAATGCGGACGCCCACTAAGGGATTTTAATTTTTTTTAACCCTAACGGGATGATATAGGGGTTACAAGTTTGTATGGAAAAATCATTAAATTTTCAACGATTTTGATAAAACTTGAGATTCATGCTCTTAAAAATATTTCATTGAACACGTGTTTCGTGGTTTATTGGAATTCACCCCTTTAGGGTGCAAAATAGGGGTTGAAAGTTTCTATGGAAAATATTTAAAATCTGCTCCAATTTCTACGAAATTTATTATCCGGGCTTAAATTGGCTACAAAATTATTTTTGTAGCCAATTTAAGAAATAGCCAATTTAATAGGGAAAATATAAATTCCCACGGGAAAACAATAAAAACGCGGGCGAAGCCGCGAGCGGAAAGCTAGTATATTTATAAAAACCGGCAAAGTGCGAGTTAGAAACGCCCACCGAAGGTTCCGTACAGACTTATCTAAGTACCTATATAAAGTTCATATATTTTTGGGATTAAATATAATGACCACCAAAAAATACTTTGATACCCTAAGCTCTTTTGCCAAAAATATATACTTAACACCAAAAAATAAAGTCTAAAATTACAATAGTTCCAGCTGTTTTAGTCACGACTGCACTTCTCATTGTATTCAAAGACCAAAAGTATGTAAATGATCACCAAATCTTAACAAACAAATTAATATGCTGTTTCTGCCTAGATAAACCACTGTGATTGCCATAAAATTATTACAGAAGACTGATTCTTCTTAAGATTTTCAAAATGTTTATTATTAGTTTTAATAGGACTGACCTTTTATGTTTGTTAAAGTTTTAATAAAAGGATTACTGGAAGTGTATGAGATTTATTTTTTAACCTTAGGTATAGGCATTTGGTTGAATAAACGCCCAAGAAAAACTTTTTTTTTGGGAGTGGTTAATCAGTTTAGAGACATAAAAAGCTCAGATCTTAGTGAATATTTTACAATAGTAAAGGGTCAAACTTTAGGAGTTTATTTACTATGTTTGGGTAAATAATTATAAACTGAGAGGTGACAGGATTTTTCATAACGATCATGGATACGGTTAAATTTACTTTTATAGTTTGTAGAGTAGTCCCCTTATGTGAATGATGTCGGTCTGCCTGCTTTCAGTAGTTGCAACTTCAACCAGCAGGGTCCAGGTCCGGGAAACCCGGACTCTGCATTGCACAGGTCGCCGCCAGTAGTTGACCCCCCGGATGCCTCGGGGGATATTCAGCCTTCCTATTTTGGGAGAGTGAGAGGGGCTCGCTATAGGCGAGCAGACGCCGACGAGGTCGTGGAAGTATTCGATAGAGTTCCCATGACCTTGTCAGGTAGTGACACGTCCCTCCTCGACGTACCCTCCTCATCTAATGATGGAGAGGATGCGGCGGTGATGGACGTGCTCGCGCCAAGGCATTTGTGAGGGGGCATCGTTGGGTTTTAGTCGGTAGGCCACTGCCGCTGGGTAACACACTATCCCAGTGGCAGCGGAGAGTCCGACATAACCTTGCGTCTTCTCAAACGCGAGCTATGAGTAATGCATTTCCCAACGTTAAAAAAAAAAAAAGTGGTTGCAACTTCGAGTTATAGAGCTTACAAGAGGCTTCATTGTTGCGAAAAAAAAAACGATCAGAGAAATGGTCAGTTTTAGTACATATTCAAAGTATGGCGTCTCCACAGATGAGACAAGTTGGTCTGGCGGCTGTCAGTGGTTGCATTTCAGAGTTATGATGCGCGCAAGTCACTGCATTGTTGCGAAAAAAAAAAAACGATAACAGAAATGGTCAGTTTTAGTACCTATTCGAAGTATGGTATCTCCACAGATGAAACGAGTTGGTCTGCCTGCTGTCAGTGGTTGTATTTCAGAGCTATCATTGTGTACACAATACCCTTATTTGTGGAGAAAGCCTAAAAAATATCGAAAAACGTGACAATCGGCGAATTTTTCAAATGCTCATTACCCGCTGCTATCGTGTCGTGTCTCGACTTGACACACACAGCGCACACTCCTCCCCCCGCGCCCGGCCCCTGTCTGTGAGCGTGGAACAATCGTGGTGGGACGGTGCGCTTGCGCTCGTTTTTGGTACTTTTAAATACAATTCAACCGTTACTTGCATTTTTACAATAATGTCGAAAATAAATGCTTTTTTTTATGGAACGCTTTACGCGTATGAACGTCCAAAAGTATATTACGATCTAGCCTATTTAACGGCTGCTAAAAAGTACATAATTTAATTCGATCTTAATTTGCTAGAGATACAAATGTCTCTAGGAAGTGTTCATTTACACGTTCTTCATTGTCTCTATTAAGGCGACGCCACTAATTCACAGTTATTGTTGCAGCACTGATTCTACATTGTACTAATTTAAAACTTATTTTTTATCACTCCACCTCATTACACTAGATCGGATGGCTTTAGCCTATCTTAGGCAAAAGTACGTACGTGGAAAGTCGCAGAAAATTCGGATAAAATTTAATGATTCCAAATCTGTACACATCGATTTTAGTAACAAACAGAAAATGTATCACCATATCTTCATTAAGAGACAAATTATACCGTATGAGAACACTGCCAAATATCTTGCCATGACTCTTGATGTGAAACTACTTTGGAAGGTGCGCGACAAGAAAAGGAGAGAACAGCTTGATCTACGATACAGAGACATGTATTGGCTAGTAGGAAGAGAGTCCCCCTTAAAAATAGCTAACACACTATTGTTATATCGGCAAGTCCTCATGCCAGTGTGGACTTATGGAATACAGCTACGGGACTGTACAGCTCAGACCAACAGGTGTATTATCCAAAGATTTCAGAATAAGGTTCTAAGGGGCATCGCTAATGCTCTCTGGTATGTAAGAAATGACGACCTCCTTCGGGATCTTAAAACAGAGTTCGTTGATAGCTTCATAAAAAAATACGCCGAAGCTCACCAAAAAAGTCTTCAAAACCATGTGAACTTGGAGGTTGTCTAGCTTCTCGACCACACAAATAAGAAAAGAAGACGAAAACGGATAAAGCCATCCGATCTAGTGTAATGAAGTGGAGTGATAAAAAATAAGTTTTAATTTAGTACAATGTAGGGTCAGTGTTGCAACTATAACTGTGAATTAGTAGCGGCGCCTTAATAGAGACAATAAAAAACATGTTAATGGACACTTCTTAGAGACATGTTTACCTCTAGCAAATTAAGATCGAATTAAATTATGTACCTACTGTACTTATTAGCTGTAAAATAGGCTAGATCGTAATAGTACTTTGGGATGTTCATACGCGTTCCACAAAAAAAAGTATTTGTTTTCGACATTATTGTAAAAATGCAAGTAACGGTTGAGTTGTATTTAAATGCACCAAAAACGAGCCCAAGCGCACCCTCCCACCACGATTGTTCCACGCTCACAGACAGGGGCCGGGCGCGGGGGGAGGAGTGTGCGCTGTGTGTGTCAAGTCGAGACACGACACGACAGCAGCGGGTAATGAGCACTTGAAAAATCCGCCGATTGTCACGTTTTTCGATATTTTTTAGGCTTTCTCCACAAATAAGGGTATTGCGTACACAATGATATCTCTGAAATACAACCACTGAGAGCAGGCAGACCAACTCGTTTCACCTGTGGAGATACCAAACTTCGAATAGGTACTAAAACTGACCATTTCTGTTATCGTTTTTTTTCGCAACAATGCAGTGACTTGCGCGCATCATAACTCTGAAATGCAACCACTGAGAGCCGCCAGACCAACTTGTCTCATCTGTGGAGACGCCATACTTTGAATATGTACCAAAACTGACCATTTCTCTGATCGTTTTTTTTCGCAACAATGAAGCCTCTTGTAAGCTCTATAACTCGAAGTTGCAACCACTGAAAGCAGGCAGACCAACATCATTCACATTAGGGGACTACTCTACAAACTATAAAAATAAATCTAACCGTATCTATGATCGTTATGAAAAATCCCGTGACCTCTTAGACATTATTTGCCTAGCTCAATTTACTTTAATATGATAACGAGATGTTAAATATTTGCATGTAATTTTAAATTAAAATGTGGTTAATAGTTTGGTGTTTATTAACTATTTTTGGGTTAACAATAATTTTTTTGGAGTCATTTGCTTTAATAGGATAGCAAAATGTAAAAACTTTGGTTATAATTTCACATTAAAATGTGGTTTTAATTTTGGTGATCATTTACTATGTTTGACTGTGATGTTTTACTATATTTGGTGATAAGTTATATATCATAATCCATATTTTTTGGAGGGCCTGACAATGACCTCCTCCCGCCTGATATTAAGCGGCGAAAGAGGTCCAAATGAGTTGAAAGATAGAGGAGGGACGACACCCACTATCTTACCTGCCCGCCCTCTGCCAGCCCAAAACATGCTTTTTCACGCCTCTTTTGAAGGAACCTATGTTGTTGGATGGAAGAAACACGTGCGTAAGTAGAGAATTCCAAGTGTGGGATGAATGACAGAAGAAGGAATCTTGAAATTTCTTGGTACGGTGTGAAAAAAAGGATACAGTGATGACTCCGAAGTGACGCGTGTTTCTGTTAAGGAATGGAGAGGGAGGGATAAGGTACTATTAATGATTTACTTAATAGTACATTGCGTTGCAGAGGCCGGGAAGTTAGGGATCGCCGGAAAAGTAGAGTTTTAATCCTTAGATATTATAAAACAAAGTCCCCCGCCGCGTCTGTCTGTCTGTCTGTTCGCGATAAACTCAAAAACTACTGCACCGATTTTCAAGCGGTTTTCACCACTCGATAGCGTGATTCTCGAGGAAGGTTTTAGTATATAATTTGTTAAGTTTTTGTATTTATTTCTGTGTATATTAACGTAGTTCGCGGGCACAGCTTTCTACAATAATTACGAATCCGGTAATGCCATTCCCGCCGAGGTATGTATAGTGCTTTTCTCAATAATTGTGAGGAAATAATGAAAGTCGTAATACTGGAAACAAATGAGTATAATATGAATGAAAGAACAAATAAAGCAATTAATTAATTAATTATAGTAGTCTAGCATTAAGTAATACTAATACTTTTCAATTTTCAATTAGTGCAAGCAAAGGAAACAAAGCCCATACAGCCCAGTCATATTATACGTAAAAAAAATTAATACTGTAGATTATGGTTTTTTTCTCTCGGAACTAAAAATTAAGCATATTTTCGTATGATTTTATACCAACATTTTAATAAAATTGTTGTCATATTCATATATGTATATGCTCGAAGAGTGCATTTTTTATAATGTGGTAGCAATTGACTGTATGACAAGTTACATAATTCAAGTTATAGATGAATTAAAAAACATTTGAGCAGCAGCCAGAAATTAATTTTCATACTTACTTTCCTGGCCTAGGCCGGTAAAGTAATGCATGAGCTACGAATTAGAAACTTCGTGTCTTCTTTTTACTACAATACGAGTAATGCCTACATTTCTGAGCATGTTTGAGAAAACAAATTTTTCCTTAACATGTTTATTGCTTCATGCCAAAATGTATGATTCTACCTTATAATAAAGTTTTAACCCTATAAGTTTTGATTCACTTGTGAAAACGCAAAATTTGCGAGAATTTGCAACATAAATGGTCATATTTTTGATGACGTTGACCTACCACTTTTAAGGATTAAGCTCCGTCACGCTCCTTACTGGCTATTTCAATGATTTCCTATTTACGTAATATTAATAGTATTGATTTATTTTATTGGAAGACCTCGCGTCGGCGGCGTTTCGGCACTTGCCTTCCAATCGGATGAGGTCCGGGGTTCGAGACCGCCATGTACCAATGTGTTTTTCGTTTTTTTCGAATTTCTGATTACAATTGTCTGACGCTCCTACGGCGAAGGAAAATATGAGGCAACCTGCATACATCTGCGAAGAAATTCAATGGTATGTGAAGTATGTGATGTATGTGAAGTCGACCAATTCGCATTGGGCCAGCGTAGTTGACTAAGGCCTAATCACCCTAACATAAGGTAGGCTCAAGCCCCTCAGTGAAGACGTATTTCAGCTGTGATGATGACAATGATGATTGGAAGACCTCAGATAAAGAATTATGTAATGCAATTGGTATATATTTAATTAAGTTGTAGTGATAAGTAGACACAAGCATAATATTTTCCATAAGCCAGTGTATATTATAAAAAAAATTGATATGTCTACGCAATCCCGAGAAAAGGGGTCGTGCGTGACAGACAGAGGGACAGACGTACAGCTACATACGGACAACGAAGTGATTAAATTAAGGGTTTCCTTTTTAGGGTTCCGTAGCCAAATGGCAAAAAACGGAACCCTTATAGACTCGTCATGTCTATCTGTCTGTCTATCTGTCCGTCCGTATGTCACAGACACTTTTCTCCGAAACTAACGAACCGCATTAAGATTTTCACACAAAAATAGAAAAAAGCAATAAATTTTGGGGTTCCCCATACATAGAACTGACACTCAAATTTTTTTTTTCATCAAACCCATACGTGTGGGGTATCTGTGGATAGGTCTTTAAAAATCATATTGAGGTTTCTAATATCATTTTTTTCTTAACTGAATAGTTTGCGCGAGAGACACGTCCAAAGTGGTAAAATGTGTGTCCCCCCCTGTAACTTCTAAAATAAGAGAATGATAAAACTAAAAAAAATATATATGATATACATTACCATGCAAACATCCACCGAAAATTGGTTTGAACGAGATCTAGTAAGTAGTTTTTTTAATACGTCATAAATCCTACGGAACCCTTCATGGGCGAGTCCGACTCGCGCTTGGCCGGGTCGGACTTTTTCGTTTTGATTTACGGAACCCCTAACAGTAGATACAGTCGACCATAGAACCTATCCTCCTTTTTTGAAGTCCGTTAATGATTTTGAAAAATCTACTTCATCTTTAAAATTTTGTAGATAAAGCTCCCCTTCGCAATCATAATATAACAAGCTGTTATATTATTATAAAAATTGTGTCAGGTAATAAATTAAATTTTATTTTCCCTTTTTACAGCATTAAAATTAAAGCTTGTTTTTAAAAATATTGTTTACTCTTTATTTATTTTATATTATTTCATTTTGTGATGGCGGTCACCTTGGATTTAATAGTAGATTATACACCGAGGAGATAAAGCACTGTTTTATGTCACGAGCGCGATATTGAATCCTGAACGAAACGAAGGACTCCAGATTTAACGCCCGAGCGCAGCGAGGGTGTTATTAGTTAATTCCCGAGCGAAGCGAGTGAATTAAGAAGTGTCCTGAGTGTAGTGAGGGGTTCAAGCGCGCCCAAGACAAAAACAGCTTTATCCCCGAGGAGTGTACTCTACTTTTCTCAACTTTTGCGAGACAATAAAAAAGCAAGGCTACTAAAAATAGCGTTTCGTCACTCGACATTTTAACAGAACTTTTCTTCTATTTTGATATATTTTTATAAAATCTTTGCAGTTATTACTACGTATATTATTGCAGCGTCTTACAATACTAGCGGCTTTTATTTTATTTCAAATTTTAATGTGTTTCATTCAGCTTGCCGTGGCCAGCTCGATTTTAGAAAAAGTTCGATTTTCAAATTACGTTCGACGCGGCGCCCGGCCTTCGAGTATTACTTTACTATTATTACAAAATTAGACTTTAAGGCCATTGCAATAAGAACTATGAAAAGTGAAAATATTACAACCCAGCGGGTTATAATGAGATTCAGTCCAACATTACACCCCGGCTAAAGCCAAGGGCTTTAATGACTTGCTTTACGTAAGGTTTGCATAATACATATTTGGCATTGTCGAGCAAGTGGTGTGAAAAATTATTTTCATTCAGGTCAAGCAGCGGCCATTTTGGATTTACCAAGTTAAAAATTATGTAAGTCATCAGAACTAAATTGTATTGACATCAGAACTAAATGTATTCCAAATGTCAGCTAAATCGGACATTGGCATGTGGGTCAAATTTAAGTATCAATATTTGGCACGAACATATTATTATATATTTTTTTATTGCAGAAAGTTGGCAAACAAGCAAACTGCCCACCTGATGGTAAGTGGTAACAGTGACCTATAATACATGTGGCTCTTGTGAGATTCACAGCAAAACTGCAACCCCCACAAGAACCACAGTGTACGTTGCCAACTTGTGACACCAGATGTAAAGTCACAGTACCCAGTAATTTTACTGCCATATCTTACCCTTCAAACCGGAACACAGCAATGCAAGCACTACTGCTTTGCGGCAGAAATAGGTAAGACGGAGGTACCTAAGCAGACGACCCTGGTACAGGGTCTCCCTCCAGTAAATATAATATATATGTACATACTGGGTTATTTTTCCATCAGGAGCCAAACTTTGTATGCTTGTTTAGACAAGCAAAATGAACAACTTTTACTATGGGACCAAACTCGAAATCGCAAAAAAAATCAGCTGCCTGTTCCATACATTTAGGTTCAGTGGATGTTGAACATTTGTATGGAACAGCTGATTTTTTTTCGCAATTTCGAGATTGGTCCCATAGTAAAAGATCTTAATTTTGCTTGTCTGAACAAGCACACAAAGTTTGGCTTCTGCTGGAGAAATAACCCGGTATACATACATTGCAAGTTAAATAAAAGCTTTTTAAATACAGCCACAGCTCCCTCACCATGGTTGCTGAAAACTGTGAGAGCGAGACGGCGCTCCACGTTGCTGTTTCAATATTTTTTTAAATCTTGCTCCAAGTGAACTTGCTAAGGCCCATGTGCCATACATTTAATAAGGTTTTCTGGGGTACTATGCAACTTTCACACGATCTTATCAAATTATTAATTTGTAATATTCAGTGCGTTTTTATCAAATCAGTATACAATATATTTGATACTGTATTCTAGTTTGTTCTTTTTTTGATTTGAATATGTTTTTAAGGTTCTCTACATCCAAAGATGAAACGGAACCCCTCTGGGTCCGCATGTTTGTCAGGGCCTCTTTTCTCACTAACATGTAGAGATGTCAAACTATGGAGATGTAGACATGATGTAGACAAACTATAGAGATGTAGATGTAGAGATGTCAAACTATAGATATGTAGAGATGATTCCAAATACTCGGATATACGGGCTCTACTCTTTACAGTTGAACTCGATGTTATAAATATGACAAGGGAATCAAAAAACTATAGGGTCACGTTGACCAAGAATTATGAAATTTGGTTACGTAGCAATTAATATCTGTGAATGAAATGGACATGCGAAGGAAAAAATATGAAAACCGTAAATATGTAGTGAGTTCGAAAGCAAAAAAGTAAAAGCTCGAACGGAACCCTCGGTGCACGAGTCCAGCTCGCTTTTGGCCATTTTTACAAGCTTTTTTTTATTTATTACAAGCTTTTATACATTTTCACCTATCCCGGTGTCTGTAGTGGGTCAAATTTAACTCGCAAGAAAGTTAAATTTGACTCACTTCCCGGTTTCCGATTGAGCTGAAATTTTGCATGCAGATGTTTATCGCGTGACAATGCAATATGATGATGACATTAAGCTGATCTGATGCTGGAGTTAAAAGGTGGCCACAGGAACTCCATAATAAAACGACACAACCCCATCGAGTTTGGGATCGTCTCCCCCGACTCCTTGATTCGTAGTTTCCTCTTTTTTGAGCATTAAAATAAAAGCATGTTTTGAAACATGTTTTTCTTTAATTTATTTTTAATTATTCTGCTGTCATTTTATTTGCATGCATACATGTTTTCATGAGAGCTCAAAAACCAAGTAAGTATATTTTTACCTTCATCTATATTCAATTCGTTTTGAAACTACCTTTTGTGACTCTTCTCACTTAAAAATAAAATCCAATTAATTTTGATGTTTATTTTACTGCTCAGCTCATTACTTTTGAGGTGTTAAGGCGCATAGTGGTCCTAATGACCTTGCTCGATCGTCTCGCACTGATTACATAGGAGTGAGTGAGTGAGAGTGAGGGGAATATTTAAGCAAACCTATACGTGTAAGATGAATTATTTCAATTAAAAATTAACAAAGGCGAATAGTAGAAATTCCAAAAAAAAAGCCTACCCCTAGAATATTGTTCACTTTATTTATTGAAATCGAAAGTATATGACTTAACCCAATATTTACGACGCGATTAGGTTTAATGTTTTAAAATCGAGGCATGTTTGGGTCACATTTTAACCAAGTTTTAATAAATTTAACAAAAAAAAATAAATAAAAAGACCATCCTCTAAAGAATGCGTTGAATAATAACATATCTTCTTTAAATATTTTTTTATTCAATATTTATAAAGATAGAGAGATTTTTTCTGCAGTGATTTTTTTATGATTGATCCTACTATGCGCCTTAAGTATATAGTTATAAATATAAGATGAAGTTGGCGACTTGTAGTGTCTACATAGAACAGCATCTTGGCTTGGACTCATAATTTTTCGAGAAATTCATAATGAGATTTTTGTCTGTGTTTATATTACTTTTAACGTTGGGCTTGGCAGCTTCTTCCGTGAATATTGACAACCTGAACGTGGATGACATTATTTCAAATCGACGGCTACTTTTGCCGTATATAAGGTGCGCTCTTGACAAAGGAAAGTGCACCTCAGAAGCTAAGGATCTTAAGCGTAAGTAAAATGATGGCCAATAATTTGTTGTGCACATCACACAAATTACTCAGATTTGGATGAGATGGTGAAAAATTTGGTGTTTAAAGTAATTTTAGGGATTCATCATAACAGCTTATACATGTCCCTAGCGAGGGGCTCAAGCCTACCCAAAGTTAGTTTGTTAGTTTAGGCCTTAGTCAACCACGTTGGCCCAGTGCGGATTGGTCGACTTCACATACACCTTTGAATTTCTTCTCAAATGTATGCAGGTTGCCTTACGGTGTTTTCCTTCACCTTCCAGAAGCGTCAGACAAATGTACATATGAAATTCGAAAACGAAAAACACATTGGTACATTGCGGTCTCGAACTCGAACCCCGGATCTCCCGATTGGAAGGCAAGTGCCGAGTCCACAGCGCCACCAATTTTATTGATTACAAATAAATGTTACTGTTTAAAAAAATAAAATTTGCATATACAGTGTGTAACAAAAACCCTGTAAACCCTTTTAGGAGCATGTTCAGAATCGACATATAAAAGTTATAACGTCATTGAAAATTCAAAATTCTTAAATTAATTTTGAAGTCCCCCATACAAAAAGTTGGGTCTATGAAGAAGAAATGCGCGATGAATTAGAAAATTATTTTTACAACTTCGAATTTTCAATGAGACAATGACGCCATATCTATACTCTATATTAATATTATGAAGAGGAAAGATTTGATTGTATGTATGTTTGTATTGAATGGCTTCGAAACTACTGAACCGATTTTGATGAAAGTTGGTATAGGGATAGTTCAAGACCAGGGGAAGTACATAAGGTAATTTTCCTATGGGAAAAATCTGACGGGAAATGATTTCCTACGGGAAAAGTTAGTTATAATGCAAACAAAATTGTATACGGTCAGCTAGTCTTTTATATATCGATTCTGAACATGCTCCTTAAAGGGTTCTTCACAGGGTTTTTGTTACACACTGTATAATGCATTTTTTGTATAACACAATAATACTTCGCGAACATTCTTGAATATATGACAGAAGCACTTTTTCTCGTCTAATTAATGTTAGATGATGGGGAGATATACATTATAGCACCGTTAATAACATCGTGTTCTGTCAGTTACCTAATTAGGATAGTCTATTGTTGAGGAATCCAGGTGAAATTCACCTATATGCCGAAGGCCCTATCATCTATTCTAATCAGGGCATGATAGAAGAAGGTCTAGAGACATCAGTTTAGAAATACAAAAGCATTTTTTTGACACTTGAGGACGAGGAGGTGGTCAAGTATCACCTTTAGGCTTTTGGCGCCCTCGCTACCTCGTATGATATTGCTTCCATTATGCCTTTGTCGAACAATCTACGATTTTTTATAATCTTTTCACCCCCCAAAACTTTCCAATTCCAACCCCAATTTTTGAAATTCATTAATTTGTATTACACGTTCATGTCGAATCATAAAAATGGATACTGTATTAAATTTTAATTTATTCAGCCTACTAGATTCTGAGCAATTTGGCTATGACAGGCGTCACACTGACGCGGGAATGCTCCTGCAAGGGTTTTGTTTCTTTATAAGGACGTACCGAACCCTTAAAATATTTCTCTTAAATAAGGTTTGAAATCCAATTTTAGGAAATCGCGAAGGGCTTTGTTATCTAAAATCACGTTACAAATACACTTCTTGAATCATTCGAAGAAAATTTGAAACTAAAGGGACGTTCTGCCGGTAGGCACCACAAGCTTTCCAATTTTTTAATTCACTCCATAAATTGACTCGATTGCGTAACGGAGACAACATTTTTTTTATTATTAACCCAAGTTAAATATACTTATATTTTTATTTAGCGCATCGTGCCCATGCTGATTCACAGAACACAGTCATATATAAAACTGCCTCGAAATGACGAAAGGACAATAAAAACTGACACGGACCTTGAACCGATGGGACCGGTTGCGGCGGTTGCCGTGCATGTGAATATTAAGCAGCTGTTGTTTAATTTACGAGTACTGAGAAGTCGCTCATGAACTAAGTAGTAACAGTCTTGAGATTAAAAGTACCTATTTCTGTCGCCAAGCGGCGGTGCTTGCATTGATGCGTTCCGGTTTGAAGGGTCTTCCGCCTTATAACCAAACTTCAAACAACACTACACATACAAAGTACATACCCACGCAATAGTCCAACACACCGCACTCGTAGAACAAGCTACAAGCGAAGGCCCGGTTTTTTTATAGTGGGCCCGGCAAAAGACCTCCCGCCTGATGTAAAGCGGTGGAAGAGGCCCAAATGAGTTAGATAGATAGATTAGACAGATAGAGTAGGGACGACATCCACTATCCTACCTGCCCGCCCCTTGCCAGCCCAAAAGATGCTTTTTCTCGCCTCTTTTGAAGGAACCCATGTTGTAGGATAGAGGAAACACGTGCACAGGTAGAGAATTTCAAGTGTGGGATGAGCGATAGAAGAAGGAATCTTGGAATTTCTTGGTACGGTGTGAAAAAGAGGATACAGTGTAAGGATGACTTCGAAGGCCCTTACGCGTGTTTCTGTTAAGGAATGGAGAAGGAGGGATTAGGTTAAAGAGCTCCTTAGAGCATTCCCCATGGAACATACGGTAAAAAGCGCTAAGAGAGGCGATGTCACGACGAAGTTGTAGAGACTCGAGGGTGTTAGTTGCCTCTACATCGCCAATGATGCGATTGCGTGATGCTGCAATCTGTCCAGAGCATCGAGGAGGTACTGAGCGGAGCCGTCCCAAAGGTACGAGCAATATTCCACGCAAAACCTAATCTGAGTTTTATATAACAGGCATAATTGGTCTGGCGCAAAATACCTACGCACCTTCTTCTTGGTTTACACCAAGATCCTTCGTGGATCCACCTTCGTGGATCCTATAAAACCAAATCTGCAAACCCTACAAGAACGCCGACGTTACGTTACCAACGTGTGACGTCAGACGTTAAGTCACAGATTTTTTTTTATTGCAGAAAGTTGGCAAACAAGCAAACTGCCCACCTGATGGTAAGTGGTAACAGTCACCTATAATACATGTGACTCTTGTGAGATTCGCAGCAAAACTGCAACCCCCACAAGAACCACAGTGTATGTTGCCAACTTGTGACACAAGATGTAAAGTCACTGTATCCAGTAATTTCACTGCCATATCTTACCCATCGAACCGGAACACAGCAATGCAAGCACTGCTGCTTTGCGGCAGAAATAGGTAAGACGGAGGCACCTAAGCAGACGACCCTGGTACAGAGTCTCCGTCCAGTAGATTTCCCTGCTTGTCTTAAATTACCCTTCAAACCGGAACACAGCACTGTCAGTAACGCTACTTGGCGGCAGAAAATCCTTGGCATCCATGCAGACGATTGTGGTACAGATTTTCCCTCTGATAATGAACTATCGAATCACCCTTGCCTAAATTCATATCTATAGTAAACTAGCTGTGCTTGCGAACTACGTTTTGCTAGCAAAAATACTAACATCGCTATTCAAAAATGGGGGTTGGTGGTAGAAGGGTGAAAATTTTGGGTTATAAGTATTTTGATGACAAATCATTAAAAAAAACTTTAAAAAAACCCTACGCCTACCTAGGGGTAAAAAATAGCATACGACCAAGTCAGTCAGTTTTCAGACCTACCGAATATAGGGACACAAAAAAAATCATAAAAATCGGTCATGCCGTTTCGGAGGAGATTGGTTACACACTCTGTGACACGAGAATATTATATTTCTATAATATACAAGGTTATTTTTTTAATAACACAAAAAAATTCTGTGCTTGTTCAGACAAGCAAACTGAACAACTTTTAATATGGCACCAACTTTGAAATCGCAAAAGAAAATCAGCTGTTCCATACATCTAGGTTTAGTGAATGTTGAACATTTGTATGGAACAGCTGATTTTTTTTGCGATTTCAAAGTTGGTCCCATAGTGAAGTGTTCAGTTTGCTTGTCTGAATAAGCACACAAATTTTTTGTGATAATTAAAAAATAAACTTGTATAAAGCTCTATTAGCATTGTTCGACTTATAAACGAATCGAACGAACGAACGAACAAATCTAAGCATAGTTGTGGTTTTCAGTGAATTAGATTACAGTACTTTAATGTGTTTGTTTTCAACCAATCAGTAACTGAGATTGGTCATGTTATGTATATGTGCTTAAAATTTTCACAGAACGCATCACAGACGCCTTGACGCTAGACTGCAAAATATGTACAGAACAACAAAGGGATAAAAGCAGGAAAGTATTCAAGCACATGATAGTTCACGAAAAGGATTACTGGAGACAAATCGTGGCCAAATTCGACCCAGACCACAAAGTTGCGCCCAAGTATGAAAAAGAGTATGATTTGTGAGAAGATTTTACAATTATATGTCGAATTATTGATTCAATAAAGATATTAGACGTATAATTTTTATTTCATCTAAAGTTTTCATCAAATTGTACTCGTATGCATGAATATTTGACGAATTAAAAACGATCAAATGATTTTGTCATATTTAAGTTTTGAATTAATATTGTTCTTATTTGAAACACACTTTGATCACTTCAGACTTTGATCACTTTACAAAAACAATGAGTCACAAGCTAATCGTATCAACATAACATACAAAAAATACAGTAGCACATACTTATTCATTGATTCTACGAAAAGATACATGTATAAGATTCGACAGTGGATTACCTAAACTGATAAATTTTCTTAATTATTATTTATTGTTGACGTTGCTCGTGAGGAAGAAAATGACGTAGTCTAATACTAATATTATAAAGAGGAAAGATTTCATTGTTTGTTTGTTTGCATTGAATAGGCTCCGAAACTACTGGACTGATTTGAAAAATTCTTTCACATTTAGAATCCAACATTATCACTGATGAACATAGGCGATAGAATGTTTCGTACGGGAAAATGTGGAATTCCCACGGGAAGAGTGAAATAAAACAAAACTGCATTCTTAATATATTTGTTTTCTGCTGTATATTTTATTACTCAAAATATTAGTTGAAGAATGTATGTTTAATTAGTTTTGGTAGCTTTAATTTTTGGCCAAGTAAAAATTAAACATTAAGTAGGTATGAATTCACAATAAATAAACTTCAAAGGATCCCAGAGTCATATATACTGCCATAGCAACGAATTAAATTAGCTTTTGAGAGTGAGTCACACACGTAAGCTTTTGGCTTTGTGCTATAATCGTGGAGTTTGTTAATAATAGTAGCTATTTTAAATTCTATTGTTATGGATTACATAATAAGAATAATTCCATAAATGCATAATAGGCTATTAACAGCAACAGCAGTAAAATATTGATTCATTCCAGTTAAAGTATCTGAACTTTTGTTTTTACTATTTTATAATGATAAAATTTATACGGCATTTATACAATATTTTATACAGCAATTTCCCTTAATATTTAGTCTGAATTAATACAAAAAACATCATCTATTTATAGCACATAAAAAATATAAAAACAATAGAGTTTTTACAACATTATACCTAACAACATATAAGTTGTAAAATCTTTGTCAACTATAGAAAGGCTACAAAAAAAATTAAACAATTATTCTTTGTTTATTTCAACAAATCAATAACATTAGTTGGACTAATTTGGAATAATATAAAATTTTAATTACTGGTGGATCACCGTTAGCTAATCAGTCGAAATATTTCGAACTTTCCGTGTTCGTATAAGATGAACCTAATTAATACCGGTTTATGATAAGATACTTTTTCCTGTAGATACCTAAAATAAATATGAATGTCGAATTTTCAATTTTCATTACATTTGAATTTTTTAAATTTAGCGCAAATCGTCATAATTATTTTATGTATATTTTACATTTTTGCATCTAGTATTTGGTCATGCCTTGTATGATTTCGGTCATGTTCTTACACAGTTACATAGGTTACACAGTTACATAGGTCTGCAACGAGATAAAAGTTCATGGTTTACGGAATACCCCATGGTTTATATTATAGTGTGTCGTATTTGTATAACCCAGTTTTTCATAAGACCCACTTAAGGCTCTGCTCTTGCAGTTTTCAACCGTGACTTCAACTTTTTTTTTTATTGCATAAAGTTGGCAAACAAGCAAACTGCCCACCTGATGGTAAGTGGTAACAGTCACTTGTGAGATTCGCAGCAAAACTGCAACCCCCACAAGAACCACAGTGTACGTTGCCAACTTGTGACACGAGATGTAAAGTCACAGTACCCAGTAATTTCACTGCCATATCATACCCTTCAAACCGGAACACAGCAATGCAAGCACTGCTGCTTTGCGGCAGAAATAGGTAAGACGGAGGTACCTAAGCAGACGACCCTGGTACAGAGTCTCCCTCCAGTAAGGCTGCTAACTGCTAATCTAACAAATCGAAGGAACTTAGAAATTAAACAAATTGATATCATGTTTGTTGATCTTGTGAATTCGGTAAACTTGTTTATCATCTCATCGCTTTTATTTTGAAATTCTCATTAGAATACTGGTTATTTTTTAATCTTTCTTCATCTAATTATTATTGTGAATGTTTTTCAAGTTTATGCAAGTAGATAGATTGGATATACCCAATATATTTACTTAGATAAACTTAAAAACAATAATTATCTCACAATAACTATACCATCGTAAAAGTAAATCGCTATAAAAGCATGATTTGTCCGAGGATTTGAATCGGTCATAAATAAAGTCACCACCAACCGGTCTAGAATTTCCATTTCACAAAAAAAAAAACCGGCCAAGTGCGAGTCGGACTCGCGCACCGAGGGTTCCGTACAAACCTGTAGGTATAGTTAAAATAGTTAAAAATAAGTAAAAGTTCACCCATATATTTTTATTATATAATGTACCTAAAAATTTACGTTTTTTGCAATTTATTCTTTATCTGTGCTCTAAGACGTTACTTCGTACCAAATTTCAAGATTCTGGCATTGACGTTGACGGGAAGTACCCTGTAGGTTTTAATTTCCTTGCGAGTGTTGAAAATTTGCGTAAATTTGCGGCATAAACGGCTGTATCATTTGATTGCGTTGGCTTAGAAGTTTGATTTTTTCACAGCTTCAAGGGACAGTAGATCTGAGTATTTGATAAAAATTTCGGCTTGATACCTGCACGCGTTCCTGAGAAAAGGGTCTTGACAGACAGACAGACAGACAGACGGACGGACGGACAACAAAGTGATACTATAAGGGTTCTTTTTTTTCTTTTGAGGTACGGAACCCTAAAAATGACAATGTAGCTTGTTAATTTTAATCATAACATAGACATCATCATCATCATCATCACAGCTCATGTATTTCCCCATCGAGGGGCTCGTGGGGGCCCAGTGCGGATTGGATCTTTGCCTCACGATGTTTTCCTTCACCGTAGGAACGCAAAACGAACGTACATATGAATTTCGAAAAATGAAAAACACATTTGACAATGTTCATGGCAGGAGGATTAGAAGGGCAGTGCCGAGTCCCCAGCGCCACCGACGCTCTAACATAGACATATCGTTGAATATTCAACAAACGTCGTGATAAGATACTAAGAAAATCTAATGGGTGCACTTATTTACATATAATGCACTCGATTATTCTTCAGATTAATAAACAAATAAACCTCCGTGGTCCAGCGTTGGATGTGACGTAAAATTTCTATCTAATGTGTAAATAATAGTAATTTAATCTCTTGTTCGCGGAAAGTCAAACTCGTTTCTGATGCTGCGGGAGCCAATGTCCTGGTGCTATATATATAATGTGAATATCCTAGTCATGGTCATTCAGAACTGAACTTTTGTCGTGGTATAAACAGCAAATATAAAAGGTAAGCAATTCATTTTTGTGTTTATATTAATTAATTGAAATTATACTATTATTGCATATACTGTCCTTTGATACTTGTCAAAATTTGAGTGACAATTTCTATTTGGGCTAAACTTGCGTATATCCTGTATATCTTATATTGCTTCTCCCTAAAAAAGATTATGGTATTTAATTAGTAATCAGTGTTGTTGAGTCGAATTAAAAAATAAATGAAGTTAAGGTCGAGATCAGGCCGATATTGTGCGATTCATTTAATTGTTTAACTCTTTATGTAAATAAAATATTTAATGTTATACTTGTTAATATAATCACAGTTATATTAATGTCTTAAAGCCCCTCTAGTGAGAACACATTGAATAATTTCCCTTAGTGATTAAATTCATAATTACTGGTGATTATTAAAAAAGAATCAATCGCTTTTAAACACAACAAAATTAAAATTGTATTTAAAAATTTAAGTATTTTTAAGTCTATACTCCATTGTAGGTGTGTTCACTAGGTCATTACTGAAAATTTTGACATATTTACAATTTTCAGAATGAACTCCTTCATAATTTGTCTGTTTGCCCTGGTGGCGGTGTCATGCGCTCTCCCGCAAAAATACACCGACAAATACGACAATGTCAACCTGGATGAGATTATCGGGAACAGGAGACTACTGATCCCTTACGTCAAGTGCACCCTGGACCAAGGAAAGTGCTCGCCCGACGGCAAGGAACTGAAATGTAAGTAAAATAATACCATGGTCCATGAACAATCTTGTTCAGATTAAAATAGGCTGAAAAATTATCTATAGGCGTGCCATTTAGAGTTCGACATTTTTCACAAAACTACTAAATGCGATTAACAGTACGTTTAAACATAAATCTCTAACTTAGAGTTAGTCTTTTAAAGTGAGTATTGTGTATCTTGACAAAATTATCAGTACGTACACTCAGGTCAGTTAACTTAAGGCCTGATGAGATCGCTTTGCCTCCATGTGTACGGTTAGCGACATCAACATGGTAATTTAATCTTAAATACAAAATTATAAGTAACTATGTCAGTTTTATCGAAATCTGTGAATGCGGTAGTTGCGAATTCGTGCAGCACCAAGGTGGCGCAGGTCCTGTGTAACATCCATGGCTATTGTTACACTTCGATTTAGGTGCACTAGAATCTGATGGCAAATGTAGAGCTGAATTTACTGTAATAAAATAGAAGTTATTTTCATTTGAAAATAATGTAACTAATTCTGATCACTATAATAATTTTAAAATTAAGAACAGAGGTTTAAAAATTTTAAAAAATATAAAAGAAATTTCAGCTCTACATTGGGCATCAGATTTTGGTACAACTATACATACCATGTTTACCTGGCGCGTACTACTACTAAACGTTGTTATTTATAAAATTTATGGCATGCCAGCTGCTAAATCTACAACATACTAAAATAACTTAAGTACTAAACAGTAAAATTTTGCATATTAAATTTTGAAAAGAGTATCAGCTTTTTTCGTCTTTGTAGAGTGTTGTCTCTGCCATAAGTACAATCAATATACACGGTGTTTCATAACAAGCAATAAATAATTAATGCGTTATCTAAAACTAATTATTAAAATGTGTTTACACGTAATGTCATTCAACCCGAAATTTTCATATATATCATAGTATCATCATCATGTCTATGATTTACATGAAAATTTTGGGTTGAATGACATTACGGGTAAACACAATATAATAATTAGTTTTCGATAAAGAATTGATTATTTATTGGTTATTATGAAACACCGTGTATATACAGAGTTGTTAAACCCTTCACTAAAAATTGTACTATGCTGTTTATATTAAGGAGGGAGTTAATCTAATTGTTTTGACAGCCCCTTATTGTAATTGGATTAGTAGTGAAAAGTGAAAAGAAAGACAAGTTTTGATTAAATCGAATCTAGCCGATTGTCTCTTTATTTGCATTACTGAACTTACGCCATGAAAACAAGTTCACTCCAAAAGGAGTTTTACTGCAGTATCACGTCAAATTACTGCTTTTAACTAAAGAAATTGGAAGAGTTGATTTTTAATGTATCAAACATCATCTGCAACAATTATGACACAGTCTTATAATGTAGATTCTTTAAAAAAATATGTAACATCTATACTAATTTCTTTATAGCCCACATAAGGGAAGCGTTGGAGAACTACTGCGCAAAGTGCACCGAGACCCAAAAGACGAACACCCGCGTTGTGCTGGGACACCTGATCAACAACGAGCCCGAGTACTGGACCCAGCTGACCCAGAAGTACGACCCGCAGCGCAGATACGTGGTCAAATACGAGGACGAACTGAAGACCGTGGCCGCGCAGGGTTGATTGTGATACGGGATGACTGTGATAAACGTGATGCGCTTATAACGTGATGAATAAAAGTAATTTATTTTTATTTTTCTTTTTTCATTTTCCCGTTAACGGCGAATGTGTTTTACGTATATCAACTTTATCTGAACTTTATTCGACTACCTGTTTGGTAATAGAAATTCCCGCATAGTGCATACTGCATATAATAATATTGAATCCTAGAATCCTATTACTCCCATTGTGCTGGAGCTTCATATAAACAATTATAGTCCTAGTAGGGTTTTACCATGATTGCTGAGCGCAAGGTTAAAACAATATTGAAATAGAGACTGCTATTGCAGCGTATAATTATCTTTTTTATACGACTAAGTTGGCAAACAATCATACTGCTCACCTGATGGTAAATGGTAACAGTCACCTAACATATGGCTCCTGTGAGAATCGCAGCAAATCTGCAACATCCAAAAGAACCACAGTGTACGATGTCAACTTGTGACATAAGATGTAAAGTCACGGTACCCAGTAATTTCACTGCCATATGTTACCCTTCAAACCGGAACACAGCACTGTAAGCACTGCTGCTTTGCGGCAGAAATAGGTCAGCCGGAAGTATCTAAGGGACCCTGGAACAGGGGCTCCCTCTGGTAAATATCCTTTCTGACAGGGACTTCGGGACGTGCGGCCAAAATTTCTACAGGAAGCTGAGAAATCCCCATCCAAAAAATAGGGAAACTACAGATTTATTAAAGTGGAACGTAGTTTGCGGACACAACTGGTACGTAAATAAAATAAGGGCTATTAATAAATTAAATAATATTTATTCTGAATAAATAAACCGATTCAATCTCTTTACAGACGTCTCATTGGTAGATTTTCAAATAAAGCAAGAACATATATCAGTCTTGCGCATCCTTGCCTTCTAAGAAAGGCTCGTAGATATCTTTGAACTCGTCCTTAGGGTCGTACTTGGCTCGCAGCTGCTCCCAGTAATCCTTCTCGTTGTCCCTGATATGTTTCACCACCTTCCGTGCTGCCTCCTTCTGCTTGTCTGTACATTTCTTGCACGCTGTCTGCATTGCGTCTTTTATGTGAACTGAAATAAAAAAATAATGAGTCTAATAAAAATACCTTTTCATTACTCATACTCTGAAAGTAGGTCTGAAGTTGTCCGAGGAGCGGGTTGAAAGTAATACTTTTCAGCCCTAGGGAGAATCTGACAGATGCTGTCAAATTTTAAAAAAGAAACTAGTTCATTTTTCACATTTTTATTGAACCTTGTTCCGACTTTCTATACAGCCACTCAATTACAGCGCGGTGTAAAATTGAAATAACATAATGTTAAGTATTTAAAGAATATATATTTTAAATGACTTTATTATAATTTATATTCAACTATTTTTTTAAAAGAACATAGATTTGGGCAAAATATTTACCATTTATTAAATTATGAAAATGAAAAATAATGGCTGAATAGCTGGCCGGCTACAGAAAAAAAAAACAAAATAAGCGGGAAAGCGCAATGCGATCTTCATTTGTTTTTTCAATTTGTAGAGTTTTGTTAATACTTCCGTATAGCAAAGATTTGTATTAACTGTTTTATTTGTTTAAACTATATTTGTATAAACATTGTGTTAGTAATTATATTTGTATAAACATTGTGTTAATAATTAACACAATGAGTTCATCTGATTCAGATATGGAGTTTACGCCTGATTTTATAAGAGAAAGCGGGCTAAAGCAGAAGTTGTTGATTTATGTAAAATAAAATTACACGTTTTTTCTTTAGCTAATTCATTATTTTATTTTTACTTTCCTTGTATTCGTAATGAAAAACACAGTGTTTACCTCGGGTTAAAGGCTTATTTAGTCCCTCGAACTATTGGTGCCCTCGCTACGCTCGGACGCCAAACACCGTCTCGGGACTAAATAAGTTACTTTCACCCCTGGGGTAACAATGTACTATTAATTAATACTTCACATGTTTCAATAGAAATGTGAAAATAGAAAGTTTCTTTTTTGTAAATTGACAGCTGTCAGTTGAATGCGTTTCTCCCTAGGGCTGAACAGTATTACTTTCAACCCGCTCCTCAGGCAACTTTAGACCTACTTTCCTACCGACCTAGTATGAGTAATGAAAAATAATATAAAATGTACAAATTACGCCTTATATAAAAATTCTTTAAAAAGTCAGAAATAATTGAGTTGGCTTCGCAGCTCTTAGTATAGAAAACGTAAAAGGTGGAGTCGATTTTATAATTTACTTCAGCTGGCACTTCAATGGCTAGTCTTTTACAGATCACTAGAGTAACTAGCTATTTGCGCTGAGCTCAACTAGCATATGGCTAGTTTTCACAGATCACTAGTGTATAGCTATTTGTTCTGGGCCTAGTTCACACATGACTATTCCTTTACAGATCACTAGAGTAACTAGCCATTTGCAATGAGCTTCACTTGCGCATAGAGCAGCTACGAGTAGTTTACTTGAAGTAAGTGTCTCAGTAAATTATAATTTATTATTTTTTACTGCCTTTTTATATAATACGTAGTTTTTATTTAATTGTTATTTAAAGAATATTATTTTCAAATCGAAGTATATATTCGCATTGGCATACAAGTCTCGTGTGCAATTATTTCTTGTTCTCTTCAAAGTTGATTGCAAATGGCAAGAAATCTGCACAATAGAGCTAAAGTAATCACTGAATCATGCATTGTTATCGAGTTCTGAGCCCTCCAGAAAATTTCTGTTTGTCGATAGGTACTCGTAAAATATTCCAAAAATCGATTACATTATTTGCCAGACAAACACGCAAACAAATAGGGACAATAAATTTTAATAGATCAAGTTAAGTAACACGCTAAAAGTTACCGAATTCCTGACATTTCGTCACATATATTACTTTTTTTTTTGTTATATAACTAAATTTAGCTGTCCTTTAAAAAAAAATGTGATGTCATCAAGACATTCCGTCTCGCTTCCAAAAAAAAATCATTGTTAATGTATTTGGTTCATGTATTGTTTTGGTTCATTGTGCAAGAAAATTCAGCCGATCCAATTCACAATTTCTTGAACGATATATTAGGGGCTTTTCTTTGAACGCAAATAGATTTAAAGTGTTAAATAGTTATCGTATTTTGGTACTACAAAAGTCCTAATTTAATTTATTTTAATAATGGATTTGAGACGGTACTTTAAGAACGTATTGATTTAAGAAAGACATTATGAAAGTATTGGTATAAAAATGCTAAAATAAATATGAAAATATTAGTCAAGAAGCTATGTTTGATCCTTAATGCGCATAGCAACTGTCCTTATTTTTTTCTTGTTCACCACGATAGGAATTTGGTCGTACGATAGTCATAATAGGAATCAGCCCAAAAACCCGCTAGAACCCGTCGAATGACGCACGGCATGTTTTTTACAGTAATAATGCTAATGACAGCTATTAATCAAAATTAGAATCAGTGCTTTTTGTCAAGACAATGATGCATTTATAATTATTACACAATTATTGTAATTTCGAAATTAAATAAAACCTGTTTTAACTGACTTCAATAAAGAAAAAGGTTTTATGATCGACTGTATCTATTTCTTGTTTTATTTTTAGCAGCAGATTTTAACTTATTATGTACATACGGGCATTTTGTGTAGATTTAATGTTGATGTTTGAGCGTAAAGAAATAAAGATCAGTTCTACTATACAAAAATTGCTGTAAGTAGGTAGAAAAAAAAATAAACGCGATAACTGAATAGAATAGTAACGTTGTAAAAAAATACTAAATATTACCATAACATAAAACTATAAAACTCTACCTACTCAACGTGTTTTAGTGGTTTTTAACGAGAGTGATACTTATTTGAGACATTGTACAAAAATATAAAACCGATTTCAAAATACTAAAAAAATATAATACATACAACGTCATATCTTTATATTGAAGTCGGTGTCAAATTTAAACTAACTACATTATACTGTTTTTTTTTTGCACGAGTACTACACATTTAAATAAAACTACACTTATCGGATTCACTCGCGTATTTTTGGCACCGATTTCAATATTTAAATGTGATGTATAAGATGTTGTATTTATATTATTTTTTACTCTTTGTTGTTTAGGAAATCGGTTTAAATTTTATGACAAATATTTTTATATCAATCTTTTAAGTGAATTTTCTCGTCCTCGTACATGCGTCCAGTAGGGTTACTCTTGAACCATTTCCGAGGGATCGTCATTGGGATTGTGATTTTTCATACTCTTGAGCAACAACACTAGCGCCAAATTGGATCCGTATTTTGAGAAAATTTAATAATACTGAGTTTGGTTCACCCAAAATCCGCACAATACGGGGTACGAAAAATCACAATCTCAATGCCGATCGATCGGATTCGGTTCAAGAGTATCCCTACTATACGACGCACACCTCAGAATAAGTTAATATAAAGCGTCTTTCGCTCTAAACAGAATTTAAATAATTGTTCTCTAACTTCTAACAACCTTATTGTTCCCATTATATTGAAAGAACATCCACTAACTCCTAATCTATAAGACACCTTCCATCATTCACTCAGTAACATGATCAGAAGATGAATACTAAGCGCAATTACCTGAATAGCTTTAGAAAAAACATGAAAAATGTTCGTTCGTGTCTATGAAATTTAAGGGTTTCCCTCGATTTTATTGAGATCACCAGATCCCGATCGTCCTATTTTGATGTCGATTGAAAAGGATAGCTCTTTTATCGTCCTAACATATAAAGCAATAAGATTTTGCTCCAGAATGGTTCAGTATTTCAAAAATTTATTTAGTTCTAATGATTTAATATTGTTTTAGGCAATCATGATGAGATTTCAAATATAAAATTTTACTGTGCGATGAACACAAAGACTGTCACAAACGTGCTATATACTTCTATTTCTTTATTTATGTACACAAAACAAAGAAACATTACAAAGCAATTAAACTTAGATAATGAGGTAATAGGTTCTGCTTATTTACGCAGAAATTTCTACCAGCAGATCTGCGATAGGAAAATATATACCCGGTTATTTTTTTATCACCCTGGAAAATTTTAAGGGACTCTTCGCGACATGGTATTAGAATGATTTAAATATGAATAAAAAAATAACTCACTTACTAAATTTTATATTAATTTTCTAAAAATCCAAAAAATGCTGCACTAGTTTTTTAGATAATATATTATTTTTTATAAATTTTCGTTATCATTTTTAAATTTTTTATATAATAATGGATGTGTCCTGAAGCGTCCCTAAAATTTTCCAGGGTGATAAAAAAATGACCGTGTATATGTTACGTATTTACGGACGTTTTGCGTAGATTTAATGTTAAAACACATTATATATACCACATATATACATAATTATATACTACATAAACTAATAATATACAATTTATATTATTCAGATATTGATATATGAATTTAAATAGTGCTCTTTAACACGCCGCTTAAAAGAAAACAGCGATTTGGATTCGCGGATATTGTGCGGGATACAATTTCACAACCTTGCTGTGTGAAGGTGAACAGTAAAGAAATTGGAGTAGAACATCTATTTTGTGGTAGAACTGAGTTGAGTGGGAAGGGATACCAAGGAAAGATTTAAATTGGGATCTACAAAGCCTTCCTACAAGCCCTCCACCCGACGAGGTGGATGGATGAAGTCGAACCGCTCCCGCAAATAGGAAGGACAGGATGGATTGTTCAGAATATTAAAAACCGGCCAAGTGCGAGTCGGACTCACCCATGAAGGGTTCCGTTCGATTTATGACGTATTAAAAAAACTACTTACTAGATCTCGTTCAAACCAATTTTTGGTGGAAGTTTACATGGTAATGTACATCATATATTTTTTTTAGTTTTATCATTCGCTTATTTTAGAAGTAACAGGGGGGGGGGGACACATTTTGCCACTTTGGAAGTGTCTCTCACGCAAACTATTCGGTTTAGAAAAAAATTATATTAGAAACCTCAATATAATTTTTGATTACCTATCCATAGATATACCACTAGTATGGGTTTGATGAAAAAAAATTTTTTGGGTTTCAGTTCTATGTATGGAGAACTTCCAAAATTTATTGCTTTTTTTATTTTTGTGTGAAAATCTTAATGCGGTTCACAGAATACATCTACTTACCAAGTTTCAACAGTTTAGTTCTTATAGTTTCGGAGAAAAGTGGCAGTGACATACGGACGGACAGAAAGACAGACAGACATGATGAATCTATAATGGTTCCGTTTTTTGCCGTTTGGCTACGGAACCCTAAAAAGGAGACAAAGGATATGAGTATTTCTACGAACTCAGATTGGGAGCCACTTGAGATCTTTGCGTTATTGTGAAACATGGTCAAACTTTTTGAGTCCATAAATGAGACGAATGAGCAAATTTTGTATGCGCTCAAGTTAAGTCTTTGTTCGCTAGTTTAAAAATGCTTACTCTTAATTTCCTTCCCTTCTGCCGTACAGCGTCCTTTCTCCAAGGTGCACTTGATGTAAGGCACCAGCATCCTCCTGTTGGCTATTACCTCATCTACGTTGATGTCGTCGAATCTGTCTGTGTATTTTTCCTCCTCTGAGTAGGCTACAGTTACCAGCGCCAACAAAAGTACTAAGATTATGGTCCGCATTTTTGTCTGGAAAATTGAATTCATTAATAAAATTAAACTGGATTTCCGTTGCTACTAAGTTAATTGTTCATAAGATACAAAGTTTTTGTTTGTATTTAGTACTCGATTTTTACTGTTCTTTCGTTGACTTTTGTTATTTAACCTGATAATTATGGTGGAATAGGAGCCAGCATAACGGTTTTTATTAATTTCATTATAGCAAATGTTTGCTTTCGGTATTTAGAGATTCAATAATCAAAAACAGTCACAATAATTTGAGTCACTGCCGTATAAAGTATAAAGTAGTTGTAAGCTAATCGAAATAATCAATTTGTATATATGTTTAGGTATTAAAGAAAAAACAAAAACTATTTAACACCGATAGATAGAAGCTTTTGTTTTTTATTTTCTTAAAGATTTATCATTAGATCGCACATTGGCAGACCATCCGCATTTTAACGCACATTTAATTTTTGTCGTTCAATTAGAACCTAGCCTGTGAATTAAAAACGTACAATAAACTGTTTTACTATACAAAGACACTTACACCAAGCGAATAATCTCGACGTGAACTGTATCAACGAATGAAATCAATTACAATTTATAGTCGATTTGATCGCCTTAATTCGCGCAATTGCGGAAAGTACACTGCAAGACCATTGTTGCAACACGCAATAAGGGACACCGTAGAACTCCTTCAGACTCATGTTATCTATTAAAACATCCTTCTTTATACAGCCTAAGTGCTTTATCACTTTATCACTGGTGTCTTTCGAGCGTTTTTGAAGTGGAGCGGGCGCGTTTAGTTCTTTGAGAAGTGCATTTCTCCGGTTGTTATTTAACTCGCTCTGAGGAATAAAGCGTATCGCAGCAATAATACACTGATCCACACCAGTAGGGTTACTCTTGAAGCATTTCCGATGGATCGTCATTGGGATTGTGATTTTTCATACGCTTGAGTAGCAACACTAGCGCCAAATTGGATCCGTATTTTGAGAAAATTGTATAATACTGAGTTTGGTTCACCCAAAATTCGCACAATACGGGGTCAATTTGGAGCCAATGCGCAAAAATAAGCGCCCAAAAATTACAATCTCAATACTGATCGATCGGATTTGGTTCAAGAGTAACCCTACTGATCGGAACAGCAGCCATTATTCCCTCAAAAGTGAAAGAGAAAGTTAGTCTTTTCTACGACCTACATAAGCGAGAGGAAAAGTTATATGAAAATCCATTTCTATCGTGTTTTAGCGGAAGGAAAAGTTATACTAAATTCCAATTTTAACCTGTTAGAACCTTCGCGGGGTGGAGGTGGGAAACGCTCTCCTCCAAGCTGAGTTCTGCCGCGCTCTGTAAGATGGCTGTATGATGTCAGATCTCTGTGTTATGATTAATAAGAAAAGAAGCCCGATTTTTTCATCAAATCTGTGAATTTATTTATCGTCATTTTTTTGTTACGACGTGAGTTTATTACGTAATAAAAGTTAAAATGTCGAATTCTAGTAGTGGAAGTGATATTGAGATGACACCCATACAAATGTAATAATATTTTCATACTAATATAATTCTATAAACAATTTTAATCAAACACATTTTTATATGTTCCTCACAAGTGTAGTTTAAAGCACTATGTAGCACTTGGAAGAAAGTCCGATTCCTAGCTCGGGAGTAACAACTGCTCCCTCGCTAGTAATCGGTCACTTTCGTCCCGCGGTGAACAATGTACTATTATCTCCCCTTTTCACGTAAATTTTTCATATTCCCTCCATTTCCAACGCATAACTTAATAGTTATCATCATCATCTAAGAGTTTGACAATCATAAATTAATGTCAGAGCGCTTATCTATCATCAAATCCAAGGGTTGCTGGGTTGTCTGACAGTCTAAGGTCTTGAACGGGTTGTTTTACTCAAATGTCACGCTTGAAGGTATTGAACGGGGTAAGAGTGAAAAGTTGTACCTAGTACTCTGAGTGAATGCGCAGCGAAAGCGTCACTGACGCGCGGCACACTCGCCGGTACTCGTCACAGGAGCTTTTTTGTACCTACTTTTCGTACGTTTTGCAAAACACATCGTTTGGAAAACAGCACAAAGTCCATAATTCCGACTCAACTTTTAGCGGCACAAGGCTACTTTATTTTGTAAAATTCAAGGTAATAAATACTTTATTTTTGATTACTTGTGATTTTAACCCTAGCTCCGAGTAGGATCCTTGTCAGAATGACATCCTGGATCCTCCCCTGGTAAGTACTCTCTTCCTGTCGAATGGTTGGAAAGGAAGCCTCCCAAATTCGTCGATGCTTAAAGTGGACATAAGCTGTAAAAAATATCTATTATGATGACTCTACAATAAATTTATGAATCATGGATTAAAGTAGACGTAAAGTGGTTTTTCAATGGATCTTAGTTTTTCGTTTTTATTTCTTGAGTCTTCGAAGTAACAAAGCTAACATTCGTACTTGGACTTCGGAATCCATTCTGTTACTGAGCGACGAGCATATATTATTGTTCGCCGCGGAAATGCGGCGTATATGTTGCGTTTTCGCTATCGCTACGCATTCGCAGTTAATTCGTTGCGCCGCTCTGCATTGTTAACGCTCGCAAACGTGATGTGATAAAGCCCTAAGTACAACAATGTTAGAAATGACGTTTATTCACACACGTAATGAAGTATTACCTGAGTTCATTTTTTGCTTTATTTGTGTTCCGCCATAAAAATAGTGTGTTACGATCTATGATTGTCATAAAAATAAATAGGTATATCATTTTCTTTGAAATGTCGAAGAGGTGCTGTGTAAGATGAGGAAAAAAAATTAAAACAAAGCTTTTTTTAATGATCTTGGCCTTTTACAATATTACCGGTTACAGGCGTTAGGAAGTGGTTATTGTTTATTTACAGTAGGTACGGAAGCTAGATGCGTTCATTTTATCTGATGGCGAATAGTGTTCGAGGGTATCCGACAAACTCATATCTAATTAAACTTTATTTACCAGAATACAGTGCAGACTAATTGGTTGTAATACAATACAGTTCTTATCACTGGTTCCCTTATGTCTTTGTTAGACTACAACAAAAAAAAACAATTTACAAAAAATAGATACCGACTTCAAAAACACAAAAAAATATATTCTATGATATGATAATGCATACAACATCACATTTTTTTTATTTTGAAGAGGGTGCGGATAGTCGATGGTCATGAGTTAAAATTTAGCACTTCACAATATACTCGTAGAGAACGATACAGTACGTTGACTCCATATAAAGAAAAGAGACGAATCGGCGCACGCACACATACAAACGTCGTTTACATGGCCGCCAAGCATGCTCTGCCCCCGTAGCACGTCCACCAAAACACGATATGATAAAGCGATTTATCGCGGTGAACTGTCAAAATACGACGAAACCCTATTGTATTTTGACAGTTCACCGCGATAAACCGCTTTATCATATCGTGTTTCGGTGGACGTGCTAGGGGGGCTGAACGGCATATCAACGCAGTGTCACGCCGCGTGTCGCCGGCCGAGATTGTTGTGCGTTCACCGATTTTTTCGTAGGTACCAACCCTAGCGCCCAGTTCAGCTTTAGGTATAAATTTCAAAGACACGCCTGAGTCCGGCTACTGTATCGTTCCCTATATTGTGCCGACTTCAAAAATGTGATGAAATGTGTATTCTAATATTATTTTTGACTTTTGTGTGTTTTTGAAGGAGGTTTTTATTTTTTGTAGAATATTTTTCTTGTTTTAATCTTTCTAGTGAATTTAATACCAGAAGTAACTTGAAAGAATACAACTAAGGGTCAATACTTGCCTACTGTAATTAAAACAACTAACCTCTAACTCCTAAATGTCAAGGATCCTTTGATCATCAGCTCGGCTCATAATTACCAGACGCAAATACTTGAATAGCTTCAGACAAAAAAAAACAATCAATTAGAAAATTTAAGGGTTTTTCTTGATTTTCCTGGGATTCCACCACCAGACCCTGACTTAGTGACAATGGGACCAAATTGTAAGTAGACCCTCTGAAAGATAATAATTTTACAATAAGTTTAATAAATGTCGGAGTTTGAGGTAACAAACATAAAAAAAACATACAGTCGAAATGACAATCATCTCCTTTTTGTGAAGTCGGTGAAGAACGTTAAATAGATGTTCCAGCAATGATGTTCAAGTTTACTTTGGTTTTGGTACTAATATATTAGTAGGACTGGCCATCTGGTGAATAAGATAAACCTCTTCTGATAAAATTAGGCGAAATATGACTTAATCACTAAGGATTTGGGATTTCCGATCCGAAATAGGTGAGTGCCAAACTATAAAAATACTAGCTGTTGCCCGCGACTTCATTTGCGTGTTTGGTTGTGGGAGAGTCTGTACTAGAGGGAGACTCCGTACTAGCTAGAGTCGTAGTAACTATACAAATACTAGCTGTTGCCCGCGACTTCATTTGCGTGTTTGGTTGTGGGAGAGTCTGTACTAGAGGGAGACTCCGTACTAGCTACAGTCGTAGTAACTATACAAATACTAGCTGTTGCCCGCGACTTCATTTGCGTGTTTGGTTGTGGGAGAGTCTGTACTAGAGGGAGACTCCGTACTAGCTAGAGTCGTAGTAACTATACAAATACTAGCTGTTGCCCGCGACTTCATTTGCGTGTTTGGTTGTGGGAGAGTCTGTACTAGAGGGAGACTCCGTACTAGCTACAGTCGTAGTAACTATACAAATACTAGCTGTTGCCCGCGACTTCATTTGCGTGTTTGGTTGTGGGAGAGTCTGTACTAGAGGGAGACTCCGTACTAGCTACAGTCGTAGTAACTATACAAATACTAGCTGTTGCCCGCGACTTCATTTGCATGTTTGGTTGTGGGAGAATCTGTACTAGAGGGAGACTCCGTACTAGCTAGAGTCGTAGTAACTATACAAATACTAGCGGTTGCCCGCGACTTCATTTGCGTGTTTGGTTGTAGGAGAGTCTGTACTAGAGGGAGACTTCGTACTAGCTAGAGGCGTAGTAACTATACAAATACTAGCTGTTGCCAGCGACTTCATTTGCGTGTTTGGTTGTGGGAGAGACTCCGTACTAGCTAGACCAAGTCGTAGTTGCCAAGCGGCGGTACTTGCATTGCTGCGTTCTGGTTTGAAGTGTAAGACAAGCAGTGAAATCACTGTGCTTTAGTTATTGTTCTAAGTTACTGGGTACTGTATCTTATGTCACGAGTTGTCAACGTATATTGGCGTACTTGTAGCCTTGTAGGGGTTGTATGTAGATTTGCAAGTCTTACAGGAATCATGTGCTATAGGCGACTCTAACCACTTACCATTAAATAGGTAGCCTGCACGTTTGTCAACGTTGTTGTATAAAACATTTATATCACGCAGTCCCTAGGGAATTCGAGAACGTAAAGTAGTATACTAGGGATCGAAAAGTAGTTTATATCCTTTCGCAGGGCTCAAGCTTTCTCGCTTTACGTTGCATAAGTCACTGGCACCAGTCAGGTGAAATTAACGCCCCCTAGACAAAACCTAGTGAACTGCCTACCTAGACCTAGAAAGACCTAGTAAACTGCCCATCTAGACCTAGAAAGACCTAGTGAACTGCCCACCTAGACAAAAGTTACACGCTAATAGATGACATAGCTGCTGCAAAAATTGCGTGAGGTTGTCACAGGCTAATGTCATTCCCATACATTTTTTCTGCGGAGCGAATGCGGAAAAATAGGCGTATGGCTTTTATGGCAGTAAACGAAATGTGACGAAAAGATTGACGTTCTCACGAAAAGTCTTTAGCTTCCAACGAAAAGGATTCTATTATATATAAAAATTATGTGTGGTCTGAAAAAGGATGATGGAAACACAATAACCGAAAAGAATATTCAAAAATGGCTTGGTAGTCTAAATGGCTTAGTAGCTCTGTCAGAAATTTCTAAATATTGCCGAGCGAAATTAATAAGCCGTCAATATGGATGTTGAAAGTTTGTAATTTTTAACGACAGTTACGATTTTTTTACAAAACGGATAGCTTTTTTTTGTTTTAACACTGTAACTGGGCAGACAAGAGATAGTGTAAGTAGTAATATTTTCGTTATTGAACCTGGAGAACTAACATATATTTAACGCCCCTTGAATGAGTTCATTGCGTTTAGGTACCTATGTACGAGTATTCTGAGAAATGCTTTATGCAAAAGAAGACAATGTAAGATAATTATGCTTGCGTAAACTAATTGCATAATTAATTAATGTGTAATTGCCTATGTTAATCTAAAAAAATAATACTATAGTGTTTTTTAACCAGACCACGGAACCACAAATTCTTTTAGGTTCGTGTGCGTGACTTGTTTTTTCGATAAAAATCTGAGTTCGATAATTTGAGAAAGAATAAATCAATACAAGAAAATTATTGTGTAATTTTATGAAACCACGGTGCAAGTGAAATGTTTTTCGGATCGCAGGCATTTACTTAACTGTAAATTTTCGGATAATCATTCGATTTATGGTATTAAAATCGCGTTTTTAATCTTAGTTTAAATCTTTTTCTTCTGAAAAGAAAAATATTAATAAAAAACTAAATAATAAAATGAACAAAAAAGCAATAAAGAAAACGAAATAATAAAAAAAACAAATTTATGATAAATAACGCTCTACACCAGAATCGAACCACTGCCACACAGATTTAAAGTCGAAGTCAATCCTGCGACCTACTTATATGAAGTAGCAAAATTTAAGATCCCATGACGTTTTTGTGTGATGTGACATGCAATAGATGGACGAAAAAATTTGAGGCGACGTAAAAAAAGTTTCACTCTAAAAAAATGTCAGCGCTGGCAAGATTCAAATCTGTTTCATGATATGGTCCCATTATCATCAAATAATAATAATTAACTCTTTATTGCACAAATAATACACGAAACAAATTTAAAAAAAGAAGAAATGTACAAGTCGGCGGCCTTATTGCTATAAAGCATTCTCTTCCAGTCCATCAAAGTCAGGATCTGAAGATGGGAAGTATACCTCATACCCCAGAAGTATACTCTTTCGAATATATAGAATTTTGAAAATCGGTCACAACTGGCGGAGTAATCGCGTAAAAAAATACGCGTCGAAATGAGAACCTAATTTTTTAAAGTCGGTTAAAAAATAGATACAGTCGAACATAGAACTTCCCCTTTTTATAGTCAGTTAAAAAACAAACACTTCCCAATAATACTACGAATTTACATAAAAAACGAGGCAGCACGGCTGCCTAGAAATAAGAGGTCATTATTAATATCAATATATTAATATCATATTAATTTTATTATTAATATTAATATCAAATAAAAAAAAGAGAAATAAGAGATTAGCTGTAACAAAATATATACTAATAAAAGTTTGCTTTAGATCTGGGCAATCGCTACTTGAAGCTTGGAGAGGAGCTGGCGCTGTGGACTCGGCACTTGTCTTCCAATCGGGAGCTCCGGGGTTCGAGACCGCCATGTATCAATGTGTTTATCGTTGCGAATTTCATATGTACATTTGTCTGACGCTCCTACGGTGAATGAAAACTTCGTGAGGCAACTTGCTTAGGCTTACATCTGCGAAGAAATTCAACGGTGTATGCGAAGTCAACCAATCCGCACTGGGCCAGCGTGGTTGACTACAAATTAATCGCTACTTGCTGAGCAATTTGTAACACAGGAATTCATTCGAATCAAAGTCTTACCCACTCTTTATTTTACAAATTCAGTATACTGCGGCAACATAAATACAGCTGACAGTCGATACATCAATATGCGCCTGATGCGGCATGACAATTTATGTAATAATCTCACGGATTGAAACTTTGCTGTTTAGAAATGACAGGTCGCATAAAATAAGCCAAAGGAAAATTGAATTACGATATCAATCAATTTCTTCATAGTAAACAATATTTAATATTGTTTACTATGGATAAATTGATTGATATCGTAATTTAAGTCAATTAATAATAAGTTAACTAAATAAACAACAGCAAAAGTTAACAAAAATAGTTTTTACTTTTTTAAGGTTCCGCACCTAAAAAGGAAAAAAGGAACCCTTGTAGGATCACTTCGTTGTTCGTCTGTCAGTCTGACAGTCTGTCCGTTTTTAGAGCATCCTGGTGGACGAACTCTCTGTCAAGACCCTTTCTCTCGGGAACACGTAGAGATATCAAACTGAAATTTATATTAAATACTCGGTTTACGGTCACTTTCAGCTGTGAAAAAATCATATTTGTATGTTAATTTGATCAAAAGATATTATGACCGTTAATGTCGCATATTTTCTAAGATTTTGAGATCTCACAAGGTCAAAGTAATCAAAACCATAATCATAAAATTTGGCAAGAAGCAAGCTCTTATAGTACATGTTAAGGAAAAAATAATATAAAACCGTAAATATGTACATTGTGAGGAACTTATGTACTTAGATAGGTTTACGGAGCCCTCGGTGAGCAAATCCAATTCGCCGTTAGTCAGTTACCGCCTTTCTCTACCATATCTTATTATTTCACGAGGTCACAGATAATATAATACTACGAGGTGCAGCGAAAAGTGTCTGTGCCCTCTTTCCTCGCAGAAGGTTGAGCCCCATATGCTGCGCTACACGTTTTATTTTTTGTGTAATCAATGCCCAAGATTGATAAGGAGAGTGGTGTGATGACTGGAATCTAGGACTTACTAGATTCCAGTCATCACACCACTCTCCAATTTTTTGCTTTACATTTTCTACGAGTATATCATTATTTTCTTTATTTCCAATCAAACCGTTAAACAACATTTCTTTTGCCTATTTTATTTTCAAGTTTTTTATTTTTGTCATAATGTATTCTACAAGTTATTCTACAAGTTAAGCCATATTTGATATCCACATGAGGAGAGTTATGAAAAAATATGTATTCCACCATTTTGAAGCGGCGGCCATCTTGAACTTACAATGATACTAATTATATTAAATTGTATTGTCAGCAGACCTAAAGGTGTGTACCAAAAATCAGATCAATCTGTCAACAAGAAGGGGGTAAAATTTCAACTGACCCAAACAAACAAACAGCGCAAGCTAAATAAAACCGTTAATAAAAATTGGCACTTAATAAAAGCGCTTGCTGTTCAACTATAAGGCGGCACTCCAGCCATGCCATTACGATCATGCCGGAGATATCATGTTCTAAATAAAAGAATGCGTTTCAGATAGGTGTTTATTAAAAATGCGTACAAAATATTTCCTTTCTGAATTGATGGTCAAGGGGCTTGTTTCTGTTTACTCAGGGATCTCAATGCCGTTGGCTCTTGCGCGATCCTCATACTTCTTCCTCCACTTGCCGTCGGGGTCGAATTTGGCCGTGAGCTCGTGCCACAGCTCCAGCTCATTCTTGATCAGGAACTCTATGACTTTGGAGGCGCCTTTCTCTTGCGTTTCCGTGCATTTCACACATCCAGTCTCGATAGCGTCCTGGAGGTGCTCTGAAAGTAAATATTGTCAAAAGTATTATATTATCTGTTTAAAAAAAATATGTACAATCCGCAGCACGTCAGGCTATACAAAACTAACATTTCTCTAATTAATTTTGAATCGCCAACTATTTAACGTTAAGTTCAGAGTTGATTAAAAAGTGTCATTTTGTGTAAGCCTGATATTCTGTTGACTATACTTTCTTAGGAGCGAGAAATTTTTGATTGTTGAGCTTTATTAAAGCGAAACCTAGTTCGCGGGCACAGTTAGTATCTTTATTCCTTCTATTAGCTTTCCCTCTCTTGGATGTTGTAGAAGCAGAATGAAGGATTTTTGCATAGAAATATTGATGATCAATGAGCGTGGCTTAGCACTCGCTTATACACCAATTCCTACTCTATTTAAATTCAAACTCAAAAATCGTAATTCAATATAGACCTTTAAAGGCACGTATTGACGTCAAAAAAAAAAAACTAATCAACCAAGAATCTAATTAACTAACACATTAACAATTAATTATTTAATCCTTGCATGTACACACACTCCAACCATAATCAAGAAGTTTGCAAATATAAGTAAAATAAAAAAAAGGTTAGACTCTACGCCTGTTCGGATAGTGGGAGAGTACTCTCGAGAAAAGCAGGCAATAAACTCGGAAGGTCGTTAAAATACGTATATTAGTATATATTCACTTCTTATTTTTATTTTACGTCATGTCTGTCTGTCTGTCTATCCGTCCGTATGTCACAGCCGCTTTTTTCCGAAACTATAAGAACTGTTGAAACTTGGTAAGTAGATGTATTCTGTGAACCACATTAAGATTTTCACACAAAAATAAAAAAAAAACAATAAATTTTGGGGGTTCCCCATACTTAGAACTGAAACTCAATTTTTTTTTCATCAAACCCATACGTATCTATGGATAGGTTTTCAAAAATGATATTAACGTTTCTAGTATATTTTTTTTCAAAACTGAATAGTTTGCTTGAGAGACACTTCCAAAGTGGTACAATGTGTGTCCCTCCCTGTAACTTCTAAAATAAGAGAATGATAAAACTAAAAAATGACGTTATAAGTAAAAGTTTTAGTGTAAAAGTTTATTTATTTTTTTAGCGCATTTAAATAAAAGCTTGTTTTTAAAAAGGTTTTTTTACATTTAATTTATTTTTTACTTTTTAGTTATCACTGGACACGTTTCTCAGTCTGTTCATCTCATTCAATGCATCATTGCTGCAAGGTCGTTTGCCGGAACGTCTATACAGAATTTCAGCTCAATCGGTTTAAGATATCTACTTCAAAATTGATTTTTAGCTTTAGAAGTACGACATATTGGATTAATAGTAACATCACTTAATTTTTCAAGTTATTCTTAGCAAGACCTTTTATTTGATACCCATATTGTAGGAGTGCATTAAAAATAATTGGTCCGCCATCTTGGGTATGCAGCCATCTTGGATTTAAAATAATGTCACACAGTTAACCGTGCATTTTCATCCAAACTGTGTGTATACAAAATTTCAGCTCAATGTTAAAGATATCTACTTCAAAATTGATTTTCAAGCTTTAGAAGTCCACCATATTGGATAAATAGTGACGTCACATTATTTTTCGAGTTACTCTTAGCAAGACCTTTTATTTGATATCCATATTGTAGGGGTGCATTAAAAATAATTGATCCGCCATCTTGGATTTAAAATGACGTCACACAGTCAACCATGCATTGTCATCCAAACTGAACGTGTATACAAAATTTCAGCTCAATCGGTTAAAGATATCTGCTTCAAAATTGAGTTGCAAGATTCTCTTGGGTGGGGTAAAAGCAGCATGAAGAATTTTTGCATAAGAATTTGCATGATGGAGCCTGACTTAGTACTTACTTTTAAGGATCTATTTAATATGAATATATTCACTTTAACCCATATTCGTCGCGCTGCTGGGCTTGAGTCTTTCCTAAGATGAGGAGGAATTTGCTTTTTACATTACGCTGGCCAGATGGTTTTTTTTCTAATTGCCTATCTCTCTGCAGATATGCAATTATGGTAAACTCTCTTACAGACGATTTGGTTACTAGCAAAAGGTATTTGAAATTAGCTCCGTACAAAATACGTCATAATTCTGTCTCCGGCAAACAAATCCATAGATAAATAGGATATTGAAATCGGTCGTTGTTAGCTATTATGGTTTCCACAGGAGGAATAGGAGCGGCGATACATATAATTAAAATTACACAACCATTTATATGTATATTGACGGTTAGTGTCAACACGGCTGGTAGATTTAAGATAGTTTTGGTTTAGTTGATGTTCTGTTGAGAGTATATAGGCACTTATCTGCATAAAAAGTCATTGGCTTGGGTTGGTGACACATAATAATTAAAGCAGATTTATCGACAAATCACATAATAATCAAGTATATATTGACAGTTACATTTAGAACGCCAGGTAGCCCTAAGACATACTCGTAGTATATAAGCGCTATAACTGGATAAAAAGACATCGATTTGGGTTATATGATGTGCTGTTAATTCAATCGATTTTGTACTTTACGTCTTGTTTGCTATAGACAGAATTAGAAGTTGAGAATATAGGATCCGGGTTACCTTTGTCAGTTTCTTATTGTTATTATGATAAAAGAAGATTCATTATTTCTACAAACGTAAGTAAACCAGTGTAAGTAAACACTTAATTACCTCTAAGCTCCTTTCCCTCAGGGCTGCATTTACCCTTGTCGAGGACACAGTTGACGTACGCTTGCAGAAGTCGCTTGTTCTCCAGAATCTCGTCCAGGTTGATGTTGTCGTATTTATCCGTGTACTTCTCCTCTGGGCGGGCGGCTGCCATTGCCATCATCAGGCATAGAACTGCCAGAAACTTTGGAGACATCTAAACAAAGCATTACAACAAACTTTAATTAAACTGTAATGACGGCACCTTTATAGTGGGTAGCTTCATCTAACTTGATGGTGAGTTAAGATAAGGCAAAGGAGGATTTGATAATGACGTGATAGCTTTATATTTAACTAATACCTTTCTGACTCTTGTACAATTAGAAGTTTCAAACAATGTGATCTTTTAGAATAGTAAATGGGATCTAAGAAGTTTTATAGTAGTATTTTATAAAGTTAGTAGTATTATACCTTTCTGAAAATAAATCGTTGATTACAGAATCTACTGACATAAATAAAATGAATTCCAAGTTAATGGAATCTATTTGCGATTATACTTCAGGTTAATGGAATTAACGGTGAAATAAAAGCAATGTCGAAATTTAAATATTGTCGTGAAAATCCGGAATATGTCAAAGATCCATAACAAAAATGTTGATGGCGGTGGAAAATGGATTGAATTAGCGAAAAGAAAACACTATGTTTCCAAACATATCAAAATGTCTGTTTATCGGATGCAGCTGAAGGCCTCAGACTAGTTAAGACCTACCATGTGTGCAATAATGACCAGTAGTAGCCAAGTGACTTATGATGCCATGTGATGTACCACCGCCGCCTTATATAGTGATTGTCGTTTGTCTAAAACGTCTAATTTAAGCCTTTGTCAGATCATTATTTCATTTGCGTACGATGCATAAAAACCGCAATATGTATAGGGTGCCCTGAAAACGTTCAATGATTTTGAGCTTTCTGGACTATAGAAATACTTCAGAACATATGTTCTATGTCACAAATTTATTATTTCGTACTTATACAGACAACCTTCGAGCAGTTCATTTATTTTTCGAGAACTTTTTTTATTTGTTTCACGATCTGTTTATTTTTGTACTTTTGATTTTTTCTTCACGGATGGTCAACATTTCAAGCGAGGTGTGAAATCGATTAAATTACTGAATCAAATGTGATTTTTGGTATTTTTATGTAACGTTTGCCATATCCCTAAAATAAAACCATTTTTAATTCATGGATTCGAAAATATTCTTGACAACATCATCTTTTCTTACCGGCTTAACTTATTAAATTAAGTTATATTTTACTATTTTTCCTAATACAATTTAAAAGTATATAATATGTATCTGACCGCTTTGTTGATTTTTATCATTAATTGATTAATTAATTTTCTTCATGTAGAATTGTGTCGATAAAAATGTATATTACAAAAGGTTTTTTTGCAAAAACCATTGATTGAAAAGATAATACAATTCTATGTAACTATTAATTCACCGTTAATTATCATTAAAGACAATATACTTAATTAAAAAGAAAACAGAAACTAAAAGAATAAGAATAAGAATAATTTATTTTACCAAAAAATATAGTTCAAAGTAAATTTACTATGATCATCACACTAGGTTAGACCTGTTACGCGAAGATCATACTTATTAACAAAAATCAAGGATTTTCTGTACCAGCTGATTTAAAAAATATTAATTTATATAATATATTAAACGAAGAAATCAAATAAAAAATACCAATCATTAATAAGGAGCCTAAGTGTGAGTAAGTATGTGTGTTGTTGAAACTAAAATATGATATATGATGAGTTAAAATTTGGCAACAACTTCAACATTAAAAATGTAATGTTGTATACATGTTTTCTATATTATTTTTCACATTTTGTGTTTTTGAAGTCGGTCAGCTTCAAAAACATCAGACTTTTATTGTAATATTTTTAGTGAATCTAAAATCAGCCCATCGAAGTAACCCGAAAAAATACAACAAAGGGTCGATACGTGCATATCGTATATAAAACAACTAACCTCTAACTCCTAAAAGACAAGGATCCTTCCATCATCAGCTCAGCTCATGACTACCAGAGACTGCTAACCAGACGTAAAATACCTGAATAGCTAAAACACATGAAACACGTTGGACGTGCCTATAAAGTTTAAGGGTTCCCGCGATTTGTCTGAATCGGTGTAAATAGGAGCGATTGGGGAGTATACTGTCAAAAGCAAAAAAAAAATTTCCAGCTCGGCTGATAAATGACGAAGTTATGAGCTAACACATAAAAAAAACTGTGAAGTCGGTTAAAAATAAAGTGATTATAATTTTTACAACCTGTATATGGAACAATATCAATGGGAAAACACATCGGCCGAGCTCTTCCGTTTTCCACGACCAGGACCTCGAGCTATATGGGCAGAATTATAACATTATCCGTGCTACCGTGCTATCCGCTTCTCAGAACTAATTCTGTTCGACGTAACCGCAGTAGCACATTAAGTGGCCGTATTTAATTCATCATTTACATCATTTATTACTTGATCCATGTCTGGAATTGTTTGAGTCTGTTAATGTTTCCATTTTGTTATCTTTTTTATAATATTCTCAGAAGTAGGTAATTCAAATTCTGATTATAATAGGTTATATTCTGCTAATAGGATGATGTACGAGTATGTCTCTACATACATTTGCTTGTTATATATGAAACAAATTTTTATATGGTTGTTATTTTATATTTCCTCTCCATCAGGATACTCACAAAAATATGATGTCTGGCAGTATGCTTTGATAAATAATTATAATTATACTATTAAATTTTAATAAATTTCCATGGACTGAATGTGGACTTATGATTAGAGTCCAAATGATTCAAGTTCTGCAATTTAGCGTTTTAAATTTAAAATTTTATCTTTGAATACTAGTTAAAACTTATTATATGCTCCGTTGCTGTACAATCAGTTGAATGTGTGTTTTTACCAATTATTAAAATAATACTCTTTGTAAGGGACAGAGCGATGACAGCTCAAACAATAATTGTACACGCGGACGGATATTGGACATTATTAAGGCCTTCACAGACCTTAAAGTACGGAATTAATAACTATTAGGTATACCGAGTTGCATGCATTAAAGTTAATGTTAATAAACATTTAAAAAATTATGTAAGAAATAATATTACTAACTGAGTATTTATAAACGTAATAAAATGCATATGTAACAAAAGTGACTAAATTTCATACTACGAAAAATCAGATGAATAAAAACGGGATGGTCAAAACAGTTGTTAGAGTGTATGAGGTGATGCCATAAATAGATATAACATAGTTATTTTAACAATCTATACTTATTTATCACTTTATTTTGCTGTTCGCGTATGTATTGTGTTCTAATCTGTATGCTATCGCGCAAAACTAAAGTGTTTCTATCTATCGATCTTTTTAATGAAGCATTTTTAATTCACACTTTTAGGGTTTCGTACCTCAAAAAATATTTTACAAATAATAAAAACCGATTTCAAAAACATTGAAAAGTTTAAAACAATATAATAATAGGTACAGACAACATCACACTTATATATTGAAGTCGGTGCCAAACGATAATCTTCGGTCTCTAAAATTTGTCACCGAACAGAAGCAAACCCTAATTTGCATCGGTTCGGTCGGGAAACCCTAATTTAAATTAGGTATTAAATTAGGGTTTCCCTCGATTTTCATGAGATCCCATCATCAGATACTGACTTTTGTAATCTTGGAACCACCCCAGGAGTATACTCTATCTAAGAAATTTTGAAAATCGGTCCACAATTGACCGAGTAATAGCGTAACATACACACAAATCACGTTGGACACACCTAAAACTTGTAATACTTACTTTTTTGAGTAATGAGCATAGGGTTGATAGATATAAGGTGATTAATAAAAGAGTGAAATGTCAAAATATGTGGTTTAATCCGGCAAAGCCGACATAAGGATTTTTTTTTATCCAAGGGAACACAATATTAGTGGGCGCACTGATTGTGGCCTACGGCTGCCAATCAGTGGTGAGGATTTGTATCACTAATATTTTTTTGACAATATGGTACAGGTTCTTTGCACGATTTGATCGATAACGCTCTCTCTTTAGTTAACTCCCTAAATGCCTTTACCTAAGGATGGTAGAATTATGTTTGATAATAATCTTATTTGGAGTGGACTCAGCTGTGAAATTCGGGGAGATCCTGCTCTGGAGACACCACAGGCTCCGGGCCACCGGACACTGGTGGTAGAAGAGAAGTCGGGGCAACCGGGTTCAGTAGTTGAGTCTGACTCCGGGGTATTCAATAACCACGGGGTAGGGAATTCCTCCTGAAATATTACACGAATAGGTATGAGCAATCACTATAAAAAATTGCAATACAAGTAAGTAGGGGTAACTGATGAGAATATTAGGAATATTATGGTAATGTGGTTCAAGTTAATTTGAAAGGTCAATGTTCACCGAATGGCTGGCAATCATGTAGGATAACCTTACAATTAAAAATATGGAATCTAAGAACAAATTTAAAACACTACCACAGGAATCGATCTCAGAAAACGGTAACGTACCTGTCGGAGGAAAGTGGGTCTGCCTGGCTGCGCTGGTAGATTGCTGGCTGTCTATTTTAATGACGCTACACTATGTCGTACGTGCTTCGAAATCATATGAACGAACGGCTGAAAATTTAGAAAGCAAGGATTGAAATATCGAAAAGGCGTCATAGGAATAATATAATCATGAACATAACTTACGTAAAATGGGTTAGAGGCCCTTATATGAAATTGAGTAAATCCAACCGTGTGGAAGATTAGGTGTTCGCTTATCGATGCTTGCTGAAAAGGAATACCTGGTTAAAACGCTGCGCTGAATACGAGACAATCAATTAAAAGAATCAAAATGAAGAATTAACCATTTCACGGTGCGATACTTACAGATTTGTTTTAATAAAATAATTTAGGCTATCTAGCCAACAGACACAAGCGTTCGACCGTCAACGTCAAAACAGAAAATATGGCTGTCTCGGCTCAGCCAGTCCACACTCCACAGACTAACTATTCTGAGATAACATAGACTAATAAACATAGATAAAAAACCAAGTAAACTATCGATATTTATTGAATTAAAAGTTCCTGAACTAAATTTGAAAATAATCAAAGACACGATATACATAAAACTATTATAACCCAAGGCGCGTTCAATGTTTTCTGAATTTAGATAAAAAAAGGTAACTAATACATGGAAATATCACTAGATGGCAGTAGGAACCTGATTAGAAATTTCCTGTAGGGAAATTTATGTTACAAACTTTAAGGGTTTCCCTCGATTTTTATGGGATCCAATCATCTATACATAATTTCAGCTCAATCGGTTAAAGATATCTACTTCAAAATTGATTTTTTGGCTTTAGAAGTACGCCATATTGGATTAATAGTAACATCACCTAATTTACAAGTTATTCTTAGCAAGACCTTTTATTTGATACCCATATTGTAGGAGTGCATTTAAAATAATTGGTCCGCCATCTTGGGTATACCGCCATCTTGGATTTAGAATGGCGTCACACAGTTAACCATGTATTTTTATCCAAACTGTGTGTGTATACAAAATTTAACCTCAATCGTTTAAAGATATCTACTTCAAAATTGATTTTAAAGCTTTAGAAGTCCGCCATATTGGATTAATAGTGACGTCACATTATTTTTCGAGTTACTCTTAGCAAGACCTTTTATTTGATACCCATATTGTAGGAGTGCATTAAAAATAATTGGTCCGCCATCTTGGGTATACCGCCATCTTGGATTTAGAATGACGTTACACAGTCAACCATGCATTGTCATCTAAACTCAATGTGTATAGAAAATTTCAGCTCAATCGGTTAAAGATATCTGCTTCAAAATTGAGTTGCAAGATTTCACCCGAACATACATACTTACATATTTACATACTTACATACTTACTTACATTGCAAGTTAAATAAAAGCTTGTAAAAAAGAAACGGAACCATTTGAAGATCACTTCGTTGTCCACCAGGGGCCTAACCATGATCGCTTACAGCAAGGTTAAAACAATATTGAAACAGAGACACCGCTCTTGCTGCGTATAACGCCATCCCGCTCTCAGTGTGGTTTCAATATTGTTTTGAGCGGTCATGGTTAGGGGGCTGTTCGTGTGTCTGTTAAACGCTTTTTTGTCGGGAATGCATAGAGATGTCAAACTGAATTTTTTTTCAAATACTCAGGTCTACGGTCTCTTTCTGTTTGTAAGTCGACACGAACAAAAGATATGACCGTTAATGTCGCAAATTTTTTAAAATTCTCTAATATGCATAGCAGCAGTGTTTGCATTGCTATGTTCCGGTTTGGTCAGAAATGGCAGTGAAATTACTGTGTACAGTGACTTTACATCTTATGTCACAAGTTGGCAACGTAAGAACACTGTGGTTCTTTTGGGGGTTGCAGATTTGCTGCGAACCTGATGATGTATCACGGTGATGATAGATCATCAGGTGGGCAGTTTGCTTGTTTGCTAACTTAGTTGTATAAAAAAATCTCTTATCCCGTTTTGTACACGGTCCGTGTTCACCAGTAGGCGGGCTTAAAAGCCCTACCACAAACCAAAATAATCAGACAAACTTCGGACAAACATAAATATATCTTCAATTTCGTTAAGGCAATTCTTCTTTCACAAGTAGGTACGCTGAGTCATAATAAGAAACATGTGCTAAATGCGACGGGGCATAAGGCCCTACCACGATCGCTTATAGCAAGGTTAAAACAGCATTGAAACAGAGACATCGCTCTTGCTGCGTATTGCGCCATCTTGCTCTCAGTGCGGTTCTAATATTGTTTGAGCGGTCATGGTTAGGGGGCTGAATTGCATATCTGCTCGACGCAGACCCCGTCAACCTTCGCGGTTGCATGCACTGTTAGGCAATCGTATGTTTGTTTGTTTATGTATCACCGTTGCAAGTGAATATTATGCACCGTAGTACGCCTTTCGGAACAGAAAGTTGAATTCTCATATGGTTGTTATATAGGTTAAGTTAACGCTATTTATATACAACTTGATGTATTTTATTAAGAGCATATCCTGTTTGTAAAGTTTCTTAGAAAAAAAATCTAGCTGGTCTTTGTGGCCAATCCTTACCAAAAATTATGAGCTTGTCAGCAAGAATTGAGAGCCACAGTCATCGTCTTGTCAAAAATATCAAAAAGTCAGTAAAAAATAGGAGTGGTTTCGCTTCAGCTGCCGGCCACCGGACGATCGACGCGATCCGTCCGGTGTTGGAGGAGTGGGTTAGGCGCCGGCAGGGCAGCCTCACGTTCCGCATGGTGCAGGTACTGACCGGGCATGGCTGCTTCGGTCACTACCTGCACCGAGTCGCGCGTCGGGAGGAAACGCCGCGGTGTCACCACTGCGACGCTCCCGACGATACTGCCGAGCACACCTTGTTGGTGTGCCCGGCCTGGCGACCCCAGAGCGCAGCGAACTTAACGCTGCGCTGGGAGGCGGAGACCTCTCGCTGCCGAGTATGGTCGTGGCCATGCTCCGCGGCGAGGCGGAATGGGAGGCTGTGGCCTCCTTCTGCGAAGAAGTAATTTCGCAGAAGGAGGCTGCGGAGAGGGAGCGGGAGGAAGATCCCCAAGCCGCTCCCCACCGCCGCAGACGGATAGGCAGGCGAAGGCGGGCATTCGCACAAGCGATGCCCGTCTAATGACCCTGCTGTGGAGGCCTGCGTGCACGGTTGGCCCCGTGCACGCCGCCGTAAGGCCCTCCGTCTGGGGATTGCCCTGGTGTTCTCGGGCAATCTCCCCTTGGCGATAGCCTGACCAGGTGGTCAGGCTTGCCCGGGCGCATGGGTAGTGGAGTCGCAGTGTGGACCTTACCATGCGCGCCCACAAGGGCTGGGAGAACACCGGGGGGTTTTAGTGGGTTGGCCTGGAACTTCGCCGGGCCAGCCCCACACACGCCTGCCGTCTAGCCAACGGCGGGTACGGTGCGCTTACGCATTTCCCCCCGACAAAAAAAAAAAAAAAAAAAAAGGAGTGGTTTCGCTTTCCAAACTCTTTATTTTTTACTTTTAAGCGATCTTAGAAATTCACCCTATTAATACACCCTAATAATTCATTACAAGAAAATATTTAAAGAGGTTTTTTCAAACTGAACAGCTGATTTCAGAGTAGGTATAAAATTGAAAGCTGTTTATTTAGATGTTCCGTGCAATTTTATTAAATATTAACACTTTCAAATAATATTACTGAAACCATCATCTTGATGTAATTTAAACACCCTCTACGATTACCTTTATTCATAATTAACGCAAAAACTGATCTTTGACTGAACTTAATTGTCACAGTTTGACAAATAAACTCCGTAGCTTTGATGATTAATATCCCTGGGATGTCATCTTTTATTGCAAACTTACAAAAAGTCTGGCTTTACCTAATTACATGTGCCATTACAGTGTGCAAGGTTATTGCCGAAAATTATTATTCTTGTCGAATCCTTTAGTTTATAATTTTTATGTGAGCAAGCAACACGAATTAGGGAACATTATTCTTATTAAAGGAAGGTATTTATTTAAAATTTCTTATGTATAAAGTTTTTTAAAATGTGTTTTTTTTAAATTTCTTATGTATAATTTTATGAAAGAAAAATTATTTTGTCCGAGCTGCTATTAATACTTACCAAATAACAAATACATCTTTCAAATGAAATTTTAACGACACATTTTAGCAAATGACATTTCTTTGTAATTTTCTATAGTTTTGTTAAACTAGATTAGACCTTTCGCTACTCCAGTAACAATGGACCATGGATTTATCAATCAAACATAGTAAATCCATGCAATGGACTTACAATGGATTGATGTCTCGTCAATTTTTTTAGTATAAGCTAATAAGGTTTTGTAGAGATAAGGAGCACATGCCGTGCTCGCATAGAGTTTAGTTGTACCACGTTGTACCGTTAGACAAAAAGGTTCTACTGATAACTTTTTTATATGTACTTGTTCTTTTTAGTTATCAAAATTATACACTCAGGTTTCGGCTTGGTGATAAATTCAATGATATTATATAATAGACACATCAATATCTCCAAGCTAAATACTAAACCAAGACATCACAGCAATTACTGCATTAATTGCAAGGGTGGCCAATTTCTTGCGTAACTTTTGTCGCATGCAACCCAGCCGCCACGCCATTAGTATTCAATTCCTAATTGACGCAGTACTTATGCCTTCAGCATAATCACACTATTGTTTGTTAACACTTGCATTAATTAGCCCACTCGCGGATACACCCATTGTCTGTGCCTTCCTGGTGGCTCAAAACAAATATTGCTTAGGACTGAATGTGTTTGAAAATTTTCCGTTTGATTCAGTTCCATGCCAATCCATCAGAGAGACTCCTAAAATTTAATTCGGGCCTATTACCACTATCGAAACGGAAAGATTGACAGGGCTGTTTTTGAAAAATAAATTAAATAAGGGATCTCAGATTCAAAGCAGTCAAAGCAGTCAAAATATAGGAACCAATAACACTCGTACACTAGCAACTAAAACATATGACATCATAAAATTTAAAGAATTGAAACTAAACTTTGGTACGAAGACTTGATGCTTTATTCTATGCTGTTTCATACGGAATGATTGTTTAATACTTTTAAGATTTATACAAGGTTATTTTTTAGTTATGACAAAAATTTTGTTGGCTTGTTCAGACAAGCAAACTGAACAACTTTCACTATGGCACCAACATTGAAATCGCAAAAAAAAAATCAGCTGTTCCATACATTTAGGTTCAGTGAACATTTGTATGGAACAGCTGATTTATTTTGCGATTTCGAAGTTGGTCCCATAGTGAAAGTTGGTTGTTGTCAGTTTGCTTGTTTGAACAAGCACACAAAATTTTTGTTATAACTAAAAATAAACTTGTATATATTGTCTTATAGTAAGTGACTTATATTATGATTAGCTGTGCCCGCGAGATACGTTTCCCCACAATCATTGTACAAAAAAAATCTAGAGAGGGTCACCTTTATCACCTAGGGCTATAAAAATAGTCGACGACCTATTTTCAGACCTACCAAATACACAAAAAAATCATAAAAGTCTGTCATGCCGAGTCGGGGGAGTTCGATAACAAACACTGTGACACGAGATTTTTATATATCACATGATATTGATTTAACTACAATTATCGAAGTAGGTATAATAAATACTCAATTAATTACTCGTGAGATACGTGATTTCCATTTACGTACAAGTTTCCATTGTGTACCTACGTACTGAAATAATTCATACATGAGAAGGCTTAATTGTTGCTTGGCAGCTGAATCTGTCGTTTAATGAATAATTAAATTTCATCATAAAGACGTAGGTTTTGTTACATAACGATCTTGAGCCTGGTCAGTTTCATGTGACATTGCATACAAGGCAAGTATTTAAAGGCATTTAAGGCTGGTGTATTTCAAAAAACCGGCTCAGTGCGAGTTGGACTCGCGCACTGAGTGTTCTGTACAAACTTATCTAAGAGTATAGATTCCTAACTTTGTACATATTTACGGTTTTCCGATTTTTCTCAAACACTGCTATAAGACCTTACTTCGTGACAAATTTCATGATTCTAGGTCAACGGAAGTACCCTTTTTTTCGGGGGAAATGCGCAACCGCACCGTACCCACCGTTGGCTAGACGGCGAGTGTGTGCCAGGCTTACCCACTAAAACCCCTCGGTGCTCTCCCTGCCCTTTTGGGCGCGTGTGGTAGGGTCCACAATGCGACACCACTACTCACGCGTCCGGGCTAGCTCGACCAGTGAGTCGAACTATCTATCACCAAGGGGGGTTAGTCCGAGAACACCAGGACAATCCCCAGATGAAGAAGCCTCACGGCGGCGTGCACGTGAGCCGACTGTGCGCGCAGGCCTCACGGCAGGGTCATCAGACAGGCATTGCTTAAGCGAATGCCTTTTGAGTTACGGAACCCTAAAATGGTAGATTTTTGATTGGGAGAGGGTGGAATTTTTAATCCATTTATAAAAAAAACAAAAAGTACATCATGTACGGATCTACATAAAAAGTGCATCCATACATGATTGAACGGTATGCTGGTGAGTTATGGTTATTTTGATAATGGAACTTTCATCTGCATGTACATTCGAAATGGCGGCCGAGTCATCTTAGCACTTTCATACTTCGGTTCGTAGTGAACTATGTTTAAAAATAAGCTACGTCAGCGACTCAAGAAGATGTGATCGAAATAACTGATCCGATCCGAACGCTAGTGATGTTACGACTTGACATCGTCTCAGTAGCGCTTCAGTGGTGGGTTCAAATACACACGATATATAAGCTTGAACTGTATATTCTATAATGCTAATAATGTTTAGATAAAACTACACTTTTCGGATTAGCTCGCGTATGTATTGTTTTATTTAAGCCGATGTTTCGAACGCTTTTCAGCATTCGTGGTCATGTGATAACTAAAGATAGGTGTTTAAAGTACTAACATAGGATAAAGTAACATTTAACAAATATGAGTCAGTGTAACTTAAATAAATAAATTTATTATTATTTTTAGGGTTCCGTACGTCTGAATAAAAAAACGGAACTCTTATAGGATCACTCGTGTGTCCGTCTGTCTGTCGGTCACAGTCAATTATCTCCGAATCTACTAGACCGATTACGTTGAAAGGAGATGGCCCAAAATTGCCCCAGAGTCATTTCATGTTTTAATAGAGAAAAATACTGTAAGACCTGGTCATAAATACTGTGTTAAAATTATTTAAGATTTATAATTTTGTTTGCTATATACAGAAATGTAGTAGTTAGCGGGATTTTAAAAATTATAATTTGAAAGTTGCATAATGTGAAATTATATTTTTCATTTCAAGCCGTCTAAATGTCAAGACTTTGATATTTGTACACATACTGCACTACCTTTTTTTCGTGTGCATCGTTTTAATCGCGCATCACCTTAATTCGAACCGAGTTGTAAGCTAATAGCGCAGAGTAGCTTGATTCGGAACACGGAGTCTGTATTTTTTTTTTAATTTAATTTATTTAAAGTCGTATAAACATCGTGGTCATTAACGACTAACATTGGCTTCTATATTTTGTTTCGTTTCGTTATATTTTGTTTCGTTTCGTTATATTTTGTTTCGTTTCGTAATGTGACGTTCTTCGCTTCGTTGTGGAGTCATTTGTGCCTTCATGGAGTTCTTGTTGTAATTCTTTTAGAAATTCGGTCTACATAGATTCGAGTTTTCAATCCTCAGTTAATTTGCCACTTTCTATCTTAATATTTCGTGAGTGAAAAGTGAAGAAATTGTTTTCGTTGTGGTATCTCAGTTGCGCAATGTCGCTTATCGTCACTTACCATCAGGTGATATGAAAACTAAGAGCTTCCCTTTCGTGTAAAAAATCAGCAGGTACACCAGTTCCAAATAGTAATTCCAATATTTATTGAAAGAATAGGTATATTTTACATAGACATAACCTATGTCTGTATTTTTAGTGAAATGTTATTATACTCAGATTGCTAGAACACAGCTACATACAGCTAAAAATATAATTTATTATCAATCTAGGATGGAAAACCAACCAAAATATAAAAGTTTGATCGCGACGCATGATTTTTTTTGGTGGGGCAAACAATGTATGGGGCGTGGGCCATCTCCTTTGGTACACATATCAATTTATGGGAGGTCATTTTTGGGGGAAGGCGAAAAGTAAAAAAAAAATTTAAAACTGAATCGTGTGACATATCAAATGAAAGGTCTTGTTGTAAAGATCTTAAATGTGTTTTTTTGTAATTTTAAAATAAATAGTTTCCAAGGTATTCAAGAAAATAGACGAAAATTGTACATTCCCCTCCCCTTATCTCCGAAACTACTAAACCTAAAACTTTGAAAAAATACAGAAATTAGTTTTCTACTTATAGATTATTGGAAAACCTATAACAAGTCCATGATATTAAAATAACATGGTAAATCACTCAATATTGTGCGTACCAACTTTCATTTGCAGGTGGAATGTGTAGGAGAACATATTTTCCAACTCCAATGTTAATTTATCTAGTCAATGATACGGAACCCTTCGTGCGCGAGTCCGACTCGCACTTGGCCGGTTTTTTTAAAGTAACATCAGTTTTATTATTGTACTATCTCATATATTTATGTGGTCCGTTTCATGTAAACGGAGCTCACGGTATCTATTTTCTGTGGAGGGGTTTGAGATTTTATTGTCCTAAGCAGTTGGAATACTCCAACCATTATCTGTAATGAAAGTAGTAAAGTATACCAACTGCTTGGGACGTTATCAATCAAAAGTCCGTCCACAGACTGCTAAAACAATAAAAACTAGCGAACTCCGTCGCTTGCCTGCTCACTTACACTCGCTCTCTCCTGTCCATAGTTTTCGGTGTGGGCCCTCATAGTTTAGTTCGCCAAAGCCAAAATATTCTTTATTCAAATATATCTTTGAATCGTTCAAATTTACAGGTTCAAATCATCCTTCAGGACACCCTATTAGCCAATAAGAAGAATGGATGCAAGAAACTTACCAGCTTTATCATAGATAATATGAACATTTACTAAATTTATTTAATAAATACTTAGAACTAAAACTTAATTTTTTTTTCATCAAACCCATTCGTGTTGGGTCTAAAATCTATGGATAGGTCTTAAAAAATGATATTGAGGTTTCTAATATTTTTTTTTTCTAAGCTGAATAGTTTGCGCGAGAGAAACTTCCAAAGTGGTAAAATATGTGCGTCAACCCCTCCCCCCCTGTAACTTCTAAAATAAGAGAATGATAAAACTAAAAAAAATGTATGATGTACATTACCATGCAAACTTCCACCGAAAATTGATTTGAACGAGATCTAGTAAGTAGTTTTTTTAATATGTGCTTAATGTACAAATATTTTTGTACATAGGCGGCTCAATAACCTGATCGTGGTGACAGAAACTCAGGTAGACTATTTCTTAACCCTCTATAATACGTGGACTTGCATACGTTTTCTGGGACTTAAAATCCCGATGAAGCTTATCGGCCGATAGCGCATTTGCAGTTTCTTGGTCATTACACTATACCCGCCTTAATATCTCGCACGTCATGTCCATGTTTACGTAGATAGGAATTTTACCTCACGCAAGCGCATGCAAATTGATTTACAGGCGAACTTGAATTGCAATTCTAAACCTTATCCAATAAACAATTACACTTAATAAAGCTGACAGTATCAACAGTAAGATTTTAATGAATTAATCAACCATTAATGTTCTTATAAATACGCTCTTATAATCGAGTCATTTTCCATTACACACATACAGACAATGTAACTTTTTGAAATAAGCTCTAGCTGACATTAAGAATCAACCCAATTCCACGTCAAAACGTCCTAATGTTCAAGACCTAATTCCATACATTGTATTTTGGGAATAGTTTTTCATTTGACTATAACTTCAATCCTATACTGGATTTGTATGCAATTTTTTTTGGAGCCAGACGAGCTTAGCAGATGATTTTTAACCGACTTCGAAAAAGGAAGAGGTTCTATGTTCGGTTGCATCTATTTTTTTATGTATGTTCACCGATTACTCCGCCATTTGAGGACCGATTTTCAAAATTCTTTTTGTAATCAAGAAAGTATACTGCCGAGGTGGTCCCATTGTCATGATCTGATGATGGGATCCCATGAAAATGGAGGGAAACCCTTGAATTTCATAGGCACGTTACCATATGTTCACCGATTACTCTGCCATTTGTGGACCGATTTTCGAAGTTCTTTTTGTAATCGCAAGAGTATACTTCCGAGGTGGTCCCATTGTCACCATGTCATGATCTGATGATTGGATCCCATGAAAATTGAGGGAAACACTTAAATTTCATTGACACGTCCAACGTTTCATGTTTTTGCTAAAGATGTTCAGGTATTTGCATCTGGTAGTCATCAATCATGTTACTGAGCTGATGATGGAAGGTGTCTGGTAGGTTAGGTGTTCGGGAATAATTCTTTCAGTACTGTTCAGAGCAAACGACGTTTTATTTTAAGTTATTCTGATGTTTGCCTTGGCTCCAATTCTCAAACGCAAAAGATTGAAAGAAAATTAAAAAAAAATTAAATCGACTTCAAAAACACCAAAAAGTCATAAATAATATTAGAATACATACAACATCTCAGTTTTATATCGAAGTCGGTGCCAAGCAATGATCACCTGGAAAGTATTAAAAAATGAAAAGAACAATTAATAATTACTTTTTTGGCACCAACTTCAATGTAAAACTGTGATGTTGTATGTATTCTTTCTTATATTATGTATGATTTTGCTGTTGTTGAAAGTTGGTTTTATTTTTTTGCAAAAAAAAGTTTTATCGACAATCCATACTTAATATTATGTATACGAAAGTAACTCTGTCTGTCTGTCGCGCTTTCACGCCAAAACTACTGAACCGATTTAAATAAAATTTGGTACACGCAGATAGTCTAGAGCCTGAGAAAGGACATAGGCTACTTTTTAATGCGAAAAGGGGTTGTTAGGGGTTGAAAGGGGGGATGAAAATTTGTATGGAAGTAGAGTCATTTTAAAGCTAGAAACTTGAAACTTATGTTTAAGGCTGTTGATTAGATATAAATAAATATGACATTCAAAGTTTGTAAAAAGTTTACCCTCAAGGGGGTAAACTAGCTATAGGGAATAGGTGATGAAAGTTTGCATGGAAATTTTAACAGATTTTAATGCTTATTTTACGGGTAGATTAAGCTTAGTCTGGAAGAACATACAGTTTTTGTTACATCAAAATCTGATGTTAAATTAGCGACTTGCTGATAATAACCGAAATTCACGCGGACCAAGTCGCGGGCAACAGCTAGTTTTCAATAATCTTCTATATAAATAAAAAACGAGTCATCGAAATGTATGTACGCGCATAGCTTTAAAACGACTGCACCAAATTAGTTAATTTTTATTTTGTTGTCTTCGTTATTGTCAGGACAAGGTTTGTAAAAGAAAATGTTTGAAAAATTATAATACAAAAAAAGTAAAAATTATGAATTTTAACATTTTCATATAGAAGAAGAATTAATCTATCAATTTCGTCAAAATTGATAGATTAACAACCATGTTATACCAAAAATCTATGGTTTCTTACATTGTTGTATTGTCGAAAGGTTTTGAGGATACCCGTGCGAGGCCGGGGCGGGCAGCTGTAGTTATTTATGGAGATTTTACACCAAAACCTTTCTCGCGATAAATTTTATTATAGAAAGTAGACAAAGAAACGAGAAATGATGGAAATCGATCATGGTTTTTAATAAATAGAGGTAAGCTCAATGATCATCACCAACAGTAAAACACTCTTGCCAAAAAGAAAACAATGTTTGTACGAGTTTGTATGATTGAAAATATGTATCCTAATATTTAGCTTTCGCAAAGTTTGTTGTTGATCGTATTTTGTCATAAATTCATGCACCTACTTAATTGTATAGAGGTATACTAGACATTGCATATAATAGGCTAGATGACTAAAATTTTTTTTTGTTTTAATAGAAGCTTATTCATATTATAAACAGAAAGAAAAAAATCGGTTTTCCAATAACTATAAAAACAACCAAGATATAAGGTATTAAAGATTTTTCTCCGTCTCTTTCTAGCAAAACGGCAATTTACGAGTAGTTTATATGGCCGTACTCAACAATGACGTCACGGTTGATGTCGGATCTCTCTGTCTAATCGCCTTCAAATTAACAACTTAAAATGCTTGTATCTAATGCATTTCTAAGCCGATTTTAATTTTAATTTCACAGGACTGCATCTTTTTCCACGGTATTTTAATATTTAATAACGAGACGTAAAAATTTGAATTCAGTCATCATCCCAATTATCTGTTCCATGCACAAAAATAATGCGACAGCAACATTAACAATCGGCAATGGATGATTTCACCGGTCGCCCTTGTATCCGAAATTATCCTGTTTATTCCAACTGCAGTCACGTAACATGAGGAGCATCATAGCATTTATTTTATAGCTGCTATGAGTGATATTAATCTGCTTTGTAGGATGATCTTACTCCGCTCGATGCAAAGTGGTGGGTCCAGTTGGCAGACTGACAGGTGCTAACACGGAGCATTTATTTAATTGTGTTGTAAAAGCTAAATTAACAGAGTGTTATTCTCACACCGAGACCTGCGAGATGCCTTCAAACATGGGGGTAAGAGGATTGTGAAGCTGTAAATTTTCATACAAAAAGCGATAACGCTGTTTTCTCCCTCTTTACATAATTCAATTTTCACAATTTTTGGAAATGTTGTAGATTTAAAAAAGACTAGGTTTTTAGGTACGTTTTGTTTTTGAAGAAATATTGCTCAGAATAAAAATTATTTTCATCTAAATATCTATATTTTACACTTAAAAACTACATCGAGCATTTTATCTTTTTTGACTAAATTATACTGAATTACAAAAAAAGAAAAACGTACAAACATAGATTAAGGTACACTGAATCTAATGAGACCAAAATTGTCTAATTTCGTAAAGGTTTAGGGGGGTAAAACCGTTATCGCCCGAAACAATTTTTCAATAAAAAATGCAGGCACTTGCCTCGAACTTTCAACTCTAAGCGGTTTGCAACAAACTGTATTTTTGAAAATGCATACTCGAGCCATGAATTGGCACTTCACAGTCCTCTTAAGTAGAAGGAAATACAAGTGGAAGGAAGTTTTATGGTTTTATGGTGGGATTAAAAAAAAGATCTGTTTGGTGCGTGCGAAGGGTTGTTGTACTATATCATCATCAACACAGCTCATATACGTCCCCACCGAGAGGCAGGAGCCTACTCTAACTAGTTAGGGCGATTAGGCCTTAGTCAAACCATCGCTGGCCCAGTGCGGATTGGTTGACTTCACATACACCTTTGAATTACATCGCAGGCGTATGCAGGTTTCCTCACGATGTTTTCCTTCACTGTAGGAGCGTCAGATAAATGTACTTAATATGAAATTCGTGAAACAAAAAACACATTGGTACATGGCGGGATCGATCGCGGGCCTCCCGATTCTACTCGGGGCACAGTCCAGTGCCGAGGCCACACCGCCACCGACGCACTGTATGCTGATGACATTGTAATCCGGACGCGTAGTAGGTATTTTATGGGAGAGAAAGGATGATACTTATTCGGAAATTCAACTGATGAGTTGTTCACATTGCAAAAGCATTTGTTTACAACCTATGGGGTTCATAGATGTGGGAACTACAAAACATAGAAAAAAAGGAAAGCTTTCTTAATTACTATACTAGCTTTCCGCTCGCGACTTCGCCCGCGTTATTTTTGTTTTCCCGTGGGATTTTTCCCGTAGGAAAATTACCCTATGTCCTTCCCCTGGTCTCGAACTATCTCTATACCAACTTTCATCAAAATCGGTTCAGTGGTTTCGAAGCCTATTCAACCAAACAAACAAACAAACAATCAAATCTTTCCTCTTTATAATATTAGGATAGAGTATAGATAATTTTTACCCGACTGCTTAACAACCTACCTATGTATGTACGTTTGTTAACTTTGTGGCTTTCTAGAGGCCAAATAAGTGGTCCGATTATGATGATTAATATGATTATTACGTCAATCGATTTTTGAGTTGTGAGAACATGACAATCAAAGTTCAATATGGCGACAATTAGACGCTATCACAGAGGTAGACGCTATACTGTGAAAAATAAAAAAAATGTAAATATGCGAACATCATTGAACGGGTATTTGAAAGTCCCCTTTAGGTGTCTGTTACCATCATTTTATAAATCATTTTTTATCTCGAATAGCCACTAAGAATTTGAAGCCATTTAAAATATCTAGGCACTGCATAAAAAGTAAACTTTGAATATAAACTGAAAAGAATATACAAGTCCAGGTAGTATAAAATTTTAGCAGTCGGGACTCATTATTTGTATTATTTGAGCTTCGATGAGCATCGATGGCGTTGTGCGTAAGGCCGTCGCCTACCAATCGGGAGGTAGCGGTTCGAACCCCGCCACGTACCAATTTGTTTTCAAATTTTGAATTCATATGTACGTTTATTCGACGTTTTTACGGTGAAGGAAAACATCGTGAGGAAACCTGCACACACCTGTGAACGGTGGGGACGTATATGAGCTGTTGATGATGATGATGATGATGATGAGCTTATCTAGATTAAAGGGCAGGACCCTTTGACCACTGCTAGAATTTTATACTACTTGACTTGTTTTTCCTTTTCAGATTTTATTCAAAGCTTAATGTATGTGCAGTTAGGTTTTGTAATTTTTATAAAAAATATCAAATTAAAGTATAACGTTTTTTATCTATTTCAAACACAATAATCTCTGTTTCTTAATTTATATAAGCTACATCATCTGTGATGAAATAAATGTAGTGCAGTACTACAATATTTGGTTGATAATGATTGATGATAGCCACTTAAAAGGGCACAGTACCTACGACTAGCGCCGCCATTCGCTTTTTATTAATTATGATAAATTAAAGACGTTTCTACAAAAAATAGATCAGTCAAGAACTCAATACAGATATTTCACATGTTTTGAGCTATTCAGGCATAGATAAAATTATCTTAACAATTACGTTAGTTGTTAGAAGTACTAGCAAAAAATAACATTTTATGACTATGCTCTTTACGTCTTTAAGAGCAATTGGTTTGTTCTTTGTACCTTTGTTCGCCTTGCTCATACTTACTTATATTGAGTTCGGAATAGTTGCAAGATTACTATCAAAATGTTGTAATAACAGTCACCATTACAATTACTCTGATTAAATAAATTGCCGATAAATCATCGGGGAAGCTGTTATTGTTTCCGCAATGACTAATTGATGTATGCAATGGCTAAAACAATTACTGCTTTAGCCATACTGATTTATTTTTCATTGCGTAAGTTAAGGTGTTGGTTGTTTGCTCCTGTTGACGCATTTACGCAGGTTCAATATATCCTGTAGGGGTTAACGGGTCTAGCCAGCGTGTCTTCCATGGGCGGATGGTTTTCAGCTCGCTTACTTCCTTACAGGGTGAATAACCATTATAATGAGCGCAAGGAACTTGTCACATGTTCATACAACCTATCTTAAGTGGATCAAAGTTTGTAAAAAAAGGTTGATGGTTTTGCTACTGAACCGCACCAAAACGGTTCAATGAGATACGAAATTCGGTACACATGTTCGACTTATACATATACTCGTATTACGTACAGGAAATTTAATATTTCAGTGTAGTTAGAGGCACGTTACTTCGAGCTAATTTTAGGGTCAGTCCATTTATATAAATGAATTAGTCCGCTTTGATGACCCGGCGAATTATTTAAGTGGTAAGTGCTTAGCATGCTGAGACCCTGTCCAGTATCTGGCAAAGTCGACCGCTTTTCACTGGCGCCTAGTACCTCTCCAAAGTGCTTATGTTTTTGACATTTCAGAACGCTAGAAATTCGCCTCTTCTAGACAAGGTCTAAGGATATTGTAGGCAAATCATAGATCAATCGTCAACCATTATCTTATTTTTCTCGGGGGGAAATGCGTATTTGCACCTTACCCGCCGTTGGCTAGACGGCGAGCGTGTGTAGGGCTTTCCCGGCTGAGTACCAGGCCTACCCACTAAAACCCCCCGGTGTTCTCTCTGCCCTTATGGGCGTGCTAGGTAAGGTCCACACTGCGACTCCACTACCCACGCGCCCGGGCCAGCCCGACCAACTGGTCGGGCTATCGCTAAGGGAGGATTGCCCGAGAACACGCGGGCAATCCCAACTGGGAAAATCACAGATAACCGCGACAACATATGTTGTGTTCCTGCGTGAGTGAGGTCTCTAGTCCTCAGTGGCACGCTGGGAGGTGCATTTGTACTTATCGAGTTGTGCATTTGTACTTATCGAGTTGTTGGGTCGGCAGTGCGCAAGTAAGTACCACTTAGGGCCGTCTCCGTGGTCTATTGGTTGAGACCATTCGCTATTCATCCGAAGGTCCGGTGTTCGATTCCCCATGTGGGGGCAGAAATTTTTCTGCTTTGTTTGGTTGATGGTAGAGCTTTTGAGCCCGCCTGGCTGTGTGCGTATGGATTGAGGAGCCACATCACGAAATCAATCGAAATCCCGCCCAGATTTAGTAGCAAATTAAATAATTTTGTAGGCGAAATCCTGGAATTTGTAGCAACACACATCAAGAGTTACATCAATTTAAAGGTGGCTCCTCAATTCAAACATCTGGATTGAGGAGCCACCTAGAACTCGGAAACTATTATATGTACATTTTTGAAAATTTAGTATCATTTAGTAGTAATTTTGTCTGGAACCTACAAAAAATTTGGTTTGGATACTGCTGAAACTCGAGAAGATACAATACAAAATGTGTGGCTCCTCAGTCCATACACGTACAAAACTTGTCAACGTGAATTTTTACGAAACTAATTGAGCAATTTTATTTTGGAGTGCATGATCATTTAGTAGTAATTTTGCTAGAATTTGTAGTATAGAAATAATGTTGGAGGACTTAGTGAAATTAAAAATATAAAGCAATATATGTGGCTCCTCAATCCAGACGTTTTGCATATAAATGATTGACTGTATCTTCGCAAAATCACAATGGAATCAAAAGCTTGGGGCGCCAACATTTAGTAGAAATTTCTACTAAATAACTACGTACAATTTATCAGTGTACATATTAAGGATCTGAAGAAAAACACACTTTCCGATATTCCATAGGAAATTGCTGTAAAGGGTGACCATAATATTAATGAAATCAGGATAACTGTTTCATGTTTATTTCTTTTAACATCAGTCATATAAACTTTTATCATATAAAGATTTCGCTTTAAAAAAATCATATAAAGATTTCGCTATAATTAATTAGTGACATTATAGCACTTTTTTTATTATTCTGAAATGAAAGTATTCAACATTGAGCTCATCAACAACTCAGAAGAATTTTTTTTATCATTGTTATGACAGCGCTGACATGACATCTGTTGTAGTTTTTTTTTTTGCAACTTTCTCATTCTTTGTGAGCAAAGGTTCACCGCCATACAGCCTACCCTTTGCTCCGAGTTGATATAATCATGTAAACATTTTAGGTGAACTAAAATAGATTGTATCCGGTTTTTATGTATAGAATAGAACAGAATATTCACTTAGTTAATAATAATTTTATGCCTTCCATTTGCTCCGAGTTGATATAATCATGTAAATATTTTAGGTGAACTAAAGTAGATTGTATCCGGTTTTTATGTATAGAATAGAACAGAATATTTACTTAGTTATTAATAATTTTATTCTTAAATGAACAAAACCTTCAATTTGGTTTCTTTCTGTGAACAATCTTGTTGGCTAATGTTGAGTCCGTGGATAGGATGTTATTGTCTTGATCATCTGTGGAATTAGTGCCGCGGTATAGATTTACAAGAAATAGCGTCTTATCGAGTAGGCGGTTATCAAAAGTGCATTCATGTGCTTTAAAAACTTCTCATTAAATGATTTATTTTATTTTCCTTTTCTCGTCAAGGTGGCAAATCGGCCCAGCGGCTCTAGACAAATGCTACACTGCGGAAAAAATAGCGTGAGGTTGTCGTAAGCTAATGTCATTTCCATACATTTTTTCTGAGGAACGACTGCGGAAAAGTTAGCGTGTGGCATTTGTCTAGGGGGTCTGATACTTAATTAATTACAGCTACATATACTATGCTTGGAGTATTTTACTACTTTAATATTTTAATTACTATTAAATTACTATTTTGATACTTATCATCACAGCTCATATTGTAGTGCTTTTTCTTGCTAAATTGTAGAAATAGGGAAATGTTAAAGTTGAAAGAAAAAAAACAAACTTATTCCTTTAGTCCGATACAAAATGAAAAGCTTTATTCTGGTAGGTACATGGTTGTAATTCACTTATGCATAATGTTACTGAAGTTAACAAAATCCCTCAATGCAAAGCACTTAACTAAATGTTTAATTAATACAAGCCAAGGGCAGGATAGTTCAGGTTTGTTTGATCAATCTCGGCAGGTAAAAATCAGGTACAAATTGGGTACAAAACTATAAAATTGAGGGGCAATAAAGTACACCAACAAATAGTTATAGGTTTCTTTTTTTTTAGATTAGTAGCTTTCCCCGGAGCGGTTGTTAGTAGATCGTACCTTCTATGCTAAGTCTCTGCGATCACGGGTCAGAGATATAATATTCCAGTTCCTTAGATTATTCTCTCTATATATGTATTTATTACTTCTCCTCCTTACTCTTACTCCTCCTTGATATTAGGTTATTAGGTAGGTTAGTTGCAGCGGAGCCCTACGGCCTCCGGGAACTGCCCTGGAGATTCATAGCACAGTGTTATGTTAAAAATATAATTAAATATGCCTATAATCTTAGGGTCAGTGGGTCTAACACTGAGTTTGTACGTTTCTACAATAAAATCCCAAATAATATTAAAGCACTTAACTTGAATAAATTTAAAGTCGCGGGCGCACTTATGAAAAAAGCATATTATAAAGTGTCTGATTATATGACAGATAAAACTGCTTGGGATTGACAAAAAATGTGATAATTGACGTTCAAAGGGTGTTAACACTTTGTGATAATAGGATAAATTTCATTCGAGTAACTGTTCCACTCACACCGACATGCATTTCTATATTATTAAAAAAAATGTTTGTGAAATATAATATTGTAATGTTGGCATTTTAAAAGAGGAGACAAAAAAAAATACAAGACCTTCCGAGTTTCTTGCCTGTTCTTCTCGAGAAGGCTCTCCCAATTTCCGAACAGGTGTAGAGTCAATATTTTTTTTTTTTCATTTGACTTGTATTTGCACACATCTTAATAATGGTTGGGGTGTGTGTACATACAAGGATTAAATAATTTAGTTAATTAGATTCTTGGTTGAAGATTTTTATGTTTTTTTTTTGACGTCAATAAGTGCCTGTAAAGGTCTATATTGAATAAAGATTTTTGAGTTTGAGTTTGAGTTTGAAGGAATCCCAGTCAATACATTTGAATTTCATGTAATAAACATTGCAAGTTAATTCCAAACATAATTTTCAATGAATTGTCAAAGTTTCTTATTGGTTAGTTAATAAAAAGGACATATGGAGGGAGCACCTATTTTGTGTATAATTACTGCTACTAATAAAAAGAAAACAGCTTAATTTATGGGTTATTTGCCATAGAAGGATGTGAAACTTTATATTGTGAAAATTTAGAATTTAACATGAAATTCGCAAGTGTTACTCAATATATGCCCTAATCCCACTAAGATGCCGCTTACTATCAGATTTTTTTAATGAAATAGGGGATGAAAAAGGCGAATTTTGGAAATGTAATATGTTTGATTTAATAATCAATTTACCCACAAATAAAAATAAAATTAACAAAATCTGTTTTAAATCATGAAATATAATAAGTTATTTAGATACCTTATTGTGGGCGGAGTATTATCTATTGATATAATTTATTTCTTTCAATTAATTTAATGAATCGCGCGCCGGCGATTAAAAATATGATTGAGCTTTTACTCTTCAAGCTGAAAACAAAAATAACTGACTTTTGAAGTCTCACTGTAGCTTTTTAAATTAAATTCACACGGAAAACGGGAGAAATACCTATGGATTTTAATCGCATAAATTAAGATTTAAAATGCTGTTCGCAAATCATAGGTACCTAATCAATAACAAATTACTTCGGTCGATGTCTCACAGACTAGTTATCCAGTTCCGAGATCATAGCATAGACGCGTTCACAGACTACGGTGAGCTAGGGCGCGTTCCATTCACGCACAGATTTGCATTTATGCAGCTACTAGAACCGAGGTCCGTTTGCCGAATGTTAAGCGTCGTATTGGCGACGAAACCAAATTCATTTCATAACACTCGTAAGATTCTTAACTTGTTTCAAGATGTGTCAAGTCAACATACGGATCTTTCGAAATTCTACAATCTGCAATAAGCATTTCCAGCCAAGGTTATAAGTTTGGTTAAAAAACAAAACGTAATGTAAAATTAACCATAAACAAACTGTGAATGCTTTCCAAATTCTATTCGACGAAAGCATAATTATATGATCTGTAGCTTTAAGTGTATTTTATTATATGTCTCTAAAAATGATCAAAACAAACGGTCTAAATGTCAAATTCCGAATTTTGAGAAAATCAACCCACCTAAAGGGGAGCACGGGATTTTGGGCAAAAAAAAACTATCTTTGTAAATAAGGCCAGGATAAACGCGAGATTTATTTTGTTTATGCAAAAATTGAATAATGACCAAAGATAATTGCAAATGTCACTGACGTGACGTGAAACGACGTTGACGTTGACACTTGACATTGATATTGTGAAATTAATTGACAAAGTTATTGTAATTATGATTTTAGTTGTGAAATTTGTGTTAAAACTACAGTGAAACCAAAGTGTTTTTGCAAAATTAGTGTTTTATGAAATTTTAAGAAAAAACGGTGTTACAATATACGTCCCCACCGAGGGACACGAGCCATCCTTAGCTAGTTAGGGCGATTAGGCCTTAGTCAAACCTCGCCCGCCCAGTGCGGATTGGTTGACTTCACAAAACCTTTGAACTACTTCGCAGGTGGTTGCAGGTGTCCTCACGATGTTTTCCTTCACCGTAGGAGCGTCAGATAAATGTACATATGAAATTCATGAAATGAAAAACACATTTGTACATGGCAGGATCGATCGCAGGTCTCCCGATTCTCCTCGGAGCACAGTCCAGTGCCAAGGCCAAAAGTATCAGAAGTATCAGAGCGTCGATGGCCCTGAGCCACCGACGCTCTGATACTTTGATACTTCTTAAAATATAAAACCTATGGAGAACATGGTAAGTCGTAATTTTTATCGCAATTGTACTGTGTCGTAGGTCCGCTATTACGTGACCACGTTCTAACAATTGTTATGTTGTGTTAGAGTTTTTCTCCTTTGTTTCATTTGCCACATTATAACCGCTGCTTGGGAGGCTTCGGACACCTATTTATGACGTTTCCTTTGGATTTGGACGGCGTATTATGAAATGTCTACAGCTTTCACACTAAGGACTGATATAAATAAACATTTTCGTTTAAGAAATAAAATGCGTTTTATTTTATAGTCATTGACATGTATGCCAGTGAACAACGTTTCGCCATAATAATTAAAAACACCTTTATTACATAGGGTTCTAAAAAATTGTTTACGACGGCTTTACCGAATATACACAAAGAAAATCATAAAAATCGGTCAAGCCGCTTCGGAGGAGATATTAAAAGAAAGAAGATAAGCATAGTATGCTGGTCTGTGTGGGCACCCACCTATGTCAGTGTAAGTGAGACTCCAACTGTGAAGATTGCTATTGCAGCCATCGCTATATGTGCAGTGTATGGTAGAAAAGAGCTTTCATTATAGAAATAGGATGTACATATAAAAGTGAACTGAAATGAAAAGAAATTTAAAAAAAAATGAACGATGACTCGGTAACGCAGACTGGCTGATCCTTTCACCACGGCTCGATGGCAAGTAAAAACTTGCCTTCCTGCCCATCCCAAGCGTATCCCAATACCTGCACACGCGAAAACCTTCAAAGATAACAGACAACATAATATCCGTGGCGGAGTACTGTATCTGAATCGACACGGAAGAATTGAAATGAAATGAAATAAAAAGTCGCCTTTTCCATTTAACCCTATATAATGTATAATGGGCAATCTTAAACTGTTTTCATCAAATCACCGTAAACGAACGGAGTGAGATTTGCGGCGCTAGAACGCAGCGAAGCGTAGCTCAAATCTCACTCCGTTCGTTTTCGGTGTTTTGATGAAAACTGTTTTAGAATGCCCAATATACACCTACTATTAGTACCTGTTACGCAAAAGCTATACCTAAAGTTTGCCTGTGTAGGTAGTTGGTTCTTAACTTATGAAATAATGTTTTACTTGTGTTTCTTTTTTTTTTCAAAATAAGTAATACCTACTTAACGCGTGAAGTATCTCCCTCTTCAACATTATGGTACACAATAGGTATAACAACGTCGGTAAGCCAAAATGTCGAATGTTTTGCCAAAAATACGGCTATTATGCTATGTGGATAGATATAACATAATAGCATGTATTAATACACATTATAATTCCTCAGTTGCTGTGGAGTCCAGATAAAGCTCGCTCCCACCTTCGGTTTTATCATTACTTACCATCACGTGAGATGATGGCCGAGAACTTGCCTGTTGTATGTAAATAAAAATAAAAATTTGTTTTTTTTTTGTCCTAGATTTTAGTCTCGTTATGGTCACCCTTAACAGCAATTACCTATGGAATATCGGAAAGTGTATTTTTCTTCAGATCCTTAATATGTACACTGATAAATTGTACGTAGTTATTTAGTAGAAATTTCTACTAAATGTTGGCGCCCCAAGCTTTTGATTCCATTGTGATTTCGCGAAGATACAGTCAATCATTTATATGCAAAACGTCTGGATTGAGGAGCCACATATATTGCTTTATATTTTTAATTTCACTAAGTCCTCCAACATTATTTCTATACTACAAATTCTAGCAAAATTACTACTAAATGATCATACACTCCAAAATAAAATTGCTCAATTAGTTTCGTAGAAATTCACGTTGTCAAGTTTTGTACGTGTATGGACTGAGGAGCCACACATTTTGTATTGTATCTTCTCGAGTTTCAGCAGTATCCGAACCAAATTTTTTGTAGGTTCCAGACAAAATTACTACTAAATGATACTAAATTTTCAAAAATGTACATATAATAGTTTCCGAGTTCTAGGTGGCTCCTCAATCCAGATGTTTGAATTGAGGAGCCACCTTTAAATTGATGTAACTCTTGATGTGTGTTGCTACAAATTCCAAGATTTCGCCTACAAAATTATCTAATTTGCTACTAAATCTGGGCGGGATTTCGATTGATTTCGTGATGTGGCTCCTCAATCCATACGCACACGCCTGGCTAGCTACTACCGTCTTGTTAATTTTTATATACAACAGGAAAGCTCTTGGCCTTCATCTCACCATAGTAAGTGACGATAAGGCCGTAGGTGTAAGTGAGTTTCACCTGGACTCCTCACAACAGAGAAACTGGTTACTTTACCTCTAACTGTCGGGACACAACAATGCTACAAACATTGTTATTATGACGACGAACTTAGTTAAGACGGTGGTAGATAGCCATGCTGACTCAGAAGCCCTACTACCAACCAAACCAAGCCAAAAAATTCTGCCCACATGGAGAATAGAGCCCTGGACCTCTCCATCAACACCCGGTGGTCTGCAGCCACTAGACCACGGAGGCCGTTGCCTTAGCTTGTCGCCATATTATGAACAAGCTGTGCCCGCGAACTACGTTTCGCAATATATTGTTTCCCGTTTTTGCAACATTTTTCATTGATGCTCAGCTCCTGTTAGACCTGACGTGATGTTATATAGCCTAAAGCCTTCCTCGATAAATGGACTATCTAACACAAAAAGAATTTTTCAATTTGAATCAGTAGTTCTTGAGATTAGCGCGTTCAACCAAACAAACAAAGTATAGATGGTAATAGCATTGTTGTGTTCCAATAGTATACAAGGAAGCCAGTTCCTCAGTTGTCGAGGAGTCCATTTGAAGCTCGCTTCATCTGGTCAAGCATGTTGGTCTATTGCGGATGGCGTTGGCTGATATGGCTAAGAACTGCCTCTATTTTATTATTTATTTATTATGAGATGGTGAGGCGATGGACAAGAGCTTTTTCGGCTTAAAAGAAAATTCGGAACTGAAAATCTTAGACTCATGATTATGTCATAGCTAATTTTGTAAGATTTAAGTATGTATTTTGTTATTATAAACAAACGACTCCTTACTCATATAACATACATACGATAATTGATACTTAACAGCAATGTCATAGGTACTTCATGCAGATTATGTCATCTCTGCATCAGCATGCATTGAATAGAACTTTCCACGGAATTCTTAGTCTTAAAGTTATGGGTTAAATGAACTGAGAGGTTATTGAAAAAAATTGTTATAGTGTCGAAAAATAAGTATTTTTGTAAATGCGATTATTACTTGACAAAAATGCCAGCTTTCGTAACAATCGTCGTGAGTATGACTTGATATGTCTCTAGCTTGTTATTATGATTGGGACATGTATGTTTTTATTTGACTTAAAACTGCTGTTAATATTGCAATAATGATAATGAGATAATATTCCAATATTTAATCGGATGTTGAGCTTTTCATTATTAGACCAATAATAACCTCGTTTAATTTGAATCCAATTAAAAATTTAAAAAAAGTCCTTAACTATAATAAAAATTTTAAAGTTGTCATGAGCATTTCAAATTGGATCTCATAATTATTGGTTAGGTAGAATTGTCAGCCCTCAAAAGTTAGGAAGGACATACATGTATCGGTGGTCCTTTTCCTGTCGTGGCTATATACAGAACCGACAAAAGGACTTATCGCACTTACACCTCTGCTGAAGAGGTAAAAAACTTGAAATAAAATCCTACATAAGGGGGCTACTACTAAAGTAGGGGGCGCGCCACCAAACGGAGCATAGAGACCCGCAAAGTGGGGCATGGGCCAATTCTATTTAGAAAGGGGGCGCGTAATAAATGATTTATGGAAACCCTAACCTATCTGGACGGGGTGGTGTTCGTAAACCAGTTTCTCCTCTTTTGAAATGTAATAAATCTCTACATAAAGGAACAAAATAAGAAACACAAAAAATTGGGAATCATCCAATCTATTGCATACCCATAGCTTCACTTCACGACAGAAATATTTTGCCGGCACAGAAGTCAACAGGTTTTGTCTCGAGCATCCATCTCTGATCCGAATCGTTTGATCGAACAACCCCGTCTCCATTGTTCAATGAAGCGCGCGGACCGAGGCTTAGGTTCGTGACGTCAGCATGCTTGGTAATCGACGCTCGTTGAAGTATAAATGTTCCTTGCTGTGCAGGAGATGGCAGATACCTGTGAAGGGCCTCACGGTGACACAGGTGAGCTCTCTCCTCGCTGTTTTTTATTAATATTGCAAGCGTATTATGAAACGGAGGTGCGTTCATAATTGTTGGGAAGTGTAGAAGTTGTGTGGTATTTTTTCTTTTAATTTATATTTAATTATCAAAAATTCACCATTCAACGTGTAATTATATAGAAGTTGGCTTTTGACTACATTTTAAGTATTAAGAATAAAATATAAAAAAGTAAAATAGAAAAGTAAGAATTCAATTCTAAGTTAGATGGCTGCGTTTGTTGGTCTAGTTCAGTCAGGGACCTTTTTACAAATATCTGTCTACTAGTTTTCTGCTCGCGGCTTTGCCGGCGTTATTATTGTTTTCCCGTGGGAATTTTTATTTTCCCGTAGAAAAAATAATTGTATAGCCTATTTAAGCCCGAATAATAAATAACATAGAAATTGGAGCAGATTTTAAATATTTCTCATAGAAACTTTCAACCCCTATTTTGCACCCTAAGGGGGTGAATTGCACTAAACCATGAAACACGTGTTCAATTAAATTTTTTTAAGAGCATGAATCTCAAGTTTTATTAAAATCGTTGCTATTTAAAAGATTTTTCCATACGAACTTGCATCCCCTAATTACATCACTTTAGGGTTAACATTTTTTTAAAATCCCTTCTTAGTGTGCGTCCGCATTTTGAATTAAAACAACTGTCCAAATTTTAAGTTTCTACCATTAGCGGTTAAGGCTGTGCGTGCGTCTATAGATGGGAAGTTCTCCCTTTGTAATAGATTCTTAAACCACCAACTCTAGACCAACATAGAGTAAGTTATAATAAGAGTAATATGTATAAAAGTTTGTTTGTTATAACAACAATATTATTTTTCGGTTGGCTTCGCGGACCACTAAGGCTGCTTCCACGGACCGGTTAAGAGCCATTGGGTCTCTGAGGCCCAATTCTGCTAATAGGTTACAGCTGAATCGAAACTAAACCGTTGCGATCAACCATTCGTAGCGCGTATATTGCCACGCAACTGTTCTATGACGTGATAATGTGTCGTTCTGATTGGTCGATCGCAACAGTTTAGTTTCGATTCGGCTGTAACTTATTAGCAGAATTGGGCCTCTGGTCTAGTTAATCAGAAATGCAACTTCTAATCGAGTGTTGTCGGGTTTGATCTTCTTGTCGGGCAAAAGCTATTAGAGTTTTCTCTGATTAAAAATAATCTCAAGAGCAACAATGCAAAAGGTGTCCAGTTAGTGGCAAAAGACTCCTGTCACATGGAACTCAACATTTGCCAAAATAAAAGTACTTGTACATCTCTGCCTAACGTTTTTGAAAAAGCAGGCGGGTTGATGATAAAATGTTATAACGTTCATTATCGGCACCAAAAGGCTGATACCAGATTTACTATTCAGAACCTGCTCAGATCTGACAATGAATTTAGATTCCATAAGGAGCTTTAAGAATAATTTTAACTGTAAAGAATATAGATTTCCATGTATAAGGTTGCTTTCAAAACATAAGCGAAGAGTTGTAGAAATAACATAATTGTGCTTATTTTCGTTATCTTCAGTGCACTAGACTGACTTAAAAATAATCAAATTATTTTTATTGTTTAGTGAATTTTCACAGATTTGTATTGAATATGAGGAATGATTGTAAGCTCCCAGGTGTTCTAGTGAAACGTTCTGCATCCCAGTACGTTACATGAGATGAGATGAGAGTGGTCAGAAGGTCACAAATAACCTCCTCTATCTAGCATCCAGCTATACATCTTAACTTTCATTTATACATACAACAATACAACCTTAGAAGACTTATAAGGAGAATTTATTATCTCTCTTAACAGGTTTAGAAGGTCATCTGGTATTTTGCAGTAATGTATTATGCAGGCACTCGGTGGCGAATACGATACGTTTCCTCTTGATGTAATAGTTCTTTAACAGTAACAACAAAGTTTAAATTGGGGTTAAAATGATCCTAAAAAGTTTTACAGTTATTCGTTAATAATTAATAATGAGCAGAAGTCAACAACAAAGATAACATGTTAATTACAATGGGATTTTTTACATATTTATTTGAATAGTGTCGTTCTTAGGCGTAACAATGATACAATGGGTAATTATTGTTATTAATGGGAAACTAATGTTCATGCGGAGGCAGTCATAGTAAACTTAGTATGTAATATGTAATTAGAATTAATGCATTAGTAGAAAATAGTCTCAATAGTATTAGTATATTATATATATATATATATTAGTAGCAATAGGTATTAAAATTGAATGAAATATTACTGTGTTCATCGATTTTATGACTAGAGTCATTAGTTATTAGATTAGTCATTGAATTGAAGTCAAAATTATTCGTTTATTTTGAACTTTAGTCATTTAATTCAAGGTCAATTGTCACAAAGATAACAGGATTAAAAGTAATATTTTAGTCATTTTTCCACGTGTAACAATGATATGAAAATACCATTTTTCCTTTGTAACTAATGATTCATAACGAGTTGATGTTCATTCCATGCAGTGGTATATTTGTAGCAGTATTCGAGACGTACTTATACTATGCTTTTAATCGCTTTAAAACAAAATCGATTTCTGATACCCACTAAAATACACAAATACGGTTCCAATGAAAATTTCTCTGTATTTTCGCACTGAAACTCGTAAATAAATACGATTATTCTGTCACACTAATTAAATTAAATGACATGCATTTTGATTTTCATTCTAAAATAATTTTATTTTCTTGGCACGATTCAGAAAGACTTTGTAAAAACTTATTTTACTAAATTTGTTTTTATTTCAGATTAACAATGAAATCGATCATTCTGGCGAGTTTGACGATCCTGGCTGCGGTGGCGTATGGCCAGAAATACACTGACAAATGGGACCACATCAACGTTGAGGAAATACTTTCGTCTGATCGACTGCTTAGAGGTTATGTCGACTGCCTCAACGACAAAGGTCGGTGCACGCCAGACGGCAAAACTCTGAAGGAGACATTACCAGATGCTCTCGAGAATGGTTGCTCCAAATGCACTGAGAAGCAGAAGGAAGGTTCTGACAAAGTGCTAAGGCACTTGATCAACAAGCGACCGGAATACTGGAAGGAGTTGGCCGCTAAATACGACCCAAAAGACATCTACCAGCAGAAGTACAAGGACAAGATCCAAGAAATTAAGGGAAGCTCATAATTTTGTGTGAAACGCTCATGCGAGAGTAGTGTTATGTTAACAAATCAAATGTGATATTAGTAGTGAATTGGACGCTTGAAGACAGGAATTGGTATAAATGGTAACATTAGGAGCTTTCAAATTTGTATTTATTGAAGTAAATTAAAATGTGTAAGAATGCTGAAGGCTAGCTTTTTAATATTCCACGTTATCCAATCTTTTCTAAGTTGCAACTCATCAAATAATATTTTGACTGCATTTAATGTTCTCATGCAGTATGTGTTGTGTTGTTGCAAATGCAGGAAACAAATAAAACACATTATAAAAAACTTACTAGCCGATTTCACACTAATTGGCATTAATTAACATACACAATAAGTAATTATAACTTTTTTCAACACAATTGCTTGTAAAGTGGATCTAATTAAACCGGTTTTAGATACATAAAGCAGCCCATAAAACACGCGTGTTTTATAGCCGAGGCATGCAGCACAGAGGCCGGCAATGCTGCACTTGCCGGCTGCGACAGTAATGTACCAATTTTTTAAAGCTAGAGGTAGGTAATTTATAAGACATCAACGAAATACATAGATTTTTCAAATGATTATTTTCATACCATAATTTAGTTTTGTCTACTTTACAATAATTTGTGTTAATCCAAATATTCAGTTTATGTTTATGTACGATATACGTGGGTTATATATTATTAATATGGTGGTTATATTGGTTATATATTAACGTGGTTATATATTAAACCACTAAATTCACTAGTTCCACATAATTCTTTATTATATTTAACTTGGTTTCAAGATATCATCGTCACCGGTCGCAATAAGTAAGCAAGTAAGTTAAATATAATAAAGAATTAAGTGGATCTAGTGAATTTAGTGTAATAACTAGATATCATGTAGTTCTATCAAGAAATTACAACACAACGCTTAAACTATTACCAGTAGTGACTTAACATTCAATTAGGCAGAGGAACGGTTAGCGTCTGCATCAATAAATGTTCTTTTTTAAATAAGAATCTGAGGAGATTGCACGATAATGAAATTTGCGAGATTCGATTGTCAAAAACAGCTTGCATTGCTTGCATACCTATTATTAACGTTCCACCAAGATGTTAAATTAATAATAGCAGATTAAGACAAATATGAGTTCTAGTAGTATATGTACCTTTCTTACCTTTTGGAGTAGGTGTGTCTGTACAATATTTACATGTAAGAAGAAAATTATGTTTATGCGCAAAGAAAACTAACATACTTCCTTAATTTATTTTAACAAAGTTCTCAAGATCCTCGTCTTCTAAACAATAACGAGCATATCCCCGATAGAGGCTAATCCTTTTCCTCGATAAATTTGTTGAAATTTTCTCTGTATTTGTTGTCCTTGTCATACATATCGACAAGTTCCTTCCAGGATTCAGGGTGGGACTCCATCACCGCTCGAATCACTTTTTTAATCAAAACCCTTTGTTTTGGGGAACATTTGCCGCAAGACGTTTCTAATGCTTCGGGTATGACCTCTGAAATGGAAAATGTTCATAATATGATGTCTTTGCATGACCAAATACAATGATTAGAATTTTTTCATTCATCATCACAGCCCATACACGTCCCCACCGAGGGGCTCGAGCCTACCCTATATTAGGGTGATTAGGCCTTAGTCAACCACGCTGGCCCAGTGCGGATTGGTCGACTTCACATACATCATTGAATTTCTTCGCAGATGTATGCAGGTTACCTCACGATGTTTTCCTTCACCGTAGGAGCGTCAGACAAATGTACATATGAAATTCGAAACGAAAAACACATTAGTACATGGCGGGTCTCGAGCCCCGACCCCCCGATTGGAAGGCAAGTGCCGAGTCCACTGCGCCACCGACGCTCGAATTTTCTCATTAACAATAAATTATTCACGATAGGAAGATATCCGACGATGTAGGTATTACTAATTTTTACTCGTCATAGACATTTATTTTAATTTGTAGAATTTTATTGAATGGTATTCGAAGTCGCTTCACAAATACTGTCGTTATCTCGTCGCCAGTACTTGACGCCAGGGGGTTCCGAAAGGACTTTTATACATGACTAGCTGTGCCAGCGAACTACGTTTCGCCTTAAAATAGACTTGTGCGGATTATATCACCGAGAAAAAAAGAAATATATGTATATTTTGGAGCTGCTGATATATATCACTCTTTTATATCACTATACCACTTTTATGTCAGTCTCTAGTTCAGCTGAGTAATTCATGCCAAGGCATTGATGCCTGAAAAACTAGATCATAGTGTTTCTTTATTTTGTCAATGAGATAATGAATGGCTGCTCTCTCTGTCAATTTCTTAATTAAAGTTTAATTAACATGTTTATAATTTGGAGTTTAGTATTCATAAAAAGATTTACAATTTATTTGTATTCATAAATATGTTTAGAATAATTTTCTTAATATTGTTGTGAATATGAAAAATCAGTTACCTGATTTCTCTTCATACTTGACAGGTTTAGGACTGCTTTGACTCAACACCTTCGGCCTTTTGTATTCGTAAAATCCGGGCGAACGAAAGAGAAGAGTTACCGAGTTACTGATTCAATGCTCTCGGATATTTAGGCGAGTGAAGAGTTACTGAGCTACAGATATATTTTAAACTGAAGTGATAAACTGATACAATTGCTATTTGCGTCGGATATACTCCTATATCTTTTGCATCAATTACTCCTGAGTTACACAACTCTACCTTAAAAGACTTCAACGCGTTCTTAGTTATATCTTCTATATTTTCCCGTTTTAGCAACATTTTTCATTGCTTCTGCTCTCCTATTAGCCGTAGCGTGATATAACATAGCCTAAAGCCTTCCTCGATAAATGATATATCCAACACAAAAAAAAAATCAATTCGGACCAGTACCTAGTTGCAGAGATTAGCGCGTTCAACCCAGTTCAACCAAACAAACAAACAATCAATCAAACTCTTCAGCTTTATAATTTTAGTAAGTATAGATATCCCAGTTTGTTTACTGACAGATATAGGTAAGATACAAGTACTCCAACAGACAACTCGCTAACTAATATTTTTAAATTATAAATTTTTGCGCATGGATTTTGCTTAAAATCAGCGTTGAAAGCTCTGTTGTCTTTGACGATTTCATTTTATACGTATAATCTTGAAAACGAATCGAAGAAGCATCGAATAAAAATTTTATTTTTGTAGTGATGACTAAAAACTTCAGGAAACAAAAGTACAGCTACTCGTTTCTAAGCTTCTTTTTCTTATAAATTAAAAAAGTCTTTTTTGAAATAAAATACTTTATTTTGTTTCTTTTTTGCCAAAATATTAAAGTTTCATTCTTATTTTAAGTATACATATATAAATACTTCTAAATTGTATTGCTGTGTTTCGGTTTTAAAGGTAAAACAGGTAGTAAAAATTATTGGGTACTGCGACTTTACATCTATGTCACAAGTTGGCAACGTTCGTTGTGTCTTTGACGGGTAACTAATTACAGTATATACAGACGCCTCAACATTGTCACCCCAGGGTATGGTGGGTATATCTGTGTACTGCCAAAATGCCAACACCTTCTTACAATATATAAGCCATAAGCCCTCCAGAGTCTTCAGTGTTCACAGGGGAGTGTATCGGCATCCTGGAAGCTTGTTTATTTATAGAGGCTTACAAAATGACAAAGGCGGTGGTTTTCACGGACTCCCTAAGTACACTTCAAGCTATCCAAAAAAACCCCTTCAAATGTAAGCTACAAAGCAATATATTATTAGACATTAGAACATGCCTATTAAACTGTTTTGAGCAGGGCTTGTTGGTAGAATTGGTTTGGATCCTAAGCCATTCTGGCATATCGGGTAACGAGTGTGCGGATTTTGCCGCTAAGGCAGCCGCCTCTGACACCACGCCGGTGAGCAGCAAGCACTTCTCACTGCAGATTCACGATGTGGTAAATATTCCCAAGTGGCATTTGGAATCTGACTAGCAGCATTATTGGGATGAATCTAGCAAAATCAAGGGCTCCTTATATTATATATAACACTCAACTCCAAGTAACTACTCGCCCCTGGTTTTTCAAATATAAAAAGCTATCCAAATCTACAGTGTCTGTGTTGTGCAGACTTCGGTTAGGTCACTGCTGTACTCCTGTTTTCCTACATAAAATTAAAATACGTGATAGCTCACTTTGCGAATGTGGACTAGCGGAGGGTTCTCTGGACCACATATTCTTTGAATGCGTTAGATATCATAGCAACTTTAATATATATGATTCCTTACTAAAATTGAAAGTTCCTTTCCCAATTAATTTCGCTAATTTATTAACTCTTAACTCAAATGATATTATTTACCTGCTCGCTAAATTTATTAAATCTAATAATTTAAAATTGTGACGTCTAAATTTAATGTATGACTGTAACTCTAACAATACCTACATTACATGTGTATTTTCCAGATTACTGTGGGATCTGCATACCTGCTCAAGTTATCATACAAGTGGATTAAATATAAAACAATAAAAAAGTTGTATCTCGCGTAACACATGCTTTTGTTCTCTTATTAGTTTGTGGTTAAGTCACTTGTGTGGCAGAATTGTTGTTGGCAACGATGACACATTGCCATAATTAAAAAAAGAAGAAGAACTAATTTCAGGACTAATTTCAGGTTTTGCGCAATTTCATTACCTAGTAATGAAATTGCGCAAAACTTGAAATTAGTTTGTTCAGAATCGCGAGTAGAATCGATTTCAGTAATAGAATGTATGACTTTTTGATATGGCATTTTAATTTTATTTAACTCTTTCTTCTAGGCGGCGCGCGCGCATCTTGACGGCTAAGCGGCGATATCGTAGGAACTCGTAGGCGCGCGATCGAGATTTAAATTTGCAAGATGTGCAACAAAAAAAAGAAAACTAAATATCTACGTAAATAATCAGCGAAATTTTATCAATTATATAAGTAATAATCAGTATATTTTTTTTTATAATGAAAGTAAGTTGGGGTGTCTGAGGTTTATAAAACTAAGTTGACAAATAAACAGTACATATACAATATGTTTACTAATTAAAATGTAGTGTATATGTAGTGTTTGTTTAAAAACTTTGTCGTATAAAGAAAAAAAAACTTACTTTTGAAATCCTTTGCATCGGGAGTGCAAGGTCCTTGATCCAGAAAGCACTTAGTGTATCCAAGTAAAATTCTGTCATTTTCTAAAAGCGGTTGAACATCGAATTCATCATATTTTGGATTGTAGAAATCGGCACCCACCATTGCTAACAACACCGTTAGTGTGTAATATACCAGCATAATTCAACTCTTCCTTATTTGTAAGTAGTATTTCAGGTTAAAGACAATATAAAAATAAAATATTTGCAAAAGAACTTCAATGTAACTCATCCAATGCCCCAATCAAGAAAATATCCGTGGCTATTCAATGTTTTAGTTGCACTAGGCGAACTATACGGCAATCTTGCTTTTATAAAGTTGTTTGTCATCTTATATAAGAGGTACATGACAGTATCAAACCAAGAATTATCATCACTTGAATACATGGCTCCAATGTGTGTACAGACCTAACTACCAATCATTAAGTTAGCGAGTTATACTGTTCCTGATAAATTATCATAGTAAGATCTGTTACGTCGACTTTATATTATTTATAATTATATTTACATATTTGCCATTATGCTCTGCAGTAGGTACATAGGCGTCATATTTCTAAATTGTTGATTCTGTACCAGGCTCGCCTGCTTGGGTGCCTCCGTCTTACCTATTTCTGCCGCAAAGCAGCAGTGCTTGCATTGCTGTGTTCCGGTTTGAAGGGCGAGATATGGCAGTGAAATCACTTTACATCTTATGTCGTAAGTTGGCAACGTACACTGTGGTTCTTGTGGGGGTTGCAGATTTTTTGCGAATCTCAAGAACCACATGTACTACTAGGTGACTGTTACCACTTACCATCAGGTGGGCAGTATGCTTGTTTGCCAACTTAGTTGATTAAAAAAAAACTTTTTAATAACAACCTTTTATTTAAATGCGCTAAAAAGAAACAATAAACTTATACACTAAAACTTTTACTTACTTATAATGTTACTAGCTGTGCCCGCGAACTACGTTTCGCCATCAAAATGTTTAGTTTTTCCTCCATTTTATTCCATAATGATTCAACTTTATTCTGCCTTTCTTGAGCAGCGGCCATTTCGAAATTAGGACAATTTTCGTAGGTTCGTAATGCTCTAGGTACTCTTTCTGGGCCTACTTTCATTTAATACCCATATTGCTGGGTTTGAAAAGGAACTTTTATCTGCCTTTTTTGAGCGGCGGCCATGTTGAATTTACGTCAATGTTGCTACATTCATAGTGGTCCACTAATCAAGGCCTTTCATTTGATACCCATATTGCTGGGTTTGGAAACGAACTTTTATCCGTTTTTTTTGAGCGGCGGCCATATTGTGCGATTTTCCTAGGTTCATAGTGCTCTTCTCTTGAAGGCCTTTCATTTGATACCCATATTGCTAGGTTTAGAAACGAACTTTTATCCACCTTTTTTGAGCGGCGGCCATGTTGTATTTATGTCAATGTTGCAAGGTTCATAGTGCTCTACTCACCAAAGCCTTCATTTGATACCCATATTGCTGGATTTCAAAACGAACTTTTATCCACCTTTTTTGAGCGGCGGCCATGTTGAATTAAGGGCAATTTTCCTAGATTCATAGTGCTCTACCCTTGAAGACCTTTCATTTGATATCCATATTGCTGGGTTTAGAAACGAACTTTTATCCATTTTTTGAGCGGAGTCCATGTTAAATTTATGTCAATGTTGCTAGGTTCATAATGCTCTACTCATCAAGGCCTTTCATTTGACACCCATATTGCTGGGTTTGAAAACAACTTTTATCCTTTTTTTTTGAGCGGCGGTGATGTTGATTTTAGGTCGATTTTCCTAGGTACCTAATGCTCTACTCTTCAAGGCTTTTCATTTAATACCCAGATTGCTAGGTTTGGAAACGAACTTTTATCCATCTTTTTTGAGCGGCGGCCATGTTAAATTTATGTCAATGCTGCTAGGTTCATAGTGCTCTACTCATCAAGGCCTTTTATTTGATACCCATATTTCTGGGTTTAGAAACGAACTTTTATCCATTTTTTGAGCGGCGGCCATGTTTAATTTATGGCAATTTTCCTAAGTTCCTAATGCTCTACTTTTTTAGGCCTTTCATTTGATACCCATATTGCTAAGTTTGGAAACGAATTTTTATCCACCTTTTTTGAGCAGCGGCTATGTTGAATTTATGTCAAGGTTGCCAGGTTCATAGTGCTCTACTCATCAAGGCCTTTGATTTGATTATGCATATTGCTGGGTTTGGAAACCTTTAAATCGTTTATCGGCAGTCATGTCGAATTAAGTCAACGTGGCTAGGTTCAATGTGTTCTACCCTTTAGGTCCTTCGTTCGATATCCATGTTCCTTGGGTGTATCCAAAAAAATGTGATCCGTTATTTTAGACATTAAGATCAAGAGTCCCGTACCCGCTACGCCTAACCCAGAATCATTGCAGTCAGATATTTTTTTAATCATCAATATTAATCTACTTATTACTTTTATTAGTTTTAAATGGATGAAAGAGTTTGATTCCTTAGTCATAATGTAAAAACATATTACACCTTTCATAATACATTCAAAAGGGTATCTTCACTTTTCAACATTTCAAATATTTTAAAAATTGTACCGATTTTGTGAAAATTTGTCAAGAATTAAACCAACCTACACATTTTATTGTGACGTGATATTGTCATAAAAAAATGCTCTATACATTGGTTGTATGGCTTGATCCTTTTACCTTACCACCACGGTACTAACATAAGAAAAAGACAATTTAAATTTCTAAACTTCTTGGTTGGCAAAATCCAGATGGGCACAGCTATTAACAGAAAATATTAAATTTTTCTTTGCACTATGTGACAGACTTGTCAAAATAATTTCACGTGAGCCATGTCGATCTTCGACATAAATTAAGCATTGTTCAAAATTTTATATGGTATTTTTTCTTTGTATTTTTTTTAAAATAAAAAGTGAATTTAAACAAATGAAACTATGCCTAAATGTTCTTCAGGAAAATTCTAAGCATTGTGGTGTAAGCCATATCAAATTCTGTCCAGTAATTTCGGAGATCTTTCCAGACAAACAGACAAACAAAAAAACAAACAAACAAACAATTTTTTTTAAAACTATTCTATCGTGTTTTGCTAATAATTTTAAGGCGACCTGTGTATTTTTTTTCTTAATATTTCGCAATTACAGTTTTTTGTACTCCTACGATTTATAGATACTAATTTGATTAAGGTAATAAAATAATATAAAATCGCATCTCTGTTTGATTGAAACTATTTATTTAATATGAACTACTTCAACCCCATTGCACCCCATCCAGGGATGATGGTATGTGGTGTTGGAATCGCTGTTATTTTCGTAATCTACGACCCGAAAAACGATGAAAACGGCATCAATGTCGATTTTGACATTTTATCAGTTTATCACCCCATCCCACCCCGTTTGGGGATGAATTTCTATAAAATACGAAACACGTCTTCCATTAATTCTGTTAAAGAAAGTTTATGCAAAATTTGAAGTAGATTCGAAAACGGAATCACGATGTCCCATACTAACTGTTCCCCCCATTTTCACCCCCTTAGGGATAGAATTTAGGAAAATTCTTTCTTAACGGACGCCTACGTCATACAAAGAACACACCCTCCAAGTTTCAAGTCTCTACGATCAGCGCTTTAGGCTGTGCGTTGATCCGTCTGTCAGTCAGTCAGTCAGTCATTCAGGACAAAGCATTTTATAGGTATAGATTTCACATTTCACACAATTTATATGACATAAAAGCTTATCGCGAGATTTACTTGTGTGTAGTAACTTAAAAGTTACTTAAAAGAGTACTCTTAAGTATTTACTTACTTTGAAAATTGTAATGTATAAAATTATTTACATCAAATTATTTAATTTACTTGTTTATCTACAAAAGTAAATCTCGCAACAAGCTTTTATGTCATATAAATTGTGTCAAATGTGAAATAACGTTATAAGTAAGTAAAAGTTGTGTATAAGTTTATTGTTTCTTTTTAGCGCATTTAAATAAAAGCTTGTTTTTAAAAAGGCTTTTTTACATTTAATTTATTTTTTACTTCTTAGTTATCACTGGACACGTTTCTCACTCTGTTCATCTCATTCAACGCATCATTGTTGCAAGGTCGTTTGCCGGAACGTCTTTACAGAATTTTAGCTCAATCGGTTAAGGATATCTACTTCAAAATTGATTTTTTAACTTTAGAAGTACGCCATATTGGATTAATAATGATATCACTTTATTTTTCAAGTTATTCTTAGCCAGACATTTTATTTGATACCCATATTGTAGGAGTGCATTAAAAATAATTGGCCCGCCATTAGAATGACGTCACACAGTTAACCATGCATTGTCATCCAAACTGTGTGTGTATACAAAATTTGAGCTCAATCGGTTAAAGATATCTACATCAAAATTGATTTTCAAGCTTTAGAAGTCCGCCATATTGGATTAATAGTGACGTCACATTATTTTTAGAGTTACTCTTAGCAAGACCTTATGGGTATTGGTTGGTGTGAACCTTTATCGTGATTAGGTGCAGGAATAAAACCACGCTATGTACAGGCGAAAGCGATTTAACTCTGTTTCACAATCAGCAGATCACAAGAACAATACCATATAATTAATTTGGATTTTGAACTAACGTTTCCATAGTATATGTGAGTATTATGTACCAATCTCAGAACAATCACTACAGTACCAATATTTTCGATAATATATGTCAGTAATAAAATCGGCGAACGAACGTCTTGTTAGTGCTGTCAGTTGTCACGCGCGTTAGACACGCGCCTGAAAGGAGTTCGTAATCGCCACAACCTTTTATTTGATACCCATATTGTAGGGGTGCATTAAAAATAATTGGTCCGCCATCTTGGGTATGCCGCCATCTTGGATTTAGAATGACGTCACATAGTCAACCATGCATTGTCATCCAAACTGAACGTGTATACAAAATTTCAGCTCAATCGGTTAAAGATATCTGCTTCAAAATTGAGTTGCAAGATTCCACCCGAACATACATACTTACATATTTACATACTTACTTACATTGCAAGTTAAATAAAAGCTTGTAAAAAAACATGACCCTAATAAGGTCATCGCAAAATTCATGAACAAATATACAAAAAAATGTTCTGAGTACATAATTAAAATCAATTACATTTGAGAACCATTTTCATTAAAATTAGCAAAAATATAGTATTTGATTACAATTTAATTCTATTACATATTATATTACAAATAGTATTAGTACTTTCTGAGCCTATTCAATACAAACATACAAAAATACAAATCATTCCTCTTTATAATATTAGTAAGTAGAGATTATTTGTATAGAAAGAGCAGGGGCCCTAGAGAAATGCCACACGTTAACTTTTCCGCAGTCGTTCCGTAGAAAGAATGTATGGAGATGACATTAGCTGCGGAAAAAATAGCGTGAGGTTGTCGTAAGCTAATGTCATTTCCATACATTTTTACTGCGGAACGACTGCGGAAAAGTTAGCGTGTGGAATTTGTCTAGGGCCTCAGAACGTCTATCAGTGGCTTATTTTTTTTTGTGAAACGCAATCAAATAACCTATGACCATGAAGTTATAGATAAAGATGGAGACCACACCTTGAATACCTATTTGAGGCAATACCTCAGTATCGCTATCTCACTCTCTGTGGGCTAACCTTCTCTTTCAAATAGGGTAACCTTTGTTTTATTTTTTCAGGACATCGCTATACTTTAATCGGGAATTATTTATAGCTGTATAAATGTTGCATATCAATATTATTTAATTTCTACACTGAAACCGTTAGGTCAAACTTTGCTGCTCACACTGTCCTGCACAGAATCGTGCACACTTGAAGAGAGATTCAGCGACGTCTATATTTTCTTTTTAAAACGAAACCAATATACCTATCTCACATGTAGTGCGGAGACTGCCTCAATTTTGTGAATCATCCCAGTAAACAGAGCATCACACTCAACACACACTCACACTAAATAATACACATCCCACACATCCACCGGATCGAAATATATTTTTTTTTACTTTTTTTAACATTTTATTAATTAAAATAAATCCTTGTATCCGTTAACGCTACATACAACAGATAAATAAATAAAATAAATCCTTGTATCCGTTTACGCTATTCGTAATTACGATTTAACCGTACAGATTCTGTATGATGAAATTTTGATTATCATGACCACCCCTGCGGTCCGTAAAACGATAAAGTGATAATATCGCGAATCCGACCAAAGTCACAACATAACCTACTGATTCAATAGCCCTTATATTTTGTGACTATTTAATTTGGTCGGATTCGCGATATTATCGCTTTTAGCGATTTACGGACCGCGGCCCACGTCGTCACGTCGACGTATAATGTATAGGTTAATTGTCGTCTCAGCAGTCACCACTGATAGATTTAAGCCTCCCAAAATGAATCAGGGAAATTTCCAATCAACATCGGAATTGATTATTAAACTATTAAGTAGTTTAAATTAAACTATTAATATAAGTATTTAATTTAACTATTAATAAGATTAAAAAGACTTCAAATAAAAATACATAAAAAATTTGGATCACTTTAAAAACATCTGTTTAAGAAAGTATATTACGACTATATGGGACAAAATTCGGGGAATGATGATGTGCAAAAAAAAACATTTTAAAATCAATATCATTTATTATAATGTTGATATTATATTACACAGCTCTGTGTAATTTCTGTCTATTTCCACGTAATTTATGAATATATTTTCTGTCTTCCTCTTTAAGTGAGCTCGTATACGCATATTAAAAGAAAGATTTAGTTAATCGCTTAACTATCGTAGTTTCATGCAAATCAGTACAAAATATTGAGTCCGTGACCGAGTGCTTAAACATTTGCTGAAGCATAGGCGTAAAATGTTGTGATACCACATTAATTAACTTGTTAAGGTTGCTTATGTCTTCCAGGATATTACGACATTGTATTTTACTTGCTGGACCTTCCAAATCGCAACTAGCACGTTTCAGTCTTGTATCCTTAAACGGACATTCACTTTTGTAAATGCCAGAACTGGTGCTTGGAACAGCAACATCAGTTATTTGGAACATTTACTCTTTATGTAAGGCACTTGTTGTCTGAAAATTAATAATAATGTTAACATTATGATGAAAACATATTATAATGTTGCATTTTTGTCATATATTTAAAATACTTAAATTCTAAACATGTAATATAAATCATTCATCAATGGGATGATATGCAATTCTAATTACAAACTGAATTATATATCCAGATGGGAGTGGCACATGATAAAAATTCACAATAAAGTATTATTTTCTATACTAAGTATTTAAAATGTATGCATACATAAAAAATATATAGGCCAGAAATTTGATACTAAATGTATTACTAACCAATCATTCACAAATATACTTATTGTTAATTAAAAATCTTTACCTTAAATGGAGATATTGTATGCCTTAAAGAAGGAACTGCTGTTTGTTTTAAGCGCCCTGTTGTAGTGTCATAATTAGATTCATTAAAATGTAAATTGCAAATCCTCACTTCCATTTTTGTCCATCTAATTTTGTCTTCAGTGTTATAATTGATAGCCACAATTTTCTCCGGGTACTGTCTTTAGGAAATCTAAAAAGGAAAAATATTGTTAACAATTACATAACTGTATAAAAAAACTAAAATGTATAGATAACAAAGAATAAGAGATTATATTAAGAGTATGTGTACATAACGAGTAAGAATCATAATCATGAAATGTATGCATTGCACATCTCGTACAAAATCTTGTATCAAAGAAAGTCTCAGATACATTTACATTTTGGTCGTTCTACATCAAAACGACTGTTTGTAAACAAACAAAATCACGTTACACAAATTCAATGAAATTCAACGTATATCTATATGATCTTGACTTATCAATCATTTACTAATATTTTGTTGGAAGCACCAACGACTATTTTTGGAAGATCGAACAAAACTATGATTCTTAATTACAATGATTCAATTTAAAAAATCACGGTTTAAAAATCTATGCGTGAAATTTTATATCACCTCCTGGACACCACGCACTATCACTACATAAGATTGCACCATTTTTCAATATCAATCAACGATGATTAGCGTAACGATAGCGAAAAATCTTGAACAAAGTCGTGAACTGCAAAGTAAACAACCGCCATATTGAGCCGATTTATATTGACATAACAGCGCCAATGTTGCCATATCGCACACCTAGATAAAGACTCGCGCAACTCGAAATAATTCCAAAATGACTTATTATCATCACGGGAATCTGCGTTCAAAACTGCATAATCTCCAAAGACACCTGTAGAAATAGTTCCATAAATAAAATAAAGATGGCGCTATAAGTTAGTATTGCTGACTCGCTTGACCCACACACCCCGCCAACAATACTAACGCATTACTAGTTGCGACATGTTAGCCGAAAGGATGGGTGCTGTTAGTACACTTAAAAACCGTATTATTTCGAGTTGGGCGTGTATTCGCGATTAACCGCGTTTTGAATACGTATATTATTTTTAGTTATACTGGTCTTCGTGATTGAACTGGTGATGCACTAAGGCTGACTTTATGATTATTTTGACTTAGTGCAGTGTTTGTTTACAAATGTAAGTATTTTTCTTTTACTAACTGAAAATGGTTTATTATTGTTGAAATTATTTTATAATATTTGAGTTAGTTGAGTATTGCTGGTTAAATGAAAATCGCCCTTATTATTGTAACTATAGCTGCTACGGTTTGTTTGAATATAGGAATATTTTGTATTGTAGTTGTATTTGTACCAGTGTATCAAAAAATATTATTAAGAATTATCCACTTCCAGTTGTGGGTGTTTTTTTGAGTTAGTGTAGTCTTCGTGGCTAAATCAATTTAATGATTTATATTTCAGAAGATGAAGGGTCGTGGTCTACTATTGCTAAAAAAGGCTATGGCAGCTCGTTCAAGTGAATCTGAGTGCAATGATGTAGAATTGTAGCCTCAAGAGTGCACACCATCGCCTCGAACGGGCACCACAGTGACAAAAATGGCCATATCAAATGAACCAGTGGGCAATGATAACGAGCTGGAGCTTCACGAGAAAACACTGAACACACCAACACCTTCAACGAGCCCCACGATCATGAGAGAACTTTTACCAAATGAACCAGAGGGCACTGATATGGAAATGGATCCGCAACAGTACACACCAATACCTTCAACAAACACTAAAGTAATTTAAGAAATCTTAGCAAATCACAATGGGGGGTTAGGAGAGAACTCAAAATCGCCACGCCATCGCTACGTCAGCCAGATCTCGGGTGAGACTCCACGTTAAAAAGTAGCAGGCGATGTCATTCTTTTATAAAACCTCTTATGAAGAGCCGATTTTCAGAAAGCGTTTGTAAGAAATCTAAGACGAGCACAAAATCACGATATTTCTCCTTGAAACAAGCGTATCTGCAAAAAATACCTTTGGGTGCTAATAAAAAGCGGGTCATTCAGGAATTAATTAATAAGAAAATTATTCCCCAGATGTACTTCGATTCTTATTACAAAAATTCACTTCAATCAATCAATCGATCAGCCTATCGCAGTTCACTGCTGGACATAGGCCTCTCCCAACCTGTTCCACAACACTCTCTCCTCCGCCTTCCGCATCCAGTCCATCCCTGCTACCTTTCTCAGGTCATCGGTCCACCTAGCTGCAGGACATCCCACAATTCGTTTGCCGATTCGCGGTCTCCACTCTAGGACACGTCTGCTCCAACGACTTCGAGAAAGAAGCCAACCGCAGAATTCAGTTGGGATGGGCAGCATTTCGTAAGCTACGTCGAGTTTTTTCATCGCCTATACCGCAGTGCCTAAAGTCAAAGGTCTATGATCAGTGCGTCCTACCTGTCATGACTTACGGTGCCAAAACGTGGACACTCACCCATAAATTCAATGTTGCTCAGCGAGCTATGGAGCGAGCTATGTTAGGAGTTTCTTGAAAGGATAAAATCCGAAACGAGGTTATCCGGAAAATCAGAGATTTAAATCGTGTGCGGAAAAGAACTGAAGTCACCGACATAGCTCGCAGGATAAGCAAACTGAAGTGGCAGTGGACTGGCCACATCTGTCGAAGGATCGAAAATGCACTTGCTGTAGAATAATTTTCCAGAACAGAGTATAAGTATTATTGCGAATTATTACAGTGATTTATTAAGTACTGCTTATTAGATATGGTAAGAACAGTGTGATTTTTTTTATAAAGTTCTACTAGTAGGAGGTATAATTATTATTGTTAATCGTATTCTGGGAGTTATTAGGTGTTATTATTAGAAATTTAGGATATTTTATAACGTTCAACATAAAAGCCTAATTATAGATCGTAGATCTTGATAACTAACTATTTTATAGATTAAGTACCAAAGACAAAGTCTGATTGTTGTTAGGTATTCTTGATAGACGTGTCAATTTAAGGTATCGTATATTTAATTTTAAGATGTTAAACAACCGTTAACTTACATTGTCTTATTTATTTTTATTAGTGAAGAAGAAAAACAGTTTTTGTACTGATTTCAAAGATAATGAGCAATAATACTAGTTGAATTAGTAATAAGTGTTTTTGTATCAAAGCAAAGTCTATAATTATCTTTGACCACAGACATTCCTTAAATATGTTAAAAGGAATCCTGTATTTATTTTAAAAATAATTATATTTTGATACTTTCACAAACCTATTCGTAGGTTTACAAGATTTTTCTAGACTTTTAAAAATTTTGTTTCTAGTGTTTTTTTTCTTTGTAACCTAAATAAAGGTATCTTTTTAAGATATTTGTTTTATTATGATATTCGTACAGAAAATAAATGAAATATAATGTAGATACACTACTATTTTTGGTTAATATTAGATAAATAAATAGAGATTAATAGTGCACTAATTAAAAAAAAGCCAGTAATATGAGATCAATTCGATTTAGTAAAAATATTAACAATGATTTTGTCATGAATACCAACCTAACTCAAAAAATTGAAATTAATAAGTGTTACTGTTATTTGATGGAAGACCATTAGCACAATAAATATCTACGTAAAATTATATACAAGAACCTATAAGAATGTTTTTAATATACTAAAAAGAAATGAAGTAAAACGTTTTTTTCGATTCCTGAAAAAAGTGATATTTAGAGTTGAGCTAGTCTTGATCTAGGTGTGCGATATCGTCGGTCGGATTCATTACCAGAATATTTCCAAATTACGTGTTTTGAGCACGTTTTGAGATAACTATGTAGAATGGTAAGGAATTAAATATTTTTTTCCAAATCATCAACGGTACAACTTAAATTTTAGTTCTAATTGACAGAAAACTATTAAAGAAAACAAAAATTTTGTATTCTTTTCGTTTTCAGTATCAATTTATTTTGAAATGTTCCGCGCTGCGACACTAAATTCTAAAGTGCATCCGGGCTTTAATAATGAAATATTTCTCAAAGTTCCAGTATGACTCTGAAATTCTATACCTAAAATATTTCTGAATTGATTGTATTTTTATTTCATTACTGGTTTATTTAGAAATATTCCAATTAACTACATCTTAGATTTTCAGAAATTATTTAATTTAATAATTAGAATATTTCACAAAATTGCTGATAACTCAAAAACTACACATGACATCCTAAATCTTAGTTACACACAATAAACTTAAACTAGACTATAATCTTCATATTATTTAGTAAATAAAAAAAACACAAAATGATCTCAAGCACAGATAAGAGAATACAAGTCTCAAGATAAAGTAAAATAAGATTTGAATATTGTCAAAAACTTAAAACCTCAATTACTCAGAACATGTGATTTTGAAATGTTCCATTAGGCACCTACTGTTTCCGACCGACGATATTACCAAGTCTGCAGGATATGTAATAATAATTCATTGACTCATTTATAAATTCATCATCTAATGTAACTTTGTATTTGAAATCGGTAATTGTAGTTGAAAAATTTTAATAAATATAAACTATTTGATTGAGCCCACAATCTAATGATTGTGGGCTAGTGTTACCTTTTTTAATGTTTTTACTGGGAGATTTAAATAAAGAAGTAGCAATACCGACCACACACTAAAAAGAGAGGTCAGACCACAGAGAACGAGATCGAGATATGTAGGTATTTGATTCAAGCTGTTGTGTGAAATGTGGTCTCCATCTTTATCTATAACTTCATGCCTATGACATGCCTATAATGATCATTGACTCAATGTCAATGTCATAAAAGTCATAGATAACACACTTAATACGTTTACCTACTAAAAATATAGCTCCATGACTATACATTTCTCTAGCTAGGTAGGTACTTCGTTACTTAGTAGTCTGTGGGTAGGTACGTTGGTTAATGGTTATTAATCAGTTGTCAAACATAATTAATATGACAAATTCTGATAAATAGAATGTTAATTAATTTATGATTTTTTTGCTACTTTAAATTTATTTTTGATAAAATAAAACTTTATAAATATGCCAGTAGACTGCCAAAGATCAACTTCAGGTGGAAAGGGAAATTTGGGTATGTTCATTGAAAGAAATCCTAGAATTTGTGCAGCAGGATTGCCTACGGCACAGCCAGATGATACTGTTTCTGAATCAATGCAACATTATTTACTCAGCGATCAAGTAGATGCTTTGATAAGTGACGCAATAATTCCATCGAAGACCGCACGACCTCCACCACAACTGAGAAGGCCCATCCCTCCAGATAATCGTTTCGCTGGTTTATTTACTGACGTTGCTGATCTAGTAAATCCTCAGGGGAAGGCAAAGTTTGAAACTTTAATTGACGATATGAAAAATACAGTTTACAGTTCTTACTGGAATAAAACTCTTGGTAAAGTGAAAGATATTGTACCACTGTTACCAGAAGGCTTTGATGCAAAAGAGACAACTTTTGGCAAACCCACACCTGATCATGGACGTTTGTATGATATAGTTATGCCAAAAGATCCTCACATTGATAAAGTTTTGAAAAAAAATAATTTTGGTACACAGCTCAAACGCAATTATTGTAAACCTGCGTTCAACTCTGATTTAACGTTTGGCCGTAGAACTCATGTTGATAAAAGAGGATCTTATGCTAAATGTTGTTTAACAGATGATAGGGTTAAAGTTGGAAAGTCTAGTCACTTTGTTACAAATACCGTACATGCTAATTTTCAAGACAAAAGAAAGTCACGTTTAGGTGCTGTCTTAGCTCCGAACGAAAACATAAAAAATGTGCCCGAGGGCTCTAGCTTTGGAAAAGTCATATCTTCAGGCAGTATTTCAGAATGTCTTGTTTGTTGCAACGTAAACCCAAGCCGAGATATTCTCAGAACAAGTCTAAAGCATCTAAATTCACTTCGTAGAGTTTTATACAGAAGGTTTTCGCCAAATAGTTTTAGATTATTTCACTTGAACTTAAAATATTTAGATAAAGAAAAGATAGGGTGGCTTCATAAAGAAATTGTTTATAACTATCTCACATCTAAGTTAATAAGATTCGAGCCTGAACTTATTGAACCTCTTTTAGATATGTGGCAAGCATTTGATGGATTAAGAATTAAATATGAAACTTTTATTCGCATTCTCAATTATAGAAATCCATTGCCCGATATGCCATTTATACCAGATATATCTAAAGATTGCCTTGATTACCGCACAACTTATACTGAGATGACTAATCTAGACAAGGCTTATAATAAACGCTCAATGGCTGGTGTACCATCGGGGAGGTATATTGATTTATATTATCCAATAACACCAGAAAATTATTCGAAAGCAATGAGAGATTGCTTACCTCAAGAATCAGATATGAAATCTTGTATAAGCCCTTGCGTGCTTACATTATTGCACGTAAACCATCGAGATATGTATGCCAAACGTGAACCGAGCGTCGTAAGAAGGGTATTTGAGGCGTCTGGCGAAAAATTCACTGATGAGGAATTTGATACTATTTGGAAAAAGGCGACGTCGTTTCACTCAGAGGGTTGGGTTTGCTTTGAGACCTTTAGAAAAGCTTTATGCTCTTAATAAATCATAGTAATATCTACAAAAGAAAAGGTTAATAAAAAAGAAATGTCACTGTAAATTTGTATTAATATTTGAAATAAGTATACATAGTTACGCTTGAATTATATTATGTAGATATAATCGTAGATAAATTCACTTATTCGTTTACACTCTTAGGGTTTCAAGTAGTCTTGGAATGCTTCTTGATATTTTCCCTGGGGATCATAGAACGCAATGAGTTCTTTCCACAGATCAGGGCGTGTTCTTTTGACTTCTTTGGCTAGCTGCTTGGCTAATTGCTTTTGCCTATCGGTACACTTGGCACATCTCGTTGCCAGTGCTTCCGGCAATTTGTCTGAAATAGCAACAAACGATTAATCAATAATTATAATTATACATTTGTGTTGGTCTGGCACTTTACGCAAAGCATAACTGTATAAAGGTGGAATATGGGAAAGCTATACAAATTTTCTTTGATGGTAGAAGTATAGAGACTCTGTACCAAATTTAAATGTAGAAATTTAAAAAAACCGAGTTTAAAATGAAATTATATCAAATAAATTTATTTAGTTTCACAATCAAACATTACAATTATCATCATCATCACAGCTCATATACGTCCCCACCGAGGGGCACGAGCCTACCCTAACTACGAGTAGTTAGGAGAATTAGGCCTTAGTCAAACCACGCTGAACCAGTGCGGATTGGTTGTCTTCACATACACCATTGAATTACTTTGCAGGTGTATGCAGGTTTCCTCACGATGTCGACTGTGTTGGTGGCGCTGTGGCCTCGGCACTGGACTGTGCCCCAAGTAGAATCGGGAGGCCCGCGATCAATCCTGCCTGCCAATGTGTTTTTCGTTTCACGAATTTCATTAGGTATGAAATATGAAACTGTATTGTAATGTTTTCCTTCACTTTCCTTCACGCTCCTACGGTGAAGGAAAACATTACAATACAGTTTAATATTTCATATTTTTTATTGGATTGCAAATATGGGTTTGTATTACAGGTGTTACATAGTTACAGTCTTCATATTCATTCCACCTATGAACGAAAGACATTCGGCTTTAAAATGACGAATGTTTATTTGACCGAAAGTTTGAAATCCCGAAAGCAAGTTCGACCGAAAGCTTAAAATCCCGAAGTCCAAAACTGAAGTTTAGGTTAGATATTGTGACTACACACAGTGGAGTATCAGACTGTATTGCTTGCATGCTACATGCTTGCTTACATGCTTAGAATAACAGCAAATATTAGGAATCGGAAGAAAAATTTCGGAATTTTGAGAATCGAGTCGAGCATTTTATATATTTGATATTTTGATTTTCGATGAATTAAGTGCCTGTATTTCAGTTGTAGGTATTATATTTTTATTATTTTGCAGCTAAGTTAGCAAACACGCAAACTGCCCACCGGATAGTAAGTGGTAACAGTCACCTATTGTACATGTGGCTCCTGTGAGATACGCAGCAAAACTGCACCTACCACAAGAAGCACAATGTACATTGCCAACTTGTGTCATCAGATGTAAAGTCACGGTACCCAGTAATTTTACTGCCATATCATACCCTTCAAACCGAACTAATTTTATATCAATTTACAATGATGGATGGATGTTGATACACAGTTATTAACAGTGAGTAAAGACTATTTTGGCATAACAAAAGCTCAGAAGAAATGAATACAGTTAAAAATTTCGTCAGGGCTGGTAAAAGCTCCATGACCGGTGGTCTAAGTGTTAACACGGTATGTTAAAGCCACGGAAGATACGGGTTCGACGAAACTTTTTTCTTTATTGATTTATTAATTTTTCAAGAACACCTACTTTGGGTAATCAAATCACCCATGGATCTATTTCACTATACTTATTTTACTTCCATGGTAGGCTGACCGGTGCAAGCGTCCTGTCTTGACAGACACTGACATATGCAAGAGGAACAAATGATTGACGTTGACCAATTATTAGTCTGTCTATTATGACTTTTCAAAGCTTTCTAAGATTAGTGTGATTAGTGTCACCTATCGCAATTTAAAATAGGGAATAGAATATCATCCCAAAACATGTTTAAGGAAAATAAAACTAGTGGCGGCAAAGGAAACTTGGGAATGTTTATGGAAAGAGATCTAAAAATACGTGCCGCGGGTATCACTACTTCACAGCCAGAAGCATCTGTTGCCGGTTGCCTCAAATATTACTCACTACAAGACGAATATATTTCTGATGGTACATTTCTGCGTGATCCCATTAGACTTGAAAAACCACGGTTGCTGGCTGATAGAGATATGAGAAATGCTGGGCCATTTAATGAAGTAAGTATGCTAATTAATCCTCCCGTAAGGACGAAATTTCAAACTTTAGTTGAAGACTTTAAAGAAACTGCGTATACTTCATATTGGAGAAAAGCTGTTGGTCAAGTTCCTGATCCAGTTCCATCATTGCCAAAAGGATTTGATCTCATGACAACGTTAGGAAAAAAACAGTCATCTTGTGATCGTCTATATGATCTTGTTTTGCCAAAAAAATCAATCGTGGATGAAACTCCAATATCAAAGAATCCAGGCCAACAAATAAGTAGAAATTACTGTAAATCTTCTTATAATCCTAATGCTACTTTTGGTGTGGTTACAAATATTGGAGCAAAGGGTATGCTTGTGAAAAAATGTCTTACATATGAAGATATACTTCAAGGTACAAAGAAAAAACCAGTCAATACTACGTTAGCTCACTTCATTGAAGCCAAACGTTCACAGCTTGGGATACCTATCACACCTAATAATAATATTGAGAATGTACCTAAAGGGTTCACGTTTGGCAAACTTGAACCATCCAGTAACGATAGCGTACTGCAATGCCTTACAACGTGTAACTTAAACACTAAAAGAGAATTATTCAAAGAATGTCTGTCTTACCTTAATACACTTAGAAGGTTCTTAAAAAAAAGATTTGAAAATACGTTCTTTAAGCAGTTGTATTTGAATTTAAAATATTATGATGATAAAAAATCTGGATGGTTACCAAAAAATGTTATATATAAGCACTGCAATGAGAAATTGATACGTATCAACCCACAGTTATTGGAACCATTGCTTTGTTTATGGAAAATATTTGATGGATCACTGATAGAATACCAAACATTTATAAATATTATAAATTTCACAAAAAACGTTCCAGAATTACCTAATGTAAGGGATATACCCGAAGATTGTGTAGAGTTGCAAACAACTTACAAGGAAATGGTTGCACCTGGGCAAAAAACTTACACTAGAACAATGGCAGGCATACCATCTGGTCGATACTTAGATTTGGACTATCAAGTGACACCAGATGGATATTCCAGAGCTGACAGATCATATTTTCCGCACGAATCTGATGTTAAAGCGTGTCTTTCTCCAAGTGTCTTTACCTTGTTAGGTGTAAGTCATCGTGACATGTATTGCAAACAGGAGCCCAATGTAGTTAGAGATGTATATAGATTCGCTGGTCAAAAAATAGACGAAGAAAAATTTCAGAGTATTTGGAGTAATGCTAAAAAATTTCATTCTAAGGGATGGGTTTGTTTTGAAACTTTTCGCCGGAGTATGAATGAAATAATGTTTAAAGAAAAAAATACCATTCGTCAGAAGTAGGTAAATATAATTAATTCCTAAATGAGCATATTTTGCTGTAAGCGTCTTTAGATGAAGTTTAATTATTGTTATTTTTTTATTAGTTTTTAGATGAATATAAATGTTGAACTATTACTAACCTTTTACTTTTTTGATGTCTGGAGTGCAAGGTCCTTTATTTAGTAAGCACTTAACATATGAATTCAATAATCTTTCGTTACCCAGAACTTGAGATATATCAAAATCTTCATCAACATATTTGTCTTGCGCCACTACTACTACTGCCAGACATAATGACAGAATAACAAATTTCATGATTACTAAATAACAGAGTTTACTTCGATCTTGGAGAGAGGTAGACTGTTTATGATCATATAAGTTCCGGATAGCAATATTTATAGGAAACCTAGTGGTAAAAACCTTACAATACAAATATGTCGATAAACATTTAATTGTCATTACGGTCAGTTCCTACGATATCATGCATAGTTAAGAACAATCTATGAATTACTGTAGCGGCAAACCACTCGCGACTTAATTAAACTTATCATGGACGTCATCAGCTCAGTAACTCAACAACTTGAATGTATTATACAATAAAAGGCTTATATTATGTTAAATGTATGTACTTAATAATTTATTAAATGCAATTTGGTGCAATATTCACTTTCTAGACTAAATACTTAAAAAGGTTCTATATCATACAATTATACACCATTAATTAGGAAATTGTAAAGAGCTTCCCTATTAAGACGTTCGGGGTCATATTTGTCTAGCAACTCTAAAAATCGCGGTTCACTTTTCGCCCTTATTCCAAGGAGTAGCTTGCGGACTACCAACTTCTGTTTGGGCGAACACCGTGCACAGGCCGTGGTCAATGTCTCTGGGAGCACAACTGAAACATTAGAAATATAAAAGATTACTTCGTTAATTTCGTAACACATCCGCTTAGTTAAAAAACTTTGAAACACCAATTTATTTGAGTTTCCTGTTGCTCAGATTGATTGGCAGACTTATCTAGTCTAATATAATTAATAAACGTTAGAAGAAAATGTCTATAAAATAAGGAAAACTATGTTTTAAAAAAAAATCCATTATCATAGAAGAAACATTATTGCGTATACAAAGATTAACCTAATTCTGAAACTAAAAAACCCAAATCTGATGTTTTCGTTATGTGCTAGACTGAGCACTAACATAAAAGACCTTTTTTTTTTTTGTCCCGCTGAGGAAATGCATTAAACTGCATACCACCGAGCCGGTGGTTATGTGGGGCTCTCCTTCCCAGACGGGGAAGGCCTACCCACTAAAACCTCAGCGCCGCCATCAGGCATTGTAGGGGGCCTCAGGATCGAGTGTCGCATCTGAGGACCCCCAGCCTTTGCTCCCCTGTTTCTACCAGGGGAGCCCTTCTCGGGGGAGTGTTCGCAACCTCCCCCGTCCGACCTCCTACGGCGACACCCCTCGACCAGGCGGGGGTGTGATCCCTCCCGGGTCGTGGGCACGAGCTTTGTCGTGCTCGCCAGCGACCCGCGGCGGCGCATCAGGCCATTATCTGGCCCGACGCCGCCTCCTTCGAGCGGGATCGGCCATCTCCCAATCCCGCTCGGCGGCCTTCTTCTGGAGCATCACAGCTTCACAGAAGGAGGCCGCAGCCCTCCAACCTCCCTCATCCGCCAGCATTGCCGCAATCAACGCTGGCGGAGACAGATCTTGCCCGATCTCTTCGACCAAGACCCGGCGTTCGGAGTCCCAAGCGGGACAATCCGCCAGCGTGTGCTGGGCCGAGTCGAGGTCGGATGCGCAATGGTGGCATCGTGTCGTGTCCTCCCGCCCTATTCGATTCAGATACTCACCGAAACAACCATGTCCGGTAAGTATCTGAGTCAAGCGGTAGGTGACTTCCTCCTTCCCGTGGAGCCAGGCTTCGAAGTGCGGGAGTATAGCACCGACGGCGCGTTGACGCGCACAGCCCCCCGACTCTAGCTGTGCACGCCAGTCCCTCTCAGCCCGCCGGTGCAACTCCCGCCTGTGCATTCCGTGCGCGGGTTCTGGGGGGCTCCCTCCGTCTCTCTCCCGGTCGACATGTCGCGGCGCGTTATACATCTCCGCGTACATGTCGGCCAGGATTTCGAAAGGGGGGGAGCGCCCCAGAACCGTCGCCAACTTAAAAGACCTAGTAAGTGGCAGTGAACCTTTATCAACTTTTTATTAGTCACAATTACTCATAATACTCGTAGATACTTAGATGGAAATAATAGTAACTTCTATCTAGTATTTATGTTCACTTTTTGGCAAAGTCAACAACTTGGTATTTTAATGTAAGCGATACGTAATTCGATGGTATTGGTATCTTTTACATCATGACAACTTCAACCTATTTTACTGTGTACATTGTGAAAATTGTGAAAACTGCAGAATTGTCCCCAACGCTCTGACATGGTATATTTTGATTTTATTATTTCCGAGTATTGGGATTTCGCAGTTTCCAATAAAACAAATTATAGAACCAATGTTTTAGTAGATTTCCCCCCTTGTTACTGATTCCCACTTAATGACGATGATGAGCGCAATTCATCCCCGCAAAAGCGGGCATTTTGGTGTAACCATTGGAACAGTGTTACCTCAATTACAAGTGTATACAAAGACCATCGGAAAAAAAGTATGAATACTTCTTCCTCACAGGCGTATAAGAGAAATTACTGCTATCATTTTATTTAAAAAACTAATTTTGAAGTTACAACTCATTTTAACGTAAACTTACGTTTAAAATTCTTCCCGTCCTTGGTGCAAGGTCCTTTGTCCATGACGCATTTGTAGTAAGCGAGCAGTATCCTCTCGTTTTGTATGATGGAATCAGCATTGAAGTTGTCGTAACGATTGTACTTCTGGGATGAGGAGGTTGCCACCACCGCTAGCACGAATATATACAACATCCAATACTTCATGTCTCCGAATGTTTTATCTGGAAAAAACAGAGAGTATACTTATTGCTTTATACTTCAAGATACAAAAAGATAAAACTATAATACTAGATTAGCTCTGTTCATTGAAGTCAAACGTTCATAGCTTGAAAATTTTTTTAACTCTCAATCAAAAGGAAAGCTCAAAAATAAGAATATTATTTTATTTAGATAAATGTTATAAGGTAATTTTGGTCTCTTAAGATAAATGATTCATATTGATGAACTGATGACGACATTTTGCAAATTATTTAAATTGAGGGCATTTCATTCTAATGCTTAGACAAGATTTCATATTATAATATTAAGAATGTACCTAAGGGGTTCACGTTTGGGAAATTGGAAATACCCGTAATAATAACGCACTGCAACGTGTAGTCCAAAAGTTACATATAAAATTCGAAAAGCGAAAAACATATTGGTACATGGCGGTCTTGAACCCCGAACCTCCCGATTGGAAGGCAAGTGCCGAGTCCACAGCGCCACCGACGACGCTCCACCGAATACCAGATATGTTATTAAAAAACTGGCAAAGTGCGAGTTGGACTTAGGCAACGAGGCTTTATCTAAGTATACCTGCTGGATTAATCCAAATGGGTCAGCAGGGAGAAGTCAGTAACTATGAAAAATAGCGAAATCTGTTCTTAGAAACCATGGCGTCGATTTTAGATTAGATAATAATGGCATTCAAATTTTTTTTAACTCTCATGTATAACCGGGAATCGAACCTGTAAGCAATGTTATAAATTCTGCAAGATTTTTCGTTGTTATTGTTGATGATGTCACAAGAAACACATTTTAATGGAATCTGGTTTAAATAATCAAAAGAAAAGCTCAAAAATAAGAATATTATTTTATTTAAATAAATGTTTAAAATGGTAGCCATAATTGGTCTCTTCAGATAAATGATTCATATTGATGGACTAATGACGACATTTTGCAATTTATTTAAATTGAGGGCATTTCATTCTAATGCTTAGGCATATCTTATACTTATCTGATGTCACAAGTTGGCAACGTAGGTATATAAGTTGGTTCTTGTGAGGGAGTTTTGCTGCGAATCTCACAAGAGCCACATGTATTATGGGTGACTACCACTTGCCATCAGGTGGGCAGTTTGCTTGTTTACCAAATTAGTAGTAATAAAAAAAAGGTTTTATTGCAAAATTTGGTGCTTATACTAACAGGATCAACTATACAAACAAATACTACATGTGATTAGTCACAAACATTTGACTAGGTTCGATTCCCGGCTATGAATTTTTTTTTATTGCAGAAAGTTGGCAAACAAGCAAACTGCCCACCTGATGGTAAGTGGTAACAGTCACCTATAATACATGTGGCTCTTGTGAGATTCGCAGCAAAACTGCACCCCCCACAAGAACCACAGTGTACGTTGCCAACTTGTGACATAAGATGTAAAGTCACAGTACCCAGTAATTTCACTGCCATATTTTACCCTTCAAACCGGAACACAGCAATGCAAGCACTGCTGCTTTGCGGCAGAAATAGGTAAGACGGAGGTACCTAAACGACGACCCTGGTACAGTCTCCCTCCAGTAAATTAGTTAAAGAAAATTGAATGCCATTATCATTAAAATTAATATCAACGTCATGGTTCCTAGGAACAGATTATAGTTTTTGACTTTTCCCTACTGGCACATTTGGATTGATCACTCGGTTCTTAGCTATGTACATATTTTCGGCTAACAGATTTTTTCCTTGATATGTGTGTGTGCTATATAAACTCATTTGCAAAAAAAACGAGCACCTAAGCAATGAACCATTTCAAATGTTAATATTGCTTTGTTTGATAATTATAGGTAGTTTAATCCTCACAATTTGGTAAATTAACAAGAAAATAATCGTTTTCATCAGTATTTCATAAAATTTTGATACAATTTATGGGAAATAATGCTAAGCCTCACTAGTAGTGTATGTTCGCTAGTAGATGCATATGCTCATGAAGTAAAAATAAAAAAGTTTTTTTGTTTGTTTTTCTTTAATAAAGTAAAAGCAGATAAATGTTTAGTATCGAGTGTGACCCCCTCTAGCTAAAATCACAGCTTGAATTCGTCTGGGCATGCTAGCGAGTATATCCCGGATACTTGCTTGCGGAATACGTTCCCACTCCGCAGTAATCACATTCTTCAGCTTTCTGATGATCTGCGGAGCTGGTTGTACTGATCTCACACGCCGTTTCAGAACGTCCCAGACATGCTCTATGGGATTGAGGTCGGGACTTCGAGCTGGCCAATCCAAACGACGAATGCCGACCTCTTGCACATACGCTTTAACATCGCGAGAACGGCGGGCGCGAGCATTGTCGTCCATAAAAATCGAGTCTTCACCTAGAGCGGCCAATGCGGGTTGTGCATGAGGAATTAGAACTTCCGTTATGTATCGATGCCCAGCCAGTGAGCCGTTTTCAATGAAGACTAACTCTGTACGATCCAATGAATTTATTCCTGCCCAAAACATAACAGAGCCCCCACTATAAGGTGTGATTTCTTCGAAACATGCCTCTGCAAAGCGTTCTCCTTGTCTTCTTAGCACTCGCCGACGTCGATCTTCACCGAATAGAGATATCCTGTCTTCATCAGAGAACAAAACCCTATTCCAATCTTCTTGAGTCCATGATTCACAATTTCTAGCGAACCTAAGCCTGTGAACTCGGTGCTCACGGAGTAATTTGGGGCCGCGGGCCGGGCGGTGACTGCGTATGTATATTGGCAGCGAGAAGCCTCCTCCTGACCGTCCATAGACTAATATGCACATTTCTTACTTCTTGGAGGTTGTTCTTAAGATTCACATACAAAGATTTGCGATTTCTCAATGCGCGACTCACAAGAAAACGATCATCCCGTGGTTGGGTACATGGTTTTCTTCCAGAACCAGGCCTTCTCTCGACGGAACCAGTCTCCTGATATCGCTGCCAGGTCCTTTGGACCGTCGAGCGACTAACATTTAGCCTCCTAGCCACGAAGCATTGGCTGCAACCCTCTTCAAGCAGCGCGATAATTTTGGTAGCTTTTACCACTTTATCTACCATTTTTGATACAGCCAAACAGCAATAAATAAAGCTTTGACAGTTAAGGATATGAAATTAATCGATGAAAATTGAATAAAAGTTATGAAAGTCGATGTTAACTTCTGGAACTTCGCGCCAAAAATGTAGGATAAAAAGGGGTTTTCTGTAAAAATGAGCATCAATTGAAAAATTGAATTTAGAACGTACTTTTTTAAATACCACGGCATTTTTAAAACCGGCCAGTAACGTGTACAAACGATTGAAACCTTTTTTGTATTGTATCTTTTTAAAGATGAATGAAAATCAAAACCGCCCGCTTTTTTGCAAATGAGTGTATAATGCTCAATAATGCATTGATTCTTGTCACACGTCATGATTCTAAGTCAAAATAAAGTACCTACTCTATTAGCTTTGATTCGTGAAATCGCTAAATTTGCGAAAATATGCGACATAAACCATTATATCTTTTGATTGTGTTGACTTACAAATATAATTTTTTCATAGCTGAAAAGGATCGTAGAACCGAGTATTTGATATAAACAGTGTCATATATCAAACTTTTACAAATAAACGTTATAAGTGTAACTTGTATAGACTTGTATAGTATCAATTATTAAGCAATGTTTGTTGGATTAAAATTAATTTATTTAAATTTAGTTTAGTTCACATAAATGCATGTCATTTTTTTACCTATCACAGTTTGTGTTATTACACATTAGATACAACATAACTTCCTTGTGACCATAACATCAATGTTAAACTGTAAGCTGACATGTTTCTCATGCATTCATAGGTTATATCAATTATAAAACGAAGTCAGTTGGAAAAAATCGGCGTGTTGTGTAGAGAAATCAGAGTATAATGCATGAATTGGCTCTCTTTAATAATCTTACAATGTGTCACTTCAAATATGAGATTGCTATCTGGCTTTCTATACCGATGTAAGTATCATTCCTAATAAATCGGTGAAAAAATTTGAAGAATAAAACACTCAAGTTCTCTTATTAATAAAAATGTTGCGGCATAAACATAATATTGTTTTGTGTATTACTGTTTAAAACAATTATGTGTTAGGTCAGGTCTTTTTTTTCATTCGAAATGGCCTTAAAAAGTTTCATGATAACATTTTTGAAGACACAGAAGGAATCGTCTACTAAACTACTACGATAATAATTAAAAATTCTTATAAAAAAAGTTTAAAATTTATGGTCCTTGGTGGTTATCCATCTCAAATAAGTAAAAAATAATATCATAAAGTAGACTCGATAACTTTCACTGATATCATTTAAATTAGAAGCAAGCTTCAAATTTATGGGAGATGTTCCTTATATTTTGTTGAAATAAATATCTATAAATAAATAAATATTAAGGAAAAAGTGAAATTATAAGCTTGAATTCAATATCATATTTCTGTTTTATCTAGTACCTACGCTTAGTTTAGTTTATAGCTTAGTTTATAGATTCTGTTAAACCAGTCCGGTAATGAGTAGCGAACAAATTTAAAATAATTGCAAAATGAGAGTACAGACACTGTTCAAAGTTCAAACAACGTCCCGAGTAGTACCATTGGGGCTCGTTAAGTTTATTGTTTACAAGAAATAAGCACCAAAAGAGAACAAAGTATAAACATTGTTTATAAGAAAAAAAATTACCAGCACTTAAAATATGTTTTGAAACATGTCAATACTACTAACTCAATTGCAAGTCGAAACAAAAAATACTTTCTAATTTGAGAAAAAAGTACTCACAGCGAAGAAAGTGGAGTGCTCCGAGCGCGGTGGTCTCTGGCGGTGTGCCCGCTGCAGGGACCCGTCGGACGAGGTCGCTAACGGGACGCATACAAAACGCAAAAGAAAGTACTGTTTACGAACACTCCACGTACCTAATAGGAATTATTTACCGAGATGAGCGTTTGTTTTGTTCCTTCATGCGGTCTCAACCACAGATTAATAATAATATAGTGTAGCAAGTTTGTCTCAACCTGTCTTTATTTAAGTGTTAAATTATTGTTACCTTTGTTATTGTTACCTGTCTTTATTATTGTTAAGCGTATGATGTTATTTTCTGACATTTAACAGATAGGTAAAAATTTCGCGTTGCATAATTAATTTACAATACAGGAATTAATGCGAATTTTTTGGTGAATGAAAATTGAAAACACTCACAGCTTGTTATTTGCTTGCGACAACGGCCAGTGCAACCATGAAATTTGCGATAATTTCTGTATCGCAATAATTATTTTTTTTGTGTTTGATGGCGGTGCCCATATGGATTTCGCCAAGCTTGTGTTTTTTGCTCAGATTTCTTTTTGCTATTTTGATAAGGCCTGAAAATTTGGATCACAATATTAATAATTCTCTAAAAACATCTAGGCAACAAAAGTGTCATTGACGTAGATACGTCAATGACACTTTTTAACTTCGAATAATATAATTCATCCATAGGTGTCCAAAATGAATAGAAAATTCAAATTGAACTAGAGCATGTCTATCTGTTTGTCAAAATGTATGTTCATACTTCCCAACAAAAATAAAGTTTCGAACTTAAATGCCCAGACTGATAGCTCAACTATCTTAAGAGAAGAGTCAATTCAGCTTACCGATTCATAAGAAAACACAATTTTCAAAATTGGTCAACTGACCTTTATATTCTTTAGATAGTACAATATTAAAATGTTTTTTTTCTTTGATGTAAAGTTTAGCTTTTCATGATGTAAACAATAAACATTTGTTATAAAACACGTTAGACGTAGGTACCTATAAAATTTAAGGGTTCCCCTCGATTTTGCTCGGATCCCATCATCAGATCCTGACTTTGGTATACTCTATCGAATACAAAAAGAATTTTTCATTACTCATACTCTGAAAGTAAGTCTGAAGTTGCCTGAGTAGCGGGTTGAAAGTAATACTTTTCAGCCCTAGGGAGAATCACTTTCAACTGACAGCTGCTGTCAATTTTAAAAAGAAACTAGTTCTGTTTTCACGTTTTTATTGAATAATGTTCCGGCTTTCTGCATACAGCCACTCAATTACAGCGCGGTATAAAATTGAAATAACATAATGTTAAGTATTTAAATAATATATTTTTAAATGACTTTATTATAATTTATTTTTAACTATTTCTTTAAAATAACATAGATTTTGGCAAAATATTTACCATTTTTTAAATTATGAAAATGCAAAATAATGGCTGAATAGCTGGCCGGCCACAGAAAAAAAAACAAAATAAGCGGGAAAGCGGCAATGCGATCTTCATTTGTTTTTTACATTTGTAGAGTTTTGTTAATACTTCCGTATAGCAAAGATTTGTATTAACTGTTAATTATATTTGTATAACATTGTGTTAATAATTAACACAATGAGTTCATCTGATTCAGGTATGGAGTTAACGCCTGATTTTATAGGAGAAAGCAGGCTAAAAGCAGAAGTTGTTGATTTATGTAAAATAAAATTTACAAGTTTTTTCTTTAGCTAATCCATTGTTTTATTTTTACTTTCCTTGTATTCGTAATGAAAAGCACAGTGTTTACCTCGGGTTAAAGACTTATTTAGTCCCTCGAACTATTGGTGCCCTCGCTACGCTCGGGCGCCAAACACCGTCTCGGGACTCAATAAGTTACTTTCACCCCTAGGGTAACAATGTACTATTGAAAATCAGTCCACAATTGGCGGGGTAATCATGTAACAATCACACACAAAAAAAAACCTACGCATCGAATTGAGAAACTTCTCCATTTTTAAAGTCGGTTAAAAACAAAATAAATTATAAAAAATCTGTCACTCCTCTAAGCGACGACGACGTTAAGGAAACCTCTACAAGCGGCCATGATCCCTAAGAAGAGGAAGGTTAAAACAATATTAAAACAGAGAAACCGCCATTTAGACATAATTATTGTGCCATTGCGTTCTTACTGCGGTTTTAACATTATTTTAAGCGATTATGGCAAGAAGCGGAACCGAAAACTATGCTTATTGCGAGCAAATTTTCAATATCTGTAGTATAGTCAGGGAGAATATACTATGGTAACTTACTGGTAGTGTACTGTAAAATTCATCTCAAAAATAAATTAGAGTTGAAAAATAATTAATATTTGGTAAAAATATTAAATAAGATGATTACACCTCTGTTTAGTAATTGAGTGAGTGTTCTAATAAGAAAAATAAACGGAAACTAAACGTTATTAGTTTTGTCATCAAAACTTCAAGGACACGAGGAAACTACTCAAATAACTGGTTTGCAGAGTCAACAACCCTATTAACGGATTGGGCTTTTATGTAAAGGAGCTTTCGTTACTCCTTAACGTTATCATACTACCTAGTATTGAAAATATTAGTAAGGTTTCTTGGAAGCTTGATGTTTCACTGATAGAAACAAGATTTGTTTATTGAAATTGGGTACGCAAGCAAATCGCGACCTGAGTGCCTATTGTGAGTCTATCGAGCTCTACTCGATCACACGCATCGAACGCGTAAACGCGAATTTGTATGGAATTAGAGCAGCGCCATCTAGTAGCTGCTATGGAATGAGACAGCTTCATCTAATGACTACTAGATGGCGCTGCTCTAATTCCATACAAATTCGCGTTTACGCGTTCGATGCGTGTGATCGAGTAAAGCTCGATAGAACTCGCACTCCGCACACAGGATGGGAATGGATAGAAATCTCAATGACCGTGATTGATGTGGGTTGAATAGGTACTCAGTTTATAGAGTTCCTAAAGTAATGGGACCACGCGTAATGACCCACAATTTTAAGTAGGTAAGTGCATTGTGTTCAATTCTCGGCTTTATTTCCAATAAGCTCCCTTATCATGATATTCTATTTGTCTGTGGATTGGTTACCAGTGATATGTATTTGACATTAGCTCAATACAGAACACGTCACAGTTCTATCTCCAGTAGACAAATCCACAGTTAGATAGGATATTGAAACGGGTCGTAAAACAGTATTAACCTCAGAACAATCACTACTATTCTTCTGAGGTATTAAACTTTGTTTGAAGCGATCATGGTAGAGCCGCTGCTCTACCGCTGCTCTATTGGACCCTTGTGATGGATACGTATGATAAACAATACAAGTTTCCGTCTGACGTAGCGATTACTGCATCCAGGCCAGACATTTTGCTTTACTCTCGGATACTAAAGCGCGTGCTACTCATCGAACTCATTGTGCCGTGGGAAAATAACATTCCCAAAGACCACACATTTAAATTTAATAGACACTACGATCTTTTATTTATTTATTTTATTAGGTTCGGCAACATTTTAACACCAATAACATAAAAAAACAAACATTACAAAATAATGAACTGAGTGAAAAAATAATTATAGGCAAACACAACTTGCTTTTCCGTCCTGAATATACTTATAACTACATAAATACTAATACTAAAAATATAACAAAACTAAATTTTAAAGGAATTGATTTGCATAAAGCATTTCGACTTACACAAACACTATATCTTAACAACGATATCACAAAAAACGGTTATTATGTTCACTTATATGCGGTAGAAGTAGGCGCGAGAGGTATTCCGGCAAAATCCTTATACACATTGCTAAAAGATCTAGGCTTATTGAGAACGTCCGTGAGCTCAATATTAAACCGCGTAACAAAGGCGGCACTGACGGAATCCTATCAAATATGGTTAGGCAGAGAGAGGAGCCGGAGTGGTGAAGGTGAATGTTATGCATTGTAAAGTAGCTACTTAAACCTGCACCTGGGTCGTAAGCCCCAGGCACTGCTCTTGGCTCTTCTCTGCAACGCGATGGACCCGGCACCCGCACGGTGAATCCATGAAATGCTAAGTTATCGTCTCTCTTGAGACGCGATATACGAAAGATTTTTTTAGAGCGCGATAAAGAGAAGCAAGAGAGATGACATTGGTGTTAATAGGTTAATTATATTTTCCGTGTAATTTTGATTTTAAGTTCGTCGATATTGTTATTATTGTTGATAATATTTTTGGATTCCCATGAATATTGATAGCGGAAAAGCTCAAAAAAATCAATAAATCAAGTCGCCTTAGACCAGTTCTATAATGATACAATTTTAAGGAATTAGATCTGCAAATTTATAAAACATGTATGATATTTTGTAATGAAGAAAAATTGGTATTATTCAATGCGGTTTTAAACAAAATCGACATATTAATCGAAAAATAAAGCCGGTAAGTGCTTCGTCGTCACAAAAGTTGCATAGTTATTTATGTACTTACCTAATACATATTACTTTTGACAACAGGGATCGATAAATTAGCAACTTTTTGGAAGCCAGATTGAGCGATCAAACACTGCACATGCAATAACAACTACCAAGAATTCTGCGTATTGTTAGTTATGAGTTTTGATCAATATGCGTTTTTAGATTCAAAATTATAGGTCACTAGCTGTACCCGGCTTGCGTAGCAATGCCACATAAATGCCATTTTTTGCAATTTTCCCTTCCCTAGAACATCTACCAAAATTTCATTACAATAAGATAAATGGTTTCGGAACGACAAACATACTTATACTGAATAGACAAACAAACATAGAGGACAAACATACTTATACTGAATTGTATTTATATGTATACACGGTTGTTTTTTTATCACCCTGAAAAATGTAAGGGACTCTTTACGACATGGTATTAGAATGATTTAAATATGAATAAAAAAATAACTCACTTACTTAATGTTATATTAATTTTATAGGTACACTCGGGTACATAATGATCGATACGGTCAAGAATATCTATACTGACATTGATTGACAGACCTTATTGACTCGGTTTCCGATTGAGCTGAAATTTTGCATGCTCGCAACTCGTATGTATATCGCGTGACAATGTAATATTATGATGATATGGAGCTGATCTAATGCTGGAGCTGGAAGGTGGCCATAGGAACTCTGCTATAAAATGACACAACCCCATTGAGTTTGGGCTCGTTTGATTCGTATTGACGAGTACCAAAAGTTTGTATTTAAAAAAGTTTTTTTAAATAATTTTACTTGTTAGTCGGATTTTATTTGTTGTAATTTTTTTAATGAATTATTGCGTACCAGTTTTTATTTTTTCCTCATGAAAAGGACTCTATTATATAATTTATTTTTCAACACGCTTGCTCGCAAAGTGGGTCTTATTACCTTGCATTTAGACCCGTTATTCAGTATTACACGAGTGATTCAATTTGGTAACATTAGAAATTAATTTCCCACATAATTTATATTCGTGTTCGAATTTATCATTCACTTTTAATGAGTCAAAAATGCGTCTCCCTCCAGGGGGGTTACCGCCTAACTCATAGCGATCACTCGCTATCGCTTTCATGACATTTGAACAAAAGTTCAAATGTCACCTGTGACATTAAAACTATTGTTCTAATGTCACGATAACGATAGCAAGTGATCGCTTTGAGTTAGGCGGTACGGCCACTGATGTGTCCTGATCGTGCTTACACCACAACTCTATGTATATTGCATACTATAAAATCGTAGTGTGTAAAAGCCCTAAGATGCAGTGCGCTTAGAAGCATTTGATTATCTTTCGGTTGGTTGTAATTATTGAGAGCCACGCACTCAGGCAATACATTCCATAGCTTGGCTATCGGTAAGAAAATAAAGTTTAATTGCTTTGTTCCAGTTGCAATATCAACCACTAACGGTGTCTTATGCTGCATTGTTGCATTTTGCAGAAATGCAAAATACAACCAGTGATAATTTGTCCAGTAGGTTTTCTTTGTTTCTGTTTCTAAGAATGTTTAGATAATGTTCAACAACATCATAATATGAATTTAAGAACTGCATGTGTTATATTTGTGGCGGTCCAGTCAATCAAAAACGGAAAAAAACGTATTAAAAAGATAAACGGAAGTTTTTTAAAACTTCTGCTTTATACTAAAAAAAAAAATTGTTTTTACTACGGGATAGGAATGTCAACGGGGAAATCTAAGCGCACGATAGTGCGCAGGCCAAGTTACAACAACAGGCCGCGCGCATGCCGTGCACTATTTACACGAACCGTTTCGACCCACTTTTGACCCCCTGTAGCTCAGTGCCTATTGCAAGTACAGAGATAATATTGTACCTACGTAATCATATACTAGTACTAAAGCAGTATGCCAAATTTCATACATATAGCTTCAGTAGATCCTGAAATATGAACCTGTAAAAATAGCTAATTTTGGCACTGACTGACTCACTCACTGACCGGTAATCAAAACCTTTGCCAAGTTCAAATTTAGAAGTATTATAATTTTAGATATTTTTAACCAAGTACCTACGTATTTTCACAACTATACCATATTTTAAGTTGGGTGTATGGTAAAGTGAATGGCAGATGGGCCGTTGACGTGAGTAAGGTGGCGGGTAGTGGCTGGATGCGGAAGGCGGAGGACTGGATGTAGTGGCAAGTCTTGGGAATGGCAAATGTTTACCAGTGGATCAGGCTGTTAATGAAGATGATTATGATCGATTTTAAAGTGCATCTAAACTTGGCATTGGATTGGATTTCAACCCTTTTTAGGCTAACATTTAGCCGATAGAAACTTGGCCCCCTTTTTAACAGTTATGTTTTTGGTGGGATAAAAATAACGCGAGTGAACCTGCAGTGAAAGGTAGTATTCATGAAATCGAAAAGAGATCACTGGCTTATCACAAAACATCAAAAACTAATTGACTTAACAAATGCAATTTGAGATGTGAGGTTGTATTTTTATGAAAAGGTAAATACTAGAGTCGGTGTTTAGACTTTTAATTACCTAGTAACATAAAAAGGATTAAGGTGTAAACAAACTGGGCTTATGTGATGCCACGTATGTGATGTTACGTCCCTCAGAAGACATATAAAAATCATTATTTAGAACTACACTTAGCTTACGTGACGTCGTTACCGCGACCAATCACATAACATGACGTGGCATCACATAAGCCCAGTTTGTTTGCACCTTTACTATTATTTATTCTTACCAGAGAGACTGTACCAGAGTTATCAGCATGGGTACCTCTACAACGTGTGTTTATTATGTAATGCAAAATCTCAGAGACCCCAACATATTTATGTCAAAAGAATCACATAGATTAATAAATTTTATTCTTGTGGATTATTTATGAAGATTATCTTACCTTTCTGTTTTGTGGCATATCTTGCAAATTTGAAGCTCTATGGTCGCCCGCCAGCCAATACGATGTTGCCGTTAGGTAGCCGTCGCGTAAGTGGAGCGGATTCGTACCCAGGCGCAGAGGGAGGCTCTGCGTCGATGGGGTGAGGCACTCGCCTCCCCAGCTGCCGGCCACCGGACGATCGACGCGATTCGTCCGGTGTTGGAGGAGTGGGTTGGGCGCTGGCAGGGCAGCCTCACGTTCCGCATGGTGCAGGTACTGACCGGGCATGGCTGTTTCGGTCATTACCTGCATCGGGTCGCGCGTCGGGAGGAAACGCCGCGGTGTCACTACTGCGACGCTCCCGACGACACTGCCGAGCACATCCTATTGATGTGCCCGGCCTGGTGACTCCAGCGTAGCGAGCTTAACGCTGCGCTGGGAGGCGGAGACCTCTCGCTGCCGAGCATGGTCGTGGCCATGCTCCGTAGCGCAGCGGAATGGGGGGCTGTCGCCTCCTTCTGCGAGGACGTAATCTCGCAGAAGGAGGCCGCGTAGAGGGAGCGGGAGGCAGATCCTCAAGCCGCTCCAATCCGCCGCAGACGGATAGGCAGGCGAAGGCGGGCATTCGCACAAGCGATGCCCTACCGTGGACGCCTGCGTGCACGGTTGGCCCCGTGCACGCCACCGTAAGGCCCTCCATCTGGGGATTGCCCTGGTGTTCTCGGGCAATCCCCCCTTGGCGATAGCCCGACTGGTGGGTCGGGCTTGCAAGGGTGCGTGGGTAGTGGAGTCGCAGTGTGGACCTTACCTAACGCACCCATAACGGCAGGGAGAACACTGGGGGGGTTTTAGTGGGTAGGCCTGGCACCCTGCCGGGAGAGCCCCACATACGCTCGCTGTCTAGCCAACGGCGGGTATGGTGCGGTTACGTATTTCCCCCCGAGAAAAAAAAAGGTAGCCGTCGCGCCACCGATAAGAGGTAAAGACGACTATTTAAGTAAACTCAAATCCCATCAAAAACTTTTTCATGTAAAATGTTGCCAAGACGAGATTGCATTGTCAAAAGCTTATCAATCAGATCTCATGTAGAGCCAAGCTTCTAACTCTACACTCCCGAACTCTACAAGCCCTAACTTCACAAACTCTACACCTTAGTCCAAATATGTGGCTTGACCGTTTTCACTTATTTTAGTAAGTTGCAATTATGACAATATTTTTTTATTTTGTTAATTTTTACTTCCACTTTTTGGAGTGCATTCCTGTGCACATGAGAGGTGCCTTTTTCATAGCCCACTCCTCTATCTTTGCCTGTTTTATTTGTTGTTTTACTGTTTGTAATAATAAGTGATAGATCAGGCGATACTTGGCCTTTTGGCGTTTTGCGAGCGCTTAATTCCATCCCTTGATTTAAAGAGTGAGGGGTGATTTACTAAGAATCCTGCAATATGTATTTTATTATTTGTAACAAGGTTATTTGTATTAATTTTCAGACGTCTAGTATCAAAATTTGTGGAAGTCTCATACAAATGTCCATACCCTAGTTTAAAGGCGGAAGGGTAACAGTTCCAAGAGTTAAATTATTTGAAATTAGTAATTAGGCTCTTATTACCAGAAGTGAATTTTATAACCTAGAGTGTGTTAGTATTTTTTGACCTCCATTCTCTAAAGGGGACAAAACGGGAAATTAATATTTGAAAATTAAATTCCTGATTTTTGGGCTTTGACCTAAAAAAATGTTAGTACTTAAGAAATTTAAAATTCATTTACTTCAGCAGCAACATAACCTCACTTATTCATAAAGCATACATACTTACCTTATACCAAATTAGCTTAACCCATTTATCAAATACCGTCGCTGTATGACTACTACAATATAAACAAACTTTATTAGTTAATAATTGCGAGTCCAGAACATTTGTCACCATTTTAACTGCTTTATACATTTGATAAATACCTACATATTTTAGAGCATTTATATATGAAAATGTATGTATATATATATATATATATATATATATATATATATATATATATATATATATATATATATATATATATATATATATATATATATACATACATATTTATTATTAAATACATATATAAACGGCTTCACGGAAGATCAGCGTTGCAGACTTGCAACTCATGTTAGTGAAGAGTGAAGACCTTTTCGGTAGTATTATTTTATTTTTCCATTAGATCTAGTTATAAGACCATTATTGTGATTTAACTACCGAATAAAGAGTTTGAATTTGAAACTGGTACATTTTAATGAAAATTTGCGTTACCCCAGCGAAAATGGAAAATACAAATCCACCTAAATGGCGTTCTTAGTCAACAATAGAAACTATATCAAAATAATGTTTTATTGCCACACTAAAATATCTAAGGTTCGTAGTTTCGGCAAATGTATTATGATTTGCAATTTTGTGTCATTACATTACACAATACACCGCACGCACCAACAATAATGCTATTGTTCCTTTCAAATATGAATAATCATGTGTAGTCAAAGCTAATTAATGCAAATTTTTAGCCACCAGAAAATATTTAAACATTAATCAGGCACAGAATATTAACAATTTTATGACAGGTTTTCAATAAATCCTTATTGCCGAAACATATTTTTGTGCCTACACGTAAAACATAGCAATTACTTTAGTGGAGGTCTTATTGCTGATAGAAATATATTTGAAGGAATTGACACATTTGAGTTAATATTAATTGTAGCGTTGGTGGCGCTGTGCACTCGGCACTGGCGTTCTAATCGGGAGGTGCGGGGTTTAATCCTGCCATGTACCAATGTGTTTTTCATTTTTCGAATTTCAAATGTACCTACATTTGTCCAAAGCTCCCACGATGAAGGAAAACATTGTGAGGCAATCTGCATACATCTGCGAAGTAATTGAAAGTATATGTATGTGAAGTAGACTTTAGTAGACCAATCTGCACTGGGCCAGCGTGGTTGACTAAGGCTTAAGCCTCCCCTAACTTAGGGTAGGCTCGAGCCCCGCAGTGGGGACGTATATAAATTGTGATGATGATGAACGTAAATCGGGACTTTTTTCATAGACGGCCCGTTCCAGATAAGCATTTTTAGCCATAAATACCAACATTTTTAGCATCTCTGCGTTTCATTAGCCGGTGATGCTAGTTTTTCTTACTGGTTGTCATGCGTTTCATTTAAGCATTTTTAACACGAAATGCTAATAGATGGGTCAAATACCCATGCTAATAGATGGGTCCTCTGATACCACTTTTTGACAGCTTTCAAATTTGACATTTGGAATCTTTTTTACATGAATCAAAAAGGATTTTCAGCGGATTTAAAAAATTTATTGAAAGATATTTATAGTATTAGCCAATTCTGATGTATATTATAAAAAAAATTAAGTGGCTGGACTAATTAGGTGAGGTGTCAAAATTCAGCACGAAAAATCAGTACCTTGCGTTTCATTTGTAACAATTAGCGCGGCTAAATATGTTAACATTTCTTAAAAGAAACGCAAAATGAGGCTAACATCAGATGTTAGCCTCAGAAAGTAGCAGTGCTTTATCTGGAACGCAGGGAGAATATATTCCGATGAGCGGCATTTTCAACTATAGAGGCTACTTCTTCTATATTTATTGGAGGCAGGCGACAACTTCCAGTGTACAACCTCCAAGCTTCATTGAATTAACTAAGATACTGACATAATTTGCGTCTTGTTCATGCACAATTTAAGATACATTTGTTAAAATTCTTTACTTAGATCTTCCAGGTTAGAGTCGAATAAAAGTATTCGCCATTTAAACTGATGCTAAGTCCTCTCCAGTCTCAATTGAGCACAAATCTTATTCTGTAAACAGTTCCGGCGATATAGCGTCCCCCTATCTCACACCTCACTGGAGCTCCATTGATTTTGGGTTTTTAATCTAACGGGATTTTGGGTTTTTAACAAAAAAAAAATACGGGTTGCACTCCGGGAGTGCCGGCAGAAGTGAAAACTTAAGTATTAACGTTGTGCGTTTTGGATATTTTGGAATGATTATGGAATAATTTTGCACGAATTGCTTTAATTATCAGAATAAAAGTACTATCTTTTATGTGGTAGAATACAATATTTATTTATTGCGCTATCGTACACAAACATGACAATTTATATTATATTAAAAAGTTTATCCCTCAGAAAAATCAACTTCCTGTTGTAACGTTGTGCGTACATAATTATATAACTAGTAATAATGAATCAAAATATTTACAATTAAATTAATAATATGATCAAAACAGACATTAATATACTACTTAAAAACGTAATTTTATAACTAATAAATAATATTTAATTTATACTAACTTACCTAATTAATATTTACAACAAAATCAAATAAAAGCACAATTTAGATTTTTCCTAACATAGTAAATAAATTGATTAAAACTGTCTCAAGTGACGTGTGACTTCCAGTACTTTTGACAGCCGCTATTGTTCTCGGCCGGCTTACGTGGACCTCCTCGACAGTTCCTGCGGCCATTTCAATTTTAATTGGTCTTACGAATTTTCGACCAGTGTCACGTGTCCTGACGCGAGTTTATCATTTTTTACCCATTACAAAAAAAGTGTACAACGCCGCTAAAGAAGTTCTCACTTCAAAAGCTTACGGCGAACTGATATAGTGATGGCGGCCAACTTTCTAATAAGTCAATGCGGGACAACCACCCCTATCCACAGGAAGACTGAGGATATTATGTGTTAGTGTTGTACTTAAATTAGAAACACTACTACTGAATCAACATTTATTATAAAAGTCATATTTTTCTCATGAGTGGCATTATTTTACTAGTTCCCTAAGTACGGTACCTACTTCTCGTCTCGTCGTTCGTATTTTTTTTTTGATGTGGAACACAAGTATACGAGCGAGACGATGGGAAATGAATCTACATCTACAAAAAAAAAAAAAAGATAGGAATGCGGGACATGCGGGACGCATTAGACGAATTGCGGGACTATTTTATTGAAAAATTGTAATGCGGTAGTACAACTACCATTACGGGACGGTCTCGCAGAATACGGGACGGTTGGCCGCCTTACTAACACATGTTTGAAAAATTTCATTAAGGAGACATTCTACAAAAGAGAACTTTATAACTAGCTCTTAGCCTTTTCACAACAAGAAGAATCACATTAAAATTCTTCTTGTTCCTTTTTCAAGGTTGGGCTTTATCTTTGTATATACAAAATTTCTCAGAAATCGTTCAGCGATTAAGGCGTTGAAATTAAACAGAGACATTTCAAAATATACGTTAAAAATATTTAAATCTGGAGCCTCATTATTTTTGTGTGTTATTGGAATTTCCTTTATTCTGCGTAGTTAGCTAGGTTAAGGGTGGCCATATTCTTGCGTTTTTTAATAATATGCTTAGATTTATTTTTGACAGCACATACACATAATAAAAAGGACGAAAGAAATATTATCTGTTTCTTTCACGTAGATCGACGAGGAAAACCGAATAACTAGTTTTTATAAAAGCATGGGTATAATTGTACATTAAACACAATCTACACAGATATACGATAAAAAATGCATTAGTGTAATCTTCAGCAGTAAAGCTACAATTACAGGTAGCGTTTCGTCACCACAAAGAAAATACGTAGTAACTTGTACTCGAACATTGACAAACAGTAAAATTGTCTATATATATAAGTCTAATAGCTAGTGCTAGGATATCTCTGTTTAATTATTTGCTTACTAGAGTTTATCATTGAGGAAAATGTAGTTTTTCTTTCTGATGAGATTTATTTCTATTATTATTTTCACATAGGTAAGTGATGGCATGTCGCCAAAGGAACTAAAAATGTAACTGAAAGTGCTTTAATTCGTTATACTAAATAAAATTTTAATTTAACAACTCAAGCTTAGGCCGTTTATTGAATATTACTTGAACCCATCTATGAAGCTCTACCGACGCCTAGTCGTCACTGTATGAAAATGACATATTATTAGCTGCGGGAAAATTGTGTTAAGATACCTATTTAAATTTAAAGTTTATTTGGAAGATGGGTCCGAAGTATATCTTCCTGTTTTCTATGACCCAAATCTAAACAAAGACAAGCGTCGGAGGGATAGGGTCTGTCAAGTTCCGCATTGCCGTTTAGGTATAATCCGTCGACCGTTTGATGTCTCTAGTGGTTTTCTCTATAATAAAATCAATAAATGCCTAAGCATCTACTAATTGACCTACAGTGACTGTAAAAGAAAAGTTTTAAAGTGGATCCTAAAACAATCGTATGATAAACAGAAAAACTGCTTCATTAGTCTTTCACCATATAACACACATACACACACAACACAGCCGCGCACACACACACCCACTTACACACGCAGGCACGCGCACACAGACACTCGTACACACAGACACGCACATGCACTTACTAATTTGTTTTGTTGACGTAATATATGTTCGGTAGTGAACAGATTGATTTATGATTATATTTCGTTGCTTCATTCTTCGGATATATTATTATAAACCATGTAGTCCTTTTATCCTACAAGGCTGATCGCACGCTGTACAAAGAGAATCGATTATTTGATTCCTTTAATTAATTTTTTTTGACGGTATTTCGTTAACTCCTGTGCTGTTAGTGGATCTCGAGTCATTCTTTTTTCGTGCGAGGCGAAGTGCGCACGCGCCTATCTTTTGTTAGGTTCTTTAGTTGTGTAAATAGTGACGTGTTAAGATTTCGTGCACAAAAATGCCGAAACGGAAACATAGTGAAAAAATAGAACGTTATAAACGTAAACTTAGAAGATTACAAGAAAAAGAGCAACGGAATCATAATATCAGAATCATACAATCAGACACATCCGATTCTGAAAACATTCCAGGTTAGTTAATATAAATATATATTTTATTGATCGGTGAATAAGAAATCATACATATTTACAAAAAGCACGTGGAGGTTGTCTGTGGGCCAACACAACGGAGCTAATATTCGCCCGGAGGTTAACCGTGGGTTAACACGACGGCGTACAATTTACATTACAGATATATTTTTTATTCACTAAATATGTGATTATTTTACCTAGAGGTTAACCGCGGGTTAACACGATGGAATTATAATTGTCAAAAATTGATCATTATTGCTAACCAATAATTCTTGGAGCTCGGAGGTAAACTGTAGGTTTACACGAGAGTAAAATGATTCAAATAGTTCTTTAGCCACGTGATATCTTATTGTTTTAGATATCGACCGGGCACCATCTTTCGAGGTAGCGAATAAAATACTTGAAGAACCTCCTACGACAGAGCCTGAGCAGCCTTTAGAAGATGCAGTACCGGAATTAAATCCAGAGATTCTTGCAGCTTTAGGCGAGGTTTCACAGGACACTCCAAAGCTTGGTCCAAAAATACATGACAGCTTAGCAAATTTATGGTTACCTATATTGCGGAAAGGTATGGATAAAGAGTCCAAGGACAAACTACTAAAAAACAACCTAGCGCCTCAAAACTGTTCCCTTTTGCTAGCACCAAAATTGAACCCGGAAATCTTAGCCGCTGTCTCAGACACTGTTCGTCTCCGAGATAAAAGAGTAGAGTCAGTGCAACAACAGTTAGGAGCCGGAATCGCTGCGCTAAACAAAGGGTTGGAACTTCTCTTAGACGGCGACAAGGACAGACTTACGGCAATAAAACATTTGAGTGACAGTTCTCGACTCTTATGTGACCTCCATTATATCGAAACCGAAGCAAGAAAGAAATTTGTCACACCTGGCTTAGACAAATCTTTCTTGGCCACAATTCAAGACGTTGAAAGAGATGACATGCTATTCGGAAATAAACTTTCGGAAAAAATTAAAGCTTCAAAAGCGATTGAAAAACAAGGGCTGCAAATAAAGAGAAGCTCCACAAATTTTAAGGCACCAGCCGCGTCGACCTCTCAAGCTTCGACCAGTAATTTTCGGCCTGCTCAGGGAAACTGGAGAAGCTCCTCTCGCTACCCGTTACCGAACAGGGGGGGGCGAGGGGGGCCGCCACGGAAGGCCGTATCGACTGCTCGTCGCACTGCCCCCATTTCGCAAGCGAAGACGTTACCTGTACCGCAGCCCAGGCAACGTGCACCGAATCCACATTAATAGAGGTACATGCCGGCAGAATACAATATTATTATAGATGTTGGCAAAAAATTACTAATAATCCCACAGTACTAAAATGGATATCCGAAGGATATACCATTCCTTTTAGTCGCAGAGTCAAACAGTTATCTCTCCCATACTCATCACTATCCTCTGAGGAAGAATCAGATATGTATATTGCTATAAAAGAACTTTTAAATTTAGGCGCTATATCTCCTTGTAATCGTTCTCACGACGATTTTATCTCAAGTATATTTTTAGCACCTAAGACTAATGGGGGAAAAAGATTTATACTGAACCTTAAGGCACTTAACAAATTTATTAATAAGACTCATTTTAAAATGGAAGACCATAGGACTGCCGCTAAACTCATAACAAAGGGTGGTTACTTAGCAACTATAGACTTGAAAGAAGCTTATTTTTTAGTACCAATATCTAAAAAGCATCGCAAATACCTGCGTTTTGTCTTTCAACAAACTTACGAGTTTAACGTTATGCCCTATAGTTTATCCATAGCTCCCAGAGTATTCACCAAACTTATGAGAGAAGTCGTCAATAACTTACGACGCAGTGGCCACAAATCAGTAATATATCTCGATGATATTTTATGTATAGGAAAATCGTATACAGAATGTCTCCACAATGTCGAGGCGACACTTAAATTACTAAAATGCCTAGGTTTTGTGGTAAATTATGAAAAAAGTGTTATACAACCACAACAAATCTGCAAATTCTTAGGCTTTGTTTACAATACAATTGATATGACGCTAAACTTGCCGTTACAAAAGCGAAACAATATTTTGCAGCTACTTAAACAATTTTCAATTCGGCACAAATGTACTATTAGAGATTTTTCTAGATTGATTGGAGTACTTGTTGCCGCGTGCCCAGCTGTAAAATACGGCTGGTTATATACCAAAAAATTTGAGCGGTACAAATTTCTTGCCCTTCAGAAGTGGAGAAATTATGACACTGTAATAAAGTTTGATAATTCAATTGTACCAGACCTGAACTGGTGGATGCAAAACATAATGACTGCTAATAATTTGATGTCTCCTAATAACAATTTTGCAATTGAAATATATACCGATGCCTCTCGGACAGGATGGGGCGCATTCTGTAATGGCATACGTGCCAACGGAAGTTGGACAAGTAATGAACTTTCAAATCACATTAACTTTTTAGAATTACTTGCAGTTTTTATGGGATTAAAGTGTTTTGCAAAAAACAGTTCATGCTGCAATATATTGTTACGTGTCGATAATACAACTGCCATAAGTTATATCAACCGATTAGGAGGAATTCAATTCCCCCACCTCAACGACCTTACAAGAGAAATTTGGCAATGGTGCGAGAAGAAACATATTTATCTGTTTGCCTCCTATATCAATACCAGAGATAACATTGAAGCGGACGAGGAGTCTAGAAAAATTAACATTGACACTGAATGGGAATTGTCCAAAAAAGCTTTTCGAACAATAGTAAAAAATTTGGGTCAACCTGACATTGACTTGTTTGCCTCTCGCACCAACGCCAAATGCTCTCGGTATATTTCATGGAAACCGGACCCAGACGCCAGTTTAGTTGATGCATTTACTGAAAATTGGCATACATATTTTTTCTATGCCTTTCCACCTTTTTCCCTTATATTAAAATGCTTACAGAAAGTTATTAACGAACAAGCTACAGGTATTCTGGTTTTCCCCTATTGGCCAGGACAACCATGGTTTCCCTTGCTCCAAAGCTTGATTGTATCTGATATTATTTTTTTTCAAACCTAATAGAGGCCTCTTGCGTTCTCATTACAGATCTCATCACCCGTTGCACCGCCACCTTACCCTGGGGGCCGCGAAGCTCTCAGGAAGTCGTTTATCAAACGAGACACACCACTAATAGCTTTAGATCTCATTCTGGCATCCGTTTCCGGTAGTACCCTTAAACAATATGACGTTACATTTAAATTGTGGTGGCAATTTTGTATGAATAATAATATAGACATTTACAACCCAACATTAGCGTCCGTAATGACCTTTTTAGTAGGTGCATTTGAAAAAGGAGCCTCGTATGGTTCCATTAATTGTCATAGATCTGCCCTATCATTACTCCTAGGGAATAACATAGGATCAGATGAACTTATTAAGCGCTTATTAAGGGGTATGTATAAAGGAAGACCATCACGACCAAAATATTCTAGTACCTGGGACCCCCAAATAGTTTTAGATGTAATTTCAAACTGGTACCCAAATAGATCATTAAGTTTAGCTAAGTTAACAAAGAAACTATCAGTACTATTAGCATTATGTACTGGCCAGCGAGTACAAACTCTTTCATTAATTAAGATCTCAAATATATCAAAATCCCAGTCAGGTTTTAAGATTTTAGTATCAGATGTCATAAAAACATCTGCAGCGGGTCGGGAGCAACCCATCTTACAATTGCAATACTTCACTGATAACGTAAACATATGTCCAGCCATAACCTTAGAAGATTATATGACTGTCACGGCTAAAATAAGACCAAAAGATACAGATACTTTATTTTTAACCTTCAAGAAACCACACAGAAAAGCTACATCGCAAACGATCAGTAGATGGATTAGACAAATTATGTCCGATAGTGGAATAAACGTCAGTGTATTTGGAGCGCATAGCACAAGACATGCGTCGACGTCCGCAGCGGCTACCGCTGGAGTGGATATACGTACTATCCAGAAGGCAGCTGGTTGGTCTATGTCTTCATCGACGTTTGCAAGATTTTATAATAGGCCCTTTAACAATGAAGGTACTTTTGCTAGAGCTGTATGCTCTATTCATGATCCTGTGAACTAAAAATTGTAATCAGAAATTATTACTCAAATGTGATTGTATACGTAATAATTAAATATATAAATAAAAACGTAATCATATTTATGTCTAGCGATTTTTTTATTTTATCATAAAACACACTAAAGACAAATCGTTTACAAACTAGATAAAAAGTTTTCTGAGATGAAGTCTCTAAACATCTACATGGTTTATAATAATATATCCGAAGAATGAAGCAACGAAATATAATTGATGATCAAACGAACTTCTTGAAGTGAAGTTCGATCAATATTATATTAGTTGCTTCATTCGAGGATATATAAATTACCCACCCACCACTTACCCAATATCTATTTGTAAACATTAATCTCTAAAGAAATGACTCGAGATCCACTAACAGCACAGGAGTTAACGAAATACCGTCAAAAAAAATTAATTAAAGGAATCAAATAATCGATTCTCTTTGTACAGCGTGCGATCAGCCTTGTAGGATAAAAGGACTACATGGTTTATAATAATATATCCTCGAATGAAGCAACTAATATAATATTGATCGAACTTCACTTCAAGAAGTTCGTTTGATCATCAATTGTATACGAGTAGCATAGTTATGTTTTTCCCTGTACTGATATTTTTCCGTAAATATTGTAATAGGGTACTTGAGCCTCAGGAGTCTTGGAGGTGGGCGTTAACAACCGTTACACAGTCCTTGATTATAAGCGGTATTATCGTTCACAATATTGTTTGTCATTTATTTTTTATTTTATTGATTTATTTGGTACCAACAAATAAATAAATAAAATAAATAATAAATAAACTTGCGAATTCCAACTTAGTAAAAGAAATGACTGTGTTTAGTCAGTAAACACGTTAACGTTAACATGCTATTATCTGAAGTCGATGCCGCGCCGCACATAGTTTTTTCATACAGACAGGATCGACGCCTAGAGACTAGAGACGGTCTGCTAAGAGCACGTGACAGTAGTTCTATGTTATAAATAAGGCACTGACGTCCTAGGACGCGGTGCGCTTTTACACAGGTCGAAATGTTGACGCGACTTGCGCTGAACGACTTATAACAACGCTGTGCGTCTACAAGGAAGCAATAACTGCCAGTTGGAGTCTTAAAGATAGGTAGCACAACAATTTTGTGAATTTGATGCGTTGTCGAACAGCAAACGAACTAATAGAGTTTAGTATGAACAGGCGCCATGCTATTACGCTGTGCTCAACACACCAGCTATTAGCTAAACGTAATAATAATAATAATAATGTCACGGTCGCCACAATTTAAAATAAACTCTTTGAGATTTATTATGTTATATCGAGGACGTCCCCCACTGTCGGCACGCTTGGGACCTTTGGGGCAATCCGCCTCACAACAGGCCCCCGCTACCGGTGGTGTAGTGCGACGCATGCGATGGACTCAAACCATGAATGAGAACTGCATGCGCGCCTATTACGGGGTTACAGAGGGAGGAACCTGCCTGACTGCGTATCGTGATCGAATGCTGCTTATGTTTCAGACCCTTGAACCGACCGTTGCCGTGTCCGCCCAACGATTATCGGATCAAGTGCGGGCGATCCACCGGTGTAAGCTGCTGGATCAATCTGCACTTGATCGGCTCCGCTTGGAGACGGTTCCTACTGCCGCCGTCCCTTCTTCGGCGCGAGGCCCGTCTGCCGCGCCCGTTGCCCCGAATGCAGATGCAATGCTGTACTCGGAGGTGACAATAGCGACGCAGGTGGACCCCGAAGTTGATGAAGGGGATGGTGCCAGTATGAACGTAAGTACACAAGTGAGAGAGCAACTGGAGGCCACTTTGGAAGACGTGATTCGTGAATATCGATACGCACCAAACTCTAGGCCGCGAATACCACGTTTGCCGACACATAAACGCAATCTAGCGCTGTTGGGAACACTGAATGCTTTGCTAGCTCCGTACCTACGGACTAGCGAAGATTTGGTTGATACACATTCTATTCTGTATTGCGGTGCCCTTACCGCATGCCGTGTTGCCCGAGTCAAGTTCTTGGACGCTGATCGAGCACCGCGGCCTGCGGTACCTGCATGGCAAGTTAGAATAGAAAAGCGTATCAACTCGTTCAGGGTTCTCATTGGCAAGCTTATCTGCTTCAGACGGGGTAACACCCGACCTCGAGTTATGCGTTTCGTGACACAAGCCTATGCCGGAACCGGAATCCGGCCTAAAGATTATATGGTGAATGTCACGGAACGCATAGATTATCTGAAGCAGAAAGTTTATGCGTGGGCGAACCGTATTCGTCGCTACAGAGTACGTGTGGACAGATATTTTCAGAATCGCCTCTTTCAAAGTGACCAGAAGAAGGTGTATCGTAGGTGGGAGGGAACCGATCACCGCGTGGTCGACGGGCGGCTGCCTGATGCCAATGCCATGGTCAGTTTCTGGCGTGACATCTGGTCGCTGCCTGTCGATCATGCGGAGGGTGATTGGATACGTGTGGTCGAACGGGAATGCGAATCCATCGAGCCCATGGGGTCTATTACCATAGACCCCTTAGACGTAAGTTGTGCCATCCGTTCGGCTCACAATTGGAAATGCCCAGGGCCTGACGGATTGCACAACTTCTGGATAAAGTGGTTCCGATGTTCCCATGCCCGTTTGGCTACACAATTCCAAGAAGCTCTAGAACACGGTTCCCTTCCCACTTTTATGACCACTGGGACAACCTTCTTGCTCCACAAGTCCGGAAGTACCATGGACCCCAAGAACTATAGACCTATTACATGCTTACCCACCATCTACAAGCTCCTTACATCCATTCTGACCACAAAAATTAACACACACGTTGTTTCAAATAACATTTTGGTCTCTACTCAGAATGGATGTAAGGCTGGGTCCCGTGGTACCAAGGAGCTCCTCCTTATAGACATGACCATTAGCCAACAAGTCCGGCGGAATAGGGGATCCCTCTCTGCTGCATGGATTGACTACAAGAAGGCCTATGATTCGGTGCCGCACTCATGGCTGGAGAGGATTTTAGAGTTGTATAAAATAAATACAACTCTGAAATACTTTCTTAGTAACTGTATGCGGCAGTGGACCACAGCTCTTCGTCAACCATGTGGCGGCGACAGCCCTCCTGGTCCGCAAGACTTGATCAAAATAGAGAGAGGCATTTTCCAGGGTGACAGTTTGAGCCCCTTATGGTTTTGCCTGGCACTGAATCCTCTCAGCACTTTGTTGAAGGATTCAGGGCTGGGCTGTCGACTTCGGAGACAGGGTGAAGTTATTAGTCATCTGCTGTACATGGACGATCTTAAGTTGTTTGCACCGAAACACCAAGACCTGGTAGAGTTGCTGAAAATCACACAGATTTTTAGCAGCGCTATAAGGATGGAGTTCGGTGTAGACAAGTGTGCGATCTTGCATGTGCAGCGGGGGAAAGTTGTAAACTCACCGAATGTACAACTTTCCGAGACAATGACACTCAGATCTCTCTCCGAAGCCGACACATATAAATATCTCGGTATGTCAGAGTCTTTGGGAATATCTGTGGAGGACGTCAAGCAGTCGGTGAAGGCACGTTTCTTCTGTCGCCTAGCAAAGGTACTTAACAGCCTTTTGTCTGGCGGCAATAAGGTGCGTGCCTTCAATGGCTGGGTGATGCCTCTATTGATGTACTCCTTTGGCATACTGAGATGGACTCAAACTGAGCTGGACGCCTTGGATAGGAGAGTCCGTCAACTGCTCACAACACATCGCATGCTCCACCCTCGCTCGTCTGTTATGAGACTGTACATTCCACGGAAGTGTGGGGGACGGGGCTTTCTAAATGCCAAGAATCTCCACAACCGTGAAGTGTACAGCCTTAGGAATTACTTCCTTAACAACGAGTGTGGGATGCATCGTGATGTTGTGGCAGTTGACAAAGGATTTACCCCTCTCTCCATGGCAATCGAGAACTGGCGCAAACCACCGGTGCTTAGCGTCGAAGACCGCAAAGAGGTATGGAAGGGCAAGGAGCTACATGGGAGGTTTTATCGGGCCTTGACTGGGCCTGATGTAGACCTACCCGCTTCGGTGAACTGGCTACGCTTTGGTGACCTATTTGGGGAAACTGAGGGCTTTGCCTGTGCAATTGCAGACGAAGTAATGATGACGAACAACTATAGAAAATATATACTGAAGGACGGTACGGTTGACAGCTGTCGGGCATGCCGCCGTCCCGGAGAGTCACTCAGGCATATTATCTCTGGTTGTTCTCATCTTGCTAACGGCGAGTATTTGCACAGGCACAACCTAGTGGCCAGGATCATCCACCAGCAACTTGCCATTCGATACGGCCTTGTCGAATCTGAGACGCCGTACTATAAGTACGCGCCAGTGCCAGTTCTTGAAAATGGTCGTGCGTTGCTCTATTGGGACCGCTCTATCATCACGGACAGGACTATTGTTTGCAATAAACCTGATATCGTGGTGATCGACCGGTCCCAACGCCGAGCAGTGCTCGTCGATATCACTATCCCTCATGATGAGAATCTCGTGAAAGCTGAGAAGGACAAAGTCAGCAAGTACCTTGACTTAGCTCACGAGGTAACCGCCATGTGGAATGTTGATTCGACGATCATTGTTCCGATAGTTGTTTCGGCGAATGGCTTGATAGCGAAGAGTCTCGACCGACATCTTAAGAGGCTCTCGCTTGAGGAATGGATCAAGGGTCGGATACAGAAAGCAGTGATTCTCGACACGGCACGTATTGTCCGGAGATTCCTCTCTCTGCAGCCCTAACCACCGGCAGCTTGGGCCTTGCCTCGCTGTTGGCGGCATACTAGGTTTAAGTTTTTTATAGTATTTTGTTTTATATATATATATTGTAAAAAACTTAAATTTAAGGATATTTTTGAATAAATGGATAATAATAATAATAATTCATTTAATAAAGTAACACAGACTCATTTAGGTTAGGTGTTAAAAAGAACTTAAGCACTATGTTAATAAACTACAAACAAAAAGAAAGAAAGAAAATTATTGTTAACTCCGTGCCATGCCACCAGAAACTATACAGCATCGATTGATATAATTATATGCAATCCAGTCGGCTTGCTATCATGTTCAAGATGCTATTGGCGCTGCCGCGCACCCCACGCACCAGGGAAGCACATCTCTTACGCATTGTTGCATAAAAGCAATTAACTCGCGCCTCCGCAAACATCCCTGACGCGCTACAGAATCGAGGAAGCCCCAGCAACACCCTGAACGCATTGTTATATTGTACACGAAGGGCATTATAAGCTTTTTAAGTAAATTCAGCCCACAGGCTGTACGTGTAAAAAGATGTGCAAAAAGCTCTGAACAATGTTATTTTGACATTACGTGAGCATCGTCCAAACATGCGAGCTATCATATTGGCTCTTACTGATAATGCCCTTCGCTCCCTTTCTATGTCCTCGTCGTCCTTGAGGTCTGGAGTCAACATATGTCCAAGATATTTGAAGTTGAAGACTCTTTGTAAAACGTGACCGTTTAATAACAAAGAGGGGATCTTTTCAGTTCGTTTTCTCCCGGCCTCAAAAACCATGACCTGACTCTTATTCACATTATAAATTAGACCATGAGATATCTTATCTTATCGTAGGGGCGGCCCAGCATGAGAAGCCTTCGCACTTCGACCCTTCATGGATCTTTTGTGCTTCCCCGTGTTTAGTCCTTAAAGCATCACCGCCTTCGGTCCAATCAATCGTGACCATGAGTCTGATTATGTCCCTTTGTGGTATGGCCCTGTAGTCTTCCGGTTTAGGGTATCCCATTCCCGTCAGCTTTAACCTCCTGTAGGCTAAAGCATCGCAGTGGCACAAATGTTCCATGCTCTCCTCCTCTTCCTTGCAGGCCCTACAAGTTCGGGAACTGGTGTGTCCCATCCGGTTCAGCATGATCCTAGTGCTAAAATGTCCAGTCAGAGCGCCTGCCATTAAGCGAGTCTGAGATCTGCTCGAGCTTAATGTAAATTTAAGCCAGTTCTCCATGCCCATAAAGAGCTTGGCGTGTGTCATTCCTTTATGGTTGGCCCATTCTTCTTGGTGCCTCCTTTGTGCTTGAGCTCTCAAGCCTGTTCCAACTGTTTTTAAAGTAATTCCGACGAATGGTTCCGGACCCGCAAGCTGTGTCTCCGATCCCTTTCTCGCCAGGTGGTCAGCCTTTTCGTTTCCATCGAAACCCTTGTGTCCTGGTATCCAGACTAGCCGAACCGTGTTGGCTTTGCTCAATATGTTCAACACTTCAATCGTACTCATCACCAGTCTGGATTCCACCTTGTGTGACAGGAGCGCTTTGAGCGCCGCTTGACTGTAACTGAGAATGTAGATGTTCAAGCCTTTGCGACCTTTATCTAGATTCTCTTGTGCACAAGCTAGGATGGCGTATGTTTCAGCTTGGAACACAGTGGCCAGCTTTCCCATGCTGATCGACATCACCGTTTTATTACAGTATATTCCTGCTCCTGTACCGGATTTCATTTTCGATCCGTCCGTGTACCAAATCATGCTGTTCCCTCGTGGGGATGCCAGCCCCTTATCCCATTCTTCCCTTGTTGGAATGTATACTTCAAAGAGTCTCCTAAATATGTATTTAGGTATCATCCTATCGCTGGGCATGCCCAGAAAAAGGATTTCTTCTTTGAGTTTCATTCCCGTATGTTTATTACGTGGCCAGTTAGCATTCCACAGTCCCACAGTACTGAGTCTATAGAGTGCTCTTCTGGCCTCTCTTTGTATAGCAATATGCAATGGTTCAAGATTAAGAAATCTCTCTAGGGCCGCCGTAGGGGTAGTTTTGAAGGCCCCCGTTATAGCCATACAGGCCAGTCTTTGGAATTTTCCTAGGAGTTCCCTGCACGTGACCAGTTCTGTTCTAGGCCACCAAACTATACTACCGTAGGTGAGGATCGGCAGTATTATTATTCTATAGATCCAATAAAGGATCTTGGGCTTAAGGCCCCAGGTTTTGCCAAAGGTAGAGCGACACATGTTGAAGGCCCTTGTGGCTTTCTCAATAGTGAGCCCTACATGTACTTTCCACGTAAGTTCTTTATCTAGGGCAACTCCCAGATATTTGACTTCAGTAGACCATGGTATTGCAGTACCGCATAATTTGAGAGTACTCATGCCATTGAGCTTCCTTTTCTTTGTGAATGGTATAATCACAGTTTTCTTCGGATTGATGCTAAGGGAGGTCTCCCTGCACCAACGCTCAACCTGTTGTAGCGCTTTCTGCGTCAGGCTGGCTACCACACTCGGCACTTTGCCATTAATCAGGATGACTAAATCATCAGCGTAACCCACAATTTTCAGTGGTCCTTTGTTTAATTCTTAGATCAATGAGTCTATCACAAGGTACCACAGTATTGGACAGAGGACTCTGCCCTGAGGACGTCCTTTGGTTGTTGTGACGCTCATTGTTTCGCCTAATATGCTTGCACTTATAACTCTGCCCTTAAGCATGGCATTTATCCATCTTATAATGGTGTCATTGATGCCATGCATTTTTGCCGCTCTGCTAATGGAGTCAAATGTAGTCTTATCAAAGGCACCCTCCACATCAAGGAAGGCGCCTAGGCATATCTCCTTTGACTCCAGTGCCGTTTCAATCCTGCTGACTACATAGTGTAGGGCAGTCTCAGTTGATTTACCTGCCTGGTAGGCATGTTGCATACCTTGTAAGGGTCGTTTCCTAATGTGTCTGTCGATAAGTTTCTCCATCGTTTTCAACACAAAGGATGAGAGACTTATCGGCCTAAATGATATGCAATCCAGTCGGCTTGATATCATGTTCAAGATGCTATTGGCGCTGCCGCGCATCTCACGCACCAGGGAAGCACATCTCTTACGCATTGTTGCATAAAAGCAATTAACTCGCGCCTCCGCAAACATCCCTGACGCGCTACAGAAGCGAGGAAGCCCCAGCAACACCCTGAACGCATTGTTATATTGTACACGAAGGGCATTATAAGCTTTTTGAGTAAATTCAGCCCACAGGCTGCACGTGTAAAAAGATGTGCAAAAAGCTCTGAACAATGTTATTTTGACATTACGTGAGCATCGTGCAAACCTGCGAGCTATCATATTGGCTCTTACTGATAATGCCCTTCACTCCTATGTGTCCTATTTTCTATGTGTCCTCGTCGTCCTTGAGGTCTGGAGTCAACATATGTCCAAGATATTTGAAGTTGAAGACTCTTTGTAAAACGTGACCGTTTAATAACAAAGAAGGGATCTTTTCAGTTCATTTTCTCCCGGCCTCAAAAACCATAACCTGACTCTTATTCACATTATAAATTAGACCATGAGATATGGCGTATGCTTCACATATGCTAAGAAGCTTTCGTAATCCACAGACAGACGCACTCAGCAGCACCATATCGTCCGCGTAACTGATGTTATTGACGCTTATACCATCTATATGACAACCAATTCTAGTGCTACTGAGTTGGCCTATCAACTCGTTCATGTACAAGTTAAAGAGGGTGGGTAAAGCACAATACGTTGTGCTTTACCACATCTACCATAATTTTACGTATATATACGGTGTTTGCGTCACCGTGTTTAATCACCAGAAAATAACCAAAAACATGTCTGTAGTAGCGTTCTTATTTTAACGGAGGCGTGGTCTTGAAGTCACTCCACGGTGTCCTATGTAATAGAACTTTTGCCTTAATTTTTCGCATTCAAGCACGTTAGTAAGGTAGCCTTCTCACCTGATACTGCAACTTGGTAGTGTGTTTACATGATATCAGATTTAAAGCCCGTACAGCCCGTAAGCCCGTAGCAGTAGGTTACTGTGAAAAGTTCCCCATAAAAATTTAATTGTTCGTCAATATCTTGTTGCTTTTCGATTACACTTTGCATCCCTTAGAAAATGATTACCGTAGTTTACGTGCAGCAGTACGTAGTATGGTGCTGTGTTTATCACACTGTTTTAAGATTGCGAGTTTTTGACTTGCCTTGTGATTGCAAGTCTACACCTTGGCTCTACGTATGCAAACGATTTTGTGTCCAAGATCGATTGCTAGAAACAATCGAAAAATTTAGATTGTTTTACTGTCTCAAGTCAGCTCGTACTTTTCGTACCGTTGAAAGCTTAACAGCGAGTCGACGCTTGATGCTACAAGCTATTACAAGGTCGGTGAACATTGTACATTTTTCGTACTAGTAATTTTTCCTATTGGACGTTTTTCGTATTGGACATTTATAATTTTTGTCATTAGTAGTGCAACCCAAATTGCATATTAGGCTCGCATTAGTAAATGCTTCTTAGACTTGAGATCGATCTTAAGATGCAGTTTTGACGATTAATGTATGAGACATCTGTCAAAAACAGTGTCCTAAGATCGATATCATTCTTGAGATACAATTATTATTACGAGCCTTTGGCCATGTTCACCAACCTCTTCTTAGCTTAGGGAACTCTTAGGTGGCATGCTGTCACATTCTTTTCATTAAATTAATACAAAAAGTGACAGCATATGTTTTAGGGGCTTCCTAAGCTAAGTTATAGTTGGTGAAATCGGCCACTAAAGATATTGTTGGTAAAATCACAAGTTCGATGTAAGTAAAACGAAGTCAATGGCTAAATAGTAGATTGTACAACGAGGGCATAAAATGAGTCATTGTAGCCCGAGACGATCCACTCGAGCCGTAGGCGAGGGTGGATAGTAAGTTGAGGAGTATAATGACTTGTTTATGCCAGTGTTTTACACTCTGCTTTTCACTTCGATTGCGAGAAAATAAAACAATTACTTCAAAATATAAACGAAAATTTAATGAAAATTTAAAGTAAAATTTTAATTTAAAAATTCACTTTAATTCTAAATGTAACACAATGTTGAAAAATTAAAGAACTTAAATAATAGCCAAATCCCGCCAGTAAACTTTTTTTAAAATTTTTACATGTAGGCTTAGGTACATATTTCATTCTACCAAGTAATAAAAATAATGCAAATAACCGGTTACTATTTTTATCTGGTTTCATGACTTTTAAGGTAGAAAACACAAGACAAATAAATTAAAGCAAATAAATAAATTATCGCAAGTTATTCTGTGAAGTTTTATTGAGCGTTGTTGGCTGTTGGACCTTATCTAAGAATAAAGAAAAATTTACTTTATGCTCTAGAACATAAAAAGCCATTTTATGCAGCCTATAAACGACATAAATACGAACTTTGCGAGCAAGAGAAGTGAAAATCATATTTAATATAGTGTTTGGAAACGTACTTTTCGCGTACGTCAGTAATATCAAAATATTCAATTGGAATACTAGATCATTCACCTGAATAAAATAAAAAAATTAATAGCATGCAAATACGAGAAAAGGCTCAATCACCTGTTGGTAATTTGAGAGAAACGTTATCGACCTGGGGGGCTAGGGTAACGATCAAAAAGCTTAATTAATGCCGTTGCTATGCCATAAAGTCGATTCGTCCATTTTATTCTTTTATGATATTGCAAGTCGTCATAAGCATAAAATATTACTCCCTAGGCGATTCAAAATAACAATAAATTGCACACAGCGCGAAGTCCAAAGTTTGTTTCAAAGTCCTCATACTGCCGGTTTTTAAATCAAACGAATTATAATGATTTCCTTTTATTGAAGAACTTAAGCTATTTTTTCGTTTAGGGGAACCTGTTGAACCTTGGTACTATGTGTACCTTGACCAAATAGCTCGTTTAATATATTTCCGCGCTATTAAATTCTTTTGTATGTGGCATTCGTACATCACTGCTGACTTTCCAATGATGAAGTAGTCGCTTGCCGTTAATAAGCCGGAGTTTGGTGATATCGAAGTAAAAACTTTTTTTGCCGAAAAATGTAAATATTTTATTTATACTTTGAAGTCTGGTAATTTTGTATGTTTTATAAAAGCCGCTTAACTTTTATATGCGAAATTTTTGATTTTACAAGTTTTTAAACATTCATAAAATTACGAGATATGTAATCTAAAAATAATTGAAATCAATCGTTTTTTACAGCATTGAAGGAGTGTTATACCTCGGTCACCGTCGATCAGTTGTACCTTGGTCAGAGTTTTTAGTACCACCTTGAGCAGGAAATTATAGTTTTATTTAATTCATTTTAAATCAAGCTTATAGATTTAAAAAGAAAATTATTGAAGACAGGAAAGGACTTAACACTTAATTCAGTTACATTTTTCTACAAGTTGGTCCCTTAATTGCAGGTGGTGGTTTCGTTTCACCTATGCTGCTATTGCCTCTTGTGCTCTCATGTACATTTTCTGTTATGATATGTTTGAATGTACCTGTATTTATATGTACTTACTAGTCTAAAAGATTTTTGTTTCTAATGTGAACGTTAATGGTATGAACGTTATGTTGATTATGTGATTTTAATATCTCAATAGAACTAATAAAGTGATTATAATAGAAAAAAAGTGAATAGATTGATTTACACCCTAATGCTCAATATGTCCTAGGTACACCGTGGTGCTGGCCGAGGTACATCAGGGGTGTTGTAACCTTGGGGTGCGATGTCAGACCACCTACTCGTGGTGCACCCTGGGCAACCCGGCAGATTTTCTGCCGCGGGCTAAGAGTTTGACAGCTGCCCCCGTGGAGGGGGATGTGGTTTGGCCGGGTTTAACCCGACGGGCCACTTCATGTGGCAATGTGGGGCGTCACCTCTCCTTCTTTTTACGTTGTGTGTCGCCTGGGGACCCGCTCGCGGATCAGGGCGCGTTGCGCCTTGTACCGTTGCCATTTGGTCGGATTGGTGCGGGTCCTTGTTGAGCTTCGGCGTGTCGTTGTTCCAAGGACTGAGGCTGATCCGATCACTGTGTGGCTTCGGCACACTTGTGCGGCCCCCGTGAGGGGGGCGTGGGATGACCGAGTGCTACTTGGCGGGCCACCTCGTATGGCCACCGTGGCCGCTTTTTGCGGTGGTTTGGTGCTTTGGCGCCGCTGAGTTTCGGCTCGTGTGCGCGGCGGTGGATCCAGTGAGGTCTGCCATCGGGCAAGCCCGTTACCCCGCACTGAGCGGGGCCGGGGGCCTGGCGCACTCAGCATCGGGCCGCGAGGAAAAAAACCACAGTAAAAAATTACCACCCGGAGTATGCACCGGGAACTCCTCGCCATCTCCATCTTGGGAAGTCGTGAGGGGCCCGCAATTTTTTTAAATATCTTAACACGTGTTAGTATGAAATTTACATTTCTGATATTTTGGAGGATGATACTCAAATAGATGACTTCCAAAATATGCAAATGCGAGTTCTGAATAGTGCGTGAAATTAAAATAAAAAATTCTAATGTCAAAAACTGTCCTAGGTGCAACAGGTTCCCCTACGTGGTTTTCGCAAACAGTCAGATGAAAATCTAAATATATTTTTAACTCTTACATACAAAAGGTACATTTTGGTTTTTACCATATTAAAAATGTGGCTGGCATTGTTTTTTCTATATAAGAGCTCATCTTCTACGCAGTTTCACTTACGCAGTGGCTGAAGAATTTAGGTGAAGATTCCTTCCACTTTTAACCGACTTCGAAAAAGGAGGAGGTTCTATGTGTTCGACTGTATTTTTTTTATGTATGTTCAGCGTTTACTTCACAATTAGTAGGCCGATTTTCAAAATTCTTTTTGTAATCGAAAGAGTACCCTCCTGAGGTAATCCCATTGTCACCATGTCACGATCTGATGATGGAATCCCAGGCAAATCGAGAGAAACCCTTAAATTTCATAGGCGCGTCGGACGTGTTTCATGTTTTTCTTAAGATATTCAGGTATTTGCTTAGTCATCATGTCATGTTACTGAGCTGATGATGGAAGGTTTCTGGTAGATTAGGTGTTCGGGAATAATGTGATGTTGTATGTATTCTTATATTATTTATGGTTTTTTGGTGTTTTTGAAGTCGGTTTTTTATCCTTATCGTCACGTATCCTGAGGTGAGTTTTAGGTAAGCCAAGAGCTTCTTTGTTGTATGCCGGTGAAAATTCAATATAAGTAGTTATATTAATTTTATAAGTAGGTATGATTATTTCTCAAAATCTTTTGTGGTTGAAATTCCAAAAACAATGCATAAAACATCATTGTCACGTATCAAGGTGCCTACATCCTCAGAATAAGATTTGAATACACAAAACGTTCCAAAACTGATGTTTTTTTACCCAATTCCACAGCTGTTGGCAATAGATTTAATCTACATTTGAGTGGAATTAATTTGTTCAGCTACATTTGTTTTCTTATCTTTGAGTAGTATGCACCCACATCATTTTATAGGGCGTTGGTCACAGATTACGTCGGTGAAGCTGTGAACTCGGCACTTGCCTTCCAATCGGGAGGTGCGGGGTTCAAGACCCCTAATACCAATGTGTTTTTCGTTTACGAATTTCATATGTACATTTGTCTGACGCTCCTTCGTTGAACGAAAATATCGTGAGGCAACCTGAATACATCTGCAAAGAAATTCAAAGTTGTTATGTGAAGTGAACCAATCCGCACTGGGCCAGCGTGGTTGACTAAAGCCTAATCACCCTAACTTAGGGTAGGCTCGAGCCCCTCTGTGGGGACGTATATGAGCTGTTATGATAATTTCTGTGTCAAAGGTACAATTACCTACTTCTTTTATAATAGGATCTATGACGGTAAAAATACAAACAGATCTCTTGTTGTTAGGAGACCTTTGACTGTTTAAGAATTGCGTAATATTAAATATAGGACAAACATTAAGCTCAAATTAGTGGTTTTACTTAATTTATTTTAAGCCCCGGTGTAGGTAGGTTCAGTAGCGTCGCAATATATTTATGAGAATCTAATATATGTTCGTAAGAATATACATATGTTTTGAAAAAATAGTGATATTCATTCAGTTAATACTAGACAAAAGAATATGTTAGCTTTACCAAATACCAGTGGGGCTAGCACGTAGGAGAATCGAAAATCGAATCGAAATCCGAATCGAGGAGTTTGTATGGCAATTTTATTAGCGCCGCGGCGGTGAGTAGCAGATCTAATAAAATTGCCATACAAACTCCTCGATTCGGATAACGATTCGATTTTCGATTATCCTGCGTGCTAGCCCCACTGGCTCCAAAAAATTAATAATTCTTTTAGAGGCCTGTGTATACGTTTCTACAATAAAATCCCAAGTTGTATACAAGAACTTAGCTTAAACCTTTGCAATCAAAGATTCAAAGATTGCAATTGATGCAATCAAAGATACTTAATAAAAAAGCATATTATAAAGTGTCTGATGACATGACGGACAAAAAAGCTTGGCTTTGAACTCTCAATTCTAATATTTAACAATGTATTGCGTTTTGTTTCAAAGAAAATTTCAGTGAGAGCAATTTATAAGCTAAGTTCACGCACTTCTCTCAGAGATAGCTTATATAATGTGAATTAACACATCTATTCTTGTAATGGAAGTTGAGCTCAAACTTTTGCTTTGAGGTCAGCTTACAATTAACGACTCTGTAACAAACCAAAATTTTAAATGGCGATTTAAAAGAGGAGATAAAAAATTTAGACCTTTCGAGTTTCTTGCCTGTTCTTCTCAAGAAAGCTCTCCCAATTTCCGAACAGGTGTAGAGTCAACTTTCTTTTTTCATTCCTATACTTGTATTTGCAGACATCTTGAGTATATTTAGGATGTATACACATACAAGGTTAATATGATTTCTTTAAATTAGATTGTTTTGCTTTGTTTTGACTTCAATAAGTGCCTGTAAAGGCCTATGTTGAATAAATATTTTTGAATTTGAATTTGTTGCTGTAGTGCTAATTTCCATATATGAATCATAGAAAACCAAAAAGTTACTAATAGTAAGAAGTAGGTAAATTAACATAATATATTGCTTTTTGCTCTTCAATACATTTAGTTGAACTTGTTTCGGTATTATTATGCACCACATTTTTTTGGCAAGAATTTAATTTTGAAAATGCAAGCGCTACATATACAACGCAACATATTCCAACAGCAGAGGAAATGACTATGTTCATTAAGTCTGCTTATCGGAACATAATGTTCTTATTATGACGACAAATTTTGCTAAGGCGTTAGGTTTGCGGCACAGAAGCAAATCAGAAAACTCACACAAATTAAACCATTGAGAATAGAACCCCAATCTTTCAGATTTGAACTAGGTAAGATTATGGAGGTGGATATAAGAATAAAGACATAGTTTTATCGCAATAACAATGATGCCAATGATGTCAGGCCACTGTTGTTATAGTATTTGACTATTAGGTAGCTCTTTCCTCAGGAATAGTATATTCAATTAACGTCATTATAGCCTGATAGCCTTAGGATCATCAACCATCACGAAAAATCACATTGAACGAAGGATATTTAACATGATTTTTCATTATGCTTTACGTTAAAAATATTCTATTGTGTAATCCCTTTATACTCGTGTATGGCATGGAAAGAGTACTTATATGCTTCGGCTAACAACATTCAAAATAATTTCACACTTTATTATGATTTTCCTGTACTTAAACAGACATTAACAGTTAAACAGTTTTAAAATTTCATACGTTGATCATCAACATAACGAGCTTAGTATTTTTTTTGTATATCGAGTCACAAACAGGAACAGTGCGTTTAGTATTTAGTTAAGTCGTGAGAAATCATAATTACGATGTAAGATGACCTCGTTGCGTTGTGGTTTAGATAGATAGATTAATACTTTATTGCACACACACGAAACTAATAATATATACTTAAGTACTTATATAATACATATATATAATAAATACATGAACAAAATATCAAATATGATACCTAAATATATATATAAAAATGTTATAGAATACAATACAAGTAAAAAAAACAAGCTATAATTGTGGTTTAGGTGGCAGGGTCTTCTTAACTTAGTTCCTGGTTGCGTTTGTGGAAATTGGATTGGTTTTAAGATTTCCACTCGGGTGGCAAATTAGAATACAGCCCACATGCTGTTGCCCATGTGGAGTCAAGCGTTTTCTCCTTTGTTAGCCTATAACTTGTTTACCATCACTGTATACATACATACAGTAAATATACATATTTCTCTTTAATGACAATGAAAATTGAAAACATTTCTTCATTTAATTAAATAAAATTTATCGACATTGAAATTTTGAGAGGATATCAATTTTATAATGTAGGTGTCATTTAAAAAAGTATTTTGTGAAATTCGACCCTTAAGAGCCCGGTCTTGTAATAATCGGTGTTCTAGCAGAATTTTTAGAGAAGTAATATATTTTTTTTAGTTATTAAAAATGCAATGAGGGAAATACTTTTTACGTTAATTTAGAGTGTAGGACTTGAAGTTTCTATAACACATTTTACTATTTACTTAATTTTTTTTAATGTCTTTTTAAGGCTTTAAACATACCCATATTTACATTCCACGCGTTTAAGGACATATTCATGCACTCGTCACGTAAAAAATATGATCAAAACATGAAATATATTCAGAATACATTTATTCAAAAATCTTCAACAATGAGATTTACTGGTTACTTTTTTCGAAATGTTTTAGTTTCCTTATTTAAGGTGGTTTAAATAGTTCAAAATATATGAATTTCACCACTTTTAAAATATCACTTTTTCTATAAGAAATCACCCTATAAGAAACCAGCCTTAAAAAACATTAAAAATAGCATTTAAGTAAAAAGTGAAATGTGTCATGGAAACTTCAAGTCCTACACTCTAAATTGACGTAAAATGTATTTCTATAATTGCATTTTTAATAACTATAAAAAAAATTACTTCTCTGACAATTCTGCTAGAATACCGATTATTACAAACGTTTGAATTTCCATTTAAACTTTTAACCCCTTTGGCCCTCATTTATGAAGCTAGAAGCATTAAATTTTGAATTTAAGCTAATTATTCCTTCCTTTTTGTATCTGTGGTGGAACAGGCTGGTGTCATGAACTGGAGAAAGGGACACTCCCCTAATAAGTTACCCTGCAACACGATATGACGTTATTTCGCTGCGGTCTTCTCTGAGGACTGTCACAAATTAAAATCTGAAAAAAATGAACGGTTAAAATGAAATGAAAAAAATAAAATAGAATTGATAATGAAAGTGTTGCGATCTTCTTCTAGTTAAACAGGAAATAATACAAGGCTTAGAATTTTTAGTCAGTGACAATAAATATATACTTTACTAGCTTTCCGCTTGCGGCTTCGCCTGCGTTATTTTTGTTTCCCCGTGCGAATTTTATATTTTCCCGCAGGAATTGTATATTTTTTCGCAGGAAATTTATATTTTCCCGTAGAAAAAATAATTTTGTAACCTATGTTAATCAGAAATAATGTAGCATTCTAACGGCGAAAGAATTTTTGATATTGGTCCAGTAGTTTCGGAGCCTATTCAATACAAACATACAAATGTTTCCTTTTTATAATATTAGTATAATAGATGACGTTAACACTGGGTATATAGTGAAGTATTGTTAAGTGTGGATACACTTAAGGCGCATAGTAGGGTCAATCATAAAAAAATCACTACAGAAAAAACAGGTTCTCTTCATAAATATTGATTTAAAAAATTATTAAAAAAAGAAAGTTATTATTCAACGCATTCTTTAGAGGATAGTCTTTTTAATTTTTTGATAAATTAATTAAAACTTGGTTAAAATGTGACCCAAACATGCCTCTATTTTAAAACTTTAAACCTAATCGCGTCGTAAATATTACGTTAAATCATACACTTTTTAAAGTGAACAATATTCTAGCGGGTGGTCTTTTTAGATTTTTCTAATTCGCCTTTATTAATTTTTAATTGAAATAATTCATCTTACGCGTAAAGATTTGCTTAAATATTTCCCTTACTCTCACTCACTCACTCCTATGTAATCAGTGCGGGACGATCGACGCAAGGTCATTGGGAGCACTATGCGCCTTAACGATACGATACGTTAAATTCACGTCATCTACCTATTATTAGCAGTAATTTTGTGGATATTATCTATAATTTCTATGTGTACACTTTGCCTTACGAATAGATTAAACAATGGATATACAACGTATTTTGAGGGCTATTCTATTTGTACCTACGAACGTATCCCCCTGGTGGGTAAAATGGGGCTAATGATGCTCTGTGTGTCGAAGCGTCGTCGGTGGCGCTGTGGACTCTGCACTGACCTTTTTATCGGGAGGTCTGGAGATCTGGTGATCTGGAGGGAGGAGTGAGGCAATCTTCATGTATCTGCGAGGAAATTCAACGGTGTATGTGAAGTTGACCAATCTGCACTTGGCCAGCGTGGTTAACTGATCTGGATCTACTCGTCTCATATTTGAGTGAGAGGATTCAGAAAGTAGACGTTAACGGAAAGAGGTCCCCGGGCTCCTCGGTTAAAATGGGAGTTCCGCAGGGTTCAATACTTGGTCCTTTTCTATTTTGAATATATATTAATGACTTGCCTGATTATGTACAAGACGGGCATGAGATAGTATTGTTTGCAGATGATACTTCTCTTATGTTTAAAATTAAAAGACGATTGCAAATTTATGACGATGTAAATAATTCTATCTCAAGAATAGTTTACTGGTTCAATGCGAATAACTTGTGCCTCAACGAAGGGAAAACTAAATGTATAGAATTTGTCTTACCCAATGTTAAAGAGGTTCACACCACTCTAAACAAAAAGCATAAAATGTGGAGCTTGTGAATACCGTAGTATTTCTTGGTATTACTTTAGATTCGAAGCTTCAGTGGGGCTCACATATTGATAAATTGTCGAAAAGGCTTAGTTCTGCAGCTTACGCTGTATGGAAAATACGTCAGTTGACTTATGTTGATACAGCAAGGTTTGTATACTTTGCCTATTTTAATAGTGTGATGTCGTATGGCATTTTGCTGTGGGGAAATGCTGCCGACATTCAGACTGTTTTTGTGCTGCAGAAAAGGGCTATTCGTGCTATTTATAATCTTAAAATAAGAGACTCTTTGAGACAAAAATTTTAAGAAATCGATATAATGACAGTTGCGTCACAATAATTTTACGAGAATGTAATATAATTGTCCATAAAAACATTATTTTATTTTCTAAAAACAGTGATATTCATTCAGTGAATACTAGGCAAAAGAATATGTTAGCGTTACCAAATACTAGGCTCAAAAAAAATTATAATCCCTTCAAAGGCCTTTGTGTACGTTTCTACATTTAAATCCCAAATAATATTAAAGCACTTAGCTTGAATAAATTTAAAGTCACAATCAAGGGCGCACTTATGAAAAAAGCATATTATAAAGTGTCTGATTATATGACAGATAAAACTGCTTGGGATTGACAAAAAATGTGATAATTGAAGTTCAAAGGGTGATAACACTTTGTTATAATGGGATAAATGTCATTCATTTGAGTAACTGTTCCACTCACTCCGACAGGCATTTCTATATTATTATTCTATATTATTATTTTTTTATAAAAATGTTTGTGAAATATAATATTTGTAATGTTGACAATTTAAAAGAGGAGACAAAAAAAATTACAAGATCTTCCGAGTTTATTGCCTGTTCTTCTCGAGAAGGCTTTCCCAACTTCCGAACAGGTGTGGAGTCAACTTTTTTTTTTCTCAATTTACTTTTACTTGTATTTGCATACATCTTAATAATGGTTGGGGTGTGTGTACATACAAGGATTAAATAATTAGTTAATTAGATTCTTGTTTGAAGATTTTTAATGTTTTGTTTGACGTCAATAAGTGCCTGTAAAGGTCTATATTGAATAAAGATTTTTGAGTTTGAGTTTGAGTTTGTAAACAGAATCAATCTAAGCTTGTATCTGCGCGGTCATAAATGGGTAACGCATTTCACGGCGCCGCGGCGGTAAGAAGCTCATTCATAATTTTATAATGTTATATCGTGCTCTTATTTTCCACTCAGTGGACATGAAGTAAAAACTAAGGGAAAATTACTACCGGACCCAGAAACAACGCACGTTCAACGGGTAGGTACGTGGGTCGAATAACGCATTGAATTACATATAACCGCAAAAAATTGTCTTTTGATCGAAGTTCAATTTGAATATTAATTTGGTTTTGTGAAATGTCACTCAACATTAACGTTTTAACGTTAACGTTATTTATTAACGTATAAAATATTCAGGAACAATCCCAGGTGTGAGAGAAATGGAAAACTTAAAAGAGCCTAGAAAAGCCAGCCAGACCTAGCCAGCTTAATATTTCCATCGTGTATACGTTGCAAGGAGTTGTAGTATTTTTATCACGCAGCGATATTACGCGCTTAAAAGTTTTCTTAAGACAGGATTGCATGAGGATGTGGTGAACGGATTTTGATATGTTTGGGTAGATGAATGGAGTTAGTCGCTCTGATAGTCGATCGACATCAGTTGTAGAAAACAGAATAGGCCAGTTTATTTAAATCTATTGATTTCGTTGTGCATAGCAAAATAAAATGTTCAGCAGGCCTATTCTCTAACTTCGGTTGCTAACTAGAACTGTCATTTTTGAAAGAAACAACATCCATTACTGCTATACATAAGATCACTAAACTAGTAATGGACATAAAGTTTCTTTCTTTCAAAAATTTCAGTTTTAGTTAGCAACCGACGTAAGAGAATAGGCCTGCAGGGCTCCATTCCCCGTGGGGGCAGAATTTTGTCTTCTCCCTGCCCTTAGTTTGGTTGGAGGTAGGGCTAAGCCTGACTGGCTAGCTACCTGCACCGTCTTACCAAATTTGTGGCCATGTTAATAACATTGTTGTGTTCCGACAATTAAAGGTAAGATAGCTGAGTTCCTCAGTTGTTGAGGAGTCCAGGTGAAGCTCGCTTCCATCCTCGGCCTTATCGTCACTTACCATCAGGTGAAATTAATTAAGTGTGAAAGAAAAAAAATAGAAAAGAATAGCGACGAAAATAATATAATCGCTCAAGTATTCTTGACATTTTAATAGACAAATATATAATGCAAAGCAAGTAATTATTAATAACCATAAAATAATAAGTTAATAACGTTTGTTAATGACCCAAAACCAAACATTTTATATACAAATCATACTAATGATATGCAATTGTGGAATTCCACCTTGAATTTGTTTATTAATTATTTATTCATATATATAGTAAACAAAACAAAACATACAGGCTATTACTTATAGAATAACATGTACTGACTGAATGACTGATTCATCATCGCCAAGCGTAAGCTATTAAAATTAGGGCCATGAAATTTGGTGAGTAGGGCCGTTTTATTGAGTAGAGACCACTAAAAAAGGAATTTTGGAATTTCTATCCCTAAGGGGGTGAAATAGGGGTTAAAATTTTGTATGGAAGTCTGTTATTTTTTAAGTTAAAAACGTAAAACTTTATTTTTGGGCTACTGATTAAAAATGAGTAGATACATTTAAGCGTTTCTGGATATTCTACCCCTAAGGGGTGAAATAGGGCTTGACATTTCGTATATAGGTTAGTTTGAAAGTCCGTCATTTTTGAAGTTAGAAGCATGAAACTTTGTCTTCAGGCTTTTGATTACAAATAAATGAATACGTATATCAGCATTTATGGAAATTCTACTTCTAAGGGGTAAAAAGTTTGTATGAAAGTCGTTATTATTGGGTTATTGATTACAAATAAATAAATACGTTTAAAAATATGAATAAATTATTCATACATTTTTATACAGTTTTTAATTCAGGAGGGTGAAACTCCAGTTAATTTCTGTATTGATATAGACGACGAACCACAAATGTGGTATACAAAGAGGTCTTAAATTAACGTAATATTTTAAATTAATCTGTAAATATAATCAACTTTCACGCGAGCAAAGCCGCGGGCAACAGCTAGTACTTTAATAAGTGTTAAAACATGAAAATTGGTTTAACTATTCTCTTTTATTCAAGTATTATATTTACAGAAAAAATTGAATTGCAAGCTTAGACAGTTAACAAAAACGATACAGTAATTTTTTTTAACACACTTGCTCGTAAAGTTGTACTGATTTCACCAGTTTTAGATACATAAAGCAGCTCATAAAACACGATGTGTTATAACTCAAATAGTGCGGTTATATCTATATACACCACTGTGGAATAATGACTTTCGGCAGCATTTTTCATTTTTTGGCTAAATATTTTGCTAAACAAAAATCTAATTAAGTATAAAACAAAAATCGTGTTTATATTGGCCCTTACAAGAAGCAAAGATTTCACAAACAAAGAGGTTTTCCTAAAGAAAGGTTGGCAACCTATGGATAATTGGTCAGAGGCCCTAGACAAATGCCACACGCTAACTTTTCCGCAGTTGTTCCGCAATAAAATGTATGGCAATGTCATTAGCTTACGACACCCTCACACAATTTTTTCCGCAACTTATGTCATCTCCATACATTTCTTTTATTGTCTTCATTTGTCTAGGCGGGCAAGGATTCCTGTAGAAGAAAAATAATTTCCTTAATAATTATTGTAACTTCAATAATATGATAATAAAAAAATCTAAGTACCATTTTAAATTATCCGTAAATTTTTATGTTGTAGTTTTACTAACTGAAACCTTAAATTCAAGAAAGATTTAGTTTTTATTTTGCTTGCTTTCCCTTTTTAATGGGAATTTTTCAATATTGGCAACACTTGAAATTGAAATGAATTGAAATGTCAAAATTCCGTCGAATTAAAAATCAGACTATAGGCTCTATTACGTACTCGCCTTCGACTCGAACTGAAATTCCGCCTCGTGAGTTATAGCCACCATAACGCACTTACTATGTCGTAATTTATTATAAAAACATTATTTTCGGAATTTAACCTTAATAATCTTCATTCTTTTGATAAAAAATATTACAATTTCTGTATTCCCATACTCTTGTAAGATTTATTTATTTATTTATATATTGCATTACAAGTGTGAGATGAAGTTACACATTGTACCTTGTTAAGGCGTTGCAATTAAATATGAATAGAGAAGGGCAGACATTTAATTTTACTAGCTAGAAATTATTTAGTTACATTATTATGAAGACGTGATAATGTAAAGTGCCTAATTACATGAAAAATAAACAGATTGAATAAATTTTAATAAATTAAACAAGCGTCAATAAATAATATTAATGTGAATGAATTAAACGAAATGTCAATAGATTTATTGGAATGCCAAAGAATAAAATGAAATGTCAATGTATTAAAATCAAATTAAATTAAATTATATCAAATTAATTAAACTAGATTAAATCTAATTAAGTCGTTCATGTATAAGTCAATCGAATTATTAGATTTATTTCAAAAACGTGATACTACGGGTATTAAGCACCTAATTAGGTAAATGGAAGTAAACCGACTTAGTAAAATTTTAATGAAGTAGATATTAAGTAATTGTTTAATGATGTAATGTAAGAATGTAATTAATGTAAAAACAAATCGAACATTTAAAAAACCTACTCTAAACTAAACTACATATATAAAACTACTGTAAACAGAAGTAGATTGAACGTCAGTAAAAAAAAATAATATTGTACCCAAATGAATAATCAAATGTCAATCAAAATAATAGGGTGTCAGTTGATTAAATGGAATGTCATTGAATAAAATGAAACGTCGATAAATTAATTGAAATGTCAATAAATTATATGTAATGTCAATGTGTCAATATCGGATTAATTATTACATTAATTTCAAATAAATTAAACTAAATTAAATCAATTTAAAATAAGTATTTTGTATATAAGTCAACAACATGAATTATTAATTAAAATTAAGGTTTATTAAATTATCACTAAGATATTCTATAGTGTAGTGCATTTTTCCAAGGAGTAATTGCTTTACCATTTTTAAAAACTTTGGCTTACTTTTTTCGTTTTTTATATGTTCGGGTAATTTATTGTATATTTTTATAACATTGAATACGTGCCTGATCTTTGTAGGGCTAGTTTAGATAGTATTTGCCTTAGATTATTTTTGTAGCGCTGAATATTATTATTAAGGGTTATTAAATTTATCACTAAGATATTCTATAGTGTAGTGCATTTTTCCAAGGAGTAATTGCTTTACCATTTTTAAAAACTTTGGCTTACTTTTTTCGTTTTTTATATGTTCGGGTAATTTATTGTATATTTTTATAGACATAGAATACGTGCCTGATCTTTGTAGGGCTAGTTTAGATGGTATTTGCCTTAGATTATTTTTGTAGCGCTGAATATTATTGAGTGTAAGGAGTGTAGCACTGTAATGCCGCCTCAAGCGTAGCAGAATTCATCACCAGCTTGACAACATGCGACAGGACCCAAATTATTGTAGAAGTCGTAAAAAAATACAAACTTTAAATTATATATATTTATCTTTTAATACGATTTTTCTCGATTGGGTCCTTGAAGAGAAAGAATATTATAAAATCTATATTTAAGCTAAGTATAATAATAATTATTTATTATTATTAAATTCATAGATATATACTAGGTTCAAACACTGAATCTCTACTTTTTAAATTAAATTCAACATTTTCTGCGTACCTACCATTTAAACATTTAGTTAAGAGTTAGCGCTTGTAGACAAAAATAATAATAATATCATTTACCTGAACACTCATCTAACCACAACAACTGTCAAGGTATTATTTTTCCTGGGTACTTACACACATAGGTACCAACCTTTGTTTTGTCTAATCTACATTGCGTTTTTTCAGGTTCAACGAGATTATGCGATTGGGTATAAAAGGATGACTCCACTAACCACACTGTATTAGTTGTACACGGCACGCTTGTGAACAAGTCTCGGTCAGTCGTTAGAAGCCAAATCAGGTTTGTGGCTTTTTTTTCCACGCTTAGGTCAATTTAATGCTAATCAGATACTATAATCTTAATTACTGAGTCGTTAGAATGATTTGTTGTCATGTTCGAGTTTAGTCATTAAGAGGAAATCGTACAGCTCATTTTTCTATACAAACGTATAGTTCCCTGTTTCCTTCCTGGATAATTGGGATGATGACTGAATTCAAATTTTTATGTCTCATCCTTAAATATTAAAATACCATGGGAAAAGATGCAGTCATGTGAAATTAGAATTAAAATCGGTTAAGAAATACATTAGATACAAGCATTTTAAGTTGTTAATTTGAAGGCGATTAGACAGAGAGATCCGACATCAACCGTGACGTCATAGTTGAGTACGGCCATATAAACTCCTTGTAAATTGCCGTTTTGCTAGAAAGAGATGGAGAAAAATCTTTAATACCTTATATCTTGGTTGTTTTTATAGTTATTCGAAAACCGATTTTTTCTTTCTGTTTATTATATGAATGAGCTTCTATTAAAGCAAAGAAAAATTTTTAGTCATCTAGCCTATTGCACAAGTTGCTCTATTTTTTCCAATAAAATCAATGGCCACTATAAGCATGTTCCTATGTTTTCCTTTTTTTATTCAGTTGGTTATTAAAAGAGATTTTAAACCTATTAAAAAACCTAAAAAATCGACCTAATTTTCTTCTGTATTCAAACGTCCAGTAAACAAAGTAATGAAAATTATATGAAAAAAGCAAAACATAGAAACACAGAAAAAGCCTTGCTTTAATTTTTAACACAAAATGCAATAAAATCGGTCAATTTTTCGCGAAAAAAACAGGGGACTACGAAACGTATATTTTGTGTACATTTCATAGGTATTTTCGGTCCCAGCTGCAGTTGTCCCTATCGCGCTCAGATCAGTTGTTCGGACACACAGCGCGACAGCAATACATTTTACAAATACCTATTTTTGAATTCTCTTGACCTTGTTGTTTCCTCTTAATATGCATTAAACCGAATGAAGGGGTTCATCAGGGAATCAAATCTCGGGCCACAGGACCAATACCAGGTGGTAGTCTCAACTATAAGACCACGAGGGGGTTAGTGTTACCCTAATGAGCAGTTAAACAGTGGTTACCGGGTGGTCTGACTCACAAAATCCGCGGCCAAATGACGTGATGTTATGGTGCTAGTGGGACGTAGGTCGTTGAGTCAATGAGGAGCTTGGTGGCGCATTGGAGCGTGCACTCAGCGAACGATTGCTAAGGTTAAGCAACGTAGGCTGTGGTCGGTCCTGTGATGGGTGACCAAAATACGAAACATCTTGAGCTCCTCCGTGTTTCCGTGATAGAAAAATAACCCGGTATAGTATAGATAAAAAAAATAAATCTTTTTTTTCATTGAAAAAAGCATACAATAAAGAAATCTTAATATTAAAGATTATAGTAATCTCTGTCGAGTTACTCTTGTTAAATTTTTATTTCTACAAAGTGATATATTTCCAATGTACAAATTAGAAATATATAATTTTTAATGTACATTTTTAATTAATGTTGAAAATTTTTCAACACACTTCCTCCTAAAGTGCATCCAATTTCTCCGGTTTTAGGAACATTAAGCAGCTCATAAAACACGCGTGTGTTATAACGCGCATTTATTAAGTTACAGTACATAGATATTTTTATTACTAAATTACAAATAAGTCTATTACGTCTAATATAATAAATAAACGCTTAATTACATACCATTATTTTGTTTTGTCCACAAACCAACAATGATCTGCTTTATTCAATCATGAAATGCAATGTCACAAATAAAAAAAATATATTTTATTACTTAGTGAATTAGATTTAAGTGTTTTGTTTGATGACAAGACGTGTATGTAAAGGTATATGTCGAATAAAAATTTTTGAGCTCATCTTATGTCACAAGTTGGTAACTTACTGTGGTCCTACCACTTAGGAGGTTAGTTCGCTTGCTACCCAACTTTGTTGTATAAAAAAGTAGGGCCGCTTTTTTGCTTCTATCAATAATAATATTTACCTTTCATCCAGGAACATAATCAATATGAAGTGCTTGGTCGTCCTATCTGTTGTCCTGGCTGTCGCTTTGGCTGACACTTACTCGGATAAGCACGACGGCCTAGACGTGGAAGCGCTGGTCACCAACCAGCAGGCGCTTCACGTGCTCACGCAGTGCTTCCTCGACACTGGCGCATGTGACGACACGATTGTTGTCTTCAAAAGTAAGTGTCATTGTTTTAAAAAAATATTTGATAAAATTGATTATCTCATATTGGTAACCTTGGTTTTTTTGATTGCCAAATAATTAAAAATATTAACAAATCAATGTAAGAAAGACTTTTGTCTTGAGATACTGCGGTAGATAGGCCGAGAATATGCTGCGTAGCTTCGCGACCGCTGCCCAGCAGAGTGTCAGACAGCCAGGGGCTCTATTTTGAATCAATAGAACATTACGTCGAAAGTCAATGTAATTTTGATGTTTGTCGAAAACAAAATAAATTCAGTCGAAATCGAACGCACACGAAGCTCGACGGGCACTCAATGTCTGACAATTAATTCAAAAATAGAGCCCCAGAGCAGTGTCTCAAGACTAGTAAGTATTCAATTCGTGCGAGTTGCCAGTGATGACGTACGGATCTGAGACGTGGCACGCTTAAAATGGGTGTCATAAGAAGACTCAAGGCCACTTAAAGGGCAATGGAGATGGCTATGCTAGGCGTCACCGACATAGCAAAAAGAATTGCGAACCTTAAGTGGCAGTGGGCAGGATACCTCGTTCAAGGACTGACAGCCGTTGTGGCGGAAAGATCCTCGAGTGGCGACCACATACCTGGAGTCGCAAGATCGCGGGAAACCGCTGGATGCTGGAGGTGCAGGACACCGATCGGTTTGGAAATCCCTTGGGGCGGCCTATGTTTAAATCTTGGTGGATATGATGATGATGATGATTTCACCTCGCATACTATTTGGTCAACACGGCAGGCTGAAGACGCAGGTTTAAAACTTGCCCCAAGTAAATTTTATTCTACATAGTATTAATATATTTTCTGAAATTGAATATTTAGTTTCATTATGCTCTTGACAAAGTGAAGTCATCACTGAATAACCAGATTTAAATCTCTGTGAATAACCAATAAAATTAATACTATTAATATAAGCTATGATATAATAATTTAATTATTCCCGTTTTTTTTGAGTACTCCAACAGAGTGGTTAAAAGGGTTCAATTTTATTCAAACTCCCACAGAATTTGACGACTTTATTAATGAGTGACGTCACACTTCAACAGTATTTAGCAGGACGCATATTTAGTAAACTGCACGGTAACGCTACATACGAGTATGTATACATGTGATAAGGTATTAGTTAGATGCAGCAGTGTGTATCACAGACATACAGTGATATATAATATATTTAAAAACAAATCTACTCAACATAATAACATTCTACATTAT